>CM046444.1:17559703-18199703 GCA_025506515.1 Flaveria trinervia
TTCATCGAACCTCCATTGGAGTATATTCTTTCTAGGCACAAGAGACTGACTAGGATTCATGTCCTCTTTCCTTGTATCTAGTAGAGTCACCAGCTTCCTTCTTAGTTTCTTTTCTTCATCATTTAATGATTCTGAGTTGATACCCATAAGTACTGTAGCCTGGTCCAATGTTCCTCTGGGTAGATCAAGAAATTGATCTCTTATGAAGGAATGTGAAGATCCATCGACATAGGTTAGCTTGATAGAGTCTTCCACAGAGATATCGCTCAGGGTTGTGCAATTGATGAGCCCTATTCTTGATTCTTTAAACTCTTCTAGAGAGAGATGTTTAGAAGGCTGAGGTGGTGAGGTGGTTCTGGTAAGAGTTTTGGGTGAAGGATGGGCAGTTTTGGAGGTTGAGGTGAGGAAGTGGATGAAGGTAAAGGTGTGGGTTTAGGAGTGTAAGGTTCACTTTTGATGGTGAAGGGAGTAGGAATTGGTTCAGGTGGGGGTTGAGTGGTTGGTGTGAAGGTTATCCCCTGTACCCTTCTGTATATCTCTATTCTTTTCCCCAAACGAATGTCAGCTTTGATCTCACTGACAATTCGTTGGAGTGTCCTTTCAGGCATGGGACCCACCTGCCTTCCAGAGAAGCTGTGAGCCCGGAGATAGTCTTTCATCCAGGCATTGTCACCTATCTTTCTGGTTGCCGATGCCCTTGCTTCTTCTTCTTCTTTCTTCTTCTTCTCTTCTCCTTCAACTTTTCTCTTGCAACTCTTTTTCTTTCTTTCTCCATTTGATCCTGCTCTTTGTTGAAGAGCTAAAGGATCGTTTTATCATTGTGTGGAGAAAGCTCTTGAAGAGAGAAGCCCCTGGAGGTTAGAAATCTGTCATTTCCCTCCTAAGCTACATGTCAGCTTCCCTCTTTTCCTTTTCCTTTCCTTCCTCTAAGACCAACCTTGCTGCTTCCTGTTGCAGCCTGGTTGCCATTTCCAGTTCCACCAACTCCTCTAATGGTAGCAGGAGTGTTTCTTCATTAGCAGCTCCAAGCTGAATGAGCTATTCAATGATCTATTCTCTCTTTTTGTGTGTTGACAACCTCCTGGTTGGCTGTAGCTGCTTTTGTACTAGCAGCCAATAGCTTCCCAGTTGGAAGTCTCCCTTTTCTTTTCAGCTTTTCAATCTTCTCCTCTTCCTAAAGCTCTTCCGTAGTCATCTTCTCTTTTCCTTTGGTATCTTTTGAAGAACTTGACTTTGGTGATTCTTGGACAGTGGATTCTGATTGTGAGAGAGGTAGAGAGGGTGTCTGGATAAGAGGTTGATCCAGAAAATCCTCACTGTTCACCTTAGATGCCATTTCTAGAATTGCATCTGTGAAAATTAGTTCCTCGAACATTTTAAACAGTCCTTCCGCAGCTTCCATTTCAACTTCGGAAGATTCAGCTTGTTCTTCTGAGGCTTTAACTTCAACTTTGGAAGTATGAAGGAATGAAAATTCTATCCCAACTATTTTAGTTGCTGGACCATCAGTCCCCATTTCCCCTTCGAATTGAATCTCAGGTTCCATGTGCCTTAGGTTGACCAACTTCTTCCACAGTGGTAAAAGGTGCAGTTAGCCTCTGAAGCTCTTCAGCTCCAAAGTATATCATGGCAGCATCAAGACTTGGTTGATCACGAGCAGATCTCAACAAAAACTGAGAAAAGAAGTTATAGAGATCCCTGAGCATCCTTGAATCAATTGTTAGAGTTACTTGAGATGGCTCAAAAGAAGTTGTGATAAGAGAAGAATATTTAGAAGTTGAAGATTGGCTCTGTGGATCCTCAGATGTTTGTCTCTGAACACTCTCCCCCTTTTTGGTAGCATCATCTTGAGAGCCAGATGAGCTGGAGGAAGAGGTCAAAGAGACCTGAACAAGTACGTGCCTAACAGATCTCTCAATCTGTTTCTCAGCTAGTTGAGCCTTGAGATTGTCAATCTCAAGTTGCTGAGTGGCAGACCTTTCTTCTAAAGTCCTAACCTTGGATTCAAGGTTTGAGACTTTAGATAGTAGATCTTTAATGAAGAGTTTCATGCTTCCCTCATCTTCTTTTGAAGAATCATGGGGATATGAGGTAACATACCTAGTATGTTCAGCCTCACCACCAGATGTAGTTTCTTGGCACCCTGAAAGATAAGGAGGTTAAACCTACTGACCCAGGACCTTGGTTAATGTCTACAGACATTGAGCCACTGATTAGGCTATCCTTATTGGCTGCTCAAAAGAGTGTAAAGACTCATCCTGAGGGCTTTTAGATTGGGTAATGGGCTCATGAGTTTGAGACTAAGGAGACTCAAGACCCATATTGAGGTCGATAGTGAAGAAAGGTGAGACCGCAAACTGAGTGGGAGCCCAATGTTCCACTCTAGCTTTTTAGGTTGAACAGGAGGAGCTTGTTCAATCAGAGTAGATTGAACAAGGGTTCGTTTGGGGTGTCTTGTGTAGGTAATGGTGATGGGAGGAGAAGGTAATGTCGCATTATGGTTGTAGTTGTTGGTGTGGGTTCATCACCTGTGGGGTGAATAGGGATGTCACCAGGAGCGATGTGCTCAGTCATACTAGGAGGTAAAGAAGTGTACCTTCCAGTGAAGTTGGTGGATACCCTCTTTAATGTCTTGAAGATGGTTGGCCTCATGTAAGGGACAAACAGAATGGCTGCACAACAAGCCGACTCTGGTCCAGCTCATAGTTAATGATGTGCTGAAGAAATTTGGGATACATAAAGAATGTTTCCCTCTGAAGATTTCCAATAAGATTGAGCAACACAAATCTTGAGTAGTTGAAGCGCAGACCTCTCACCAATCCATGAACTAGGCACCCTAGTTCATATGTGATTTGATCCCATCCCCCAGATTTGTTTGAAAAGCTGTGAAGGACAATGTGTAGGAGAAACTTCCAGTTGTAGGAGAAGTTGAATTTGTAGACAGTCGACCTACTCACGTCTCCACCATATCCTATGAGGATGTAGATGTTGTCTAAATCTATCTTGGGGAGCTTAGTAGGGGCACCTTCATCATGAAGCTTAGATGCTCCCTGATAAGTTGTTCAGAGATGACCAAATTTTGGCCACAAATGCGGGATTGTATTACACGAACCCCATTTAGGGTTTCGACCTGACCGTTTCCCCAAAATTCAGTCATGTGGTTGAGGTAATTGTGGGATTAACAGTCAAGGCTGTGTAGTAGGATGATTGGGTGAGGAAGGAGATGATTTCAGAGAAGTCCGCATCTCTTGAAGAGTCAAGAAGTGCGACTTGGTTGTGTTGAGGATTTAGGGCCATGGGGAAAATGTGGGTAGAGCAGTTTGAGCTTGGATGAATTTAGAAGCAAGGAAACTTTTAGGGCTGTAAAATTGTGGTAAGAAGATGAGAGTGAATTGTCGGGATTAATTAAAAGAGGGTGGAATGGCGGTAAAGTACTAGGATAAGGTGAAATGATGTTTAGAGGATGAAGTGACAGGGGCAGTAAGGTTTAATTCAGTTAAATAATTCGACATCATTAACAAAATCTTTGATTTTTACAATGCGGGGCCCAAGATGTCACACCCCCGCTAAGAGCGGAAACACAGGGTGTAACGAGACGGGATCGTCATAACACATGGTAAGCGATAGAGATGCAATATAATAATGATGACAAGCGTGTCATGACAACACCCAACAACAAGGGGACTTGTGTCGTGTTTAGTCAATATTCACGACAACATAGCCATAAGCATAACATGATACATGAATCACATAAACAAGATGATAACATTGTATGCAATTCCCACAACCCGGGAACAAGTTACAAAAGTAAGATGTTGTTTAAAGCAAACTACAACAAAGTTTTCCAAAACACAATGTTTAGTCTCAAAATGCATCCTAGGGTCCCCACTAAGGCAGCACACCTAGATCTTCAATTAGCATGATCACCTGAAAAGATATGCTCAGAATGGTCAACAAAATTGTTGGTGAGCTCACAGGTTTAAATGTAAATAAGTAATTGATGTTGTATAATAATTGTTGCGGAATACAGTTATAAATAAGAAAAATCACATGACATGAGCTTTACAACCAAACCTAATGACGTACACAAAGAATCTCGTCGGAATATATTCACCCAAGGCCCGTTCCTGGCGACTGTTGGTACTAACTAGTATACCAACAAACGAGGGTGGGGGTGTCAACCCAGTAGTACTACCAATACCTATCCATCGGTTCCCAGACTGGAATTAAATGGTTGTAAAGAAAGAACCACACAGCAGACCCAAGCATGTATCAGATAAGTACTCACAAAACAGTATCACGTTGATTCCAAGTATGTAATTGTATGTAAGTTGTACAGCATAGAAAACGGGTGAGCATACCTTTTCCCCTATGTTTGTAAATGATTGAAAAGATGTATAAGCATAAAAAGGGGCCACAAAACTCACTTGTTAAGTGGTAAGTATGAATGATCAAAGTTCCCAAGTGTTGTATGCACTGAACGGTCAAACACATATTGACAGTTATTGTTAAACAGTAATGATATGTATGTAGTAAATAGTAATGTTCATTCGATTCGGGTTGTATCGGTTCGGTCGCGCGTAACACACACAGGCTGACACACGTATCAGATCTTATGTAGATCCAAGTACTAGAACCCGTTGCCATTGCTGGTGATATTGTTTAAAATATTCATTGTTATAAGAGAAGTATTTGTTAAATATTAGTAGTCACAAATCAGTTGTTGATTATTTGTAAGACGTTAGGTTGATTTGATTTGGAATAGTATTTGTGGCCTTGAAACCGTTGACTTTAATCTTTGTGGTCGAGCAATGACATTTGTGTTGATGTTACCTTATCATCACACGACATTCAAGAAGGAAATTCACACATACAGCATCATCAATCACACGACAGGACCAGACGCTCGACTCAACACTCCATTCGTACGAATCAACCCTCAATCGTACGAATCAGCTTCATTCATACGATTGAACCTTCATTCGCACGACTGGCTTTCAGTCGTACCACACAACACCCAATCGCACGACTCAACCTCCATACACACAAATCAACCTTCATTCGTACGAATCAGCTTCATTCGTACGACTGAACCTCCATTCGTGCGACTCGCACTCAGTCGTGCGATACACGCACAATCGCACACATTCATCCGCATTGACTCAATCGCACACCTCATTCATCTGTATGACTCATTCGCACGCATACACACAGTCGCACGACTCAGTCGCACGACTCACCCAGTCGCACGGCTCAGTCGCATGACCGACCCAGTCGCCCAAACAGCAGAATCGCGACTGCAGAAGTGCAGAGCAGCCTCCGGCTGCTCCGTCCACGACTTTTACACCACAACGACTTCCAGAAACACTCAAAAAACACACACAAACAAGAAGAACACGCAGAAAGACATCACACGCACCCACGCGACCACATGTGTTCAGGTTGAACCGAACACCGAAACCCTAGAAATGGACCGCAGTAAAACGAGCAAGAAAGGGACAACCAAGGGCGTCTACCTACAAGGATGGAGTAGTCTAGGTTGTAGATGAAGTCTAGATGACGAAAACAAGACGAACGGAGTGGTTTTGGTGCAAAGAAGAAGATGTAGGTGAAGAAGAAGAATGAAGAAGAAGTGAAGAAGAATGAAGAAGAATGAAGAAGATGAAGGATGAGGACTGGTTGGGAATGGGGTATATATACCCAGCCCAAGTTTGCAAAATGTCAATTTTAGTCCCTGCACTTAGCCCCCGAGTTCCCAAAGTTTGTTTCGGTTGAAAACGACTTTAAAAGTATTTGTTATATTAATGTTAAAAATGTATTTAATGATAATTGGCACTTAAAAATGGTTTTATTAATGACAATAATTTTATATAAAAATGATATATTTAGTGATAATAACAATGAAATTTGTAAAAGTTTTAAGCATAGCACACGTTCACAAAAGAAACACAAGCACAAAGATAATAAAGCAAATAGGATATCCACACAAGGAGTTAATAAAGATGAGGAATGAACGATCAAGGAAAAGTTAACGAAAACCGCGTTAATTGACGGACCTTGTGGTGACGGATGTCACAGTATCCCCCAGTTGAGAGAATTTCGTACCGAAATTCAGCTGGAGTTAGGTCCAAGAGTGTCATCCTCAAACAGATGTGGATATCTAAGTTTCATCTGATCTTCCCGTTCCAATGTAAACTCTAGCCCTCATTTTGAATTCCATCTCACGCGAACGATTGGTATTCTATTGCGCTTCAATTGCTTGACCTTTCGATCCATGATCTCAATGGGTTCCTCAACAAAATGAAGCTTTTCTTCAATCTTGACGTCCTCAATCGGTATGTGAAGTGATTCGTCAGCCAAACACTTCTTGGGGTTCGACACGTGGAAAGTATCATGTACACCGCTGAGTTCTTGTGGTAACCTTAATCGGTAAGCCATTGGACGAATTCTTTCTGTAATCTCGAATGGTCCCACGTATCTTAGGGCTAACTTCCCTTTCTTTCCAAACCGAACAATTCCTTTCCAAGGAGAGACCTTGAGTAAAACGTGATGTCTAATGTTAAATTTTAGAGGCTTCTGACGGTTTTCGGCATAGCTCTTTTCGCGATCTCTAGCAGCTTTTAGTCTGTCTTTGATTTGGAAAATCTTGTCGGTTGTTTCTTGAATGATCTCTGGGCCTGTTAACTGACTTTCACCAATCTCGACCCAACTAACGGGAGATCTGCATTTTCTTCCATACAACGCTTCAAATGGAGCACATCCAATGCTCATATGGTAGCTGTTGTTGTAAGAGAACTCAATCAATGGTAAATGAGTGTCCCAACTACCACCAAAGTCGATTACACATGCCCTCAACATGTCTTCTAGCATTTGTATAGTTCGTTCACTATGGCCGTCTGTCTGAGGGTGATAGGTTATGCTCATATCTAATCGAGTGCCCATCGCTTTCTACAGTGTCTGCCAAAATAGTGAAGTAAATCAGCTATCACGGTCGGATATGATCTACACCGGTACTCTGTGTCTTGTCACGACCTCTTTTGTGTACAATCTCGCCAACTTATCCATTTTGTAGTCTTCTCAGATCGGCAAGAAATGAGCTGACTTCGTCATCCGATCCACCATGACCCATATCGAGTCATGCCCGCTGCTCGTTCTAGGGAGTTTGGTAATGAAATCCATAGCTATGTTCTCCCATTTCCACTCGGGAATTTCAGGTTTCTGTAATAATCCTGATGGTTTTTGATGTTCAACTTTAACTTTCGAGCATGTTAGGCATCTGCTTACGTACATAGCGATGTCTTTCTTCATGACTAGACACCAGTACAGATCCTTAAGATCGTGGTACATCTTGTCTGCACCAGGATGAATAGAATACCGCATCTTGTGTGCTTCATCCATGACCAAGGTACGTAGACCTCCCCATCTGGGTACCCATATACGATCCACGAAGTACTGTATACCATCATTCTTGCAAATCATTTGTTTATCCAACCCTCGGAATATTTCTCCTGCAAGGTTTTCATCTTTCAACACCTCACTTTATGCAATTTGGATTTGAGGTTTCAAATTCGTTTGAATCGTTAACCCCAACGCTCAAGCACGTAGTGGTTTCACGCGTTCTTTGCGGCTTAAAGCATCAGCCACCACGTTAGCTTTCCCCGGATGATACCGGATTTCACAATCGTAGTCGCTAAGTAGTTCCACCCAACGCCGCTGACGCATATTAAGTTCCTTCTTATTCAGGATATGCTGGAGGCTCTTATGATCAGTGTAGATGATGCATTTGGTTCCATACAGGTAATGCCTCCATATCTTTAGTGCAAATACTACAATGCCCAACTCCAAATCATGGGTTGTATAGTTCTTTTTGTGCACCTTAATTTGTCGCGAAGCGTAGGAAATCACCTTATCCTTCTGCAATAGTACACATCCAAATCCTTGATGTGAAGCATCACAGTATACCACAAATCGTCAGTTCGTCTAGGAGGGACAATATCGGTGCATTGCATAACTTCTCTTTCAACGTTTGGAATGCTTGTTCTTGTGCATGTCCCCAATCAAACTACTTGTCTTTCTGAGTCAGCAGTGTTAACGGTTAGGCGATCTTTAAAAAATTCGTGATGAAACGGCGATAGTATCCGGCCAATCCTAAGAATTGCCGTATCTCTGAAGGCGTCTGAGGTGTATCCCATTTCTTTACCACTTTGATCTTGCCGGGATCTACATGAATCCCATCCTCGTTAACCACATGACCCAAAAACTTCACTTCTAGCAACCAGAATTCAAACTTTAAGAACTTGGCGAAAAGTTTCTCTTCTCGCAACAGTTCCAAAATGGCCTGAAGGTTTTCTTCGTGATCCTCTTTCGATCGGGAGTAGATAAGTATATCGTCTATGAACACGATCACAAACTTATCCAAATAAGGTTTACACACCTGATTCATTAGGTCCATAAACATAGCTGGTGCGTTAGTCAGCCCAAATGGCATGACCAAGAACTCAAAGTGCCCATAACGAGTTCTAAACGTTGTTTTCGGTATGTCCTCCTCGAAAACCCTTAGTTGATGATATCCAGAACGACGGTCGATCTTGAAGAAATACGAAGCTTCTTGCAGCTGGTCAAACAGATCGTCGATCCTGGGGAAAGGATACCGATTCTTCACAGTTATCTTGTTCAACTCACGGTATTCGATACACATTTGGAACGAACCATCCTTCTTTTTGACAAATAATACTGGTGCTCCCCATAGTGAGTGACTTGGCCGAATGAAACCCTTCTCCAGTAATTCCTGTAACTGACTAGATAATTCCTGCATTTCAGACGGTGCTAACCGGTATGGCGTCTTTGCTACCAGTGTAGCTCCAGGAACCAACTCTATACGAAATTGCACCTGTCGTGAAGGAGGAAAACCAGGCAAGTCATCAGGAAATACATTTGGGTAGTCCCGTACTACCGGAATATCTACCACTTTCCTCTCTTCTTCTTTCTTTTCTACCACATGAGCCAGAAAAGCGTAGCACTATTTTCGTAAACTTCGGCGTGCTTTCATGCAGGAGATAAGCTTTAAGTTTCTTCCCGGTCATTCTCCTTGAATTCTGAGTACCTCCCCATTTGGCATGGGGATTCGTACTACTTTATCCCGACAGACAATCTCAGCTCCGTGTTTCGATAACCAGTCCATTCCCACAATCACATCGAAACTTCTTAACTCAAAGGGTATCAAATCTATATCGAAGGCATGGTCCTCCAATATCAATGAGCACTTTCTAATGATTTCATCAGCCTGAACAATCCTACCATTGGCCATTTCTACGGAGTAGCTAGTTTGTAGCCTACTAGGACTCAAATCAACCAACTGCACAAACTCAGAAGATATAAATCTATTGTCTGCTCCAGTCTTTCACACCCCCGCTAAGAGCGGAAACACAGGTTGTAATGAGACGGGATCGTCATAACACATGGTAAGCGATAGAGATGCAATATAATATAATGACAAGCGTTTCATGACGACACCCGACAACAAGGGGACTTATGTCGTGTTTAGTCAATATTCACGACAACATAGCCATAAGCATAACATGATACATGAATCACATAAACAAAGATGATAACATTGTATGCAATTCCCACAACCCGGGAATAAGTTACAAAAGTAAGATGTTGTTTAAAGCAAACTACAACAAAGTTTTCCAAAAGACAATGTTTAGTCTCAAAATGCATCCTAGGATCCCCATTAAGGCAGCACACCTAGATCTTCAAATAGCATGATCACCGGAAAAGATATGCTCAAAATGGTCAACAAAATTGTTGGTGAGCTTGCAGGTTTAAATGTAAATAAGTAATTGATGATGTATAATAATTGTTGCGGAATACCATGAATACAGTTATAAGTAAGCAAAACCACATGACATGAGCTTTACAATCAAACCTAACAACGTACACAAAGAATCTTATCGGAATATATTCACCCAAGGCTCGTTCCTGGCGACTGTTGGTACTAACTAGTATACCAACAAATGAGGGTGGCGGTGTCAACCCAGTAGTACTACCAATACCTATCTGTCGGTTCCCACACTGGAATTAAATGGTTGTAAAGAAAGAACCACACAGCAGACCCAAGCATGTATCAGATAAGTACTCACAAAACAGTATCACGTTGATTCCAAGTATGTAATTGTATGTAAGTTGTACAGCATAGAAAATGGGTGAGCATACTTTTCCCCCATGTTTGTAAATGACTGAAAAGTTGTATAAGCATAAAAAGGGGCCACGGAACTCACTTGTTAAGTGGTAAGTATTAATGATAAAGTTCCCAAGTGTTGTATGCAATGAACGGTCAAACACCTATTGACAGTTATTGTTAAACATTAATGATATGTATGTAGTAAATAGTAATGTTCAGTCAATTCGGGTTGTATCGGTTCGGTCGCGCGTAACACACACAGCTGACACACGTATTAGATCTTATATAGATCCAAGTACTAGAAACTGTTGCCATTGCTGGTGATATTGTGTAAAAGATTCATTTTTATAAGAGAAGTATTTGTTAAATATTAGTAGTCACAAATCGGTTGTTGGTAATTTGTAAAATGTTAGGTTGATTTGATTTGGAATAGTATTTGTGGCCTTGATAGCATTGAGTTTAATCTTTGTCGTCGAGCAATGCATTTGTGTTATGTTACCTTATCATCACATGACATTCAAGAAGGAAATTCACACACACAACATCATCAATCACATGACATGACCAGACGCTCGACTCAACACTCCATTCGTACGAATCAACCCTCAATCGTACGAATCAGCTTCATTCATACGATTGAATCTTCATTCGCACAACTGGCTTTCAGTTGTACCACACAACACCCAATCGCAAGACTCAACCTCCATACGCACGAATCAACCTTCACTCGTACGAATCAGCTTCATTCGTACGACTGAACCTCCATTCGTGCGACTGGCACTCAGTCGTGCGATACACGCACAATCGCACACATTCATCCGCATTGACTCAATCGCACACCTCATTCATCCGCAAGACCCAATCGCATGCATACACACAGTCGCACGACTCAGTCGCACGACTCACCCAGTCGCACGGCTCAGTCGCATGATTGACCCAGTCACCCAAACAGCAGAATCGCGACTGCAGAAGTGGAGAGCAGCCTCCGGCTACTCCGTGCACGAGTTTTACACCACAAGGACTTCCAGAAACACTCAACAAACACACACAAACAAGAAGAACATGCAGAAAGACATCACACGCACCCACGCGACCACATGTGTTCGGGTTGAACCCGAACACCCGAAACCCTAGAAAGGACAGCAGTAAAACAAGCAAGAAAGGGACAACCAAGGATGTCTACCTGCAAGGATGGAGTAGTCTAGGTTGTAGATGAAGTCTAGATGATGAAAACGAGACAAAACGGGGCGGTTTTGGAGCAAAGAAGAAGATGTAAGGTGAAGAAGAAGAATAAAGAAGAAGTGAAGAAGATGAAGGATGTGGAATGGCTGGAAATGGGGTATATATACCCAGCCCAAGTTTGCAAAATGTCAATTTTAGTCCCTGCATTTAGCCCCGAGTTCCCAAAGTTTGTTTTGGTTGAAAACGACTTTAAAAGTGTTTGTTATATTAATGTTAAAAATGTATTAATGATAATTGGCACTTAAAAATGGTTTTATTAATGACAATAATTTTATATAAAAACGATATATTTAGTGATAATAACAATGAAATTTGTAAAAGTTTTAAGCATAGCACACGTTCACGAAAGAAACACAAGCATAAAGATAATAAAGCAAATAGGATATCCACACAAGGAGTTAATAAAGATGAGGAATGAACGATCAAGGAAAAGTTAATCAAAACCGCGTTAATTGACGGACCTTGTGGTGACGGGTGTCACACAAGAGATTTCCGTTACACAGTAAAATCTCTCTTGTGAATATAAAATATTTCCAAAGGTAATTTGTCTTCCGTAGGTAGTTCCTACTTCCGAAGGTAAAATGTTACTTCCGAGAGTAGAGATTGCTTTCCGAAGGGGGAGATTTTGTAAGCTTCGGAAGTAGATCTGATATGAAATCAATCGCTTCTTCCGAGACAAAAAACTCTTCTGAGAAGAAAACTATCCTTGGAGAAATTTTGCTTTGGAAGATATGAAGATAACTTCCGAGGGTTAATTTCTCTTCGAAAGAAATTTATACTTTGAAAATTTCAGAGAGATCTTTTGTAACAGGACTTAATTTCTATTAACATAAGACTTTACACATTAAAAGGATTTCGAAAGAGGTAATCTGATTAATATTTATCATCCAATAGCTATTATAAGATATTAAATCTTTGTTCATCAAAAGCTTTGGTGAACAGATCAACATATTGTTCATTTGAATCAACTTTGATCAGTTTAATTAGATCCTTCTCATGAATATCTCTAATAAAATGATACCTGATATCACTGTGCTTTGTCTTGGAATGCTTCACCAGATTTTCAGTGATGGAGATAGCACTGTTGTTGTCAATATGGATAGGAGTGCTCATAAAGTTGAATCCATAGTCCAACATCTAATTTTGAATCCACAGCAGCTGAGCACAACAACTAGCAGGAGCAATGTATTCAGCTTCAGCAGTTGATGTAGAGACACAGGATTGTTTCTTGCATTGCCATGAGATGATCCTTCCACCAAGAAATTGACATCCTCCTGATGTTGATTTCTTGTCAATGTTACAGCCACCATAGTCACTGTTAGAGTATCCATCGAGATTAAAATCATTGTTTCTAGGATACCAAAGACCTAGTTCAGGTGCTCCTTTTAGGTATCTGAGGATTCTCTTGGCAGCATCTAGGTGAGACACCTTTGGAGCAGCCTGATATCTTGCACAGATGCAAATTGCAAACATAATATCAGGTCTACTGGCTGTGAGATACATCATAGAACCAATAATCGCTCTATACTGATGTTGATCAGTATCCTCCCCCTCAAGGTCAGGATAAAGATTATGGTTTCTGGGTATGGGTGTCTTGGCTGGCTTGCAATCTTTCATCTCAAATCTTTCTAATATGTCATTGACATACTTAGATTGATTAATGAAAAACCATTCCTTCAGTTGCTTCACCTGAATTCCAAAATAAAATCCATTTTTCCTATGGGACTCATCTTAAACTTCTTCTTCATAATGCTTTCAAAGTCTTTACATATTTAGTCATTGGAATAGCCAAATATGATGTCATCAACATAGACTTGAACAAGCAAAATGTCCTTACCAGACTTCCTTATGAATAAAGTCTTGTCAATGGTTCCTATGGTGTAGCCATTCTTGAGGAGAAACTAAGATAGAGTCTCATACCACAGCCTTGGTGCTTGATGCAACCCATATAGAGCTTTATCCAATTTGCACACATAGTGAGGATGCTATGGGTCTTCAAATCCTAGAGGTTGGCATACATACACTTACCTATCTATATCCCCATATAGAAAGACACACTTGACATCAAGCTAGTAGACAGTAAAGTTCTTGGAAGCAGCATAAGCAAGGAAGATCTTAACTGCCTCAAGTCTTGCAACAGGTGCAAAGACATCAGTATAATCAATTGCTTTCCCTTGAGTGTAACCTTGAACTACCAGTCTTGCCTTGTTCTTGATGATCAAGCCTCTGTCATCTCTTTTGTTCTGAAAACCCATTTAGTGCCTATTGGTACTTGACCAGATGGTAGCGGACATAGGTTCCAAACCTTCTGTCTTTTGAATTAAAGTAGCTCTTCTTGCATCGATTCAACCCAGCTACTATCTTTCAAGGCATCTTCCACCTTCTTGGTTTCCATTTGGGATAAGAAGCACGAGTACAAGCAGACATTCCCATGATGAGTCTGCCCTCTTGTTCTCACACCTTCAGAGACATCCCCAATGATGTTCTCAGCTGGGTGAGTGTTGTGCCTCAAACGAGAAATCACTTCCAGTTGCAAAGATAAGTCCAGATTAGACATATTTTGCTCAGGAACTGGAACACTTTGTCCAGCTATTGTTTCAAGTTCATTCAATCAGGACTGATTGAATGAAAGAGAAACATCATCAATTGTTGGCTATGAAGTAGCATTAACAGTCACATGTTCCTTCAAAATGCTATCTCCCTCAACTTGGTGTTATGTTGGATCACCTGATGAGTTTTGAGGATCAGCAAGTGATTCACTAGTTGAAGCTTCACTATAACTTGATATGGTTATACTTTCTGATTTATGAATAGTGGGAGCTTGATTTGTTGCATCTCTCGGAGAACCTGGAAAAGGTATGGGTAGCTCAAATAGTTGATTGGCATCAGCATCATTGTGAGCACCTGTTCCAACTGAAACATTCTCACAAGAAGGTTTAGAATAGTTTGAAAACAATTCTAAATCAAATATATGATCAGGGTCATTCCTCCTAACACAAGGAGTGTGCTCATTAACACTATATTGGATGACTCCTCAAATTGTTGATTCTTAATGTTGTATACTCTGTAAGCTTTGGAGCTAGAAGAGTATCCAACAAAGATAGCATCATCCGACTTTTTAGCAATTTTGCTAAATTGTCCTTTGTGTTAAGTATGGTACACCTGCTGCCAAAGGACCTTAGAAAGCCAATGTTTCATAGCTCATAAGGGGTTTTTCCATGTGGCTTAACTACAAGAACTTTGTTCTACACATAGCATGCAGTGCTAACTGCATCTGCGCAGAATAGGTAGTTTGGAATCAGCTAACATAGTTCAAGCAGCCTCAATAAGTGTCCTGTTCCTCCTCTCAACAACACTATTTTGTTGAGGAGTTCTGGGAGCACTATATTGTCTGGCAATCCCTTTTGAGTTACAAAATGAGTCAAGAACGAAGTTCTTAAACTCAGTCCCTTGATCACTTCTAATAATCTTAACCTTGTGATCAATTTGATTTTCTATTTTAAGAATAAAAGATTTTAATGTTTCAGCAGTTTCATCTTTAGTTCTTAAAAAGAATACCCATGTAAATCTTGTAAAATCATCAACCATCACAAGGTAGTATGATTTCCTTCCAATGCTCATTATACTTGTGAGACCAAAAATATCTATGTGCAATAAGTGTAATAGAGTAGTAATGGAGTTAACACTTTTGAATTTATGAGAGGCCCTATGTTGCTTCCCCTTCAGGCATGCAACACAGTTGTCTTTGCAGAAAAATTCCTTTTTAGGTAAACCATGTACCAAGTTATTTTTAGCCAATTTATTCATTGTCTTAAAATTTACATGACACATACGTTTATGCCAAAGTGTTGACTCATCGCTATCAGCTTTGGAAAGAAAGCATGATACTTCACCCATTGGGGAAGCATTGTTCATATCCAGTTTGTACATGTCCCCTTTCCTGGGAGATCTAAGAAACACTAATTCCGGAGGAATTTTCATCCCTGGTTTGAGGATAATGCACTCATGCTTTGTGAAAAGCATCTGGTGCTTTTGATCACAAAACTGAGAAACACTTAACAAATTGTGTTCAAGCTGTTTGACAAAGTTAACTTTGTCAAATTTTAACTTACCATTGGATATACTCCCTCTGCCAGAAATATATCCTCCGGCCTCTCCTCCAAATTGGACAGGACCTTCATCATAGTGTTGAAACTGTTGAAGGAGAGATCTGCTCCCTGTCATGTGCCTAGAGCATCCATTATCTACAATCCAGACATTGTTGTTCTTGTCATATGGATGTCCCTGCACATAAGATGAGATTGTTAGTTTTTATTGGACACCCAAGCCTTGTTGGTCTTGGGTTCCTCCAAAGATAGTGACATAATTGAACCAAAAGTTAAGCATGGAGTTCAATGGATGTTTTTGAAGAAGAGGCTTGTGCTGTGGCATCTTTCTTGATCTTCCAATCCATCATTTGGTTGATCATGGAAGATGTGCTTGTAGAAGCTTTTGCAGCATGGCATTCTTCCAAAGTTTCTTTATTTTCGGAAGAAGCTTTCACCACCTTTTCTTCCGAAGCAGTCTTCTTCTGGGATGGTTTCAAGGGAACTTTCTTTTTCTTTAGAATTTTAACTGCTTTTGCTTCCGAAGCCATTTTCCCTTCGAAATAAGGAGTTTCTTTCGAAGACAACCTGGCTTTAGAAACTAGCTTTCCCTTTTCATCACTTGGACCATCTGATAAGGTCTAAATGAGAAACCTTCCCTGACTCCTTCTTTTCTAACATTATTTGCATAATGTGTGCTAGCAAGATTGTAATAACAATCTTTAGCCAAGTGGTTTTGCAAACCACATATGCATGTAATGTTAGTCTTTTGGGAGCTTGTAGCTTGTTGTTTCTTAGTCTTTCTCTCTTTATCAGCAACTTTTCCCTTCAACTTCTGATCCTTTGGTAGGACAGGAGTGCTAGTACTACAATTCTTTCCTGAATCAGAAGTACCTACCACCTGGAATCCAGTTGAAATAAAGACACCCTTTTGTTTTGGGTCAATCATCAGCTTAGACTCAGCCACTTTCTTAGCAGTTCTTCTGGCAGCTTTAACTCTGCTTCTTCGGGCTTTGGTGGTAAGGGTTTGATCTTCACTAGGAGAGGTAGGTGGATTTACCTGTTCCTTCCCTGTGGTGGCCACTATTGTTGCATCATTCTTCAACTCATGTGAAGAAGGGTTAGCAGATGGGACCTCTTGCTCTTTAGTACCACATCTAGGTTGTCTTATGGACTCGTAAGAATGTGGTGGAGCAATTTCATTAGTCCCCAACCCTCTTTTATTCTGATAACAGATTTTGAAGTGTGAGGATGATGCAATAATAGCTTGGAAGTTTTGCTCAGAAATAGCATACTTCCTGGCTTGAGCCTCAGTGGTGACAAGCTGGGATTGAGCCTTAGACAACTTGGATATTAAATCCTTTATTTGAGTCTTGTAATTGGTGTGTTCATGTTTTAATAAGGAAACAATTTTCACTAACTCTTCAATTTTCTTTAGGTAGTCAGATTTTGTCCTTTTAAAATCAGATTTCAAAACATTTAAAGACTTAATATCAGATTTAATTTCCCTATTGTAGTCCTTATATAATTTAACCTTAGCTATACAAGCAGGAGTACAGATATGTTCATATACTTGGTTATCATCTGTTCTGGCCATGAGAGCTTGAGCAGGAGTCACATCCTGAACCATAAAGCTCTAGTCAACTTCTTGAGCCATAACTACTATTTCAGTTGACTTTCCAGTGGGCTTTGATGTAGAGGGATGTGTGGAGGCCTGTGGGGTTCTTGGGTTTGATTTGGAGCCTTGCATTCCCTTTCAAAGTGACCAAGTTAGTTACAGTTGTAACATTTGGCCTTGGTCTTGTCAAACCCAAACTTGCTAGCAGTTGGGTTTTGAGGGAATTGCCTTCCAGTTCTCTTAAAGAACTTCTTCGTTCTGTAGGTTAAAAGAGCCATCTATTGGACGATGTCCACATACTCTACATCGTTTGGACTGAAACACTCTAGATCGTCAAAACAGTATTGAAAATCGCCAGAGTGCCCACTTCCTGAGTCAAAGGCATAGCTGTCTTGAAAGGAGTTGTGCTGAGCCTGTTGAGACCTTGGAGTCTCAGGGAAAGTGATGTAAGGTCCGGAAGAGCAGCATGGTTGTTGGTTGTATGTCAGGTGTTGCTAAGGTTGTGGGGGTACTGAGCCTTCAGCAACCATTAAAGCGTTGCTAGCAGGAAGGCTCAGAGGTCTGCTTGTTTGGTGGCCCTTCTTACTCTCCATCTCCAACTGATATCCATCAAGGATGCCATAGAGTTTAGTCATAGTGAGAGTGTTCAAGTTCTCTGTCCTCTTGATAGAGACACAGTAGAATGTCCACTCATTTGGAAGAGAACTCATAAACTTTCTTGTAAGATCTCTAAGTTCAGGAGTGATCTTCACAGACTGAAGTGAAGAAATAAGATCCATGTACCTAAAGTACTGCTAGCTGAGGGTCTATCCATTAATATAAGTGAAGTTCTCGAACTGTTCCTTCAATGAGTCCTTCTTGGAGTCGTTGGAGCTTGAATACATTTGAGCATGTGCATCAAACAATGCTTTAGCAGACTTACAATGCTCAAACCCCGCCATGATGGATTTGGGTATTGCAGTCATCAGAATGGTCATTGCATTGATGTCAACGTCCATTTTCTTCCGGTCTTCGTCAATAATCTTCAACAGCTTTTTCTATTATGGCACCATTTCCACCAGGCGCTGCCACCTTGGGTTTATACGGGCCGATCACAATAGAGTTCCACATCTTGTTGTCTTGGTATCTGATGAAGCATTTCATTCTTCTGCTCCAAGACCTGAAGTTTTCAGGAGTAATGATAGGAGCTTTGGTCATGGTTCCCATCTCTACTTCGAATTTATTAAGAGCCATTTTTGTGAGACTTGTAAAGAAGAGTGAAAAACAGGTTGATTTGGATGGTTAGATCTCACAATCAAGAGCCTAAAAAACTTTGATACCAATTGCAGGATCGGTTGTGTCACTAAACACTTGATTTTCTCTCAAACTCACTTAAACAACACTCTCAATGAAGGCAAAGTCTTTAAGAGTTGATAAGAATATAATAAGTAATAAAACACAAGAAGTAATTTTCAAGGTATTTGCATATATTGCTTCTCAACTCAAATATTACAAGACTCTTACAAGCATATCTTTATGAGTTACAATGAGAAACTATATATAATACTACCTACAGTCGGATATACTTTTATAGCAGCTGGAATCCTCTAACTAAAGCAAATACTACAAAGCTATAGTTTAAGGTATCTCAGATAAGACTTTATCTAAGATATGGTAGTTAAGACATGTCCCTGACTTACCTTTTGTCACCAACTAAAGTTGGTAACGTGTACTAACATAAAAAGGTGAACAGTAGAATAAAGTATGGTCAACTATATGGCTCTTTGAGAAAACGCCATGCAGTATCAGTGGTCTGCAGCGGAGTGTCAGAGACCATACTTATGTCCACTAGTTCATAGCAGTGTCTTCCGAAGGTTAAATGGCTTCGGAAGAACAAGTACTTCCGAAGCCACTTATACTTCAGAAGAGACTGCTTCTTCCGAGGTTTGAGAACTTCTTTTTTCATACTTCGGAAGTAATCTTCTGATTTCTTCTTTTGAGACTTCTTCTTCGGAAGTGAATACTTTATCTTCGGAAGTAGAACTTTGCCTTCGGAAGTGGAACTTTTACTTTGTCTTCGGAAGAACTCTACTTCCTTCGGAAATTCCACACTTGGCTTCGGAAGCCTTTATAAGCAACACCAAAATTTGTCTAAGTGATTTGGTTTTGGTTGTACCAGCCTTCTTCTTGATCCAACAAATACCAATATACATTTTTTTAAACATACACAATTAGTGATAATTAAGGCAAAAGTTTGTTAACTGAATATTACCAACACAAACAATGAACAACAACATTAACATCATGAACCATGGAATAAAAACGGAAGTGCAGATTACAAAAGTTATATGTTTACATGTCTAGAAACACAAGAATGTATGTTTTTACAAGTATGGATGTTTAAACCATTTCAAAAATAAATTAGTCACCACTTTCGTTTTAGTAGATTTTTGTAGTGTTTTCAAAGAAACATCCAACACGTCTCGATATGGCACCAGCCTGAACCGACATGCAAAAGTGGTTAAAAGAACAAAATATTATATACTGAGAATTAATTTTTAAAGAAAATTATGTATGATCATCAAAGTATCACAACACTAACAAGTTAAAATTGAACGAATCGTTTCATGGTTCAATAAAAATGTGTATATACATAATAGAGATTTAAAAAAATCAGATTAACAAAAGAATCAAGACCATAACTTTTTAAGGGGAATAGTTTCCGTTCACTTTTGAAATACATTTTTGACTTTGAAGTAATTTTGAGTGTTAAATGTGTATTCTTTGCTCGATGCATATAATTAAATTATTGAAAACTTGTAATCCAAAATAATCTCACCGTCGTTATCATCATAAAATCCAACCATGTTAGCTTAATTTTATCCATCTTCTCCACTAATTCTTCTTGTGAAATATATTAGCCTGGATATTCGAATAGTTCCATCATTTGCGACACGTCAAATGTAAAAAAACCCCTCTAATAAATGTTGCTACACGAATCCTAATCAAGGGATTAAGACCGGGAAGCAGTGCGAGAATGGAGCTGCCACCGAGGATCAGGCAGGAACTTGGCTTTGGCTGTTGGGGAACTTGGCTTTGGCTTTGACTTGGCTTCAACTGAGCTGAGCTTCGGCTGAGCAATACTTCGGCTAAACGGAGTATCTGCAAGACAAGAACAACACCGTGAGCCTCGCCTCGGGCAAAAAGGGTTATCTCCCCGAGACCACACTCCGGCGTGAGAATAAGTATCTACGTTGAGAGAACTCTGAAAGGGAGAATAAATAAATAGTTGGTAGTAAGATTGTTCTCAGAATGAATGAATGAATCTGAATAAGAGAAGTATTTATAGTGTTGGTGCATGGGCACCAAATACGACATGGTTCTATTCATGGAAACCTGTGGTCAATGATATGGGACTGAAATTCCCTAGTCAGAGGTTTTATACCCTTCTGGTGTAAAGGGTTTCTGACTAGCATTTATGTGGTTTGTCTTTGTAGTTGACTTAGAGGTTTGGGTGCTGCTCTGACCTCCTGCCAATGTTTTGGCTTTACTCGTTTTGTCGTTTTATGGTTCTTTCTTATTCTATTTGTAATGAGTGGCTTTCTTGGTTGCCATGTTTGCGTGATAGTTTTCATAAGCGTTGAACATGGGGGCTTTGTAAATTTGAGCTTTTGTTTTGGTTTTAACGTCCCCAGCCGCAGCATTGGTCTTGCCTACCCAACCGCGGCTTTGGGCTACCGATGTCGTTCTTTCCGCAGTCGCGGTATGTCTCATGGTGCGCGAGCCGCGGCATGGTTCGGCGCAATTCTGGTGAGCCGCGGCATGGGCTCCATGCTTCTTTTGTGGGCCGCGGCATGGGCTCCATGCTTCTCTGGTGGGGTCGCGGCATGGGCTCCATGCTTCTCTGGTTGGCCGCGGCATGGGCTCCATGCTTCTCTGGTTGGCCGCGGCATGGGCTCCATGCTTCTCTGGTTGGCCGCGGCATAGGCTCCATGCTTCTCTGGTTGGCCGCGGCATGGGCTCCATGCTTCTCTGGTTGGCCGCGGCATGGACTACATGCTTCTCTGGTTGGTCGCGGTTTAATTTTAATATGGTTCGGACGGGCCGCGCTTCAATCGCGATCCATACCGAGGTTACTTCATTGCTTTAGCTCTGGGGTGATACCCCTTCAATAAACAATGTCGATTTAAATATATTCATTCATCTTTTATTGATGTTCTCACTGTGATAGAACAATATGAATTCACAAGGAAGAGAGGGATACGTATGATGAGAGAGAAAAAAAAATAAATAAATAAGGAGATTATTAAGGGAAACAATTATGCATAAAATAGGAATTTATTAATTGTATGTTCCTAAAATACCCTTTCTAATTAATAATATGATTCTAAAAAATAATTTAATTACGAAAATGACATTGTTATTTTGAACCATTGATTAAATCATCAAATGGTTGGGATGAGTTTTCGTAATTCTGAATTTATTAAAAGTTCTGAAATGACCCTAACCCTATATATATGTATATATATATATACATATATATATATACATATATATATATACATATATATATATACTAGAAGGGTACCCGCGCAATGCGACGGGACAACATTTTACACTATGACACGAATTTCTAATTTTTGTTATTCTTATAACAATTTTATAAAAGTTTATTATATTTTTTCTAAATTAAAATTTAAAACACCAAAATAAATAGATTTTGAATGATGACTTGTACATTTATGCATTAACTTATTATAATTTATAAAATACATATCGGTTCAGCAAAAAAATTACACCAAAACCTTTAAAAAATACACATTATGATTGTAGTATCAAAAAGTTATTAAACATGATTGATTGATATAATAAAATCTCAAAACAAATTAAGTTTTTTTGGTTTATGGGTAGATAATGTAAAAATTATGTAATTTATAGTAATTATAAGGTTATTGTGTAACTAATTATAAGGGGTAATTTATAAATAATGTTAAAAAAAATATTATTTTACCCTTAAAAATTATTGTACCTTATACATTGAGTTGAGTAAGTGTTCTTAATTTAATAGTATCTTAAAATATCATTCTCATATACTTTATATATGATATAGATACAAGACTTGGTGTCTTTTAGAAGTTACAGTTACATGTTTCACTACACACAGCAAAAAGAATTCCCTGCTTTCTTGTAACTTCGTACTCTAGTTTCAGGTACCTGTTTCAAGTGCTAGGCTGACTCCGGCAGTACTTCTACTCCGGCTATTATACACTGGGAGACAGACGGGATTCACTTGGGTGGCCCAAAATCTGTTTTAAAGGACCTCTGTTCAACAGAAATGCTCAACCATTGTTCTGTTTAATTCATTTATTTGTTGTTTCTTAAAAGTCGTGTAATCTGTTTGTTTAGTTTTTTTTGAATTGTAATCAAAGTTCTTTATGTATAAAATATTTATTTTATTTTATGAACGATGTTCCTACATTTGGTCCTTTGAAGGCCTTTAGTTAGTCTTAAACATAGATGTGTCGTTGAAGGCCTTTACTTAGTCTTAAACATAGATGTGCCGTTGAAGGCCTTTACTTAGTCTTAAACATAGATGTGTCGTAGATATAGAGGTACGTACACGGCTAAGTATTACTTGTAAGATTGTCTTATTAGAGATCTGACTTACATATAAGGATGCTCTAGTATGATTGTGGCCATTTCTTCTCTGTGTGCATGTAGTTAGATGTGTTTTTAGGTCTTACGTATCCTTATAGCTTTAGGCGTGGTTATAACTCCTATTGATTTGTTATATAGCATTAGGTGTGTCTTTTGGATCTTAGCTACGTATTTTTATTGATATGTTTGATTGTATGTCATGGTGCTCTTTTATGCCCTATTATAAATTCATTTATATAATTTTTGTTATCGTATCGGTTTTTTTCTTGCATGTTCTCTTTTCTCATCTGGTCAACTTTTTTGTTTGTTTTATGTTATTTCCCTCGAACCATGGTCAACTATTCATGGTGTTCTTCTTTCTTGATATTTCTTCTTCGAGGACACATGCTCCAAAGGAAGGGAGTGTAACCAACGTATAAATGTGTCGCAACATAGGTAAAGATATCATTTGTTGATAATATACCAGAATGTTTGTTGAAATAGGGTGTGTAGTTTACTGACAGATTACCAACTAGCGACTAGCGAATGTAGTAACGGGTTCCATGGAAACTTTTGTCAACAATCAGTTTTCTTTTCTGGAATTCGTGGAGTTCGTCAGTGTAAATCATATTTCTAGCTGTAACATTTTAATATATTTATGTTAATGTTTGTATTTTTAGTGGTATTACCCCTCTTGTTACCACCATACTTCTAAGCTCTTGTTGTCGTGGTTACCAGTCAACCACCATGCCATATCTTGCACCGTTGGTTTAGTCACATATATGTCGCCCTCATTTGGGGTTACATTGTTTTTTCCCTTTTTTTAATCTTAATTATTACTCATCATGTTTAAGATTGTTTCTATTATTCTTACGTTGACGTCTTCATTGTTTTCTCGTTTTAGTCTAAATGACGTACCTTCGTAACTTTGATTATAAGATTGTACTAGATAAAAGATAAAGATATTGTTTGATACATTATTTTTTTAAGACAAACACATACACATATAACATATACTTCTAAAATCCAACTAGACTCAAACCCACACTAATGTATTGTATTAGTGCCATCCTTCACCAATCTGTGTTCATGAAGAACATTCATCAGTTTTCCCTTCACTAATATAGTAATATGTGTTATTTGATTTTGGATGGTAGGTATTTAAAGTTAAAGAACAATTAATTATGACTTAATGACTAAGAAATCTAGGGTTTTAGTGTGTAGGTGGGTCAAATTTAGAAACAGACTTGCTTACATAGTCTGAAAAATTAAACAAGTTTCAAAAAGTGAAAAGAATCTTGCAATGAATGTCATGGTCAAGTTGTGCATCGACTGTTTTTCTACAGTGCTTTTGTTTTTGGTTGTTTTTAAAGTTTTCATGCCTTTTTCCAAGCCATTTTAGTTGAAATTGACATTATAGAAAAAAACTAAAAGTTAACTAGTTCTTAAAAAGTATTTTCATAAAATTTAAGTATCAGAGCAAATTATCTTTTGCATCGCTAGCATTTGTCATTTTTAACTATTCGCATCCTTTTAGTTTCAAAGTCTCGTTTTGTATATCTGACTCTGTAAATATTTAACTATCTGTATCCCTAACATATTTATTATGTAACCATATAAATTTAAAAAAGCTAACCTTGTGAGTCAAGTCAAGTCGCCACCCTTTATCTTTGCCAAGGGTATTTGTGTCACTCTTTTAATCCTATTATTATTTTCAGAGTTTATTTTAAGCGTTGTTTGTTTGGAAGAACTTGAATCCGGCCAATCAAATACGCATCTAGGGGACAATTTATAGTGGCTGATGGTGAGTTTACTAATTTGTAGGGGTAATGGAGGTGAACGCAATGATAGAAATGGGTTGATCGGGACTCCGCCTCTCAGTCCACTCTCACTTCAAACACGTATCCAAAAAAATCACATATATAATCGTCAAGTCGTCGGAGAACCCAATGAACGATGCCAACAAGCTTATCTAAAAAACTCTCGCTTCAAACACTTACCGTCGATCACCACCACGCATCCGAACTCTCCCACTACCTGCTGCTGTTGATGATGATCCCGTGGTTGTGGTGTTGTGGTGTTGTGGTGGTGGTCTTGAATGTGAAGAAGGGGATAGTTATGGGTATAGAAAAAGTTAAAACTCATTATACATTTCATTGTCATTTAATTATAGAGTAATGCCATTAAAAAGGGAATGCATTTCACATTATGTGGTCATGCATGACCAAACATTTTACCTCAGTTTCGTATATATGTCATTTAATCATTTAAGAAATATTATGAAACATAGAAAACACCCTTTCGTTTTCCCATTGACTACAACCATAAGAATACGTTACAAAGTCGCATGCAGACTTTCTAAGTCATGATACATTTAATTTCATAGTAAATTCTAATTATGTATCTGCCAAAATCATAAGTTCGTGCGAAACCAATTAAACACTTAAACCATCCTAAGTGGTTTCACTATGTGGCTCCACCTCAACGTCAATCATCACACCATACTTTTTTTTTTTCTCACTTTAATGGTTTCATCACCTCGTTTTCCATATGAAATAAAAAAAACAAAAAAAAGTAAAATAATCGTGCCTATGTTTGCATGTGTGTGAAAATGGAGTGGGCGAGTGGCGAGTCAATCAGTATGAGTGTTCACCACAGCACCCGCTTTGGCATGACGCCAAGTTCAAGATTGGCGGCGTTCCCACAACGTCATATCATCCACATCATCTACTCTGATTGTCACGACAATACCAATAAAGGTAGTCTTATAAATAGTATGAAAAGAGAATAATAAGAGTAGAATATAAAACTCTAGTTACGAATTAACGTATTATATTCGGTCAAACATTATATCAGCTATTTATAGGGAGAAAAACATAAGATTATAACTGAAAGTCTAAAGTTTTTAAGTAAAATAAATGGAAAAGGATTACTTTAAGAGCACACCTTTTTGGACATATTTGTTTCCAAGTGCGTTTTCAAATCTTGTGATGGATCTTCATCATTATCAAATTTGATTTTTTGAATTAGATTACCACCTTTTAAAAGTTATTTCCCTTTTTTAATATTTATTTCGTCTATGACATGGTTTTAAGATGTAATAGTTCAATGTTTATTCGTTTCTGTTTGACAATGTCTTCTCTCTATTATCTTTGTTTTTAGTTTTATTAAAAGTACAAATTATTAGAGAACGTTGTTGACAATCGTCTACAGCTTTAAACAACCAAATCATCGAACAACCCATAAAAATAGGGCTATAGTAAATTCGATTTTTTAATGTATCAACTTTTAAAACTCAGAAATTGGCTTGATAAAAGATAAGTATAGATCTACCTAATCCAATTTATGCATAGAAGTAAACAAGGGAAGAGTTTCCTCTTTTTTACATAAAAAGTTGAATAGGTGTGTGGTCTAGCGAATGATAATGTTGTTTGGTAAGTGATAAATGGAGTCTATGAATGGATGTGGGATTGGCGCAACAAGTTAGGAGGTGATATCGAAGAGGTTCAATTCAATGAACTCCTTTGATTAGTAGAGGGGTTAATTAATTCCCTTAGTCAGACAAATCGTACAGACGAGGTTATGTTACTGGGTGGTTTTCGGCTAACTAGATTGAACCATATTGTTCCAAGAAAGTACATACATTAGCTTGGTAACTTATTAATAATCGCATGCCTTTAAGATTGAACATGGTTGACAAAGGAATTGACATGCACTGATGCACTCTACTCTATGCTCTTCTTGCTCTAAAGAAACTGAATCGTTGGATCATGATTTCAGAGGTGTGAGGTGGCGTTAAAGACTTGGTTTTTGGTTGATCGTTGGTTGGAACTTAACATTCCAGACTCAAAGGAGCCAGATCACATTCTTTGTTTGGCTCAAGTAATTCAATTACAATTAATAAAGAGAGACAATATACTGAGGCGATTATTGTGATAGTGTGGTGTTATTTGGCGTTTTAGGAATGACAATGCGTTCGAGAGCATCACAACTTTGAGGAGAGCATTTTTGAGTCTATTACTTTTTACTCTCTAACATGGAGAAGTAAGTCTATACATTCATACTGTTCCAACAATCAATGGAGAAGTAGTGTTGGAATACAAAGGAAATGAAGCCTTCTGTGTTATGGCCTAGAGATTGAAAGTCCCCAAGGATATCCAGTTCATAAGATATCTTATTCAAAAGATTGATAGGTTCAAATCCTATAAGCACATACAGATGATTCATATGAGTAGACGAGGAGTTAGTTCTAAAAGAAGTTAAAGATTGACCGTCCTGGGTGGAAGGAAAAGTATGTTATGATGCTTACTAGTGTTGTTATTATAACATCACTTATGCTTAGGTTGCTGAATGACACGGTCATGTATGTTTGAGGAAGACCTCACGTTAACTAGACCTGACTTTGTTTGCATTGTACACTTGAAATTTGGTGATTACATGTTAGTGTATAAAATAATGTAACGCCAAAGTATGTAAAGGTTAATCATGTCAGTAGCCATGCTATCAGTCAACACAAAAGATTTGTGTTTGTGAAATCAAATAAATGTTTAACAAACACTTATATGATTTGAACTCAAAATTGTTACTTAAGTTGAAGTAAAAGAAATTCCACATATCAATCTTTAGTTTCAAGACAATGATTACAAACTGCCACAAGAACAAGACCAATGACTGTTTAGCCGGTTATCCAGTTAAACACAAGTGCCAACACCCCTACGGTTTATTACTATTAACTCTAGTACAAATTCTACCTATGGCCTTTTCCCTCGTTGATCTCTAACAAGCTCAGCACATTTGTTCTGATTAACTTATAGGTTTCAGACACAATAAAACACAACTTCATATTCTAGATTATAATATCTCATTCTGGAGAAAATTATATTAAGTGCAAAATTAACATACAGACTTTTGAGTATTTAGTATCACTATATAAGACCTTGACGAAAACTTTCCAGCTTGATTCCAATCGTAAACAAACATAAGACGAATTTTACTTCACTTTAACGCAAGCATTACAACGGTTTCTCATCATATCAGGTGTAAGCGTAAACCTATCAAATCGTTTTGAGAAGATCTAAACAGAATTAAGTTGTTAAACGGGTACGAAAGTGAGCTTAGTATATAAACCTACCTACATGATAACCACCACGAAACCTCCAACCGTACATATGCTTTCTCTAGCTCGTGACATCTACCTTCTATAACTATGTACAATATGAACCCATCTGTATATTCCAACAAAAAAAATTTAATTAAAAACAATGATGTAAGATATTACAATCTTCATGAGGATAGTACACTTACTCAGAACACGTGCTAGATGGGAGTTCATCCTTCTTCATCCTGATTCTTATCAACTTCCCCCTCCACATGATGCACTTGAGAAACACCTGCACTTACAACTTTAAGTTATATTGACAAATAAAACATAAAAAATACTGAATTTCTTATTTGACCTAATGATACCAGGGGAGAGTTTAACAACTAGCATAAAAAAACAAACAAACATACTCATTTCAATCGTACTCAAAGTATAGCTACTAATAGAGTCTGAGGAGGCCAGAGGACGTGACACTAACAAACCTTACCTCTATCCTAGAGGGTAGAGACATTGCTCCCCGCTCCAAAACCTTCTTTTATTTTCTTCTTTTTTGAGTAGAATATAATAAAGAATAGTAATAGTGTAGTAATCCAAACAACATATAAAATATAGCTAGAAACAATAAAGGTAAACAACCATACAAGAGTACTAAAATGAAAGCTGTAACCTACCGCTAACGTATAATAATGAGTAAAAACTATAACGACAACAGAGCAAACATCATATGGTAGCTACAGATAAAAGAAGTTAAAACGATCCAGTGAAGTAAAAAAAGTTAAAAAGCTCTTATTAATATGACGCGTTAAATACAAGTACATAACACAAGATGCTTTTGACCGTGCTACTCTTTCTAACCCAAATCTAAAAAATAATAGAACATGGTACTAAAGCATACCTTAAAACCTAGAATGAGATCAAAGGCTATTCAATGCTTACTTTCTTTCTAAACAGAGAAAAAAAGAGATCAACTGAACCAAACAACCACATAAGATGATCACCAACAATCTAGCCAACTTTCATACTTCATAGAATTATTAAATCTCTGTTTAAAAAACAGCACGCGTTCACCAAGCCCCTAAACCACAATCTGATAGGATAAGACTGACTGGACTTCAAGCAAGCAAAGACGACTGCTAATAAAGAAGACGTGCAGTATTAAACGCATACCATTATAGCCATTAGATACAACTCAAAATTGCAGAGGTTTTAACGTTTTAACTTAAATCCTAGTGAAGTATACAACATGTCATCCATAACATCAAAAGGCTCAAGTACTTGACTCCATCCAAACCAAAAGATTCTATACAAAAGGCTCTAAAAAGTAGCAAACAATCAACCCATTCGACTTTCATTTAAATCACCAATCTAAACCATCGAATCACCAATTAATCTATACTAAAACGAAGTCAAAAAAATAACAGCAAACCAACCACAAATCAGAACAATTGCATTACCATCAATGAAATAAGTAGACGAAGGCCAACCACGGGACGAGCTAAGCGACATAGCTTCATCTTCCGTCAACGGATTCGTAACAATCTTCAAAACCTCAAACATGCCTTCAGATTCAGGTCGGTGACGATGAGGAGGGACCCAATACGAACACCCGGGGACAAACGGAAGCCAATCGGGAGCCGATTGCCTCACGATGATGTTGTGGATGACGTCTTCGAGCTTTCTTAACCCTAAAACCTCCACCTCTCCTTCCGATTCAACCTCCACTTCGATCAATTGCGCTTTTCCCGATCGGCTAGAGAAGCGATTCGACTGAAAGATCCCTGATTTGAACGTTTCTAGAGGATTCAATGATGATGATGATGATGATGATGTTGTTCGAATTAGGGTTTGATAGAGGAAACGAGCCATGGATTTCATAAATTTTGCTATGCGTTTGAAATGAAATTTCGTTTTCTTGAAAAAGCAAGAGGATTATGTATCGGGTTGTGGTTTTAGTGATGATGTCATTTTAGTCGTAGGGACAGATGTTATATACATTCATCGTGTCTTAGACCTAGGTGTTTCTTATTAAGAATGTTTGTTTGTGTACATCTTACCTATCTTGTATCTTGATATTTTTTGTTTAAAAGGTGTTTGTTTTTTTAGAAAAAAAAAAGCCCCCTACGGTCTTCACTAACCTCCACCAGTGGTCGCGCAGATCACGTACAGACGTTACGCCCTGCTGATTATTTGTTTTTTTTAAACCTTTCATTAAAAAAGATCTTCATAACGTATGCATGAAAAAGACATTGAACTACCACCTCTATTATCTTCTAACATCTTCTCACCATCTTCTTCTCTCCTACCCCCAAAACATCAACCTCCTCCCCGTCTCCTTCCCTCTCACCATTGCCGACCCCCCTCCCCCATCGGCCGCAGCCAACATCCCCCCCCCCCCCTACAGCCACCCGTCCCTATTGCGCCTTCTCTCTCACCATCGACCTCCGTCGCCACTGCAGCCACTCGTCCCTGCTGCGCCTTCCACCTCAACCACCGCCGTCCCACCTGCCACCGGTGAATCTATCATCATCTATGTTGAAACCCTAAGCATAATTTGTGTTTTGGTTTATAGTTTCAGTTGATTTGTGGTTTATGTAGTATTATTTGTTTAAGATTTTGTTTGATTTGTAATATCAACAGTCTGCAAATATTAAAAAACAAACAGTTTTTTTCTTGCAGACTGTAAACATTTCATCCACCTCTTCTACTGTAGATGTCTGCAGATGTGGTCCGCAGACTGCAGATATTTTGCTGCAAAAAAAACAAACAACACCTTAGTATTTTTTTAGTTTTAAGTGTGCTTTTAGTTATATATGAGCACTTAAGATGCATATTTTACATAGACACTAACCCATCTACAAATAACCCAAATTTGACATCTCTCTAAACATATCAAATGTTCACATTAAATCTTTTAATGGCATATCTATGATCATACACCCGTATTTATAATCAAATGGCATATAAAGTTTGTCTTCTTTATAATTTGATGGTGTGTAATTTTTTTATAATGAAATATTAAACAATATAAACATCACTATGAATGAGACCATAACCATATATTCTTATATATTCTTCATCACCAATCCTTCATCACGAATCCTTCATCTTTGTAAACACCATCATTATTTAGCATTATCATATTGTTCAACCAATGACTTTTATCAGCAAAAAGCCATCACGAAATCATATTCGTAAGTTGATTAATCGCATTGGAAGCCACTTGAAAGTACCAAGGCAAGCATACAAGGTGATCTAAACTATAAATCAAACATTGAAGTCATGTCTCCTAATTAACATTATACTATCCCGAGACAAGAAGCAGTAATCGGAAGAATATAATTGTCGAGCATGACAACAAAATTACAAATGGCTTTGAATGTGACAATGTACAAAAGAACGGGGCAAGCAAATAAGGTGACCTGAATTAAATATGAGTTCATTTCAAATGTTGTAATTCCAAATTTATGATATTAAGTATTCACCTGGGAGGCATAGCAATTTCATCAAAATCAAATGATTCATATCAAAGGAGTAGACTAAAAAGCAAAATCAAAACAAAAAGTAAACTTTGCGATTAAGAAGCAAAATTAAAACAAATGAATAATGATTCAAACAAAGTAGACACACATGTTCTACTGGAATCAACAAGACATCTAAATATTGCGAGATTGATGGAATGACAAATTTAGGGTTTACTTTGAGTGATGAAGATGGGCTTCTATGCGATGAGAACATGTCTTCCATGAAGACAGGGCATCTTTGCGACAGTTGTGGTAGGTAGCAGATGGTGGTGTGTTAAGGTGGTGGTGATGTTTTGAAAAAAAAAAGATTTATGGTTCAAATGAGGAATGGATGTGTAAATGTTAGGGTATGGATCATGCATGAATCACAATGTTAGTCAGAGGTTGATAAGTGTACAGTAGAATAAAATAAAGAAGGGGCGCAATGACACATGCCAAACTCATAGAAAGGGCTTATGTAAAATTAACACATAATCATAAAAGGCTTTATTTTAGTATAGGATAAAGACAACATTAATGATATAAAACAATAAAAGTTATCAGATGTAAATTTTTTTGTTGCTTGCACGGTTGAAAATCCAAAAGAAAATAAACAAATTCTTCGTTGATACATCCATAAATATCGTACCAATGATGCCTTTAGTCGCCAGAACTCAAATACTAAGGTTGACCTGGGTTGGCACAAACACACTTCTTACATATGACACCTTCATTGACCATAAACATCCTTCTTGATCCATTAGTAACAATTTCATCACTAATAAGTTAGTGCATTTATCACGATTGGCTGATCGTGACACCCGTCGAGTATCTGCATCAATGATTCATTGTAAATTGTTTGTTAATCCATAGATAAATTCTCTACGCGCGTCATGTTTCATGATGAACTATCATATACAAATTGTGTCCATCGTTATAAGTCCTTCTGTTTAATGTGGACTTATTTGTTAATGAATGTAACTTCTTGTAAAAGGGTTGATGAATTAGATCGATAAGAAATAATCATTACTCATAATATATTTTTTATATACATATAATTACACCCTTCACGGAAACTGATCACCTTGATTCTTTATTAATTCAAGATTTTTCTCGAGATACTTGATACTATCTCGAAACAGGTTGGGTTATGGATTTGACATCTGCCTTAAATACTGATTTGATGATCTTTGATGATTATATGCTTTGAGTCTGTTTTGTTGGTGTTGATACCATTGTTGATACTGATTATGGTATTGTTGATATGGTTGTTGTATTGTTTTTTGCTCCATCATGATTGTGTGCATGGTGGTCTGTGGTGGAGCCACCTTACCAGGCACCTTGAAGTAGTTATATTGCGATGGTGGATGGTGGTGATAAGATATGTGTTGCATACCAAACTCGTTTTGTTTTTGCTTATTCGTTGTGTCGTCTTCATACAAACTATAAAGTAACATCTGATCGAGTCCACCACCCTACAATGAAAAAGAACATATATCTTTTTCATATTGATAAAATAAGAATCTTTTTTCTATCGACTACAAGTTAGTGGTGCATGTCCTATACAAATTTAGATAGATCCAACTATTATGTATAAAAAACCAACTGAACAAATCCTTTTGATCCTCCATCGGTTCCGCCCTTGCTTGTTAGATAAATAATTCGAAAGATGAATTTAAACTAACCAGTTTTGCTTGTGATATAGGGGTGGCATTATTATTTGGTAAGGTAACAACTGCAAGCTCCCAACTTGATGTTTTTTCATTCTCGTTCCATCCTAAACACGTTGTACCTATTGTTGGAACCATAATGTAAACAAAAGGTTAAGAAGCAAGTTGATAATCAGACCGGTGATATTTAAAAGCTGATGTGACATGATCTGTTAATATTATATTATTATCTAAAAACTATACAACACCTGTTAGATGAGGTGATCTTGACACATTGGTAACGTTTAGTTCTACAAATTTTGCACTTGTTTCATTCAAATCCTACAAAAAGATAGGGAAAAGTGTGAGAAAAAATGTAGATACGTGTATACAACTATGAACTTCAATCCTTAAGTGTTTCGTACTCACATGACACTCATCGTCATCAATGGATATGAGTGGTAAAGCTTCTTCTACCTTTTGTAAAGGCATAGACTTGTCTTCTTGATCTTGCATTACCTCTTGGTTTTCAACCTCTTTGATTTCAACTTCTTTGATTTCTCGCGGTGATTGCTCTTCTATAACATTTTGAAGCTCCTTTGTTTTAAAAACAAGAAGAGCAAAAAACAATAAGATTTCATTCTCGTGTTCTTGATTTTTTTTATTTTGAATTGAAATAGCCTATGGAACTCACATGATTCTTATTTGAAACCAAATTATTTAAGGAAACTCCTTTTACATATTCCTTCATTGTTGCATGAAATGAAGGTGGATGCTGAAAATTTCAAAAACAAAAATAAGGGTTATATATGCTTCTCATGTTAAAGGTGCTTGTCTGTTTCATAACACAAAGATCAAACTTGAGTACCTGAATCAATGTCGGAAATTGGATGTTTATTGCAAGGGGTAGATGTTTTACCAAATTGTAAAAAAACCCAAGTTTTTCAGCCTAATTTGTCAGAAAGTTGTTATGACGAAGATCAAATGTAGGATAAAAGGGAGGAAAAGAACGATAAGAAACCTGTTTTCCGGCTTTCTTGTAGATGTTTAAAGCATTGACAGCATCATCTTTTGGAAGATCAAAGAACTAGAAGCTAGGATTGTTAGATCGTAGAAAATGAAACATAACTAGATAATCAAGAGAAAAATGGTACCAATTCAACAAGTCTGCTCATGCCATCATTAATCGCGTTGTAGATCTTGAAGCTTTCTTTGAGTACAAGAGCAAACGCGTGTTGTATAAGACCATTATGGCAAGCTGCTCCTTCAAGCTACAAAATTGGAGTGTACCTTTAAGAAAAAGAGGCAATTTTTGCATGTAGAGAGCATAATTCCATGGTGAATTCTAATGTTTATCGATCTTTCACCTGGCAACCGATGAGACGATGGAGAAGTTGTTGCATAGCAGGTAGCTGATCAAGTAGCCCGTCAATGTTCATAACCCGAGTTCTACTATACGCCTGCGATTTATAAGCTTTAAAGTTAAGCCATAATGTCATACTTGAAGCAATTTTCATATACTTGAATATTTTAGTGTATAACCCTGTTTAACTTTCGAGTTTTGACTAGAGATGTAAAAAATAGCATATATGAAACAGTTTTCTTTTAACTAATATTCACTCAAACTCTATTATGTGTGATTATCTATCTTGTAGAAATATTATGCAAACAATATGTGTCATTTATATACTCATTTGTTAGGATTCCAAGCAAATAATATCTTCTTATGAAAAAAAACCTTGAAATTAGAATCCGTTTTAGGCCGTAATGGTTTATGTAGTTAACAATGTTTTTAATATGGAAAGTAATCAACTTTAATAAAGGATCAGGAACAAACCCTGTCTAATCCTGGAGATGTTGGTAATCGCTCCATCTCAACGTCGAATCCCAAAACTCGATAACACTCTAATCGTTCTTCAAGAAACAAGGCATACGTTCGAATCCACGAAGAACAATCCCAAGCTGATTTCAAGAATTAAAGTATGTCGGAACAAAATAATTTAAAATGATCAAAACAAGATAATCAAGCCAGTTTGTTTACCTAGTTGGCTTGATTCATCTCTGAATTCTGGAATTTGGAAAATATGTTGGCGACGAGAATATGTCAATAGTTCTTCTCTAAAACTAGAATCCCCCTCACGTAAAATTCTATGAAAAACTATTAGTGTCTTCACTGCAACCTGTTGATAAAAGAACAACCAAATAATAATCAAATGATATAGTTTGAGATGATTGAGATTGTAGGTGAAAGTGAACAACTTACAATCCAGTTCTTTGTCTTCGTTAATCTTCTACAAAGTGTATGAATGCAGTATCCGACATCCGCCCTTGGTGCAGCGAAAGATGTTGCAACGATGATCCCTAACATGCGGCATAGAAAAATTTATGCTACCAGACAGACAAAAATGTATCATCGAAGGAAACTTACAGACTCAAGCAAGTCTTCTGTAATTAGCGTCGCTAGATAAATATTATACTTAAACATTAGAACCGCCAGTGCTTTTGTAGCTAATTTTTTGCCGTTATTTAATATCCCCAATATATGGTGATCATTGGAACGTTTTTTTTATTTGGTAACCACCTTTACCCTAGAGTTTTTAACGAAAACATGTATCGGTGATACTCATATGTTTTGTAGCGTTAAGGTTTCCCGACAAACAGAAGATTAAAAAAATTGAAAAAGAAAAACTTACTTTTAACGTAGAGGTCTTTAGGAGGACATTCTTCATGATTGGTAGCTTTGACAATGGCGATATCAATTTTCTTAAATTAAAAATCAGATTAGAAGATTACATTTTATTGAATTTAGATAATGCAAATGATGTTTATGAAACCTAGTATATTAATTGTTCATATTGAATAATTAAAAGACCTTGAAATCGCTGGTGACTTTTGCAAGGCCAACGGTGGTAGAGTCCTTAATAGCTCCAAAGGCTCTTCTCCATCTTTCGAATGTACCCATGGAAACCCTAATCTTATTTACATAATATTCATTATGGAAATCAAAATATAAACTTTTACACAATTTGAGCGTGATGATATTGGTTGTTGTTCTTCCCTCTTCCTCTTTTTTATTGTTGGTGATGATAAATGATTGATTTTCGACGATGATTTCTCTATGTTTTGGTAGGAGGGAGGAATGAATCTTGGTTACCGATAAATTTTCGCTTAGCATGAATCTAATCAATATATAGAGGCGAGTTTTGGTAAAAAGGTAATTTTGTTCCGTGAATAATTACAATACCCAACATATCTAACGTGTAATATATGTATAATAACACGTAATCATTTATATAACTACACGTTGATTATATATATAACTACGCATAGCACATAACGTATATAAAAAATCATGTTTGAAACAAAAAGTTGGTTTTATGATATAATTTTTTTAGTATAATAATAAGTGAATAAAAGTTATTTGCGATAAAAAGTAATAAAAGTAAGTAAAAACTAAACGCTAGCTAATTAATTACTTTTCATTTTTCTCCCTTTTAATTATAGCACACATCTACTAAGTTATGGAATTACCACAGCCTAGTGTTACCAAATGATTTGTCTTAATCGAAGGTACAAATCCATTACACACTTCTCACGTTAGAATAAATTTGTATTTCGTATTGTAATTTCATTAAGCATGACGTGATTATTGGACTAAATTTAACCGTTTAACGAACGCTATACAAAGTCATACTAATAGTTTCTATTTTAAAGGGTATTATCACACTGATAGTGTCTTCACCAATATAACCATTTATCGCTTTATTTTTTTGGTAAATTTGAAACGTATGAAGACTAGAACCATTATATATGTCAAAAAGACAAAGTATATAACATATATATCTTGTTACAAATTATAATTAATACAACTATTTCACACACCTTCTATACCTTTACTCATATTCATCGATGGATTAAAACCTTAACTACTTCTTTTCCTGTTAGCTCTTTACGCATTAACAAAGCATCATACTTCAAAATAGTTATTCAAAGTATTGTTTACAGACCTAAGTCAATATATATTATAGTAGAATGCTATATATGTTGTTAAGCATGCTTTAAACATTTCAAGACAATGTAAATTTCTATACCAAAAATCACCATATTTCAACACATTTCTAATGTGTTATAACATGTTACTAAAACAAACCCTAACATAACATATGAGCTTGTTAATTGCTTGATTCTATATATATCAACACCAACACCTCAATACATATTTTGATCACCTAACGCTTTGAAATGAGTTAATGATCGTCCTTTCAATCCAATATATTCTTCTTTGCCATTGATGCGTAGAACATAACATGTATTAAATTCACAAACTTGTTTATGAGATGTAATGTACGAGCACATCCAAGCTCAAGATAATGAACAACCAAGTGTAACCTTATTAAGCTTGCGCTAATTGAATAACCTATGTTCAACTTTTATATTCCTAACAATATTTGAGCTACAATATTAAACACACAAGCAAAACACAAGTTCACAATGACTAATAACTAAACATAATCATGAATGTGCAATACTTGTGTCAGTGGTTTGAATAATTCATTTAAGAAAAACTCAAATTACTTTTTGTATTTATTTGAATTTATACTCAGCTTATTTTTTTTTTGTTCGAATTTGAAATCAATTCGGTTTAAAAATGTGAATTCAAGGTTTGATTTTGAATTCACTTTCAAAAGGACAAGGATATTATAAACACCACCAACTAGGGTGGTGAAAAAAAACAAAACTGATTCACATTCATAACCATTAACCCTTATAACTAAACCTTTAACGCAACAAAGACAACAATCAACACGTTGTACTACCAATGATTTAGGACTAGATCTTCCTCACCTTTTACGCAACGTAGACAACCATCTACGTGGTTATTCCTACTCATTTGCAATCAACAATATTTTATTATACAAACAAATACATCACATGATTAGCTCTGATCAAATCCAACCACCTCCTACACTTAAGACTTCACACCATCCATGATGTCTCTCCAACACGTAATTATATATTATATATCCCTATTAATACCTTTAGTCGGTAGATTTTCTTTGATGTTTTTGTAAGGTTTGTTTTGGGTGTCGGTTTGAGGTTTGGGGGTGGGGTTCTTTTTTTGTGTGTTTTTTGTGTCTGGACACGTATTTTTGATGTGTGGCTCCTTGGCGTCGTCTTTCTCCGGATTCCTACTTTCTTTCTTTTGTTATCGATACTCTAACGATTCTCGCTATTAAGGTTTGGGTTTTCCTTTTGTTTGTTCTTTTCGGGGCTTTGATTTTCATCGTTTTCTATTTTAAGACTGTGTCGCTTTCTTGCGGCTTTGATTTTCGTCTGTTATGTGTATGGTGTTGGGTTCTGATTTAGTTTTTGGGTTCTGCATGTTCTGGTGTGTTATGGATTTGGGGTTTTGTTATGTTTTACTTTGTGTATTTTGCTGATTTTGTGGTTTCGAACCTTAATTTTGATTTAGATTTTCGTTTAGGGTTACGCTAAAACCCGCATAGCCGCGGCAACATGCGGTGCCAAAACCTCGTTTAAATTAATCATCTTTATTTTTTTAAGTAAAGATAATGTAAAAGAATAGCCTCATATTTAATCTAATGTTCCATTTTGTTCATCGTAATATAAATTCTAATGTGAGACGTCTGCCAAACACTAGTATGTTTATGACATTAAAATTGACTAAAATGGGTCGCTTTAAATAAACAAGGGTGACCGGTGTAGTAAACTTTTAGATTTGCACCTGGGTCCCAAATAATTATGCCACAATAAATTTAAAAAAATAAAATAAAATAAAAGGGTTTTATTTTGGATCTAAAAAAGTATTCAAGCTAGTCCAATTAAAAAGTTAGAAGAACTTATAAAGCTAATCGAAGTCTTTATTTCCTCTTCTTACATATGTACATCGTGTCGTTACACTCTTGGTGTGCAAAAAGAAAGAAACCTAAGGGCTCGTAATGTAGAAAATTAAACTAAAAGGACTTAATTGAATAACAATATGAGATCGCTTGGCTAATGTGTTACCTCGTCGTAAACGGAAGAATTTGGCTTTTTCACAAATCGTCCCTGCAAAATGCAAAATTGCAATGTTAAGACATATTTAATTGTTAATACTTAACTAATAGTCTAATACCAACGATATAGACCAATAGATCAATGAATTAATTCAATATAATGGAACATTGATTATTGACATCATAATTTACTCAGATTTTATTATTAGTTATTTTTTATGATTGACCTTTGTCACCATAATAACACAAGATTTAATTAAAAAAATATGGTTGTCAAATGAGTTGTTAGATCAAAGTTTGAAGGAAATGAAACCTTGCATCTGGGCCGTTTATCAGTGATTTTGATCTGCCGAATATTTTTAAGATGACTTTTATCCAAAGGGTGCAATGCAGTAGATTCATCCCATCCACCACCGTCTTCGGGAAATAAATCAATGTTAGCTGCTATCGCCTAGAAACACATTAGACACACAACATCGTCAATATGGAATTCCATACAACTCCCCTTTCTTCATTTATTGTGACATTTATTTATTTTTATTCAAAATCAATCTATGTGTTCCACACTAACTAAGACTTTATTTTTTATTAAATAAATAAGCGAGTCCATTTAATGTGACATGTTAGAAATCAATTACTTAATATACGTCCTCAAGTGAGATAAAACGAGACTCTTTTAATAAACAAGTTTTAAGTCGAGTTTAGCCTACTAATAAATTATAAAAATAATGATTTTATTAATATGTAACAAATATATAGCTACATCTTATATGTAATTATGAACTATTTTTATAATTGATTTGTTCTTTATAGTTTCCTTCAAGTCAAACATATATAAGACGGCCTTAGTAGTTAATTTCCTAAACTTTTGTTTGATTATTGATTCCGTATCTAAAAACGATTATATACGTGTTTAAAAAAATAAGTTTAAAGATTTACCCGATTATATAAAAAAAGAGTTAAAAAAACTTAAACTGTTTTTATAAAATTATATAAGTTGTTTGAAAGATAACCCTAAACATGATTGATAAACAAATAATAATTCTAATGCAATCAAATCAACTTTCTTTCTTTTTTCTCCAAAGATTTCATTTTTAAATGTTAAGTTTTCAACTACAAACCCAAATAAAATACACTGATTTAACCAAACGCTCCCGTTGATGATGCTAGCTTAGAATTAGTACACACAAATGAAACAATCAAAGGGGTTTGGTTGTAAGCACCGACAGTTTCTCACCAAAAGGACAAAAGCATCGTTTGTTCCAAATATACAAACAATTATATTCATATTACTTATTCAAAATAATTATCTATCTAAATAATTTATTTCAAAACAATTCCATGTGCATGTTTCGTTGTCTTCAAGCTTCATGATATTTCCTTTTAAACTTATTTCGTGTGCAATATTTTGCAACACGTTATTTTATTGTATATTCAGAAAGCTACTTTTACAATAAGTATCAACTAAAATATCCCAAGCCTTATTCGGTGGGCCGGTGGGGTTTGGTTGCTGAATAATATTTTATTTAATATTATAAACATGATTATAGTATCTTAAATAATTATTATTCGATCTAACTAATTCGTTTACAACAGTGTTTTCTAGACCCGATCTAACCGGCCTGACCGGCCGGTCCGACCGTGGATCAGTCAGGTGGCCGGTCCCGTCTGTTGTAGTTCGGTTTTGACTAGTCGAACAGGCCAGATCGTCCCGAACTGCTAGTCGGACCGGGAAACCAGGCCCGTTCGAACTGGATTTCGATTTTTTATTTTAATTGGTAAAAACGGGGTGTTAAACCATAATTTTGTATGTTAGATTACAAATATAGTTAAATTTTATATATAAATCATATATAAATTACTTATATTTAATTACATATATAAATATAGTTAAACCCGGTCCGACCACCAAACCAGTAAGGCGTCCAGTTTAACGTCCGGTTCGACATCTGATCCGCTTCTGAAAACATTGGTTTACAACTGTCATACTTTATCGAGTTGATTTCAATTTTACTAAACAAGGTTTATCAAAGATAATTATTTTCTTTCAAAATATTAGAAAAAATTAATGTTCTTAAAAATTTTATAACTTGTTTTTCAAATTGAATTCAAAAACTTTATATTTTGAATTTAAATTAAAATAATTAATGAAAATTTTAAACCGAAACAAATTATACAAACTTTTACACTGAAATTAATATTTTTTATGTTTTAAAAGAAAATAATTATTTTGATTAAATCTTAAGAAGTAAAACAAACTTTTTTATATTAGCAAGCATGAGTCAAAAATTAACATCAAAATATTATTACTTACATGAATGTCGCCGGCCGGAGATGAGGGGTGCAAAATTTCTTCCGGCACCGGCAACCCTTTATCTCCCCAATCGTTCAGAACGACGTCGTAATCCAACTTCAACCCCAACCGTTGCCCATCACCGGAATTGAATTCCCCTGCCGGAACATTCGGAATTCCGATTCCGACGACCTCAATTCCTCTATTCTTTTCGTCTTCTTCTTCTTCATACCAACCGGAGATTTTTTATGTTTTGCTGTAGCTGCCGGAGATGTATTCACCACATCCAATTCCACCATCGGAATACTCCACCAATTTCTTTCATTGGAGTTCTTCAATGGCCTCACTCTGTTTCTCACCCCAAAGCCTAAACCCATTGGGTACACATAACGAGTGTTGAAATCAGAAGCTAATTTATCACTTGATTCATGGGTTTCTGAAATTGGTTTAGAATCACCCATGATACTATCAATCCCATGTTCGATTTCATCGTTAAGAATCGACTCTGTATCGAAATCATCAAGACATTCATCGATTAGTTCTGACGAAACAAAATTCGATTCGTTTTGACATGAATTTGTGATCTTTAAATTGGTTAAAGAACAGGGCTTATTCATAATACGGTGCTGGAGGAGAAACCCAGAGTTTTCAGAGGAAATTAACTCCGGTGGCTCATTGATAAGATAATTGTGGTGTTTGGTGAATTTGGGTGGAAGATTATTGGTTCTTTTGGTGAGGTGTTTGATTTTGAAAATGTTGGGGGAAGCCATGGAAAGCAGAGCAGCAGCTTCATTGTATGTTTGATTGGGTCTTTTTCGCGGTGTTCGCGGCTTTTGATTCGAGTTTGTGATCGGAGAATTGCTCGATTCCGACAAGGTTGAAGATGGAGAAGATGAGTTTGAAGTTGTTCTACTGGAATTACCACATGGCCAATTCACCATATGCTCAAGATCAAACCCACAAGCTCTTGAACTTAAACAAGATGACATTTTGATATTTCAAGAATTCAATCGACACCCAAATTCGTCAAATTGTCAAAAAAAATGCTGAAATTGATTAGAACAGAAGTGGAATTGAATGAATATCTATGAAAAAGAGAGGAGAAAACCCCTAAACCCTAAAAATCAGGGGATTTATTTAGAATATTCAATCAGAACAAAAGTCAAAAATAAACCAGAAAGCCAATTGGGGAAAATTATTTAAAAAATCAATCTTGAAGTCATCGAGTAGGGTGCAGAAGATTAAAGGTATGAAACAGAGAATCTGTAGCAAGTGTTCGTGTATCGAGGAGATTGAATCGGCAGAACCCTAATCATTAATTTGGGTTTTTTTCACAGACCCTCCAGTGAAATCATCAGAGACTGTTAGCTTGTGTTTTTATCTATGAAGTCACGAGAATGGAGAAAATATCCTGCAACCTCTCAACCACATATATCCATACGTTGCAGTATTCGAATTATCGACTTTATGGATAATAAAGGGGCGCACTTACCATCAGAATGTCCCTCCTTCAAATTTACAGATGATTTCTGTCATTGCATATCGGTGCGTATGCGTGTGTATTCTTTGTGTGAGAGAATTTTCAGGTTTGTGTATTGTGGTGAGGATAGAAACAGGGGAAGGGACAAAGACAAAGGCTACAGGCATCACTCCTTGCAGAAGAAGGACCACTCTGTTGTTTCACTTGTTTCTGCCCTTGGTTTTTAAGAATTGTGCCTCCATATTTTATCATCAGATCAGATTATACTTTTGTACGCATAGTTTAAAACTTAAATATTAGAGGGTCCGAGGTTTCAACAACTATTGTGGCGGAGAAATCATGCGGTATTATGGTCATGGACGATCTATGAAAGATGAAAAGAATTTCTGTAATTGAAATTATAACTTCTCGTGACTTCTGAAGAAGTATTTTTATCTTTTTACCTCTTCAAAAAATCAAAATAAGCTTTTTTAAGCTCATCCAAACATGCACTTAGTCTCCATTAGAAGTATTGAAAATACTATAAAAAATGCTAAGGATATTTTTGTAAAAGAAAGAAAAGTGGCATTTGTTTTTTAAACATTTTTTTTTACTTCTAAATAGCACATAACCTTACACTTTCCTAGTTAAACTATAAATGATCATTGTTATTAAAAAAACATAGTTGAAGGTTAAAGCCATTAAAGTAAGATTGAGGCATTTGGGAGTAAAATTAAGCTCTTTAATAAAATTGCACTAATGTAAGTTTTGAACTTAAAATTGGACATTAATAACTTGTAAATACTTTGTTGCTAAGTGGAGCGGGGTTTGTGGAGGTAGAAGTCTTGTCATTTACATAAGTTTTTCTAAAATTAAAATCTGGATTCTAAAAAAGTTTATATAAAAGGGACAAAAAAAAATTAGAAAGTAATATTTCTAAATAACAAAACATAAGTCAAAAGAGGTTTAGTCAAATGAGGAAGAGGTCAACACATAAAAGGAACAAACAAAGACACTTTTCTCGTTGTTAACATGCATTTTAAATCAAATTAAGGTCTTCATCGTGTCGTGTCCTTAGTATGTTAAAACCACTGTTCATACTATACACACAAAGCATTTCACGTCTTACATATAAACTAAATTAATTTTTTAATTATTGTAACATATATAAAAATGAGTGTTTGTGATACATACCTTTTATAGAAAAGTTTCGATATTTTGTATCATTTTAGAGAGCACAAAAATTGTGTAAGGTGATCATTGTCTATTTTAGTAAGTAGTGACAATGTCATCCCTATATATCTCAGTGATATATACACATTTGATCACTATCTTACTATTGAGAAGTTTCTACGGTCTTTATTATTAACAAATGAAATGAATTAATGTAGAAAATCGCTTGGTTAAAAGCCAAAAAGAGCGACATATGAATTTATTAACAATCCCACGACCCACTGTATATTCTTTGTTTATGTGTTTATTACACTTCTATCTTCTTTGTTTAGTCACACATCAAACATAAACTAGTCAAGAAAAATTTTAATCCTAAGTTATTGTAAATTTGGATAAATTTAAAAATAACATAGTTACCTCACTTTAATTTCTTACGATACCACAATGAATTGTTAGCTTTATACTTAATTGATCATATCCATACAAGCTAGGATGTTCTCAATTCAAATACAAGGGTTTTTATGTTAAACAATAAATGATGTCATTGATAATCTTTAGTTTCTAATTAAACTTTCTAAACTTAAATCAAACTCTTATGCAATTGAAACCAAACAAACTAAAATAAACAGGTTGAACAAACTCATATTAAGATATGAGTTGATTAGGTTTTTATAACATAAATAATTTTAGACTACTGAAAACTGATAAATATAAAAGAATTTAAACAAAATAGAATCTATCAATTATTTGTTCAATTGTCATGTCACTATGCTTATCTGCGTTCACTGTCGTAAACTTAGCATTGATTTACGCAATTTTGGTTCCAAGCTGAAGATAGGTTTCTTGTAATTTAATACTCACTAATGGTTTATTAAAGTACAAAACATCACATTCTAGCTTGTTGTTCTATCCTTTTCATTGTAAAGTTATGATTTGAACTTTTGAATGTTAAAGAACATCATATCCTTGTTTAAAAATAAAGGGAAACTTTAATACTAACTAGAAAGATAATAGATTTAAAAGCATATATATTGGAACTTAAAGTGCAATCACATAAAGAAGTGAAACCTTTAGCAATTAACAAATATACAGCAAATGCAATTCATGCCACAAATTTACCCGAACTTTCCTCGTCAAATTGATGATAATTCGGTTTCTAACATGTTTATAACTCAATAGAAATTTTTGAAACACAACCGATTATGATATGAAACCGATTAGTGATTTGGATGGTTTTATTGGCATAAATTGAATAATGAAGGCTCTATAAACATGTTTTTATACAAAGATGTGCTATTTGATCAAATATAAAGTCTATGATTAGGTATAAAAGAGCTGGTAAGTTTGAAATTTGAATATCAGTCTCTCCTAATATTGTAACTATGGTTAATTTCTAGCTCAAAATTCATTAATATTTTAACCTTTGTACCTTTTGTTTTCTAAAATGATTCTTATTGAAATAGTTAGACGTTGAATAGCATTTTGTTCCACCGTCACGTGGCAATTTTGGATCGCATATTTCTATATTTTAGCAAATATAGTTTATTATTAGCTAATGAAATTAGGGTTAATATTGTGAGCGGTGAAGGTTTTATTTTGGCTAGCCAGTGTATTATTTGCAATTTTTTTAATTTGTTTTAACCTTTTTACAGATCAATTTTCAAGGTTTTATGATGTTTTGGAAACGTGTCTACATGCCATTCAACATCACCCGTTGATAAGTATCTAAACATATCTTTCCTGTTCATTTTCTATGCTTTTTTAAAAACTATTTAGTTTCTTATAATCACTTTTAATATAATGTTTTAAAATTATAATATTTTATAAAATTCTTAATTCTTAATATGTCATTGCAAAGTGTATAGAGTTATATAAGTATGTATACTTTCTTAATCATTCTGGTTCATTTTTTTAATAAATTTTTTGATATGTAATATTTCATGCAATTAAGAATATAAGTTTTTGTCACATCATAACGGGGGAAGTAATTCAATGGTTTTGATTAAAAAAATTACTTTTACACTCATAAAGTTTTACAAAAAATCTGACCATTTCTTATGAAAAAAAGATCATATCATTGTCACATACAACTGAAAACCATATGATGCGACGATGCAAAGATGAATGACTGGATGAGAAAATTAAGAGACCATGATGAATGTTGTTTATGAATAAATAAACATACATAAACACAATTTCTCATAAGCAAAGATAAACGCCCAAAAAATACAATAACAAATTTCGCTTTCGATTTTGAATGGTTCGAACAATAGGTTTAAAATAGATGGTGGTGTAGGCCGTGCTAACTCGGATGATGGTGAAACCGAAGGAAAATGTCTTCTAAGACATGAAATTGGTTGTCCGAATAAGATAGCTTGATGGTAAATAATATGCAAATACTTAACCAAGTGATTGTAGGTTTAATCTTACAGCATGCAGATTTCATGATTGTTTTCCAGTTATATTAATTAATGAAGTCTGCATCATGTTGGTCGATTTCGGTACCGCCACCACCACAACCTAGGAACCGTATGAGCCCACGGGGCCTCAATCGTTGTTCTTGGGTAACGTTACATTTCCTTTTGAAGAACATCTGTCTTTCCCTCAAGTCTTTTATTCGCATCTCCTTACTATATCTACTCGATTCAAACCCAAACATGAATACGAACCATCTTGATTTTGCCTTTGAACCCTTAATCACACCTCTTTTGCTTTGCTCCTTCCTTTCGAACATCATTTCCATGTTCTGATGAGAATTAACTGGGATGAGTTTCCCACAAAATACTATCGGGTTCGATGACTCGTTAGAAGTCATCATCATCTCACTTGAAAACTCAAAGTCTTGTTCAAAATCATGAGTTACTGTACTTTGGTTCTCTGCCCAGTATTCAATGTTATCGTCGCAATACATGTAAACACCAGAAAGAGAGAGTGTGTCTTCATCTTCTTCGTTTGAACTAAATGTTGCATTAGGATTTGGTTTCTCCATTCATAAATAATTGAGTTTGTGTGTGTTTAATGTCTTAATTACTTTGGGTGTATGAAACAAAATAAGAAATCATTGTTATATATAGTTTCTTTTTGACATATTTATATATGTATAGTTGACCAATATGTGGTGAACTCATAGTTGAATTAGTAAAATTAGAGAAATACTAGAATGTGCCAAGTGGCAAAAGGAGATGTAATTGGTGGGGTGTCTTATTATTAGTTTTCAAGGAATATAGTTAGTCTTTTAAAACATAAAATTTCTTATATTTTTGTCTCATTGTTTTGTCTCAAATATATAGTCATCGAATAAATAATTCTTTAGCTAGTGAGGCTACATCAAACTCGACCGTTGAATTTTGTGCATTTTTGTATACTTGGTGACGGAAACGCGGTAGAGCATATTTGGTTAAGAATATTTGGTTAAGAATATTTGGTTAAGAATATTTGAAACTACATGTGTTATGAGGTTCTTAAATAAAAATCTTCTTACTCCTTGTGGAGTAGATTATATATGTATATTTATATAAATAGATAGTACACGTAAAATAGAATATTACAATAAGTACATAATCTATACTATAGTAGTCTAATATCCCATCAAGTGAAATGGTGACGGTTCAAGACGTAGCATGGCACGAAAAAACTCAAACTGAGGTCGATGCAGACTTTTGGTAAAAGTATTTGCTATTTAGAGCCTAGTCGGAATGAACTTAATGTACACTTTGCAAGATGAGACGAGTTTCTAAATGAATTGATAGTCTAGTTCACTATTTTTTTTCACTTTTTATGAGAAATCGGATTTTAAGTGAGGAGAATGGCACTTTTGATGTCACATAATAAAGTCGGCTAATCAGGAGGGAAAGTATGAAGCTCCATCAATACATTTTGATCCAAACTATTGTAATGTTAGCCATAACACGTTACTCTAATATAGTGACAGAACCAAGTTTTTTTTTCTATGGAGTCATTGTTTTTCGATGCTCAAATATGTGATGCATGCCCTGATATCAGAATATTCGAGTAGGTTTAAGTGAGATCATGTGATAAAAGATAATACGATGATGAAGAATAGTGTAATCAAAACTCGAAATCACAATTAAAATTTTAAACATACTAGTATAGACACTTGGTATGATAGCAAAAAACCATATGCAAAAGAACAATTCTATCATCAAGTTTAAAACTACACATCTTTAAACTCAAAACTGATATTTTTTTGTCATATTTAACAATAAACATCAAAAGAGGTTAAAGAGAGTATAGGGTTTGTTTCAATTTAAAATGACTTTCCAATTAAAAATGTGTTATACAAGATTCGAACATCCTTTATGAGTGCGAAAACACGAACTTTACCACGAGACCGTATATCAATTTTTTTCCCTTCTTGATTGACTTTCATGTCGAGTCAATAAAAGAAAAGGGTTACACAAGTTTTGATAATATATTTTACACGTAAAATAAATAAATTTCCACTGTCATCATTTGACCCCATTCCTTTGGTCGTAGTTCCGTCACTACTTAGATTCACAACTAGATCGAAAGACACTGAGTTATTTCTTTGCACTCCAAAAAACAAGATTATCATAAAAAAAGATAGAGTAACCACAAATAGAATGATGTCTCGTCTCAATACAACTAGCTCAATCGGCATCCAAATAACCAAGAATAAAATGTCGTTTTCGGCCTGGTAAAAGAGAGACCAAATACAACGATTCTCTTGACACAGCAAAGGGCGCGCTCAACACTTTAAAAGCGAGAAACAATCGGAGCCGGTAGAAATTGACTTACATAGTTAATCACATATGATAAGTGGGATCATGTAATGGTTAAGTACTCCAATCCCCCAACTAATTGAATGTTAAATCCTAACAAACATATACTATTAATAAAATTAAGGTTAAAAATCAATTCATTTGGTCTTAATCTTGAAATATATTAAATTTGACGTCATGTTTGTTGGTTCATAATGGATTGAAAGTATTTGGTAGAGACGTGAGAAGGTGGAAGTGGGTTGGTCGTTTTGGACTTCGGTGAAAAGTGTAGCATTAAAGGTTACGGAAGGTCCTTGTACTTCTCATTATGGCTGCTTATACACCCTTACATTCTTTTTGGTCCTTTTATGTTTGTTAGTTCGTTTGTGTCTTATATATTTGACACGTGTTTTATTAGAACTAACTTATAGGTTGAGACCTGTGAGAATGGTATAAAGCACATGTACGTAGTCTATTTATGAGTTAATAGGATAGTGAGTAGACGGTTATGTAACTGTTTTTTTATATCACACTTAAACTAAACAAAATATGCAAATGTATTATATAGTTCTCGTAGTTCTTAACATACTCTTGGTTATAAAATAAATGCCTTTTTATATTATGGTCCGATTCTTCTACTTTGTAAGAAAGAATTCAAGCATTATATCTTATGTATTATTTAGTTCTGGTGGTTTACTAGTTGTATCTAAACTTTATGTATTAGCATTTATTATATTTATTGTTTCTATTTTGAGAATATATCACATTCATAAGCTCTTTCTTAAATAACATGATGAAAAGCATAACAATATGTCATTAAACCCTTTAAGTTGTCACTCTTTTATAAATTTTTAGGTCGGTTGCCGCTATGGCTAGACACTTAGACCATTATGTCAAATTTGATAATTATATTAGCCATTAAGAGAACTATAAAAAAGAGGTTATTGATTAAATAAATTTAAAATATATTTATTTTACTTTCCTTTGAATAATTTTTTTGTATTTCATTGTAAAATATTTTAATGCAATTAAAAATTATATATATATATATATATATATATATATATATATATATAATATATATATATATATATCTCACAAGCACATACATATCCTTAAAATTGCAAGGCTAAAAATCTTTGTTTTAATATTTTCCCCCTCGAGCCTAGTGGTACCATCACTTGTAATGACTCTCTAATCTTCATCATGAACTCAAATGCGCCTACCTTTCTATCTTATCAATAACTCAATAATTTCACTTAAGGTTTCTAAATCATCTTTGTTAGTACATATAGTTCAATTTAAATGGTGATAGCCTTTTATACTTTTCATGTGAGCAGTAAGTGATCATTGAAATCCTTAACGAGTGAAAAGATTAATTTGTTTCCTGGGTTGTCATGCATGTATGATATCATTTATGTAATTACTATTAGAAAATGCAAACAAATCTTAACTTCTAACATAAATATCCAGTTTTGTCATAATAGCCAAGGTTTTTTACATTCTTAAAGACTATAAGATATATTTGTATATATATGTACCTGTTAGTTGCATCTTCATCTTAATACAAAATGAGAAATAATCAAATCTATACAGATAACACATTTATTATCATAAAATCATCAGAAACAACCACACATAAACATCCAAAAACTTACAACCCTTTCTACGACGAAAGAAGATAAGCGAACATCCTTAAGCGCAATAACGATGCCTTCTCATACCAGAAATGAAAACTAATCCTTAAGTTTAGGTTTTCTAAAAGCGTTTTAAACTATTGAACCTTCTTAAGACAAAATGTCAACCATCCTTATTGATTTTGACGCTTCAAGTCTGACTCATACAATAACACAATTAACGAGACAATGCATAGTTATTAAAAAAAAATATTTGATATCAGGTTTGAACATAACAACTTAAATATCACAAGCTCACACTGTGGTGTAAACCAACTCAATCCACAAGTTTAGTTAAAACAAAAGGGTCTCTATTGTGAATGTTTCAAGATATCAGTATCCAAAAGAAAAGTGAATGATAGTAGCAAAATCAAGTCCACAATGGAGAAAAATTGAGTGAAGTTTTGGCAAGGGTTACTTACAAATCGGTTTTGCAAACAAACAAATCAAACCCCCATTTAAAACTCTCTCTCTTTCTTTCACTCTCGCTCTAATCTCTCTCATGATCACCCATGGGTATACTTCGTCACAAGGTATGCACAAATTTCTAATCTTTTCTTGCTAAAAAGCCCTTTAATTTCTTGCCCTTTTCAATTCTATTCTATTCAAGTCTGTGATTAGGGTTTCTGATCTCCTATCAAGAATGTAGGTACATTTTAAAGATGATTCTTTGATTCAACTTGTTGTTTGTGGTTTCAGTTTAGTTTGATTTCGATTCGGAAGAATCACTGCTGCGATTATTTTGATTTTAGAGCTTAATTTGCTGTTTTGATGCTACAACTCCGATCTCTTACATTGAGGAGTTGTGGAATTTGGGGTCAGTGTGTTTGATTTGGATCCGTAGGATGGTGGATATGGCATTTAAGTTTGTGAATAAATTGTTCTTCAACCCTAGGGTGATTCTGATGTCACTGTACTTGTTTTTTGCTGCTACTTGAATCCTGACATCAGGTTGAGTTTTGCCATAATTCTAATTTTAACCAAACAATGAGAGTATTTTGTATTTTATTATGTTTCCATTTTGTTATATTTTAGAATTTAAGGATTCATACTTTAGATGTGTTGAGCTGTTGATTAGCTAATTTTCATTGGCATCTCATGAATAATCTATATTTACTTATATATTTGAATCTTTTTTATATGAATTCAATCTTTGAGTTCTTTAATGATTAAATCCCATGAATTTTGGAGCAAAAACTGGTAGAGGTACCAATATTTTGTCCCTAAAATCAGGCTCAATGGATATTCATCATTGATTTGGTACAAATAAATGCTGTAATAATTTTTTTAGGTAATCATGCCAATGCTCCTTTACTGTTACATACTCAAATTTGTTATCTAGATTCTAGACCTTGATTCCCATACCATTTTCTTGAAGTACTTTTGCAAAACTCATGATGTTTTATTTCTTGTATAGGTTTTGATTATGCACACAAGCTGGTTTCTCTAGGCTGAATATTACGAAAGGATTATTTACATACCCAAATTCTCATTTTCTGGGTAATCGAAAATGAGTTCACGTTTTCCATCTCATCAGTTGAATAATGGGTTGTATGTATCGGGACGGCCCGAACAGCCCAAAGAAAGGACTCCAACGATGTCCTCCACTGCAGTGCCTTACACTGGTGGTGACATTAAAAAATCTGGTGAACTTGGAAAAATGTTTGATGTGGATAATGCTGGTTCCAGACAAAGAAAATCTGGGCCTATATCCAATGCCCCTTTAAGAACCGGGTCATTGGTGGTGGGAGTTCATCTCATTCCAACCAAACATCAGCTAATTCGGCTAACCGAATGGGTTCATCTGGGGCTGGTCCTGGTTCATCTTCAATGAAGAAAGCTAGTTCGGGTCCTTTAAATAAACATGGTGAGCCCATTAGGAAATCCTCTGGCCCGCAAGGTGGAGGGATGCCCAGTTCTAGACACAACTCTGGACCCATCCCACCAGTTCTCCCAACCACTGGGCTCATCACATCTGGGCCACTGAACTCAGCTGGTGCACCTAGAAAGGGGTCTGGTTCAGCAGAGGGTACAGGATCTGGTAAATCGCGAACCATTATGGCTAAACACCAAGCAGTTACTTACCTTCGTCGTGAAGATGGACGTTCTTTCTCCAGGTGGTTTTTTTTGCTAAAGTTTTTTTGGCTGTTAGCAGTTTTATTCTATTTTCTGTTACTGTAATTTTTCGCTGATGTGGCAGCTCGGCTTTTGCTCTGAGTGGATGTTGGGGAAGAAAATCTATGATTGATTTTATTGATGCTTATCCTGATGCTGAACTTAGAACTGCAAGAAATGGACAGTTTGTCAAGGTGTCTGGGGTATGTTGATTTTATTCTATATGAATACCTTACTTTGTAACTATTCATCTAATTTGCATGTTTTATGGGATCCAAATAGCTTATGCCCTTATTATATTGTTTAGTTTGTTAGGTTCTTTATTTTTTCATTATGAAGCATGCAATGTTGATGGCTATTGACAAAGCTAGGTTTGAGGAAGGAGTGGTTGTATTTTTTTGATTTCATCACATGTGAGAAGTTATATGTACTTTACACATTTGTCTTTTGGGATGCAGTGTAATCTCTTCACTGATAGGAATCACCCTCTATATATGGATGACATTTGTTCATTCCTAGAAAAGAATTCAGTATACCGCCAGTCCAAAGAAAAGTTTTGGAAAATCCTCTTTTAGAACTTACTTAGTGTTTGGTTAGCTGGGTCAAATATAGGAATGAACCATTCAATTTGTAACCGTCATTTTTTCCAGAGGATCTCATCTTCTTCATTCCATGAACAAATGATACAGAAAATACTATTTTGCCCTACAGTAGAGGAAACATCAAACATGTACTGGTTTTGGAACTTCCTTTTACATAGCATGTAGAAAAGAAGACACTAATTTATTTTCATATTGTCGTAAGGTGACAAGTTTACTGGGTTTAGTGTAGAGATTCTTTACATCTATGGCATGAGGCGAGAGTGTGGAACTCTGATGACAAAACATTAAACATTTTTAGAATTTTGGACTCATAAATTTAGGAAAAGTATCTGGTTGAGAAGGAAAAACATCGTTTGAGAGCAGAAAAATAAAACTATGATGAACTGTGAGCGGCAAGGTAATCTATTTTTAACCATGATAGTCTACGGAGAAGATAGGCACAGGTAGAAGGTAGATAGATTTGAAATTTTTATCCATAAATATTTAAAGCCATTATAAATTTAGTAATGTAATTGATGTTTACCTAAGGGTAATTCTGTTAAACTAGGTAATTAGATTCAATCCAGATGCATATTCTTTTTTACTCACGTAATGTTTTTTTTGAAATGGAATAATTCCATTACCATGTTGATTCTCTATGTTTGTCATTTCATTCTGCTTAACTAAACACACCCTTAGGTGGTGCTTGGTAATGCTGGAATTTGAGAAGGAATGAAACGGTTTATTTTCTACATAAAGTTAATTGGTTTCTCTAATAGAATAGATTGGACCATTCCTAAAGAAATGTTATTTCTTCCATATAGCTGATTTTCATTCCATGTGCAGGGGGTGTTTTTTCCCCCGAAAGCATCATGGAATGGAATATTTTTGTAATCCTCAATAAAGTAAATATTTAAAAATTTTCCAGGCCTTTTACCGCATGTTTTTCTTATCTTATGTTACTTAAGTAATTAGAAATATACCTTTTAATAGTTATTTAACTGAAGTTTTCATGAACTTTTTATTTTGTTTAGTTTGTATTATTTCTACATGACTAGTACCTTTTAAAAAAAATAATGTCTAAAAGTAGAGATAAATTTATACTGTGCTTATACACAGTATAGAAAATATACGTTAAAACTTATTCCATTCGTATAGGTTAATCAAACATAATAATGAGACCTAATCAATCCCATTTGCTTATACATTCCATTCCTATTGCATTACATGTTAGATCCTTAACATGTAATTTGACTAAACCAGCTCATTTACATATTCCAAGATTTTGTAACCAGTTATAAAAAATATTGCACCGTCATGGCTTCATTGCATATAAAATCTACACGTTATGTCATTAGCTCAAGAATCTATGGTTTTATTAGCATCACGTTTGTCATTTTGAGACTATCATTTTCTATGAAATGCTTCCTTCAACATCAAAAAGATGTATCTCACAAATATAGAAATTCAATATATGATCTTGAACCTATATTATATGTAGATGCTTCTACTGATTATGAAATTGTTAATTTCTGAAGGTGGTTACTTGTGGGAATGTCCCCCTAGAATCATCATTCCAAAGGGTTCCCAGATGTGTCTATACATCTACAAGTTTATATGAATATCGTGGATGGGGTTCAAAACCTGCTAATCCCACCCATCGACGTTTTTCCTGGGGTTTGCGAACCATGGAGGTTAGAAAATTTATTAATACTTTAAATTTACTATCTTAATGTTTTATTGAAACTTGAATCATTATTTGTCAATCAATCATACAACATGTTAGGTTTGTAGGACACAAGTCTATGTTTTCTTTTTTAGATTTGCATGTTTAATGTAGCTTTTGCATAAAGCAAATATTCTCTATGAATTATATTACTCACTACATTCCAAAAAGAAAATATATGTTGACTTTTTAATATTATGAAGATTACCTCACTGATTATTGAATAAATGATTATGAAGATTCTAAACTTTCTGTAAAGAAATAGATGACCACACTGAACTTTATAGCAAAATGATTGATATTAAATAATGCAGGTGCTAATTTGTAATAAAATATCTATTTATTATTTTTCCGAGCATTTTGGATTCAAAATGAAAGGTCAAGATGTATTTTTGTGGAATTTTTTGACACATTAGTTAAGTTTGTTTTTGCATAAATATCTGCAGAGGCATGTGGTGGATTTCTATATATCAGACTTCCAATCTGGCTTAAGGGCATTAGTTAAGACTGGTTATGGGGCCCGTGTGACCCCACATGTCGAGGAATCTGTTGTTATCGAGGTTGACCAGTCAAACATAGATTCATCTCCACAATTCGTCACATGGCTGAATGACAGAATATCTCTAGGGATGATCGTATCATGCGCCTCAAAGAAGGGTATACAACTTGACACAAATATAAACTTCACCTTATGTTTTTAATTATATATATTTTGATCATAAAGTTTGATAAAACATTCAGGTACATTAAAGAAGGTAGCACCGTGAGTGTGATGGGAATCGTGCAAAGACACAACAACGTGTTGATGATCGTACCACCATCTGAGCCAGTGCCATCTGGATGCCAATGGACCAGATGCCTTCTTCCTGTGAATCTGGAGGGAATCGTTTTGAGATGCGATGACTCATCAAAGCTCGACGTCATTCCTGTTTGATGTCTGGTAAGTCAAATTTGGAGGGGAGGCGGTATATCGACTATGTTTAAAATAGTTGTATAGTCTGTTTGTTCTTCTTTCATCATAGTAATGGTGTTGTGTGATAATGGGAGCTAAAAAGGGTAACTTTTAGACTTAAGATGAGTTTACAGTTTCCCTTTTATTTTTATTTTTTGTTTTTACCTTTTTACTTTCTTTGTGGAAAATGTTTAGAGAATTTGAGTATTAAGATTTTATTTTTCTTCATAATATACGTATACTATTTCGTGGTTTCTTGTTAGCATCCTGTATGTCAACCATGATGAACATTTAATGTGTAATGTATATGAGCGTATTTTTGTTTTCAGGACAATTTCATACTTTTTTAACGGCTATTTGGATCTCTAACGAGTCATTTGACCCACTTGATCAACTCTAACTATTTCTGTAACTACTTAAAGATTTGTATTGTTAAGATAGGGTAATTGGTGGTGATGAATTTCACTGACCAAGTTTGTATTTAACACTTGTCTTTCATATCAAAGTGTTGATGAACTCTAGTAGTTCAATATTTGAATTAAAATGACATAGCCAGTGTTTGATTTTATTCTTGCTTTGCGTAGGGTTTGAGAGTGTAATCTGATAGCTTATCAATTTGATGTATGTAGTTACTCTATGTGTTGTGCAGTAGGTCGTTTCTCACAGCTTCAACTGGTCACGAAACAACCATCTTAGGGGTTGTTTGGCAACTTCTGAATGATTAAGTGTTGAATCAATAAGAGCTATGAACCATTAAAAAGTTTGAATCATTAAAAACTAGTATATCGTTTAACTATTCAAATACAAATGTTTACCAATTCAGATAAGAGATCTTAACCATTCAACATTAGATCTCTTAATCATTCAGCATTAGATCTCTTAACCATTTAGCATTAGATCTTTTAACCATTCAGCATTAGATCTCTTAACCATTCAGCATTAGTATAATGCTTAACCATTCACACGCAAATGTTTGAACTATTTAGATATTTGCTCGCGAAACAGTCTGAACCATTAAGTATTGAACCATTCAGACATCTGAACCATTAAAAAGCAGATTAAGAGACTGTCAAATAATCCCTTACTAATTGCATTAAGACCTACCCTTTAAACTTGTACTTGAAATTTGATATATAATCTCATTCCTCTCATTCTCCATCATCAATGTGTTTATTGGTTTCTTTATTCCTTTGATTTGCAAGAGAGTTTTGAAATTGTTGCTTAATTTGAGTTTAGATGATGATGATAATAAGGCGGGTTTGGTGAAATATGGTGAGTTTAGCTTTCAAGCTCACGGCTTTTATCCTGTTTAGTTAGATTATGAAAATCTATGAAAGCTTGAGGATCTTGTTTTATATAAGTTTTGCTTAAGACGGGAGAAAAACATTTGTTCTACAGGAAAAAAAGAATGACGATGATAAAGAACAAATAGATAATCATTCTATAGTTATCATCATTGTGATTATCATCTTGTAGTTTCACAATCAAATTCACAAGCTCCTCCTTCATCATTGCCGCCCCAAGAAGAGTACCCCATATGAACCTTGCCAACTTCGTGTTGAATTCGGGTTCCTTTCTTGTTCATTTAGTAGATTTACGGTTTATCGTTTCAATTTTCTCCTCCTATTTCCATTTTCCATCTTTTCATCTTAAAATTTGGGAATGAAAGTAATCATAATTAAAGGAGATGATCATTGCACGTTTAGCATGAGGTAAGGTATTTTGAAAATATATTTTTAAACAATATATTCTAATATTTTTTTAGGATAAATACATCTCAATATGTCATCATCATCTGAGTGTTCCATTAGGTACTTATAGGTATATCTAGGTATATCTAATGGAAGATTTAGAGTTAAGATAATTTTCTTTTTGATCCTTTTGATGTGAATGCATCCACATTGATACATCGGATAAAAATGTGGTGGGAATAACGAGATTGTGAAGGTTTACGTGTGGCTAAACCTAGGGATAAATTGGTTCTTTTCAATTTTATGACCAATGTTTATAAGATTTTTGCTTATAAAAATATTTCATGTTCAAATCTATGTTGCTTAGAAGTTCACTATAAGTACATTTGAATAGAGGAAGAATCAACAAACATGATAAAAGATTTATCATTCGGGTGCATGTTACACAATGCACCTTATGTATGACCAAAAGTTTATCTTAACTAGTAACGTTTCATTAAATAAAGTAATGATCACATATACAATCATCTCATTAAGCAATAGTGATCACATCTTGAACAACTTATTACTAAGTTGGTGCAAATTACCACTATAACCTCTCACCAAGAAGACATTGATCAACTTTACAAAACTTCACTATTCTTGCTTGGATCCATCATCCACCTCTTTATAATATGATTGGTTGAACATAAGTGTTACAGTGTATTCATCAAACACTCATTTCCTTAGAAATCTTGAGCTTAAGAACGGACGGACATAATTAAAGGAGAAGATGTCATTTTTAACATGTTCGAATCCAAGTTCTATACATGATCCAAACCAAGAGGTCTGTAGTCCTTTTGATTGTACTAAATACACTCGTTTTCCTAGATTCATTAGTACATTGGTATCGCTTAAGGGACTCGGGAATTATTTTTGTGTGACCTATACTAGAACTGAGTCTCTACTTATATAAGTGAATGTCCCTTTCATTAACAGTATCCGAATTATCTTCTTTAGTTGACCGCAACCTTCTCTGCATTTGTTGATTCCACTCATTGAGTGTTGTGTTTTTCCCCTTTTGAAGACTTCTTATTATCCGCCGGTTGTTTCTTCGCATTCCTGCTAACTTTTTCCCTTCTCGAGATTCCTTGTACCGAGTACATCAAATGCCTTTTAGTCAACCTTCCTTTGATCGGTTGTTTTACTGTGTTGTAAGTCGATTTTATTTCTTCTTACATGCTCTTGCTTAGTTAGCTCCTGTTCTGCCGTTTCTATTACTCGAACCAGTTTGATACTCTAATGTCTAGTCGGCTTCACCGGGACTACATCCATCATTCTCTATGAAGAGCCTTTCTTAAAGAACCAAATTTGATAAAATAGGTGTACACCATGGGGAGAACATTTCTTTTTGGTGGGCCTAGCATATAGAATATAGTTCTAAGTAGTGGATGATTGATTTTGATCAGAAGACATCTAGGAACAATTTTATGCTACATAAAATAGAATCACATTAAAGTAAATAAAGAAGATTACGTAAAATAAGAATAAACCATGGTGAACTATACGTATTTTGTAGTATAGTTCAAAAAATAACATTAAGATAAAAACAAAACATCATACTTGTAAGGCTTATAGAAAGACTGATGCACTCCAAACAACCCAAGTGCTTCTTGCATATATGCACTCGGTACTAAGAGAAGTTACTTCGGAAGTTTCATACTCTGCACAAGAAAATATTTGAAATATGAACTCTTCTGAAGCTAAGACCAATATCTTTCGAAGCCAAAAGTGAAATCTTTCGAAACTTCAAAGACAAAGTCTTCCGAAGCCAATGAATAGAAGATAAATTTCTTTCGAATACTTTGAAGAACATGCTTTCTTTGACGTACTTTTCATAAAGTTGGCCAACTTTTTGCTGCAACTCTAAAGACTCGCCAACTTATACAAGTTGGTGAAAGGTTCATGCTTTTTGTAACTGTACATTGAGGTCTTGAGTCTGTAATTTTTTACTTTATATACTTTTATCATTTTTATAATATATTAAGATGTGAGCTATGAAATGTCACAGTCACTAGTCAAAAGACAATGTCTTTTATTAATTTTGTTGTTGTTTAGATTAGTGTTTCCACCTGGCTTTTAAAGTATGGCCGACTGTACGATATAGTATAAAGTATTCAAGTCCTTGTATTTTATTCTTATGCTTTGCAACATTTGTAGAAAAACTTGAGAAACAATATACCGTAATCTTGAAAACCTTTATTTTGTTGTTGTGTTCTTAAGTTTTTGTCTCTTGTTTACTCGTGTTCATAGTATCATAATATAAGTTCCGGTTCCCTATTTGATTTGTTAAGTATTCTAACACTCTCTCATTGTAAGATGATTGTATTGACCATCCTTTAACAGTCCTACAATTGATATCAAAGCATTAAAACTAAGTAAACGTAAAACTCGTATAAAAAATAAACAAAAACGAAAATTATAAACACAACGGAAAGTAAACGTAAAACATTAAAACTAAGTTGATCTAACACGTGCACGTTGTTACGGGTTCGTTAAAAGGGAAAAATAAGCGTAAACGTTGAACCATACACCCACATTGCGGTGTGTTAACTCGTAAAACTCGTAAAATGAAAAATTATAAAGGATGAAAAGTATAAGGGACAAAGTTGAAAGTAAAAAAATTATAGTGGTTAAATTGTAAAAAAATGTAAAAGTATTAAGGTTAAAATTAAAAAATAAAAGTTAAAAAAACCTAAGAGTACAACTCACTATACATAAAGTACAACTCTTGATGCATAAAAATGTTATTAACTAGTAATATACTAGTATTCAGCCCCACGTGTTGCGGTGGGGCTGTAAAATCGCGCCAAGTAACATTAATGTCACACAATTGCTAGCGATCATTAACACCAAGAAAACTCGTAAAATAAAAAAATTAAAACTGAATGAAAAATAGATGTAAAAATATTGAACCATGCATTATGACATTTTAATATGTGTAAACTAGAACACAACGTAAAATACAACCTGAGCGTTAAACATAAAAAATAGATGTACAAATATTGAACCACATATGCATGTTGCTGTATGTTAACTCAAAAAGTTTCGATCGAGACGTAAGATGAAGATTTTGTAAAAATTTTAAAGTGAATGAGATTTGAGTTGAAAGTGAAAAAAAAATATTAATGTTAGTGTTAAATGTAAAAGATGAAAACTATAGTGTTAAAAATATAAAAGTAAAAAAAAATAACTTACAATTTATAAAACATAAGATACAAAACATTAAACACAACTAAATTAATAACTAGTAATATATAAATATAAGAGGTAAGGTAACACCAACATAAAAATCAAAAGATGATAAGATAAAATGGGAGTATTTGGTTGGAAGAATAGAATAGAATGGAATTGAGAAACTAGTATAATTTTCAAGTAAATTATGTTTGAATGAATAATTAAATGTAAAACCCAATGGAATGTTTAATCTCAATTCATTTGGTTGTACAATGAGATAAAATAGAAATAAGAAATTAGTATAATTTTTAAGTAAAATTATGTTCGAATGAGTAATTAAAAGTAAACTCAATGGAATGTTTCACCTCAAATTCTTTTGGTTGTGAGATTTTAAAATTCTTCCATCTAAAGAGGGAATTTAAAATCTCACAACCAAAATTTTATATTTTATTACTCATTTAAATATAATTTAATTAAAAATTATACTAGTTTTTAAATTTTATTTTATTTTCGGACGAAAAGCAGTAATGATATTGAAATGAATCTACAGCACAAAGTACAAACTGCAAAGAGCATCCACCTAATTGCTCGTAGTTATTATTTCTCTCTTCAAAGGATCCCCTGCACAAGGCCTTACAGTCACAGATCCCCCTTCGTCAACCCCCTTCAATAAAAGCCCTAGCTCACACCACCACACGCTAATGGCTTCCACCAATGGCACCGTCGCCGGAGCCCCCAATCCCCACACTCAATCTCCGACCACCGCCTCTAAGCCGGAGGCAACCGAGCCACCGTCCAAAACTCCACCGGCCACGGCGGAGGGAACAATATCACCGGAGAAGAAGTGGCCGGGCTGGCCCGGAGAGTGCGTTTTCAGGCTCATAGTGCCGGTGCTTAAGGTTGGGAGCATAATTGGGCGCAAAGGGGATATTATTAAGAAGATGTGTGAAGATACCAAAGCTCGTATTCGTGTGCTTGATGCTCCCGTTGGTACCCCCGACCGCATTGTAAGTTGTTTCAATTGAGATTTTTGAGGATGTTTTGTTTTTGTCGAATTGCGTGATTTGGGAGTTAGATGCCTGATTTTGGTATTGAGGATTTAGGGCATAAGTTTTGTTGAGATTACGAAAATTAGGAAAAGCACAAATTGAAGAAGATGGGAAAAAGTGAATGTTTTGTTTCTGATTATTGGAGTTGGTTGTTTACATTATTATGAGTTTGTGTAACAGCAACTCAACTGTCCTTTATCAAGGTCAGCTTGAATATAATGTTCATCAACAGTATTGCTTGTTTTCTTGTTTAGGTTTTGATATCTGGAAAGGAAGAAACAGAGCTACCTTTCTCGCCTGCAATGGATGCTGTAATAAGAATATTCAAGCGTATTAATGGATTTCCGGAAAACGAGGGTGAGAGTCTAGCGTCTGTTCCTTTCTGCTCGATTCGGTTATTGGTGCCGTCAATGCAAGCTATAAGTCTGATTGGGAAGCAAGGGTCATCGATCAAAGCAATTCAGGAGAGCACTGGTTGTTCTGTGCGTGTGCTCTCGGGTGGTATGAATTTTTCTCTTTCACTGTTTAGTTTCTGCTTGGAAGATCATATTATTAGGTTTAGTGAAGAATTTTTATCTTTCAGATGAAGTGTCAGCAGGTCTGCCAACTCAGACGAGAGGATCGTGGATATGCAGGGTGAAGCTATTAAGGTTCTGAAAGCTCTAGAAGCTGTGCTGGGACACTTGAGGAAGTTTTTGGTGGATCGTAGTGTTCTTCCTCTCTTTGAGAATCTGTAAGTAGCCACAATTTTTTATATGGTAACTATGATATTATTTTATGATTAGTTACGATTGATGAAGCACATTACTATGTAGAGCAATGTAACGGCAGCAGCAGCCACACAAGAACATCAAGTGGAGCCATCATGGGCTGACAAACCCGTGATGCGTGCTACTACTGGACCACAGTCACAACTCGGGTTAGGTGTCAGTGGTGATTTTTCTCTTCCAATGAGAAGAGAAACACTGTTTGCTGATCGCGAACCACAAAGAGAATCACATCTGACATCACATGGGCTTTCTTTGTATGGTCGTGACCCTGGGCTAACCGCGGCACTTTCTCCTGCAATTCCCCGTACTGGTGGTCCTGTTGTCACTCAGGTCAACAGTTTAGTTTCATAAATTTGTGTAGTCTTGGAATTATGTTTTTGTGCTTGTAATACATTATTTATGGTTTATGTTAAGCAGGTAGCTCAAACAATGCAAATACCTCTAGTTTATGCTGAGGATATAATTGGAGTTGGAGGGACAAATATTGCATACATCCGTCGGACTAGCGGTGCAATTCTTACTGTGCAAGAAAGCAGTGGCTTACCTGATGAAATTACAGTTGAAATAAAAGGGACAGCCTCACAAGTTCAGACAGCTCAGCAGCTTATACAGGTAAGATGAAATGCAACCTTTCTTTTGTTTTTTATGCACATTCATACCTGTGTTGTTTCTCACCAGCATGCCAGAGCATTATGTTAGATTCTGACAACCATACCAATATACCATTTATGTAATCTCAATGAAGTTGTCTTCCATATCAAGATGTTAGGGTGAATATAATGGTGAATTGGATGATATTTTGGAAGCTCACTGATTGTGAATAGCCTAGGCCATCAACTATAGGGAACCTGACACGCCTCAGTTTGACAGAAAATGCATATTTTATATCAAGTAGTAGTTGAGTAAATTACACAAATATGTTGTTATGGATTCTGTCGATAAGTATGCAGCCACTATATTTGAAGCCTGTTACATCCAAAGTCCCTACATGGATGTCTATTTAAACGGGTTATTAAAATTTTGAAATGACAATATTACCACTTAGATAAACTATGCTATGGGTACTAGTGCTATATTTATTTTGATAATCATATATCCTTATCATCATACAATATAATTAGTATTATTATGTTCTTATTATATGAAATGAAGACAAACAAGAACTCCAAAAAAATGCCCCCTCCCTCTTTGTGTAGAAGCTGGACACTTTCCACACACATCCTTGGAACAACTGCCACAACCATCCCCCCTGCCCTTCCATAACCGTCTCCAAATGATGACAATTCTAACCCTATATTCTCAAAGCACCCCTCTATCATGAATATAAACGAATTCGATAGCCCTTTGTGGTCATTTCCAACTCCTCTCTCCTCAGTACCATCTCCAAACACCATCTTCTAACTAGGATTTTTAGTGTTTTTCTATGGTCACAGAGGCGTCTGATTTAAGAGTTCAATCTTGTAGAATCTAAACCAATTCCAACACCAATTTAAGGGTTTGACTCATGGAGTTTTCAATGCCAGCTGGGTGTTTGTTATTTGTTACTGGGGGATGTTTTTGATTTTGGTTATTGATTTTCGGCATCATTTGCTATTAGTTTTTATGGTAGTGGTTAGTTGGCGGGCTCAAGGTGGAACGGTGTTATGAGGCTGGAGTAGTGTCATGTGAGAATGGTTCACTGGGGGTTCTGTGTGATGTTGACTTTCGGGTGCAAACGGTGGTGCTTTGATGAGTGCTGGAGTGTGTAATTTCCACCATGATGGGGTGGGAGAGGGTGTTGTTTGAGAATAGGGTTGTACAAAAGTTCGTGGCTCGAAGCTCGCTCGAAAAAAGCTCGAATCTAAACGAGCCAGCTCGGCTCGGCTCAAATTCTAAGCAAGCCGAACTCGAGCCAGGGTTAGCTCGGTTCGAGCTCGGCTTGTGGCTCGGTTTGTTGGCTCGGCTCGTGACTCGGTGCATATAATATATGTATATATATCTATTTATATAGTATAATTATTATTATTTACTACTACTATTATTATGATTAATATTTTTATATTAGGATTTTAAAAATGTTTTCTTAAAAATAAAAATGGATTTTTTTAGAAACATTAAGTATTTTGTTTAAAAAATATATAACTTGATAGTAAATTATTTATATTCAAAATAATGATCTTTGTTCTTATAAGTACGGAGTACCCAACAACATGTAAAAGCCCTGATATATATTTTTTGTGTTTTCATATAAATTAATGTGAAAAATTTTAAAAAAAATTGAGCCGGCTCGAACGAGCCACGAGCTGGCTCAAGCTTTTCACGAGCCGAACTCGAGTCGGTGTTTTGAGCTCGTTAAAATTTTTGAGCTGGCTCGGCTCGGCTCAATAAGCTTTGAGCTCGAGCTTGAGCCCATCCTGGCTCGACTCGGCTTGGCTCGTTTACAGCTCTATTTGAGGAGAGGTTTGTTAAAAATGTATTTTATTTGTTAGAGTATCAAATAAATAATAGTAAGTTAATTTTATCATAATGGTAAAATCGTCAGTTTGAGATATTAAACAACCCTTTTTAACGAACATCCATTCTAGGGACTCGAGATGCAACATATTTCAATTTTTAATATAGACTTGCGAGAATCAGTGTAAAATCACATATACATTTAAGGATAATAATTTATGCCGATTACTGTAATTAATTCTTGATAGAGTCATTAGGGATGTACTCTATTTTAAATTCTTTCGTTTGATTACGCAGGAATGTGTCAACGGTCACAAAGAATCATCGATACCAAGCAGCTATGGCAAATTGGAATCAGGTTTGAGGTCTTCTTATTCTCAGTTGGGGAATCCATCATACCCGCCTTCATCATCATCAGCAGCTGGTTACGGTGGACCATCGTATGGTGGGTATGGAACCTCTGGTTTAGGAGGATACAGTAGTAGCTACAGGATGTGAAATGTAAGTGAGTGATTGATACAAGTTATTTGGAGCTTTTATTTACTAGAAACCTATTTTAAATGTACTAACTTTTATAAAAAAAAGAAGAAAAGGTTGGACTTGTTTCTTTTTTCGTCCTTAATATGGACACAAGTGTTTCAAAAACATGAAAAGTTGTAGGTGTGCATTGGGTTGAAACTGGACCAGACCGGACCCGGAACCTTCTAAAACTCAAAACCGAAAACCATACAAGGTTGGTTGGTCTAGTCGGGCTGATTTGAGCGGGCCAGACCAAGTCTGTTTTCGTTGGGTCAATAATGTTGCTTTCAGTTGATTTTATGGACTGCTACGAGTGGTGGATTAAGTTTTACCATTGAATGACCATGTGTGATTTATTGTTGGCTCAAACCATATAAATTCTAAAGAAACAAAATCACAATGCTTGGATCCATAATACATTAATACTTGGTAGAACCAACAATTGGATCACGCAAACAACCAAAAATCATGAATTATGTAACTGAGGACCAAACCGTATACTTTATCCAGGCTATAACCAGGTCGGTGTTGGTGCGGGGATGCTGCTCAGGCCTAGAAAGTTGGACACAAAAGCAGGAGCTTGGGAAAAAATAATTTGTAATGAAATCAAATGGTTTGAATCAAGTCGTGTGGCATAACCCCATGCTCATATACAATGAATTAAGCTCACTATAAATCGAGTCTTCATCAGGATGGCTCCGATCACCTGTCCCAAAGACATGTACCCCGTCTCCAAACTCGATCCAACTGCATCCTGGTGTCTTCTTTACACTCTGTTGTCTCATATTAAGTCTCACATCAGACACCTCCTTGTACCGACCCAATGTTCCATACACATTAGACATCAACACATAGCTCCCACAATGCTCGGGTTCAAGATCAATCACCTTTCTTGCAGCAATTTCAGCAAGATTTGCATTTCCATGAAGGCGGCACGCTGCCAAGAACGCCCGCCACACCACCGAATTGGCTTCAACCGGCATTCCAGTCAGCAACCCATACGCTTGATCAAGTAGTCCAGCACGCCCTAACATGTCAATTACACAAGTGTAATGTTCAACAGTTGGTGAAACATTGTACTTTGACTTCATTTCACTTAGAAATCTTTGCCCTTCCTTCACTAGACCAGCATGGTTACAAGCCGATAGAACCCCAACGAATGTCACTTCATCAGGCGTTAAATTAACTTCACACATTCTGTGAAACAAGCTTAACGCCTCGTTCCCAAACCCATGCATCGCATAACCCATGATCATGATGTTCCATGAAGCCGAATCTCTGATACTCACATGGTCAAAAACTAATCGTGCTTCACGCATACACCCACATTTACCATACATGTCCATGATGGCATTGTTGATGTATGTATCATCAGCTCTATCTTCACCATCCTCTTTCCCCAAGCCTTTAGTGATCATGTATGCATGAATCTCCTTACCATGCCTCAACGCCGCTAAATGCGAGCATGCAGGGAGAACAGTGGTGACAGTGACTAAATCTGGAGAGAAAACCTTATTGCGCAACATCTGGTCAAAAAGCTTCAGGGTTCCCTCATGATCACCAGCTTGCTGATGAACACCAATTATCGAATTCCATGAATATATATCCTTAACCACCATTACTTCAAAGATATCCAAAGCATCAACAAAGCACTTGCATTTTCCATACATGTCGATCAACGCATTGCAAACCGCAACGCCAGAAAGATACCCCATCTTGATCACAAGTCCATGTATCGCCTTACTGTCATAAACATCCCCTTTTATAGTTAGCACTGATAATATCCCTGTCACAGTGAACCTGCTTGGCACACTCCCGTCTGCACGCAGCTTCCGTAAGCAACCCAACGCGTTACCAAACTCCCCGATTTGCGCATACCCGTTAATCATAGCATTCCATATTACAACATCTCGTTCAGGCATTTCATCAAACACCTGGTGTGCATCCACCACCAACTCAAACCTCAAATACCCATGAACCACAGCACTACCCACAAACAAATCACGATCCAACCCAAACTTAAACACCAACCCATGAACATTCTTCAACCCCACAACATCTCCACACCCCGAAAACGCCTTAACGACACAAGGGAACGTGAATTTATCCATCACAACTCCGTCCACTCGCATTTTCTCATAAACCCTTAACGCGGGCTTTGGCATATTATTCAAAATGAAACCAGCAATGATAGCGTTATAAGCGAACACATTAGGGTTTAAAGACGATGAATTGAAGACCATAAAGGCGTCGGTGATGGCGTTGCACTTGGAGTACATGTTGATGAGGCTGGTGATTGTTAGTGGGGAGGTGAGGAAGCCATTGATGAGCATGTGAGAATGGAGTTTCTTGCCTTGGTGTAAGTCGGTGTTTTGGGCGCATGATTGGAGAGATGTGATGCAGGATGTGAGATTTGGGAGAGATGAGAATGTGCGAATGAAAGTTGGAGTCTTGATGAGTGTTTTGTACATGTAGTGTGTGTACATAGGTTTGTTGGGTTCGTCTTGTTGAGCTTGATTACATTCTCGATGTAATCATGGGTTATGATTTGCAGTGTTGTTCTATGGTCTTGGTTTCATGTTCTTCTGTAGTCTTTGTTAAGCATGTCGAAGGTTTAGTCTTAACCTAAACATGTTTAATACAGAAAATCAAGAAAGTATTATCTTTTAAAGTGCTCTACACTTCTATTATACTTTTTGTGGTAATATCAGAAGAACTCATGCACATAGTCATGTACTCATGTAATATGTGAAACCATAATCAATGTATTTACACTTTATTCGTGTATTACTTTTTTCGTTTATTTAACAAAAGGATATTAGAAATAAATAGCACATGATACATTAAAGCATTCATACTAGCTTTTCTAATTTCATTCATATATTTACACTAAAAATACTATTTTTTATTATATTTTTTAATTAAATAATATTTTTTAAATATTTTTATTATTATTATTTTTCTCTCCTCCACTCACAACCATTTTTAGAAATATTAAAAAAATTATGAGGATATACCGTGATTTCTCATATTTCCCTAAATATAAAGAATCACAGTACAACCCCATAAATATTTCATCTCCTTCACTCACAACCACTAACAACAATCTCTCAAAATATAGGATACACTTACATAAAAATAAGAAATTTAGTGTGAACAGTGTTACAAAAATCGTCGCTAGGCGCCGATTAATGGCAAATCGGGAGTCGACCTTGGCGATTTCATGTAATCAGAGGCAATAATTGGTAATCGGTCAATGTTGGTTAAAATCGGACCCAAGTGGTCTTAAACGGCCAAAAATCGATAATTTTGGCGAATTTGCGATAGGGTTCCGGTGACTTCCGGCGAACTTTCAAAAATTCTCGCCAAAACTTGAAAATCCGGCAAAAACTTAGAAATTCCGGCCAAATATATATATTTATATATAAAACTGAACTTTTTATTAAAATTACATACTAAAATGTGTGTATTTATATATAAAACTAAAAATTCTCTATGAAAATTCCAATCCTATTAATCCGTAGTCACTACCTCGTCGTCCGACTAACGCCTAGAGATTTTTACAACATTGACTGTGAATGCTCTTATATCACACGAGCAAAGCATCACTAATAAAAAAAATTTAAGAAACACCTAAAAATATTATAGTCAGCTAATACATCAAAAAAACATTAATTTTTTAAACCCCTTAAACGCATTCCCAATAAAAAAAACTTAAAACACTTAATATATTGTCATATCATTATCATTATCATATTTTACATTTTAAATATTAAAGTAAGTTACTATTTTCATTCTTAAGATTTGCTCAAAATAATCGTCTCCATTCAATTGTTTGAAAGTAACCATTTTAGTCATATAGTTTTAATCAAATAATGATTTTTGTCCGTTCCGTTAACTCTATTCATAGATGTCGTTAAAAGCTCCAATCATGAGAGACATGTTAGTCAATTTAATTTTTAAAAAAACCTTTATACTATTTGAGGTGTTTGGTGTTGTCATTTCACTTATAAAACCAGATACAATAAAATTAAAATGCAGTACACAAATGTAGTGAAAAAGCCTCGATGGTGAAACTCCAGAGAGAAAAACGATGAATTTTGCCTTGGTTATGTGATATCTGGCACCAAAACAGGTGTGTTGACCTTTAACTTTGACTTTTAATTATGATTTTATCATATTTGGTCTTGACCTTAATTGATTGATCATTTTAATGTTGATAAAAAATTGTAGATTAATGGCCTAGGGCGTAGTGTTGGGCCTAGGGTTTTAGTCATCAAGATGGCTATTAGGTTTGCCATCGATCAAGGTCATGTGTAGTAGACTAATCAAGAACACTAAATTTACGTTAAAACTCAACTAATCATACATTTATGGACTTTGCCTAAAGTATAGTATATGAACTTGAATTAGTTCAAAATAATAATAATAATAATAATAATAATAATAATATAATTATCCGATTTCTAGGCATATAATAACTCGTTGGAATGGTCTTAGGGCGAGGAATTTAAAAACGTAAAAATTGAACCACACGAGAAACGAGACAACACGAAAATGGACGTGACGGATCAAGGGCCCGAAGGCCCTTGCCCTTCCCCTTAATCAGCCGAGAATCAACAAGGGGGCCTTTCCCCTTTATTTTTTTCATTCTTGTAACCCTAATTTACCAAAAAACTCTCTCATTAGAACCCTAGCCACCACAACCAATTCTACTTATTCTTCACCAAGATTCATCGAAATTCATCATCTTATACTAAGATTCTTCACTTGTTCTTCCTTCTTTTCGTTGTTGGGATGATAACTCTTGGAATATCTTGTCGTTCAAGTGTTGGATCCACCAATCGGTAAAAACCTAGTGCTTTTGTTCTTAATTGTTCATTGATCTTTTGATCTGGGATTGTAACCTCTTGAAATATGGACTTAATGTAAGTTTTTGGATCCTAATTAGTTATTAAAAATCATTAATTTATTGATATTGGATCAATCGGGGTGATAGAATAGTTGATCTAATCGATAAACATATAAAAATTGGATCCGGAAGAGTAATAGTGGATGAATATGTGTTTGGACATTAATATAGTGTTAATCTATGTTTTAATTCTTTTTTTTGGACATTGGGGTCTTATGTTAGACTTTCTTATGGGTTTCAGGTCAATGAAGGTCGAAAACCGAGTTTTTAAATCCAATAGACAATGCTGAGAATTTGAACAGTTTGCTGTTAGAAAATGGGTCATCTTTTGCAGGTCTTATTGAGTTCATAAAAACTCCATATTGGTCTAATTTTTAGTTTAAAAAAAATTTCAATGAGTCTTCTAACTAACCCAAGTGGTCTCGTGTTGTTTCGACATCGTTTGATCCTCCAAACAGGACACACAAAACTGAAGGTCAAAACTGACGAATCTGGGCAGCAGATTGGTCTGTGTTTGTCGAGTCATATCTTTCTCATATTTTATCCAATTGGGTGATTCTTTTTCTGGAGTTAAATTTAAAGTCTTATCTTTCTAATGAATCCTATTACGTAACTTTTCATTACCGTTTCGACCTACAACCAGTTTATTCAAAACTTGTGCGCAATCAGGTCATCATGCTGAAATATTTTATTAAAATTAAAATTAAAGATTTGAACCTAAATAATTAAATGAAGACAAGATTAATATTTAAAATTGATTATGTGACTTTTATAAAAACAAAATTAAGGACCATGATGGACATTAAGGGCTGGACTTCGAGGACCACACCCAACTAGGTCAACTTGGCCTTTTACTAATCTGTTTGGTGTCTTATGTTCTATAGTGATTTGACATTCTTATTGTGAACTTTGGGAGTTTGCTATTTTGAGGTGAGTTTCGGGCCCCGTTTTCATTCTAAATATTTATAAACGAGGGGGAAAAGTATGATAACCCTTTTTATACTGTGAATTTATTCAATCTTTGGGACTGTTGTGTTTACTGTTTTGTAAGTATTTTATCTGGTACATGCATGAGTTGTCTATGTGGTTCTTTATTCACAACTATGTAACTCTGGTGTTGGAGCCGACAGATAGGTATTGATAGTACTATTGGGCTGACACCCCCACCCTTGTTTGTCAGTATACTAGATGAGACTGACAGTGGCCAGGTACGGGCCCTAGGGTGAATATGTTCCGACAAGTTCTGTGTGTACAACGTAGGTTTAGTTGTGATGCTCATGTTTACATGTGATAGTATTTGCTTATAACTATATGCACTGATGTCCTACCAAACTTTTACACAACATCAAGTTTTGTTTATTATTTAAATCTGCGAACTTACCAACAATATGTTGACATTTTTGAGAATATCTTTTCAGGTAAGACTCATTGAGGATAGTTAAAGATGCTGCCTTAGCGACGACCTTAGGATTGCTTTATTTACACTTATTGGAGATTTCTGACAATTATGTGAGATTCCTTCTTGTTATTTATGCTTTGTCTATTTTTTCTCGGGTTGTGGGATTTATTCTTATTTGTTTGTATGATTATGTTTGTCGTAGAATTGACTAACTGCGACATAAGTCTCCATTTGTGTCGGGTGACATCATGACACGTTGACTTTCATCATTTATTGCATCTCTATTAACTCACAATGTGTTATGACGATCCTTTCGTTACATCCTCGTGTTTCTACTATAAGCGGGGGTGTGACAAGTTAAAACCAAACAACCATGGTAGTGAACAAGAATTTGGAAAACAGTTATAGAAGCTCATCATAAACCTAGCAAGGGTCGAACCCATAATCTTGCTTTCAAACGTATCACATCGAAACAACCTTGGTAATAGATTCTTTGAACGATGCATAGAAGAGTAGCACACTGTGAAGCCAACTATGAGAATTTGTAGTATGTAAAGGTGATTGATAGAGGAGTCATATGTTTTGAATTCCATCGATGAAGAGTCACAACTTGTGATGCCAATCGATAGAGGATTGCATGTTGTAAAATCAATCAATTATAGGAGTTGAATATGAGAAGTGGGAAGCTAAAAGCATTTTTCTTTCAAGTTGAATCGACTAAAATGCCCCCTTATGTGAGGGCCATACGAGGGGCTTTTAACGGAACCCATAGATGGAGTTAACAAAATAGATAATCATTACTTAATTGAAACTGTACGACTAAAATGGTTATTTTATAAATTTTGGATAAAAACATTTATTTTGAGCAAACCATATGGATGAAAATAGTAATTTACTTTTTATATTAGTACACATATAATATGTTTATTTTTAGTTAGAGTGAACTGTCATTTTTCTTCTTATAGTTTGGTTACACTAACTATTTTCATTTTTTTTCTTTAGCCTCCCAAGGTTTTAAAAAGTTGTTATGTTTACTCAAAAAAATTAACTCTGTTAATTTAAATTGTTAAACATGTAAATTGATAAAATTATCCTTTAAACTATAAAACAAAATCCGGCAATTACATAACTATAGTGTGAAAGTGAATGACGATATATGGGAGATGGCGATTAGAGACGATGGTCTCTATTATACAATCCCTTCGTAATGGGTTCTTGACCACCACAAAAAAGTCCATTCTCCTCTTGGCGATAAAGCCATCAACCTCATGATATAGAGATGATGAATAGTTTGAAGATAAAATGTTTGATTTAGATATCCTGAATGGAATAATAACATACGAATAGAATTTTAACACTAATGTTAACATAAATTAGGATTGTGTCTTTATATGCAAACTTATATAGTTATTCATTTTAATGATGGATAGTTTAACATTTTAAATTAAGATAGCTAACTTTTTTTTGTATGAAAATAACATTTTTATAAAAGTTTGAGTAGCCAAATGCAACCAAAAAATTTTAAAATGAAAATAACAAATGCCACTAAATCACAAGGAGTTAAAAAGATAATTCACTCTTTTAATTAATAGTCCCAACCCTTGGCTCCACCCGCATGCAAAAATTGTCACGCCACTTATTTTTCAAGTTCAAATTATAAACTGTTGATTAAAAAACAAAACACTTCAACAGGGGCAAAGCCAAAATGTGAATATGAAAAACACTCAAACTTGCTATTGAAGATAATCTTATATAATTTTCTTATGTATGCATCCCTACAACACATCTTTTTGTCTAACGAAACTTTAGGTTCAGTTATAATGACGGTTATTCAACTAAGCGTTGCCCCGTTAAAGAAGCACTATTATTTAAAAGACATCAATTTGAAATCTGGATTCTCGCAATGCCCAACAAAACATAAGATGATACATTAAAGAACTCATATGAAAAGTAACGTAGATGATGTTGCTTTGTGAAGATCGTCAACCAAATTAATGACAGAATCCTGCAACGTTTGGACCAAGAGTTAAGTGCTCGTGAATCTTATCTTGAAGAACCCAATGTATGTAATAACTTGTGTAGACTTTTGCATATCTAAAATCATTTGGTTCTTTGTCAAGGTAAAATGAGGCACCATCATTACGGTTACCGTCAAGCCATGAATAGCCACACCATTTACAATATGTCACAAAAAAAGAAACATTGAAAATTCTTCTTTAACTTTCATATTAAAAGTCTCACCATTTTAAGTTTATGAAGTTCTTAGATTCGTGAACAAAAACCCTTTCTAAAAAGTTGATGTTACTTCTACACTTCTACGTTCAATCTAATTTAAACACATGCGTTTTGTGTTCATATATTTTTAGAAAAGTACCGTCCTCAGTCTAAACAATACTAACCATATAAAATACATATTTAATGCATATGCTAACTAAATAATATATACAGATAATAGTATTTATGTCACTACAAAGATTCACTAATGTTCGGTTATGTGTTCATGAACAAGCTTAATTTTTAAATGAACGAACACGACGACAAATATTTTTGTTCAGTAAGTATTCGTGAACCGTATTGAACAAACGTTAACAATAACAGGGCTCCATTCGTTTCGGCGAACCAACATCATCCTAGAACCCACCCGACCAAACACAACCCATCGATGGCAAAGCTTCCGTAGAAAGTTTTCAAGCTGCAGCAATCGACTATATAACCTCTAAATTTTGAATTTCACACACACACACACACACACACACACACACACACAAAACCCTCATCGATCAACAATGTCAGGGGAGACGAAGTTCAGCGTCATGTGCAGTCTATTCAACTGGATTCAGAAATCAAAATCTTCAACTAAAAAGCGATCAAAGTTTCGCAAATTCCTCGATACCTACTGCAAACCCTCGGATTACTTCACCGCTATCAGGTTGATCCTCCCGAACCTCGACAGAGAGCGAGGGTCCTACGGCTTGAAGAGTCGGTGCTCGCCACTTGCATCATCGATGCCCTCGGTATGTCCAGAGAGTCTGCCGATGCTGTTCGCCTCATCAATTGGCGTAAAGGCGGTGCCAAAACTGGTCTTAATGTCGGCAATTTTTCACTCGTTGCGTCCGAGGTGATCAATTGTGTTTCGTACTTTCACTCTGTTAGAAGAAAATAGATGATTCTTTTGATAGGTAGTGAGTTTGACTGATGAATTTGCGCTAGGACGATTCTAGTTGCGGTATTAGGTTAGGGTTTAATGTTGTTGATGGATTTGCAATGCATGAGTTGATTTGTACTTCAGACTTGAAGTATAGATGCTCTCTGGAATAGTGTGTTCAGGAAACTCTGGATGTCTAAAACTAAGGTTTTTAGACTGTGATATGGATGAGAAGGCAGTATATGGATTGAGTTGTTAGAATGATGGAATTAGAGAACGAAAGTGTTATGGTTGTGATTTGGTGACACACGGATGCTAACTTATTATAGGAACTAGTGGTTGAGAAGGTGGTATGAATGTCATTAGCTTTGTAAGCCAAGAAGTCAAGAATGAACGAGTATCAGAAGACAGTTTTAGATGATATAAAAGGAATTCACTCGCAAACATGGTGAGCTAGGAGCTACTTGTAGGAATTTTGGTAGTTATTAAATAAGACTTTGTCCAGTTGGGCATTGTAGTAAGAAAGACATTGCAATTTATGCGTTTTAGATTAAGAAAATTACTTACGTGGTTTGAAAATGAAACTTTGGCTGTGTTATTATGAAGTGAAGTTAGAAAGTTTCGTCATTTTAAGATTAATTTTTAAAGTACTAAATTTGAGGAAGTACTTTTCATAAGATAAGTAATCTGTATGTAAGTTCTGTTCAGAAAATAGTGATACTCTTTGACTATTGAGGAAGAAGCCTGGTATAATTTGTATAACTGTATCTGGGAAATTCTCATAGGATTGCCTACCTCACTAAATATTGCATGTACTAGCCACTACAAATAAAATGATCTAGGTTTTACATGAAAAACTAGAGCGTAGCTTTTCTTGTGGATTGAGTGGCATAAACATTACATTATGTAACCTGTGGTTGCTCCGTTTCAATAAAAAAGATGCCCTTTGACCTTGATAAATAACATGATGATACTTCATATCATAGAATGGATTTGCAATGTTAGAAAATAAATTGTTAAATCTGTTGAAATTTGTATAAAACTTGAAAAATGTGTTAAATCGATACACATCTTATATCAAGGTGTTTTTCATGTAAATCCCTTGAATGTACTAAGTGCAGTTTACTACATGGTATTAGACTAGGTTATTATTAATGAATAGTTTAGGGTTAATTATGTAATATTGTCCTCTATATAAAGGACCCTCAATTGTAACTCTAAACATACAATTACTCAATACAAATACAATTATAAGGTTTAATTTGGTATCAGAGCCAGCCAGGAAGGCTCGATTCTCGCCGGAACCCTAATCAGGGCGGCCGGCCGCCGCCGCCGCCCTGTCCAACCATCCATTACCGATGCTTCCGTTACAATAGTCAACACTACCATCTTCACCTTTAACATGCGAATACAAACCGCCACCGTCTTTTTTCTTTCACACAACCGCAGTCGTCGCTGCCAAACCCTAACCCTAGCTGACGCCAAACCTTACTAGCCGTCACTTAATCCGAACCCTAACCCTAGTTGTGACTAAATCCTTAACCCTAGCCGTCACTAAATCTAACCCTAGCCGTCGCTAAACCCTAATCTTAGCCGCCGCACACAACATACAATCTCCGTTGCTCCTTTTCAATCTTAACACATCATCGCATACAACGTGATGCTTCATCTTCATTGCTGCTGCTATACAATAGTGGTTTCGTTATACAATTGTGGCACACCTTTATGCAAAAGTTTTAGGTGTGGAGATACGCGAGAAGATTCACGGGATAAAGACAACAATAGTTTCAAACTCACATCGCATACAACGCGATAACCGGAGAAGAACAACCGGTGCTTCACACATTCGGCGATTGCAACGACAAACAACAAGACCAATAATTTACTTTACTTATTTTTATTTTTTATGCTTTTTTAGATTTCAAGCTGAATCTCTCCCGAGCTTAGCTTGCGGGGGAATATTAGACTAGGTTATTATTAGTGAATAGTTTAGGGTTAATTATGTAATATTGTCCTCTATATAAAGAACCCTCTATTGTAACCCTAAACACACAATTACTCAATACAAATACAATTATAAGGTTTAATTCATGGTAATACAGTTTGAGTTTTTTGGCTTATTGCTAAAGCCATTAAATTGAAATTTACTTGTGGGTCCGTGCAGGTTCTACAGAGGAGGCAGGGCATGATTTCTGGTGGACTAACTATTAAAGAGTTAAATGACTTGCTTGATCGCTTAGCATCAAGTGAAAATAGGTATTCTGATAGTTGCTGCTTCCCAAAAGAAACAATGTTAAAAAAAATAAAGAATAACAAGGACATGCCTTTTTAATTATCTATTACTTCTCTAAAATCATGTTACCAGACTTCTTTTGTTCTGCTTGTTTCTTATTTATTGCTTTTGTTTCAACCCATTTATCTGTCATAACAGAGAAGAGAAAACTTCTGTTCTTTCTGATCTGATCAAGAAAACAAATGCACAAGAAATGAAGTGGATAGTTATGATTATCCTTAAAGGTTTGATTGTTATTTGTTAACGGTTTTTGGTTCTTAACAAGATGTATAGAGCCTGAATTGTTTTGGTTTTAACATCATTATTCCATTTTCCTCTAAGATCTCAAGTTGGGAATCAGTGAAAAAAGCATCTTCCATGAATTTCACCCTGATGCTGAAGACTTGTTCAATGTTACATGTGACCTAAAACTAGTTTGTGAAAGGTTGAGGGATCGACGTCAGCGGCATAAGCGTCAGGTATGAGTTAGAAACTGATTAACAATCTTCTCATTTATGCACAAACATAAAGGCATGCATGCATGTGTATCTGCAGAAAAATAGATCTGAACTGTAAACTGTTGATATGGTTCAACCTTTGATCAGTCTTTTAAATATGTTGTTAGTTCATGTGAATTGGGCTTATTGGTGTTCAACCCATGTCATCACTTTTTGTTATAAGATAATTAATTTTTTTAGGTATAATCTTGTAATAACAAAATTGAGTCATTATCCAAATTAATTTAGCTTTTAGCAATTTCCTTTATAGGCATTGATTGATTTAATATTTAAAATTTTTTAATTGCATAATGTTTCATATATGGTTAGGGTTGCTAATTTTACATAAATTCTAATTATTTTAGTAAAAAAATGTTTATGAAAAATCATGAATTAATTTTGAATATTTTACAATACGGAACATAAATTTGTAACTTTGTAGATGCACGTTATTTTACAGTTTCTTTTAGTGATTACGACTTAATTGTAATAAACAAAAATAAATTATATGGTGCAATTAATAATCTCATGTATGAGACAACAATGATTATTTACTCATAACCATATTATAAATAAATGATGGTGGTGGTGGGGGGCTTGAAGTAAAGTTTTTATATGTACAGCGAATATTAATATTCAAGTAAATGTATATTCAAACTTTCATAGAGATTCAACATAATCGTAATTTCATCTAAAATTGGTGTATCATAATCTAAGTAATTTGGTGCTCTTAAGTACTTTTAAGAGTTATATAAAACAGCTAATACATAGCAGAATTATCAAAGGAGATTATCAAAATTCAATTACTAATGTAAAACTATTATATGAATAATTATACAAATCTTGAGTACTTTTAAGAGTTTAATAAAACAACTAATACACAGCAGAATTATCAAAGGAGATTATCAAAACTCAATTACTAATGTAAAACTAGTATATGAATATTTATACAAATTTAATCATGTTGATACTTAGGTGTGTGTAGCTCTATCAAATATACTAATATATGAATGAGTTATGTCTGATGTAAAATGTGCACATTTTGTCTTTGTAAAATTTCGAGAAATATGCCGGTTAGTTTATGAGTACTTTTAGATGAATTTCTTGTATTGATTAACAAACTTGTTGCCATTCTAGTTTCTAATAGACAACTGTTATTGCCATGTACTGAATTTATAAGATTTCTGTATGCAGGATATAGAGGTGGGAAAAGCTGTACGCCCTCAGTTGGCTTTAAGGGTCGCTAATGCAGCAAGTGCATGGAAAAAGGTATTTTTTTGTTAATTTTAACGTGCTAATTTTTATATAACAATATATTCGTGACCAATTTTTTATTAAATCTTTTATTTATCTTATTCTACAGCTTCACGGGAAGGAAGTTGTCATTGAGTGCAAATTCGATGGTGACCGCATCCAAATCCATAAGAATGGCCAAGAGATACACTTCTTTTCTAGGTATTTTTCTTTTCGTTTTTTGTTGTTTATTTCTAGGGATTTTGCTTTTCTTTCTGTGTGCTACACTTAAATATTCTTCTTGTTGCAGGAATTTTCTTGATCACCCAGAATATATTCACGGGATGTCAGATGTTATTATGCAAAATGTTCTTGTTGACAGGTAAATTTAGCTGTCACGTTGTAAGATATTATATCCAATCACATCTTTTCTATCTTATCATGTGATGTTGTTTCATATTATTTTTTATGACTCTCTGATTAGGTGTATACTTGATGGTGAAATGTTAGTTTGGGACACATCAACTGATCGTTTTGCTGACTTTGGCTCTAATCAAGAATAGGTTTTTCCCAATAGTTTCTCTTTTGATAATGTTTCATATTTTTGTATTCTGACTTTTTTTAACAGCCAAGGCAGCAAAGGAGGGACTTGCTAGTGAGCGACAGGTTACTTAATTTGATTTAGTTCATGTTCCCTGAATGTAAAGTATTCATGTTCTCTGAATGTAAAGTAACAGCGCTTTTTATTTCTAATGCAGTTATGCTGTATCCTTTCTTTGCAACTAAATTGTATATCATCTATAACCATTTTGAAGCTGAACCACCGTATTTGTTTCTTTGAATATGTTGAACTTTGACTCTGGAAACTTCTAGATGTTGCATTTGATATTCTATATGTTGGAGACACCAGTGTTATCCATCAGAGCTTAAAAGAAAGACACGAGCTACTAAAAAAGGTTATGAAGCCAGTCAAAGGTCGTCTGGAGATCTTGGTTCCTGATGGTGGTCTTAATCTACATACAACTCCAGGTAAATTTATAGCGTTTTGTATTAGAACCTTAAATTTACTTCCAATCATGCAAAAACATTTTCTTAACATTTTACCATTTCACAATATTATCTGAATTCAGGGGAACCGTGTTGGTCACGTGTTGCTCGTAATGTGGATGATGTTGAGACATTTTTCAAACGAACGATCGAGAACAGGTGAGTTCACTATATCATCATCCTGTTTCAGTAGCTTGTAGTTTTTACATTAATTATCATCTTGTATCATGATAGAATCCCTTTCATCCTTAGAAGTACTTTCTTTCTGTAACACCATTTAACATGCATAATATTGTGAATTCTATATGCGTGATTAAACATAGAGATGAAGGAATTGTTTTGAAAGACCTTGAGTCCAAATGGGAACCTAGTGATCGAAGTGGGAAGTGGTTAAAATTGAAACCTGACTATGTTAGAGCTGGATCTGATTTGGATGTTCTCATCATAGGTTTGTATTGTTTTCCTATTCCTCTACTGATGTTTAATGGTCTTAGGGAGTGTTCCGTTGGCAAAATGTTTTTGAACTAATTGGAATCTGTTAAAGGAATTGGAACATGAAGGATTTGGAATTGGGGCCTGTCACCTGTGATGCTTTGGTTGGAGAATGAAATGGAATTTGAGTTCCTTTTTTAAAATTATCCTATTTGGTTTGTAAATTTGTTGATGCAAATAATGATAAATGCTTTAGTCTTTTATAATCTTCTATTCACTTTTTTCAAATCCTTTCAAATTTCATAAACATTCTTATAAATCTTCCGTTCTAAAGAAAAAGGTTATTAACCTTCAATCTGTGTAACAGTTTTATAAAATTTCTAATAAAATAGTGTATTTTAAGATTTTTATTTTTTTTAAAGTTTTTTAGTTCTTTAAACTTTTAATTGTGTAACTAATTTTTTTAAAAAAGTTATTAACCTTTCAATGTTTTAAGGGAGCTTTGGCAAGTGTATCATCTTTTCGGAATGTTTCGTCTTTATTTAATAGACTCACGAAATCTTGAACTCACTTAGTTGAGTGAATTTGAATGAACGAATTCCCAATTTAATATTTCATTTCCATCTCTAAACAACTGAAAACATTTTGAGTGGATTTAATTCTTTCCGATTTCAGTTCCATTTCCAATTCCTACAAATTAGCAAACCAAACGGATTAGTTTATAGTTATCTTCATGTATTTATTTGCCTGTAGGTGGATATTATGGATCTGGTCGTCGTGGTGGACAGGTGAGGATTATATATAATTTCTCATGGATTTGCATCCTCAATTATCATGTTTTTAACTGATTTATGAACTACAAGTTACTAAATTGAAGGTTGCTCAATTTTTGGTTGGCCTAGCAGAGAGGCCAGCTCCAAATACATATCCTAGGAGGTATGTTGATGAATGTTATTGTTTTACTAGTGATTTCTAATAATCAAAATTCTCAATTAAATATATCACAATTTGCAGGTTCGTTTCCTTTTGCAGAGTGGGTACTGGACTCTCTGATGAGGAGCTTGATGCTGTTGTAAATAAATTAAAGCCTTATTTCAGGTAAGAAATGATAGTACCTGTCCATGCATTATATATGGCATGCATTGCATGTTTCTACTTTCTAATAATAAAAATCACTGAAGGAAATATGAATACCCGAAGAAGGGTCCTCCTAGCTATTATAAGGTCACAAACAACTCAAAAGAGAGACCAGATGTTTGGATTGACAGTCCCGAGAAGTAAGCATTTTTCTCTTGTAACTAGTTGAAGAAATATTATGAAAATGATTATATTTTAACCCTTACCCTCTTTTTCATTCAAACGCAGATCAATCATACTTGCTATCACCAGTGACATCCGTACAATTCGGTCTGAGGTAGTTTTAGAAGTTTGTAAATGTCTTTTATGGGCAGTTAACAGCTTCATGAATTTGTAAAATGGTGACATTTAATTGTTCTTTTATTATTATTTTTAGGTTTTTGCTGCCCCATACAGCTTGAGATTTCCTCGTATAGACAAAGTGAGAGATGATAAACCTTGGCATGAATGCCTTGATGTGGAATGTAAGTTGGTAAATTATAATTCTTTTTTAAAGTTTATAAAAGTTTTATAAACAGATACTTTAAGTATTCAAGTTGATTTTTGCAGCTTTTGTAGAATTGGTGCATTCTAGCAATCATACAACACAGTGGGGAGAAAGTAATGAAAAACAACATGAAAATAAACCAAAAAGATCAAAATCAAGGGCTGCAGATAAGAAGAGTGGCTCCTTGGTTCCTTCTCATTTCCTTCAGACTGATGTTTCTCATGTTAAGGGAGAAACTTTAATATTTTCAAATATGATGTTTTGTATCCTTGTACGAAATTTATTAACAATTTGCTCATTACTTGCATATTATCTCTTTAGATATTCCTTAAACTTTTATAGACTTTGCAAATGTACCTTCCACACATTCCTTGGAGTCATTGCACAAAATGGTGGCTGAACACGGTGGCACCTTTTCAATGAATTTGAATAATGCGGTTACTCACTGTATCGCTGCAGAAAGTCGAGGTGTTCCTTTTCAGCCTTTTATCTCCCCTTCCCTGGGTGGAAAATAATATAGAATAAAAGTATTTACACGGATTTCTTCTGCAGGGATCAAGTTTCAAGCTGCAAAACGTCATGGTGATGTTATCCATTACTCATGGCTGATTGATTGTTGTTCACAGAAAAAACTTGTTCCTTTACAGCCAAAGTAATTACAGCTTTACCCCTTTACCCTTCTTTATCATTTTTGAATTTTCATTTTGGAATGCAAGTGTCTGATATATTGTTATGGGATACAACAGGTATTTTCTTGTACTCTCCGAGGCTTCAAAGAAGAAGTTACAGGAAGACATTGATGAATTTGCGGACTCTTACTACTTGGATATTGATATTAAAGATTTGGAACAGCTTTTGGCTAGCGTAAACAGAACCGAGGAATCTAAAACCATAGACTACTATAAAAAGAAATACTGTCCTATGGATAAATGGTCACGCTTCAGTGGGTGCTGCATGTACTTCTATATTTCAGCAAACTGTCCGTAAGATACTGTTGAAGTTTCTTGACTTTCTTTTTTAGTTTATATTAATATAACCTCCTAACGTATACCATCAACCATTTATTTGACCTGAAGAAGTTCGGATTGGGAAGCTTTACTTCATCTTACAATGAAGAGGATGAAGCTTGAAGTTTGCTTTAATGGTGGCAAAGTCAGCGACTCTATTTCAAATGCTACTCATTTTGTAGTCATGTCTTTGCCAGGATTTAATGTGGACATTGATACTATAGTAAAAAGGTAACATACAATAAGACATCTAACCGAACATTAAAAGATTCTCTGGTGTGTATGGTACTTTGTGCATCTAATCTTAATATTCACCCTACAGTTTCTCTGCATCTGAGAGGCGTTATATAAGGAACAAAAGCTTACATATGGTCAACTCTCTATGGCTAGAAGACTGTTTGGAGAGGGACCAGCTGCTGCAGGAAGAAGAATACAGTTTGAGGCTCACTGGTTTGTCGGAATCAACTTCATCTGAGTAAGTGTAAACATGCCTTCTTATTACTTCATTTACTTGATACCTGTAAAAATGCTGTCATGGCATCTGTTAAGGCCACGTCATCTGCCACGTATGTAAAAACACTGACACGGAAAAGAAATCTAAAAATGCAGTGAGCATGCGCTTGAGACGGAAACCTTGGCTAGCTCGAAGAAAGTAGATAAAAACGAGAGGAAAAAACAGTAAATGTAGAAATACCATCTTTGGATAAAGATCACAGAAAGAGAAAAGGGAGACCGACTAAAGCGAGAATAAATACTAAAAGAAAAGCGGGTCCCAACCCGCCTCGAAGAACTAGGGCAAGATCTAGAAACAAGGCTGTGAAAATACATGAATATGTATCAGATGATGATGAGGTTTCTTTAGATGAAAGTGATGTAAAAGGTGACGATGAAGAGAAGCATCATGAAGTAATGCAAGATGAAGCCATTATAGAAGATACAGAGCCAGTAGAAACAGGCATTGATGATACACAAATGACAGCAGAATATGTTCACAAAAGGGGTGATAACGACCATACACAAATAACAACAGAATATGTTCGTGAAAGGGGTGATAACAATGACTATACAAATGCTAACAATAGAGAAAGCGATAAACTGGAGATCATGGTCGACCCGGTTCAAGCCATGCTGCTAGACATGATCCCTAGTTTGGAACCCAAGGTTAAGGACGCAACCATACTCGATCCGCCCGTTCCAAAGGAGAGTGTTCCCAGTAGAGATCTTAATCGTAACTGTAATCCCGATCCTAATCCAGGGCCTTCAAAGAAGAAGAAAGTCAGTTACAAGGATTTGGCTATGGATTTGCTCAAAGACTAGTAATGTAATCCAACCAGTGTTTTTCTGTCACTATGTAATATGTAAAACCATTAGTAGTTTTGTTATGTTGAAACAATCTTTGTATTGTGTCACTGGACCATGATTTTGTATTTTGTATGCTCAAATCAACCTATCTATATGTAAATAATCAAAACTGTCTCCTCTAGCTTCAAATATTGCGTACATATATTATTCATTGTGGGCCTAATTGCGTAGTTTTGTATGGTTGCTCATGGTTTTCATTTCGGTGCTTTCTTTCTTTGGGTATATGTGAGAATCCTAGCGTCTATTTTTTTTCTTATAAAAATATCATCGGTATACTTACCAAAATACATACATATGAGAAGTTTTAGTGCAGAAGCATAGATAATACCAAAATTAATCTATACTAATAATTTATTATTGAAGTTAAATGATATTGATGCAACTGAGATAAGACTAACTGTTTTCTCTTTAAATAACTAATTAATTTCCTATTCTCTTGTTCGTAATACATTATGTTTATATAAAAAATTCTAGTTAATGTACACATAGATTATCATAATATATAAATACACATAATAAATATGTCTATACGTATGCATGTATCAATGATGCATTTTAATAGGAATGTTTTGATTTCAAACAAAAACACTAAAATGGTCCAAATCCACTCTCGTACTTTTGATATTATCATCACTTTCTTCAATAATTTCTTTTAATGGCGTTTGAAACTACCCTCGATACCCGAATAAGCCTTCTTGTTATGAGTTGTCAACCGTCCATACTAATTTTGACGCTACAGACTTGCCTCATCCAAAAACACCATCAAGGAGGAAACTCACCATTGTGAAAAAACCATCTTGAGTCAGGTTTGAACCTATGACCTAAAATTCCCAAGTTTTAACCATCACTCTCATGACTCATACCATTAGGAACATTACGGAGAAGGTTAAATATGATAATTTATTTAGACCGTTGATTTAATCATTTATTGGTGTAGATAGGTTCTTCGAGTTCCGAAGAAATAAGTATGCAAGGAAAAATTATTCTACCATCAAGTTAATCTTAACTTTATATATATTAAAAAATAGTACATACTAATATTATCATTTCTTGATTACAATTTCTCTTTTAAAATTTATAAGAAAGAGAAAAAATGGTGAGTTACATGTACAGATTTTACATGGTGAATGGAGCCTGAGGATGTTTAAAGAGTTTTATGGCTGATTCTATCTTCATCTTCAAAGCATCCATGTCTTCCTCTTCACCCTGTCACACAAATAATTTAGTTTCTTATAACATGACTTTAGTCAAAGGTTGCTAGTCTACTTTTTATTTAACCTTTAATATAATAATAACAAATATCGCTAAAGTACTTCCAATATGTTTAATAAGAAAAGAATGATGAAAGAAACTATAATTTTTTAATGTCAAATCACTCAATAATTGTAACCAATGATTAAGATGTGTGACAACGATGTGTCCTTTAACACAAAAAATTTAAAATCCACATAAACGACAACACTAAGTGGGCTTTTTATGAAAAGAAAATGCCTTTTTCTTTAATCAGTTATCCAATAAGTTGTCAAAATAAAGCTTTAGACGTAAGAATCATGACTAATTTAATTATTTTAAACAAATAATTCAATGTTGTAGTACTATCAAGCTGTGTGTATAACCTTTTTGTGATGGCTAGTGATAGTAGTAGACTGGATTTGGGTGGTGCATAGCGGTTACTAGTTAGATTAGCTTGGTGGTTATACGGTGGTTAATGGCGATAATAATTTGAGATGCGACTACAGACCGTTGTGGGTTTGAACGAATTAAGTTAATGAAATTTACGTATATGGATTAGGATTCTTTGAGACTGGTGTGAAAAACATTACTTAACTTATATTTAAAAAAATGTACAAAAATATCAATTTCATATAGATTAAATAGTACTTTAAAACGAAATAAGTAAGAAGGAAAACATCATATACATACCTGAATAAAGAGAGTGTTGAAAAGCCCTTCTGGGAAAGCAGAGATGTTTGCAGTGACAATATTGAGCTTCAAAGATTCAAACACCTCATAAAGCCTCACAATTGTGTCCCTTCTTTTGCTGCATTTTAGGCTCACCAACACTATCTTTTCTCCCACATATGACACATTCAGCTGCCAAATTACATGTTTCATCTTAATCAAGTTTGCATCTTATTTCAAGTTCAAAATCAAATCAATGTTACATATCAGTTACTTTTAAAAATTCTACTTTTAAATCTGCACTTTTATACTTGAACCCTTAACCACTCAATAAAGAAAAAATAACTCTTTTTATACATCTTGGTATCATGATATAACCACAGTAGAAAATGTGTTCCTTCTCAAATGATTGAGGGTCTAGTCTCATGATATACACACGTGCATATTAGTTGTTTTGTATAAAGATAACTTACTTCTAGAATTTCAATGGGGTAAACCTCTGGATCAATTGCTTGATCATCTTTTGTCTTCTTTGATCTTCCCACAGGACACAAATCACAACCGTCAGGCTCTAATTTCCGAGACTCAAGCTCAATCAATTCCTCTTGAATCATTCTCTCTTGATCATGCAACAACTGAATATAATCAATCGCATCTTTGATTACCGAGGCCTTATCCATCTTCAAATTCCCCAAACCAAAACAACTAATCAGTAATCAACTCCATCCCCAATTTCACAGAACATCAAATCATCAATCACAACAAAGTAATTGAAGTACAATCAGGCTCAAAACTTGACACCTTACTGATATTGGGGACAACAGCTCTAAGTGCAAAGAGGCGATCATTGAGCTTCTTCCTCCGATTCCTCTCGGAAACGATGTTTTTCGAAGCCGTGATCGAATGAGTTCCGTCGGGCGAGCTCGAATCGTAGTAGCTTGAGAAAGAATCTTCCAATCCGCCCCAACTACAAGGTCAAAGTGATGTTGAATTTGTGCAATGATTGATTTGAATTGTAGAATTCAAAGATGGAGACTGGAAAAGTACCTGTAATCATCGATTTGATGGATGGAGTCCCAATAGGTTTGGGTGATTTCACCAAGATTCTCCATTGAAAACAAGTGGGAGATGGTTTGGTGAGCTTTAGGAGACAAATGGTAACGTTTATTATCTTCTTTTATTATATATCTGCAGGGACAAGAAGCCTTTTTATAGGGGATTTGAGTGTAGCGATGGGATGGGACTGACTCCCCCGAATCCAACTAAGTCGGTTCGTTTGGTTTAGTTTGGTCGGCTTGACATTCAAGCGGTTTGGTTTTCCTCGGTTGGCGGTTCAATTGTTTCACCGGTTTCGAATTTAGGAATCCGGCATCTTACTTTTTTAATATCAACAAGTGAATTAAACATACAAGAAAGATATGTTTAAACTGTCAAAACCAATACTTAACTGTCAAATTAATGAAACTGGACGGTCTCATAAATCCGCTAAACTAGTTGGTTTAAACTAAGAGTATCATCTTCTTAAATCAATTATATCTTTCTTTTTCTTTCCATTTGGGGCAAAAATCATGAATAAACATTGAGAGTTGTTTTAGATTGAAGACAAATGGTTATGTCAAAAGTTAACTATACCCTCAAAATCTCGTTAGAAAATCAAATTGTCATGTTTTTATGATATTGTATTTTTTTTTATAGTCCCTCAAAATCTCCACAACTTTGTTTATGACTTATATCGATACAACTTTGTTTATAACTTGATATAAGGTTATTGCTTTTAACTATCTTCAAATTCACTAATTATCTTTTCAATAATATTTGTCTAATTGGATAATTTAGAAAAAATAGGGTTACAAAAATAGTTTTGGGTTGAAAATGTATTTGATTGGGGTTTTGATAATATTATTTAACTTTACCACATGAAAACTAGTTAACATATAGCATAAACCTGTGTTTTACGAAGCAAAGGATTACTATTTTGAAGATTGTAATTTTAACTAACATGAACTTGTAACCGGGTTTGACAACATTCCAACCATCTTAAGAGACTCTTCAATTCTATGTAACTTTTATTTTTAAGTATCAAACATCACTTTTAATAACCTATTTGAAAAGAAGTTTCATACCCTCTTAGTTATATCTATACAATAGCTTAAGAATATAAAAAAAATCATCGTTCTAATAAAAATCAGCTTAATTTACTAATTGGTTATAATAATAAAAACATTCTTAAGTGAAAAATAAAATTTTTGAATAACTGATATTTGAACTTAAATAGAAGCATGTGAAGTTATGCGTGTTTCAGCGGTGATATTGACGTGGTTAAGTACATAAATAGAAGCATGTGAAGTTATGCTAACTTACTTTAAAATATCAAACTTCATTGTTATGGCATCCCACCTAGAATGGAGTCTTCTACATAACCAATCGATTCCAACTTAACAACAAGATAAATGTTCCTAGATATACCATAGCTTAGCTCACCTTGGTCCTCACAGAGTACCAGAGATACATCATTTTCAAAATAAAGATATACGTTGGCCGGAAATACTGGTGAGTTAATATAATGTCCATAAACATCTTTCCATACTTATTTGGTTATGCATAACCTCATTCTCATATACAAAGATTTTGACAATATAAATGCCATAGTTTTACGTTCTTTGACTTCTAAGTTTAGTTTTACTCATATCGCCCTAGTCTTACAAACCATTGAGACCTGCAATGAATATATCATTGCTTCTATAACCAATGTATAAGGTTTAAATATTACACATGCAAGACATAACCCAAGTTTAACAACTGAAAACATGTGTATCTTGATGTCATTAACTCACCCTGATGATGATGGTTTCAGTGGTAGCTCAACAGTGATATCGACTACTCTATCAAATGCCCATATATATTTATGTTATGCTTGTTTATATATAAGATAAGACTAGGTCATACTAGTGGTTGTGACTATATAGTTATTTAAACAAGCTTAAGCTAAACAAAACCTTACTTGATGTCTTCTTGGTATCTCTACACTGTGTTGCAAAAACTCAGATGAAGCGTTTATTTGTGTTTGAGAGTATGATTTGTGTGGAAAAATGGTTGAATTCGAATTTCTATCTATAGGCCACATTTGTCATATTACTGCTACAACCTTAGGAACCATAAAAGCTAAGGTTACGCTCTACAATGATATTCTCTTGTCATGGTTCCACGTGTCAACTGCGGAAGTTGACCTTGCTCACTAAGTTGCGGGCTGTAATTTGTTTTTTTTCTTGTTTTCTTTTATTTTGAATGTAGTATTATACTCTCGATCCCCACCTTAAAATATTCAACGCTTGAAATTCATGATTAAGATAGATAAAGATACATTTCCATCGTTTCTGATTCTAGCTCCTAAGTAAACTTAAATTCATGTTTGGCATCCCATTTTATTTTGCATAAATGGGATTTTCCTTTTATTTTCCGTAATTTCTTGATTTGTTTGTTCATAGTTTAAAGTAGTTTTTTTCCATGAATGTTAAATTTTCGTTCATTTGGATATCCTCAAGGGGTACTTTAAGAGATTCATCTAACAAACATTTCTTTAAATTGCATACCAGGAATGTATCATGAATCCCGTTTAATTTGTCGGGTAATCTTAAATGCTAAACCTTGGTAACATGTATCCATGTATATGACGGTTTCTCTTTAGTTTAAAGTAAATTCCTACTAACCATAATGACTTAATAACCCTAAGGGGATGTTTTGTTCGCAAAATTCATTCAAATTATAATTTGATTTGGAATTTGAGAGATCCTTCTAAAACTTAAAAAAAGTGTTTGATTGGTACAATTTTTACTAAATAATAATGAAAAACAAAGAAAACTCAATTTCAAGCACAGGGTAGTGATGTGTTGATGGAATGTTATTACCCGTGGCATTGGCGGCGATGGTTGGTGACGGGTGGGTGTGGGTAACCATCGGTGTCAGGTGACGTCTACGATGAGTTGTGGCAAGTAATTTTGATGAGTGGAAGGAGGCGGATAGTTGCGGCGACATGCGGTGGCATGTGATGTGTTAGCATCGTCGGTTGTTGGCAGCGTGTTGGTTAACACAGTAGCAATTTGTTGGAAATTTAGTGAAAATATATGTTTTCACTTATTTTGGATATTAATAATTAATTTTATTTGTTACAATTTAATTACCAAATCATTTCTTATGTGTTCTCCTAAGTGAGAGGAACACAACGAACCAAACCGTGTCCAAATTTGAGCTAAGTTGAATGAGATATAGATGCTTGAAGTTGTGTAGTTGAAACACAAAAGTTGTAGAATTATTAAGAGAAGTTTTGTCCCACATTGGAGGAAGTGTAAATTATAAGATAGTTTATAAGTATGACTTTCTAAGGGATTATGTTCCCACATATGATAAGGGACACCCAAAGCGATTAGGTGGAGGGTGATGGGCGCAATACGGCGCTTTAATTGTGCACTTTGCACATCGCCGAGAGCCGTCTTAGTATTTTTGAAGTGTCAACAAAAATCCTCAGCCATTATTCTGTTTCATTTGTTTATTTGTTGTCTTTTAACTGTTTGTTCTTTTGCATTGTAATCAAGTTCTTTATTTATAAAACATTTATATTATTTTGTGAACGATGTTCCTACAAGCTTAAAACAGATTTTAAAACGTCATTCTTTTATGTCTTAAAATTTTATACTTTGATTTTGGAAAAACAAATTAGATTTGGTACTGACTTGTTTTAATTATATTTGTTCAGAAATGGTGTGACATCCCGTAATTTTTAGGTTTCTATCCATTATATTTCATTATTAGTAAACGATAAAATAATTGTTAATTGTATATTAAAACTTTAAATAATAATAATTAACACTAAAACATAATTAACCTACAATTATTAACTAAACTTAATTAACCTAAAATGCCAAAGGAGATCTAGGAGGACCTCTGTGCAAATATAGGTTGACAAACCCCTTAAATCGTAACTCCCCACCCTTCCCCTCGGTTCACACATTGCAACCCTAGCAAAGCCTTTTTCTCCTTAGACGGCAGCCCCATCACGACGACATCCTCTCGCAGCGGTATAAGGTTAGTGATCGAGACCCTTCCGGCAGCCTCTAGCATCGGCCGTAGCAACTCCGAATAGTACGTCCTTTGTTTTTTTTTTTGTTTCGCGTTTGTTTTGATTCGGTTTCGGGTTATGGGTCGCGGTTAGTGATCGATTTTGGGTCTGTGAGTGAGTACGCCTTGTTTTAGTGTGTGTGTGTGTATATGCATTATTGGGTGTGCCGTATGTGATATGCGCATCATGTGTGTGTGTTATATAACCTACGACATAGACATGTTATCGGGAGTACGTATGGTCGTATGTGTTTGGCAGCATGTGTTTTGCAGGTATATATATGTAACTATCGAAGGTGTTGTTCCTGTGAGTGATGTCGTTCATGGTTTCCATGTGTGTGTATTTGTTATGAGTTAGTAGCTGGGTGTGTGCGTATTCGTGTGTATGTAGCCTGAGTGTGTATGAAACTTGTGTGTGTGTGCAACCTGCTGAATATGTGGCTGAATCCATATGTGTTTGTGTGGGTGTTTGGGGTTCACGACTGTGGGTTGGATGTAATGCAGGGTGGAGTTAATATTTATGTGGAGATATGGATGATGTATGGTATGTATATGTGTGTTGAAGAATGAAAATATATGTATGCATCGATGCTGAATTTTTGATGGCAATATATGTGTTGAGCATGAATGAATATAGATATATTTGAGTATATGTTCATAATGGAGGTATGTATATATGTAGTGTGTGTTCTTACGAGTGCGTACATATATGTTTGATTTTGATGCTTGATCTCCAGGATTGTTAGTTGAGTGGGTGCTTAAACAAAAATAATAATTATAATAACAAAAAGAATAATTATAATAAAATAAGGGGGGTGTTGCTTGCAATTATAATATAACTCCTGTAATGTTGATGCATGGTTGAGCATAATATGTATTATATGTATGGATGCCTATAATATATTATATGTGAGTGTATGAATGTATAGTTGTATGAGTTACCATAACAGTGTTACATTTGGTCGTTACGTGTTTATATAAATAAGTTAAGCATTAATTGAACGCGTATGGTTTTATTATATAAAGTTATGTGATTAAAAGTATTTCTTTTATATGATTTGGTAGTGGTGAGACTAATTGGGTTTGTGCCATGAAGGTAAATTGGTATATACTTTTGCTTGATTTGGGAAAGGGGGAAATGCCGATAACCTAGATCGCAACCGGGTCGTGGAACGCGAAACCATATAGTCATTATGTTTATAATTAATAAGTAGTATTAATTATATATTAACTAAAATCCAGGTTATTCGGAAACCTAATTTCCTGTTCTCTGCATTACGTTCTTGCTGTACGTTCAAGGTGAGTTCTCAGCCCCACTTTCGTATTATACTCTCTTTTTGGGGGAGAGAAACATGCTGTTTTCATAAACATACAATACTTAGATTGGTAATACTGCATATACCGGTTTACTATTGTGATACCACTACGCCTCTTCGGACCGTTAATATGGAATTAGCGAGGTGATTGTTAGTAGATCTACTGGGTTTGACAAACCCCACCCGGGCTAGTCGCGCTAGCTTGACTGGAGGTCAAACGGGTGAATGGTTAGCCTGTTTTACAATGTTGTGGTCTGGTATCCACAGCCGGGGCATTCATTATATTATTACTGTCAGCTCAGTCGTGAAATTCATACACATAGTGACTTGTTGTAGGCTAGCTACCTACTCATTTGCTTTGATTACTTAATCTGGATTTCATTACTATTACTTACTATTTTCTGATAAACCTGTGAACTCACCAACCTTAAGTTGACACTTTAGCATGTTTCTTTCAGGTTCTTAAGCTGCGCATGAATAGGAGCATCTCGCATTGCATTTATCATCGTAGAGTCAAATGAACAGTCTACATTTTTCTATAAATTATATTTATTTGGTTGCGCGTGTTTGTGCCGTTTAAATTATGGTTTATATGCTTCCGCACTTATTTTCATGTTTCGTATTTAATTCTGATTTTAAGAAACTTTATTTAATTTAGAAATTATATTTTGTAAATGTTGCGTCGTTTGGTGTAACTAATGGCTAAGATCCTGGTATGTCACGCGCCTAACGGTATTACCCCGTTTGTGGAAATTGAGGGTGTGACAAATGGCTTCTGCTTCTACTATGTCTACTATTTCTAACACCGCTATGGGACCATTAGTTGGTCTGATGCTGCCCGAGCTATGGCTAGCCATGCTGAAAAACCAGAGAAGTTCGATGGTTTGAATTTTAAAAGATGGCAGCAAAAGATGCTATTTTATTTGACTACCTTGAACCTCGCTATTTTATTTGGCAATAAAAGATGCTATTTTATTTGGCAGCAAAATATGCTATTTTATTAGGCAGCAAAAGATGCTATTTTATTAGGCAGCAAAAGATGCTATTTTATTTGGCTATCTTGAACCTTAAACCTTGTTATTTTATTTGGCAGCAAAAGATGTTATTTATTTGACTACCTTGAACCTTGCGAGGTTCTTGATTAAGTCTCCTCCTACACTTGCTGAAGGGGCTGATGCTCAAGCAGTGGGTGCACTTGATGCTTGAAAACATTCCAAGTATCTATGGCGTAACTATGTGTTGAATGACCTTAAGGATACTTTGTATAACGTGTATTGCAAAATAAAGACTGTCAAAGAATTATGGGGGTCGTTAGAACGCAAATATAAGACGGAGGACGTCGGCACGAAGAAATTTGTTATCGCCCATTTCTTGGACTATAAAATGGTTGATTCCAAGACTGTGATCAGTCAAGTCCAAGATTTACAGGTTATACTAAGTGACATTGCCTCCAAGGAATGGGTCTTAGTGAAACATTTCAAGTGGCTGCCATGGTTGAAAAATTGCCTCCTAGTTGGTCGAATTTTAAAAATTATCTTAAACATAAACAAAAGGAGATGACAACTGAAGACCTAGTGGTCCGCCTTCGAATTAAGGAGGATAACCGTATGGCACACAAGGGGACTCAAGTTCAACCACTTACTAAGGCAAACTTGGTTGAACATGGTCAATCCTCCCGGGGAGGAAAAAGGTTTAATAACAAGAACCGAGGCAAGGGTAAGGTTGTGGATCTTGGGCCTCAAAAGGGTGGTATGAAGAAGAAGGTGGCTCCCTTCAAAGGGAAATGTTACAATTATGGTGAAGCTAGTCACCGGGCCGATCAATGTAAGGCACCAAAATATGACAATGCAATGATGATAGATGATGGGATGCCTTTTGTTGCCATGATCTCGAATCTTACAGTAATGAAAGAAGAGGTGAATATGGTATCTAATAACCCTAAATGTTGGTGGGTGGATACCGGGGCTACTCGCCATGTTTGTCCTGATAAAACTCTCTTTAATATGTTTAAAGAGTTGAAGGGTGATTATAAGCTGTACATGGAAAATGCAGCAACAACCGACATCAAGGGTGAAGGCGAAGTGATCTTGAAGTGGACTTTGGGGACGAAGCTCACTTTAAGCAATGTTCTTTATGTTCTAGATTTGCGCAAAAGTCTTGTATCCGGGTGGTTGCTAAACAATTTTGGCTTTAGATTAATTTTTGAAAGTGATAATTTTGTTTTGTCAAAACGTGGAATGTTTATTGGAAAGGGCTATTCCTAGAATGGTATGTTCAAACTTAATGTAACTACTATCAAGAAAGATATGAATAAAACTACTTCTTCTGCTTACATGATTAAGTATTGTGATTTATGGCATGGTCATCTTAGTCATGTTAATTTTAATTCAATACGTCGATTGGTTAAATTAGATCATATTCCATCATTTTCTTTTGAATCAAACTCAAAATGTAAAACGTGTGTTGAAGCCAATAAACAAGATCATCGTTTAAATCGGTTGAAAGAATAACCAAGCTCTTGGGCTTGATTCATACTGATGTGTGTCAATTTAAGTCAATTCTCATACATAGGGCTACAAACAAATTGAATGTTCAGCGAACAGTTCGTGAACCGTTCGGCGGGGAAGTTCGTTTATGTTTGTTCGTTTAGTAAATGAACGAATATGAACAATAAAATTTCATTCGTTTAGTTAAACGAAAGAACATGAACACAAGTCGCGTTCGTTCATTTATGTTCGTGAACGTTCGATAATGTGTTCGTTTATGTTCGTTAATGTTCGTTCGATAATGTGTTCGTTTATGTTCGTTAAGGTGTTTGTTTATATTCTTAATTATTGTGTCAGTTATTCTTATGACTATTATATCAAGTATTTTTTGGTATTTATGTTAACTACTTATTTATTTTTATTGATTTTGTGTAATGTTTGTAATAAAAAATATAAATTTTATTCTAAAATAAATCTATAATAATTTGTATTCGTTTGTGTTTATGAGTTTTTTTTGTGTTCGTCATGTTTATGAACAGTTGTTTGTGTTCATTTTCCTTTTGTTTGTGTTCATTTGCGTTCGGTAAGTGTTCGTGAACATTTCATAAACATGTTCGTTTTCTTAATGAACGAATATGAACAAGAACTCTCGTTCGGTAAGTGTTCATGAACAAGTTTATTTTTTAACGAATGAACACGAACAAGGCCTTGTTCGTGTTCGTTCGGTTCGTTTGCAGTCCTACTCACACGTGGTGGAAATAAATATTTCATCACCTTTATTGATGATTGTATAAGATATTGTTGTGTATATTTGCTAAAAAGTAAGAATGAAGCAATAGACAAATTTGTTTGTACAAAACTAAAGTTGAGAATCAACTTAAAAAGAAGATTAAAATTCTAAGGAGTGACCGAGGCGGTGAATATGTTTCACCATTTGCTGAAATCTGTGCTTAAAATGGAATAATCCATGAGTATATTGCTCCTTATTCTCCACAACAAAATGGCATTGCAAAATGAAAAGAATCGTACCCTTAAAGAAATGATGAATGTCAATTTGTTAAGTCTGGGTTGAGCAAGGATACGTGGAGGGAGGCTGTTTTGTCAACTAATTATTTTTTGAACAAAATTCCTTTCATGAATAAGAATGTTACACCTTGCGAATTTTGGATGGGTAGAAAACCATTTTACAAATTTTTGAAAGTGTGGGGGTGTTTAGCCAAAGTGGTAGTGCCACCACCAAAGGTTCAAAGATAGGACCCAAAACTATGGATTGTGTATTCATAGGCTATGCCGAACATAGTAAGGCACACCGATTTCTTGTACATAAGTCGAAGAATCCTGAGTTAGACAAAGACACGATAATGGAGTCGATTAATGCACCTTTATTTGAAGATGTGTTTCCTTGTTTATCTCAGGATCATGCGAGTTCATCAAAACCGATTGATGAGATTGTTTATGGAAAAAAAATCAGAGCTTGAAGAGGTAGAGCTAAGAAGAAGCACAAGGCAAAGGATTGAAAAGTCGTTTGGCCCTGACTTTCTTACCTATATGGTTGAAGGTGAGCCTAAAACCTACCAAGACGTTGTAACCTCTTCAGAAGGACCTCAATGGAAAGAAGCCATAAAAAATGAAATAGATTCAATCTTGCAGAATCATACTTGGTAGCTAGTAGATCTTCCAACTGGTTGTAAACCACTTGGATATCGGTGGATATTCAAGAGGAAGCAATGTTGTTGAGACCGGATCGGACCGGCGGTCCGACCGCGAATCGGGGGCTGGTCCGGTCCGGTCTGGTGTGATTCGTTTTGAACTGGTCGAACCGGCCGGTTCGTCCCGAACCGCTGGTCGGACCGGGAAACCGGACCGGTTCGGACCGGTTTTCCTTTTTTTTCTTAATTTTAATGGGTAAAAATAGGGTGTTAAACCATAAATTAGTACGTCGGATATACAAATATAGTTAAGTTTTATATATAACTATAAAATATATATATAAATCACATATAAATTACTTATATTTAATTACATATATAAATATAATTAAAATATAGTTAAATAATCATATATAAATTACTTATATTTAATTACATATAAAATATAATTAAAATATAGTTAAATCCGGTCCAACCGATCCGACCACCAAACCAGTAAGATGTCCGGTTTGACGTCCGATCCGGTTCTGAAAACATTGAGAGGAAGATGAAAGTTGATGGCTCAATTGATAAGTACAAGGCAATGCTAGAGATCAAAGGGTGTTGACAAAAGGAAGGTCTAGACTACTTTGACACGTACTCGCCAGTCACTAGAATAACCTCGATAAGGTTGGTGCTTGCAATTGCCGCTTTGTGGAATTTAGAAGTACATTAGATGGATGTAAAAACCGCTTTGCTAAACGGGGATTTAGAAGAGGAAATCTATATGGAGCAACCTGAGAGTTTATCTGCTCTTGGCCAGGAAGGAAAAGTATGCAAACTTGTCAAGTCTTTGTATGGCTTGAAGCAAGCTACAAAACAATGGCACCAAAAGTTTGATCAAGCCATGCTTGATTCTGGTTTCAAGATTAATGAGTGCAACAAGTGTGTGAAAGATACACCAAGGGGTTATGTGATGTTATGCCTTTATGTAGATGACATGCTTATCATTGGAAGTGATGATAACATGATTAGGTTTACAAAAGATATGTGGAAAGCGAGATTCGACATGAAAGACATGGGCTTAGCTGATGTGATTCTTGGAGTAAAGATCATTAGAACAAAAAATGGTCTGGTGTTAAGTCAATCTCAATATGTGGACAAGATCCTTGGAAAATTTAATGCAGAGAACACTAGTGTTGCTCGACTCCAGGTGATACCTCTTATCATCTCTCTAAGTATAGAGGAGAGGGTGATGCTTGTCACACCCTAACCTTGATGGCGGAAACGTCGAGATGTGAGGGTTAAGATTGTTCACAGCCACATAACGCTATTATTAAAACCCATATATGATAATCATAAGTTTCAAATGTAACACTACAAACATAAGTCTCAAATAAGAAATTAACAATACGTAATAAGAAATAATTCAAGACAATTCATTTATTTAACTAGGTCCATTCCTAGATGTGAATAAGTTTCAAAGATGACAATCAAACTTGCGCGTTTCCCGAAACATGTTACAAATAAAAGGTCAACATAATGTTGGTGAGATTTCCATAGTTTTCATACATATATATAAAAGATGGAAATTCATGTTATAAGTTAGTGAGCAAAGTAACTAGGGATGTAAGACATATGCACAATCAAACCTTGATAGTTTACAAGTTTTCACATTTATAAGTTTATACGATTAGCTAATTGTACTTGGATTAACCAAGCAGGCTTGTCAGGCCCATAGATCTATGACGTCGCTAGGCTAGCAATAGTTAATGATTGCACATATAATAGCCAATACATGGTAATTACTAAAGTTCAACTAACCACAACAAATAAGTGAATTGCCCAAGTGTTTATAAGAATCAAACGTTTTACAAGTGCAATGGTTATAATGTAACATGTTTCACCCCAAATTGTGAAAATATGCAAAAGATGTATAAAAATACTCACTTGATCAATAAATATATAATTGATGATTAATAAGAAAATAATAAGCGTCGTTCCAACGTAAACCGTCACAAGGCACCTAAATAGCCATATTTACAAGGTTTTAACGTCTAAATAATAAATTCAACGAATTACCGGAAGACTAGGGTTTGGTGTTTAGAGGTTTTATTATTTAAATTAGACGAGATGAAATAATTGGTTAAGTTTGATTCAAAATTAAATATACTATTTAAGCATTCTAGTGTAAAGGAAAATAACAAAATCATTTTTAATAAAATCATAAGCTTGAATAAATCTTGATAATTTGTACATTAATCCCTCTTTTAACAATAACATACATTTGATGGTGGTTGTTCTAATTATAACTTAGTAATTTAAACTATTATTTGAAATCAAAATTTTTCATTAAAAAAGCTAATTATAATATTAATTTGGAGTATATAGAAAAAATACAAATAATTTACAAAATTTGTGTAATTGTCTTACAAATTAATTAAAGTTCATAAAATAATTTTTATAATTTTTAAGAATTTTCCGAGTTTATTTTAAGGGCCAAAAAGCCTTAAAACAAAAATGTGGGGTTTCCCAGATTCGAATCGGGGACCTCAAGTTTATGAGGCGTGCACTTTACCAGTGATCCATGGGCAGTTGCCGTGTTATGACACGGTGTTAAAATCTTAAAACATAAACACATGGAAAACCCTAAGAACCCTAGATTGTTCTTGGATCCAATTGAACATCAATTCGATCATATTAGCCGAATTAACCATGGGGATTTCATTCCCCATATGATTTCGAGCTTTGTGTATGTTTAATTACCCGGATGTTGTTTTGTTTCGATGACAGAACTTGAAGAACGGCCACGACTAGAGAGTTGAATTCGTTCGAGGAGTAATCGTTGGTGAAAACCAAATTAAACCCAAGTGTAGCTTCAGAGAATGTTCTTGATGCAAAGCCCCTTTTCAATTTTGGTCCAAATTGCTTGGAAAGTGGTCTCAATTAGGTTGCAGGTTCACGACAAGGATGAAGTTCAAATTCGAAGATTGTGTTTGTTTCAGATGCAATTGGAAGTTGGAACAGATTAAAGATGGTTAAATGATTGTTTATGCTTGTTTAATTTGATTATTATGGTGTCTTTAATGTCTAACGGTTATGCGATTGATGCCTTCGGTTATTCAATCGAATGGGCTCGTAACCGGTGGTTTAAACACCATTAATTCATGCATTAAAGGTCGAATCATGTACATGAAGGGTTTGGAACGGTTTGGATGCTAAAAAGATGATCAAATATCACGGTTTGAGGTGGCCGGAGCTCGGCCGGAGTTTGGGCGGAGCTCATGCCGGAATTTGCGGGGTTTAGAAAAGGGTGGGGGTTTGGGTTTTAATAAATTACACATTTAGTCCCTACACTTTTGTTTTTATTATTTTATGCACGAAACTTGCATTTGAAGTTTTAAAAATGGCAAACTTAACCCCTAACTTAATTACTTTAAGTTTTTAGACATTTCAAAGATTAGTAATTTGATAAATTAATATTATTAATAGTATTAGTACTATTATTTTTGTTATTATCATTAGAATTATTATTAGTATTATTATTATGACTTTTTATCAATATTACAATTATTATTATTATTATTGGTAATATTATTATTATCTATTATTCAATTAAATAAAATGTTAACTTTCAAACTAGTAATGACATAAACAACTCAAAAGTTTCATAAATGACAGTAAAGGTCCTTACAATAATAAACGATGCCAACTTCTAAATAACCAAAATTACATGATGTTACAGTGTTCCCAACTTAAGAGAATTTCATCCCGAAATTAAGAATGAACTAAGCAAACAAATGCGGGTATTTTGCCTTCATGTTGTCCTCATGCTCCCAAGTGAACTCAGCTCCACACGTATTCTCCCAACGAACCTTGACAATTGGAGTAGATGTGGTTCTAGTTTTCTTCATAATGCGATCCATAATTTCAACAAGTTTCTCAACAAAGTGCAATGACTCATCGATATGGATGTCTTCTAGTGGAACATGCAGTCTCTCGTCAGCCAAACACTTTCTCAAATTTGAGACATGAAACACAGGATGAACTCCACTAAGGTCGGAAGGTAGTTCCAATCTATAAGCCACTTTCCCAATCCTTTTTAGGATTTTAAAAGGTCCTACAAATCTTGGAGCCAGTTTACCCTTCTTTCCAAAGCGAACATCACCTTTCCACAGTGAAACCTTAAGAAGAACTATGTCGCCAACTTGGAACTCCAACGGCTTATGACGCTTATCGGCATAATTCTTTTGTCGACTTCTTGCCACTTCAAGGTTCTTGCGGATAATGGAGACTTTATCGATCGTTTCTTGTATAAGTTCAGGACCAATGATGAAGTTCTCACCAATGTCGGTCCAACAAATAAGTGAACGGAATTTACGACCATAAAGTGCTTCGAACGGTGCCATCTTGATACTTGAGTGATAACTATTGTTATACGAAAATTTCGCTAACGGTAAATGCGTATCCCAGTCACCACCAAAGTCAAGGACACAAAGATGTAGCAGGTCCTTGAGGGTTTGAATTGTTCGTTTGGTTTAACCATCATTTTGAGGGTGGTAAGTCGTACTTAAATCCAATTGAGTACCCAAGAGTTCTTGCATAGACGACCAAAAGTGCGCAGTGAAACGGCCGTCTTGGTCGGATATGATGTGCAATGGCACGCCATGACGACTTACAATTTCATCAATGTAGATGTGAGCCAATCTTGAAACTTTGTATATGTCTCGTATTGGTATGAAATGTGTCGTTTTGGTCAAACGGTCAACAATCACCCATATACTATCATGACCACAAGGGGTACGGGGTAACTTGGTTATGAAATCCATGGATATATATTCCTATTTCCACATAAGGATTTCGGTTTGTTCAAGTAAACCACTTGGTCGTTGGTGCTCAGCTTTGACTCTTGCACATGTGAGACACTTGGAAACATAAGACGCTATGTCTTTCTTCATTCTAGGCCACCAATATTGACCACACAGGTTCATGTACATCTTATCAGAGCCAGGATGAATGGAGTATCAGGTTTGATGAGCTTCATTCATAATGAAGTGACGAAGATTATCATGATTCGGGATCCAAAGTTGATTCAAGAAGTACCACATGCCGTTCGGTTTTGTTTCCAATTATGATCAACCATTAACCATCAAATCTTCATCTTTCCCTTCATTGGTTAATGTTGCTTGTTGAGCCTCGTGAATGCATAACTCGAGATCACTATCAATCCTTATGTTTTGAAGCATGATAGTAGCCTCGTTAACATCCACATGAATCTCAGTATCAAATTCCCCTAACGTGTCAAACCATTGCCTTCGATCTCGGATTTCTTGAAGCGAGACAGTCTTGTTGTGGACCTTACGACTCAGCGCGTCGGCTACAACATTCGCCTTTCCAGGGTGATAACGAATGTCATAGTCATAGTCGCTAATCAACTCAATCCAACGTCTTTGTCTCATGTTGAGATCCTTTTGATTAAACATGTGTTGGAGACTCTTATGATCGATGTAGACTATGCATTGCGTCCTATAAAGATAGTGTCGCCAGATCTTCAAAGCGAAAACCATAGCACCAAGTTCAAGATCGTGAGTTGTTTAGTTCACATCATGAACCTTCAATTGTCTTGACGCGTATGCTATGACTTTTCCTCGTTGCATAAGAAAACAACCAATACCTTGATTAGAAGCATCACAGTACATGGTGAAATCGTTGTTCCCATCGAGGAGTGTTAGTATAGGAGCATTACACAGCTTGCGTTTTAGTGTCTTGAAAGCTTCTTCCTGCTCGGGCCACTATTCAAAAAGTCGGTTCTTTTGGGTTAGCGCCGTTAGTGGTTTAGAAATCTAGAATACATGTGTCTATGTGTTATACAATATTTCTTAGGTTCATGAAATCAAAACCTTGATGAGATTTGTATAGATTAGACATAAAGTCTAAAGATTCAAACCATAAACATAAAGTATATGATCCCCCATGTTGTCAAGAATAAGATTAAGAAGCTTCATGTGTCGTGGAGAATCAAAGAGTCAAAGATAAGTTTTGGGGAGACAGGTAACGAAGTTTAAGCATTCATAAGTCAATCCTATGCCAAGGCATCAAGTTGCAAATAAGAAAGCATAGCATTATGTAGCATGCAAACCATATATTTTTACAAGGATAGAAATATGATTCAATAAGGTTCATGCATACACTATAGTCTAGGTCACCATTTCTAATAACCTAAATCCCTAAAGTTATGGGCTCTAATTGTAAGGCCTCGTTCCCGGGATGCTTACAACCGGTAAATTATTGCACATAAAACATATAACTTTACATTTAACATTCATAAACATTGCAGTGGAAACCTAAAAATAACTTTTCATTTCCTTATAAATGCTTTTGCAAGTTAATACAATCGTTCATTTCAAAACATCGTTCGTTCACATTACAATGCAAAAACATTAATAAAAAGAATGTCGTCCAAAAGAGCCGAGTAGTCGCCCCGTGTCATCCTCAGCAACATTACCTGCCAACTAGAAACACATAAAAGTCAGTGTGGCTGAGTGAGTTCTAGTTTTAAAATAAAACATACTTTACTTTGCATGCGATCACACATCATACGTACACATAGATAATATCATTATTATCTTCATTATACGTTCGTTCATTCCGTCTATTCATCATTACATCTTACTTTCATTCGGACCAATTTCATGTGCTTCACCCCATCGTATGCATAAAGCTGGTACTGGGCCGGAGGTCTTTCATAGACCCCGAACATTGTGCACGAAGCTGACTCTAGTTACCTAGGGTGAGCGGCAAGGGTCCCATACATATGGTAAATCATAAGGATTGGACCCCAGTGTGCACCCTTCTGGGGTAATTAACCCGCACATAATTGAGCTAACATCCTTCATTGGGTGTGAACCTCCATACATATTCTTAATCACATGGATCAAGCCCTAGTGTGCATCCTTCTAGGGCAGCTAACCCGCACACGGTTGAGCTAACACCCTTCATTAGGTGTGAACCTCCATACGTTTGCTTGCAAGCCTTTCATACTTTCATTCGTTCATTAGTGCATGCATTCATCATTTCGTTCCTCTTTTCATTATCTTCCGCTTTAAGTTACATAATACTTTTTATTTCGTTCATTAACATTCAACGTAAAGCCACGGGAAAATAATCATACAAAGCAAGGAACAAAACATACACAGTCAACATCATCATACCGGGCATCATACATACAAAACACACATCATACATACCATCATACATAAGCATACAACATCATACATCATCATCATCTGTGCCCAACATAACCTCTATGGCCTCAAAAGTCATCTTACATGAACCCCCGGGAACCTTCCACGTCACAACTTACATCTGCACTTTCCCTCGAAAGCCAGTAAATAAACTATGTTCCCTCGGGTGCACAAGCCCTACTTGGGCGTATGGGCACCCTTCAGTCGCATGGCCTCCTAGGCGACTGAGCACAATGCGGATGAACACCAGTTGAATGGTCCCAATGCGAATTGGCCCAATGCGGATGAGTCTCATGCGAATGGAACTAATGCGGATGAAAACTTGTGCGAATGAGCACTAACGCAGATGAACACTTGTGCGAATGACCTAATGCGGATGGACCTAGGCGAATGGACCGTCAGTCGCATGACTCCCCATGCGAGTGGCCCTCAGTCACACGACTCACAAGCGAATGGACTCTAGTCGTATGATTCACATGCGAATGAACCTCAGTCGCACTCCTTTCGGCCATATGGCCTTCAGTTGCATGCCATTCGTTCACCCAACCCTAGCTAATGCAGAATGCAGTTCATCTCGAACCCAATGTGCACTTTTCGGCCTCCAAACCCTCACAAACCTGTTTTAAGCCCAAATCAACCATCCTAAATCTTAGAAACGCATACCACAACACCATTCAAGCACACACAAGCCCGAAAACAAACTCCACTCGCATCACACACAAACACATACATACGGATTCAACACACATTTCAAAAATAGGTTTACTATGTGTTCCAGCCCCAAATCAGTTGAAAACGTGTAAAAGAGGGGTCCTAGAACTCACACAAATGACACCATCGAGTAGAGCTTCAATCCAACCCGCTACACTTCAACTTTCACGCTCGAATCCACGAAAACCAAGCTTGAAACCCCTTTCTCCCTCTTTTCTCTCTTGGCTGAATTTTGGGAGTGTGGGGAGGAGAGTGGGCTGTCCTCCCCTCTTAATCCCCCACTCTTTCAAGATCTTTCCTATTTTGGCAAGTTTGGTCCCTCAACTTTGGACTTTATTTCTTTTTCTACTTTCGTCGGCTTCAAAGAAAATATCCGGGTGTTACACTGATACCAATCTGTCACACCCTAACCTTGACGGTGGAAACATCGAGATGTAAGGGTTAAGATTGTTCACAACCACATAATGCTATTATTAAAACCCAAATATGATAATCATAAGTTTCAAATGTAACACTACAAACATAAGTCTCATTTAAGAAATTAACAATACATAATAAGAAATAATTCAAGACGGTTCATTTATTTAACTAGGTCCATTCTTAGATGTGAATAAGCTTCAAAGATGACAATCAAACTTGCGTATTTCCTTAAACATGTTAAAAATAAAATGTCAACATAATGTTGGTGAGATTTCCATAGTTTTCATACATAAATATATAAAAGATGGCAATTCATGTTATAAGTTAGTGAGCAAAGTAACTAGGGATGTAAGACAGATGCACAATTAAACCTTGACAGTTTACAAGTTTCCACGTTTATAATTTTATACGATTAGCTAAGTGTACTTGAATTAACCATGCAGGCTTGTCAAGCCCATAGATCTATCATGTCGCTAGGCTAGCAATAGTTAATGATTGCACATATAATAGCCAATACATGGTAATTACTAAAGTTCAACTAACCACAACAAATAAGTGAATTGCCCAAGTGTTTACAAGAATCAAAAGTTTTACAAGTGCAATGGTTATAATGTAACTTGTTTCACCCCAAAGTGTAAAAATATGCAAAAGGCGTATAGAAATACTCACGTGATCACTAAATATATAATTGATGATTAATAAAAAAAATAATAAGCGTCGTTCCAACGTAAACCGTCACAAGGCACTTAAATAGCCATATTTACAAGGTTTTAACGTCTAAATAATAAATTCAACGAATTACTAGAAGACTAGGGTTTGGTGTTTAGAGGTTTTATTATTTAAATTAGATGAGATGAAATAATTGGTTAAGTTTGATTCAAAATTAAATATACTATTTAAGCGTTCTAGTGTAAAGGAAAATAACAAAATCATTTTTAATAAAATCATAAGCTTGAAAAAATCTTGATAATTTGTAAATTAATCCCAATTTTAACAATAACATCATTTGATGGTGGTTGTTCTAATAATAACTTAGTAATTTTAACTATTATTTGAAATCAAATTTCTTCATAGAAACAAGCTAATTATATATTAATTTGGAGTATATAGAAAAAATACAAATAATTTACACAAATTGTATAATTGTCTTACAAATTAATTAAAGTTTATAAAATAATTTTTATAATTTTTAAGAATTTTCTGAGTTTATTTTAAGGGCCAAAAAGCCTTAAAACAAAAATGTGGGGTTCCCCGGATTCGAACCGGGGACCTCAGGTTTATGAGGCGTGCATTTTACCAGTGATCCATGGGCAGTTGTCGTGCTATGACACGGTTTTAAAATCTTAAAACATAAACACACGGAAAACCCCCAAATCCAAGAACCCTAGATTGTTCTTGGATCCAATTGAACATCAATTCGATCATATTAGCCGAATTAACCATGGGGATTTTGTTCCCCATATGATTTCGAGCTTTGTGTATGTTTAATTACCCGGATGTTGTTTGGTTTCGATGACAGAACTTGAAGAACGGCCGTGACTAGAGAGTTGAATTCGTTCAAGGACTAATCGTTGGTGAAAACCAAATTAAACCCAAGTGTAGCTTCAGACAGTGTTCTTGATGCAAAGCCCTTTTTTTCAATTTTGGTTCAAATTACTTGGAAAGTGGTCTCAATTAGGTTGCAGGTTCACGACAAGGATGAAGTTCAAATTCGAAGATTGTGTTTGTTTCAGATGCAATTGGACGTTGGAACAGATAAAAGATGGTTAAATGATTGTTTATGCTTGTTTAATTTGATTATTATGGTGTCTTCAATGTCTAACGGTTATGCGATTGATGCCTTCGGTTATTCGATCTAATGGGCTCGTAACCGGTGGTTTAAACACCATTAATTCATGCATTCAAGGTCAAATCATGTACATGAAGGGTTTGGAACGGTTTGGATGCTAAAAAATGATCAAATTTCACGGTTTGAGGTGGCCAGAGCTCAGTCGGAGTTTGGCTGGAGCTCTTGCCGGAATTGCAGGGTTTAGAAAAGGGTGGGGGTTTGGGTTTTAATAAATTACACATTTAGTCCATGCGCTTTTATTTTTATTATTTTATGCACGAAACTTGCATTTGAAGTTTTGAAAATGGCAAACTTAACCCCCTGACTTAATTACTTTAAGTTTTTAAACATTTCAAAGATTAGAAATTTTATAAATTAATATTATTATTAGTATTATTACTATTACTATTATTGTTGTTATTATCATTAGTATTATTACTAGTATTATTATTATGACTTTTTATCAATATTACAATTATTATTATTAGTAGTAGTAATATTATTATTATCTATTATTCGATTAAATAGATTGTTAACTTTCTAACTAGTAATGACATAAACAACCCAAAAGTTTCATAAATGACAGTAAATGTTCTTACAATAATAAACGATGCCAACTTCCAAATAAACAAAATAACATGATGTTATATGCTCAACTGGAGTACTCAAGGATTATTAGCAATCTCATGTATCTCATGACATGTACCGACTAGACCTTGCATATGTTGTGAGTAGGCTAAGCAGATACACTAGCAATCCAAGCTCTGAGCATTGGAAGGCTATGACAAGGCTTTTAAGGTACTTGAGATAGACAAGGAACTATAGACGGCACTATGGTCAAGATCCAGCTGTTGTGGAAGGATATACTAATGCAAACTAGATATCTAGCATAAAAGATTTCAAATCCACTTGTGGTTATGTGTTTACCTTGGGGGAGTGGCTATAGCTTGGAAGTTATCCAAATAAACTGTTATAGCCAGATCAACAATGGAATCTGAATTTATCGCTTTAGATAAAGCTGGAGAAGAGGCAGAATGGCTACGTTTGGAATATGTTCCAGGATGGCCAAAGCCTGTGACAACTATTTGCATACACTGTGATTGCCAATCAACAATTGCAGAGCTCAAAGTATAATATATAATGGCAAATCAAGTCATATAAAACGTAGACTGTTGGACCAAAAGAACCAATGAGCCTGATCAGAGAAACCTCTAAGTCCCACAGGACATCACAACAGCTGAAGAAGACCTGATCAGCTGTTCTACAAAGTCTGAAGAATACAACTGCTGAAGTACGTCTGAAGTACTGAAGACAAAGACTGAGACAACAGCTGAAGATCTAAAGTCTGAAGACTTCAACAAGTACTGAAGACAAAGACTAAAGATCAACAGCTGAAAGACAAAGTCTGATGTTTAAGTACTGAAGACATCAGCTGATGTTAACAGCTGATGACAACAGCTGAAGAGGGCTTCTTCAGTTGTTGTGATGGTTTTTCTTCTTCAGTAGTTTTCTTTTCCTTTCAGTAGTTTGTTTACTTTTCTTTTCAGTACTTGTAAACAACTGAAGAGGTTGTTCTTCAGTTGTTGTAGTTTCAGTAGTTTTATGTTTTTCAGTAGTTGTAAATAAGATGTTTAACACTTAGGAACATTTGTAAGAAGATGTCAGTTGTTGACATCTTCAGTAGTTGTTAAACATCAGTAGTTATAAAACGGTTACATGTCACTTTCAGGTGACATCAGCCTACGTCATTCTTTCCTTTATAAGGAAAGATGACTCACCTGTAATCGTGCCTTTGAGGCCGACAATCTAATGCAATATTCCTTTTGTCGGATATTTCTCTCTATAACAAAATTCTTTTATCGCTTTATATCAATTGTTCTTGTTTGAATTTGTCTAATTCTGAGCTATTCCGCTGCTATATCTGTTCAATCGATTAAACCAAGGGCTGAGATTCTAACAAATGGTATCAGAGCAGGTTAATCATTGATCGATCTAACAATTGATCATTGAAACTGTTCAATCGCTCTAAATTTAATCGAATTAGCAAAATTCGCAAGGATCTGTTATAGAGATTGAGAGTGTATCGCTTCTGGCCGTTTTATTTGAGGTTCTGTGTGGTTTTGAGCTAAATTTATTGTGATTTTACTTGAATCTGTCTGATTTTCCACAATGACTACTTCTTCGAATGATCCTTTCAATACTGGATCCTCTACCAAGCCTCCGATCTTGGTGAGGAATGAGTATAACATTTGGCAGAGAAGATTGCTCCATCACCTGTCTGTCAATAGCTCAGGTTGTTGGACATCTGTGGTACATGGACCACATAAGCCAATGGTGAATGATCCGGAAACAAACCAGTTGGTTCCAAAGAAGAAGGAGCAATACTCCGATGAGGACAAGAAGTTGTTTGAAATCGATGCAAAAGCCCATGGAATTTTGCTATGGCTATTCCTAATGAGATTTACTCTGGGCTTCTGCATTGTGAGTCTGCTCATGACCTCTGGAATGCCATCAAAGAACAATTTGGCGGTACTGATGAGGTTTTAGCAAACAACAGGGAAATCCTCGCCCAACAATATGAGACTTTCTCTCATAGAAAGGGTGAGACTCTGACTCAACAATTTGAGCGGTTTTCATGTTTAATCTCTGAATTGAAAATGGTTAAACATGAATATACCAAGAGTCAGATGAACCATAGATTTCTAAGATCACTGCCTGAGAGATGGAACACATATACCATTGTTCTACGCTCAAATGCTGATGTTGATCGCCTATCTCTCACCCAACTTCATGGGAAACTGCTTACATTCGAGAGAGAGATAGAGCAGAAAAGGAAATTGGTTTCATCTGGCAAGCTCACTGAGGATTTTGTCCAAGGGAACACTGCCCTGATTGGACATCAAGAGTCAGAATATGCGTCATCTGAAAGCCAGTATGATGAGCATATTGATTTCTCTACAAACACTTCTGAGCCTGCCTTGTGAGTGTTGATAGTTATTCTGCTGGTAGTAATAGTGACAATCTATGTTTCATCATGGATGATCTCAAGGGGATTGCTGATGATGACTTAGAAGAGATGGATATTTTGAGCCAAATGGCCTTGATAAATATCAGATCTCAGAAGTTCTACAAAAGAACTGGAAGGAAATTCCCAGGACTCTCTGGCAAAACCAAAGTTGGTTTTGACAAGAGTAAGTTGAAGTGCCATAAATGCCACAGGCTTGGGCACTTTGCAAGAGAATGTAGATCATCTGGATCTAACTCTCCTGCACCTTTTGTGACTTTCCCTGGCAATAGTCAACAAAACAGAGGGCAACAACCTGTCAATTCTGGTTATCATCATCAATCACAATCTCCTGCATATTTTGTTCCACAGGGGCCAATGCCATATCCATACCCTGCTATTACATGCCACAACCAGGCCAGGTTCAAGCACCCACTGCTCAGCAACAACCACATGCATTCCCTGAGCCTCAACCATCCCAATCTCATCAACCTAATCAACCTCAACAACACACAGCTTCTTCACACCAGGAGTTGTTGACTGGAGCAGTTTACCAGATGATGTGTCTGGTAATGAACAACTGTTCTCAGGTGCTGGTCAACATGGTGGTGAGCATCCTTTTGGAAATCTAGCTCTCATGGCTTTGGAATCCTCTGATGGATCATCCTCAAGTACCTCTTCAACACAGGTATCACAGGTATCCTCTGAGGCTAAGGCCAAATTATGTTCTGAAACTTGCATAGCAGCATTTGCCTCTATTAGAGAAGCAATGTGGCTTTAATCAATAAAAATGTAGAGCTAGAACAAACAATTTCCAAAAATAAAGCTGAGTTTGAGTCTGTGCTAAAAGAGAAAACTGATGAGATTACAAATTAAAATGCCAAATTTCTGATGATAAGGCTAGGGAGGATGTACTCTTAGAGAAGTACAAAGACCTCAAAGATACTCTTGCTGTCACCCAGGTAGAGTGTGATCGATGGGTACAATCTTGCAAGGGCTTTGAAATGCTTCTTAGTAAGCAAACAGCTTCCAATGTGAAGTTTGGAATTGGTTATAATCACACTGCTCCTCCTACAGTTTTTGCTTCAAGAGCAGGAGCAGAATCTGATGGAGAAGTAATGACCAATCCACCTCATCATGTGATTCACTACTTGATAAAGCACCATCAGTAGTTGAAGTCAGTAGTAATCCCTCTGTGAACCTATCAGCTGATATTGATGGTTCAACTGCTGACACTCACATGATCAATGAGTTGATCAACCCAAGTGTTATCCCTAGAAGTACTGAGGGTACTGGAGAGCAGGGGATAACATCTGGAGTTCAAATCCTAATGACTGACAGCACTGAAGAGAATAAAACTGTCAGTAGGAAGGATTTGAAGCCTACTAAGGAAGTTGACAAGAAGGCAAAAAGTGCTTCTAAACTGAAGTTGAGCAAGTCTTCAGTAGTTTCATCTTCTTTAGTTGATGATCAACAGAAGATGAAGAAGAAACCATGTGAAATATGTGGTCTATTCAATCATCTCACAATTGTTGGTACAAAAAGGTATGAACTCAAACAAAAAGAGAAAATTAAAGGCTAATGCTAAAATGATGAAAGTTTGTACCAGTACAGCATCATCAATCCTGTTACTCCTATGACCAAAAAGAAATCTAAAAAGGAAGGAGTGCAACAGGCAATAGCTGAGGTTGCTCAAAAGAAGATGGTGCAACACAAGAACTCATCATCAAACACCAATACCAATGTGTCTGAAGAGCTGAAAGCTCTCTCCCAGAATCAGACACAGCTGGTAATGATGGTTCAACATCTGTTGGGAAGAGTTAACCAACTTGATGGCCCTGTGTTGAAACCCCAGAAAAGGAGATCCAAGCCGAAGGATTCCTCTTCTACACCATCTCCTTCACCTCAAGCTATTGTGTCCAATAAACCTGTTAGTTTACCATCTGTTGATGAGACCAGGCCCAAAACCAAAAAGGTTTGGGTCTCCAAAACTAACTGATTGTTTATTTATGCAGGTTTCTTCAACATGCCAAAGTAGCATCTGGTATGTAGACAGTGGGGGATCTATGCATATGACTGGGAACAACTCACTTCTTAATGACTACTCTCCAGGAAGGAAGGGATTTGTTTCTTTTGGCAATGATGCAAGAGGTTACATCATCGGGAAGGGCTTTGTTTCCAATGGGGAAATAAAGTTTGATGATGTCAACCATGTGGAAAATCTCAAGTATAATCTTTTGAGTGTCAGTCAATTGTGTGACAAAGGCCATGTTGCCCTTTTCACAAGCCAGAACTGCAGGATTCTGTCATCCAAAGTTCTGAGTTTGATTGACAAGGTATTGGATGCTCACACTCTCCTGAAGGCCAACAGGACAGGAAGAGTGTATGCCTTAGATCTTTCCAAGAAAATTGATCTCAAAGGCCATCCTTGCCTATTTTCCAAGGCCTCTCCTCAAGAATCTAATCTATGGCATAGAAGGCTGGGACATGTTAATTTCAAGAACATGAATCAGCTGATACACCATAGTTTAGTAAGGGGAATGCCTATGAAGGAGTTCAAGTGTGAAAACAACTGCACTGCTTGTTTGAAAGGAAAACAGCACAAGGTTTCATTTCCACCTATTGAAGAACCAAGTCCACTGCCTGCTTACAACTTCTTCACATGGATCTCTTTGGTCCTGTGAGAGTGATGAGCATGGCACAGAAGAAATACTGTCTGGTAATTGTGGATGATTACAGATTTGTATGGACTTTCTTTCTACATTCAAAGGATGAAGCTGCACAGAAGATCATAAACTTTGTGTTGTATGCTGAGAAGCAGTATTCCCTCTCAGTCAAGTGTATTAGAAGTGATAATGGAACAGAATTCAGGAACAATACACTTGATGAATTCTACCTTTCCAAGGGAATAAAGAGACAGTTAGTATTCCAAGAACTCCTGAACAGAATGGAGTTGTGGAGAGAAAGAACAGGACCCTCATTGAAGCTGCAAGGTCTATGTTGGCTGATTCTGGACTGCCATTGACCTTTTGGGCTGAAGCTGTCAACACAGCATGCTATGTGCAGAATAGAGTGCTAATAAATCAGAGGTTGATGAAGACTCCATATGAAGTTCTACATCATTTGGCCCCTCTCATTTCATTTTTTAGAGCATTTGGGTGTCCCTGTTTCATTCTCAACACAAAGGATCAGCTCCAGAAATTTGATCCTAAGGTGGATGCAGGGTACTTTGTTGGTTATTCATCAACTTGCAAGGCATACAGAGTCTTCAACTGCAGAACAAAGATGGTTGAAGAGACTCTACATGTCAAGTTCAATGAATCTCCAAAGGACAAGATTCCACAAAGCCCTGTGGAGCTCTTTGATTTGGACATACTGCAATATGTTCCTTATCAATCTCCTGCTGTTGCTCCTGTCAACAGTTCACCACCTGGTGTTACTACTGAAGATGATGATGATAGTAGTAATCACCTCTTCAGGTTTAGTGATCAACTGCCTGAGTCCTCTAAACCTATGCTCCTGTAGCTCCAGCCGCACCATCCACAACAAATGCTGATGAGATTTCTGCATCCTCAACTTCATTTGAGTTGCCACCATCTTCATGGTTTCAAGAATCTGCATCAACATCTGCTGCTGCTGAAGACCCTACAAACACTTGCACAGATTTGATTGTTTACCAAGAGCTGAAAAATCACCCAATATCTCAAATCCTTGGTGATATCAATGCTGGTGTCTCAACCAGAAGCCAGTTGTCCAATTTTTGCTTCTATGCTCTCTTCATCAGTCAGCTAGAGCCGAAGAACTATCATGTTGCTTTGAGGGACAATGGATGGGTTGAAGCCATGCAGCTTGAGCTTCTTCAGTTCAAGAAACAGCATGTGGGAGCTTGTTCCTCTACCCCCAGGTAAGTGTGCAATAGGCACTAAATGGGTGTTTAGGAATAAAACTGATGAAAATGGGCTAATTGTTAAGAACAAGGCCAGACTGGTTGTGCAGGGGTTCGCACAAGAAGAAGGTATTGATTATGATGAAACCTTTGCCCCTGTAGCCAGACTGGAGGCAATTAGATTGTTTTTAGCCTATGCTGCACTCCACAATCTTAAAGTTTTCCAAATGGATGTCAAAAGTGCTTTTCTATATGGTACAATAAAAGAAGAAGTTTATGTGTGTCAACCACCAGGCTTTGAGGATAATAAGCACCCAGAATGGGTATATAAGCTTGATAAAGCTCTTTATGGGTTGAAACAAGCACCTAGAGCTTGGTATGAGACCTTATCAAACTTTCTTCTACAGAATAATTTCACTAGAGGCTCCATAGATAAAAACTTTATTTATTAAGAAGGTGGATCAGCATAAGCTACTTGTTCAAATTTATGTTGATGATATTATATTTGCATCCTCTGATCCCCAATTGTGTGAGGATTTCCAAACCTTAATGCAACAGAAGTTTGAAATGAGTGCAATGGGAGAATTACAGTTCTTTCTAGGTTTGCAAATCAAACAAAAAGCTGATGGAATTTTCATTCATCAGTCTAAATACACAAAAGATCTTTTGAATAAGTTTGATTTACAAAACTGTAAATCCTGTTCTACTCCCTGTGCAACACCACACAATTGGATGTTGATCAGAAAGGTAAAGGTGTTGATGAAACCCTTTACAGATGTATGATTGGTTCCTTGATGTATTTAACAGCTTCTAGACCAGATATTATGTTTGCTACATGTGTTTGTGCTAGATTTCAGGCTGCACCTAAGGAGTCTCATCTGATTGCAGTCAAGAGGATCTTTAGATATCTGCAAGGCACACAATCTCTAGGCTTATGGTATTCCACTGGACATTCTTGCAAATTAGTTGCTTTCTCTGATAGTGACTATGCAGGATGTAAGTTGACCAGGAAATCAACTTCTGGTGGATGCCAATTCCTAGGCAACTGTTTGATTTCTTGGCAGAGTAAGAAACAAACATCTGTTGCTACATCCACTGCTGAAGCCGAGTACATTGCTGCTGCATTGTACATCCCAAATACTCTGGCTTCAGAATCAACTTTTGGATTATGGCATTACAGAGACTAAGACTCCATTATTAATGGATAGTGCTTCAGCTCTTTGCATTGTCAAAAATCCAGTCCAGCACTCTAGGACTAAACATATAGAAATTAGACATCATTTTATAAGAGATTGTTTTGAAAAGGGTCTAATTAATCCTATGTTTGTGTCTAGTGCTGATGAGCTTGCAGACATTTTTACTAAGCCTTTGGATAGTTCAACTTTCCACAACCTGGTGTTAAGGCTTGGTATGCTGCAGCTAGAATAAGTGACAACTACTGATGATCTCAGTACTTACTGATGATCATTGGTAACCATGTCACATATAAGTACTGATGAGTTATTTTACCCTCAGTAGTTTTTATAACTACTGAAGGCTAAATGCTTTAAGTACTGTACTTTATCTGTTCTACACTACTGATGTAGTTACAACTACTGAAATCAGTAGAAACAGATAAGTACTGATGTCCTATGAAACAACTGAAAACAGCTAAAAGCTGATGAGTAAGTGTTGAGGACAGTATGAAACAGCTGAAAGGCTATGAATTGACGACAACTACTGATGAGTACTCTCTCTTCAGTAGTTCACAAACTGTTGTTTCTTTATAAACAACTGAAGCAATACCATGTCTTCAGTAGTTTCACAACTACTGATGACTAACACCAAGTCTTCAGTTGTTTACAACAACTGATGGCAAAACCACGGTCTTCAGTAGTTTCACAACTACTGATGACTAATACCAAGTCCTCAGTTGTTTCAACATCTGAAGTCCAACTTGTCTTCAGTAGTTTTTAAAACTACTGATGCCTAAATCAGAGACTTCAGTTGTTTCAACGTCTGATAGTAAACACCATGTCTTCAGTTGTTTTATAACTGCTGACCACACCAATACCATCAGTCGTTTCAAACTCTGAAAGTTAATACCACGTCATCAGTAGCTTCAAATACTGATGACTAACTCCAAAACCTTCAGTCGTTTCATAACCCGTACCCTATATATACCTGATCCCTCTTTCAGAGTTTTTCATTCTTTCACGACCTAACTTTTCAAAAGCTCTGAAACCTTTCACCTTCATTAATGGCGACCATGCAACTCAAACCTCGACACAACTGTGTCGCGTACCTCACAAAATCGCCCTTCTGGACCAAATTTGATAATGCTATAGATCTTATGGTCCAATCCCCACTAAAAACGGCTTTCCTTTTAAATCCAATCATTTATGCCGATTCGCTACGTCAGTTCTGGATGAATGCGACCGTTAATGGAGAATCTATCCATTCATCTATCAACTCGCATAAGGTGGTCATCTCTACTGCTACCATCCGCCAGATATTACTGTTAGATGATGCTGCCTACCCTGTTGGATATCCTAAGTGCCAACTTGATCTTTCATTTAGACAACATGGATATCAGGGTGATCTTAGTGCTTCAACAATCCTGAAGAAACATTTTCCAGATGCTGAACGATTATTATTTCATATGGTAAATGTTTGCCTGGCTCCGAAGACTTCCTCTTGGGATCAACTGTCTTCCAGATGGCAACAGGTATTGTTCTCTATCCTTGAACAAGAACCACTAAACTTTTCTGAAATAATTTTTCTTGAACTCAAGGATATGGCCACAAAACCACTTTCTAACCGTTGGATACTATATCCTCGGTTTATAATGGCCATAATAGAGAATCAGCTTTCTGCTGAGGGACTAGTTGGTCTGGGAGTCCCTGCTTTGGCTGTATTGCCGGAGGTATACTCCCGACACAACACTGACCAAACTCTCAAACAGGCTGCCAAGCTGCGCAAACCCACGCAGCTGGAACCCACAGCCTCCACCTCCACATCCAAAGTCCCCTCCAAACCCACAAAGAAGAAGCCTAAGAAAGCTACTCAGGGAATTGAGTCCCCTGTGGATGCTCCTGCTGCACCAACGCAGGTTATCTCTGCTGGAAATAACCCCCCAGTAGAGACTGTGACTCCACCAACTGAAGCCGCTCAGGTTTCCTCTCAAAAGGAACCTGAAGCAACCACTCAAAGGGAAGCCACAATGCTGGGATCCTCCTCACTTGAGGGGATTACCATTGAAGAGCACCACTGTCCCGGTGCACACTGCTTCCACACCTTCTCCTGATGCAACCGCCCCTCAAAGCCCTACTATCATTGTTGCAAAAGTGCTGACGCAGTTGCATTCCTCACCCCCCCACCCAGACACCAATTACTACTGGGATAACCTCACACCTGAGGGGGAGGATCACAATGCTTCTGTCAACCCACAGCACAGGGGTTATCATGTTCCATCTTCTAGTGTAGATAAGGAGGTGCGAACTTCTGGTGAGGCTGCCACTGCTCCTGACTCAGCAAATGACCAGGATGCAGTTGGTAACATCTCTAAGTCCTCACCAGCGGCAACAGCTGATGAAGGACATAGTCCTGAGGCTGGAAGTCCCCAGAACCGAGAACAAGGGGCACATGCTATAATTGATCTACCCTCAAGGCATGTTCATTCTGACTTTGTCAGGAGGTCAGGTGATTCAGTATCAACTGATGATGACCTGAGCTTCTTCTATGATGTAGTTGCTCAAAACACCATTCTAGAGGATGAGGTTAGCAGACTCAAAGAGCTGCTGGCCAAGATGTCTCAGGATGCAAGTCCATCTGCCACCACAATACACCCACAGATGGCACCTTCTTCTGAAGGTCCCCTACACACTGAGCCAGTATATACTTCCAAGCCACCAGCCTCTGCTTTCGGCACTGATTCTCAGGAACAGAACCATCCTGATCAATCAGTTGCTACCCTTCAAAAATCCCTACCTCTCATCACTCCCATGATCATAGATATAGTGATCAAAGCCATTGATGAGAGGCTTCCTACAATACAACCCTTGGTGGAGGAGTTGGTGACTAAATCCCTTTCTACTGCTCAAACCCTTGCACCCAATGCAACCAAAAAGGGGGAGAGTCAGTTAGTTAAAGGAAAAAGGAAGAGGATAGATGGGGAGAAGGCGAAAGAATCTGAGGTTGTAAATGAGAAGGAGAAGGAGAGTGTGAAGGGAGCTGAAGTGAATGAAAGTAAAAAAGACTTTCATGTCACATATCAAAAGAGAAAAGGAGAGTCTGAGAAGGAGAAGGAGCTGAAGGATATGGTGAAAGAAGCTGACGCCAACCATAACCGTTCAATGGATAAAATCATTGAGCAGTTGTATAGGCAGGGTTTTGACATCAAACAACTAGACTCCGAGATCAGAAGGATGGAAACAGAGGAGATCAATTCAAGATGGGCTAGCTATGATGCCTTAGAAAGAGAAAGGCTGGAGATAATGATCAGATTTATAGCTAAATACTTGGGAAGATCTCTAATGGAAATAAGGGCCTGGACCAGGGACAACATCTTGGCAATAACCACCAAGATTTGTTCGTCCGAAGAATACTCCAAAGGTTTAGTGATTGAGGTACTGAATGAAGCTGGTGTTGGGAATCGAAAAGAACTGACAAAATTTACCAAAGCCTCCCTTACAGCCAAAATGCTAAAACAGTCTGAAAAGCCTCAATCCTCAAAATCACTATCTCCACAACCCACTAAAACAACTCCTTTACCCTCTAAACCAACCATCCAACCCACAAAACCAAATCCTTTACCCCTAAAACCCATTGCCAGTGATGTACCTAGCCAAAAGAAAAGAAAGGTACTGAGGCCTGATGAAGATGAAGAGGAGGATGAAGACAGACTGCCACTCTCTGCAGTCATTACTTTGCCTAAGGCTAAACCAATGTCCATCACTCCTGCTTCTCAAATGCATGATGTAATGATAAAGATTGAAGAGGAACAGATGCAAAAACATGATGAGGAAATGCTGAAAAGCATTGACAAAGCATATGCTACATCCTCTTCAATGATCAGCATGAAGAAAGAAGTATTAAGATTGTACACCCTTGCTAATACCTTTCAATACCAAAGGGAAAGAGTAAGGATATGGACTGATCCTAGGGTGGCACACCGGATTGTCAAGAAAGAAATTCCTTCAAGATACAAGGGCCAAGTGAAGAGAGTTGTCGACGAAGACATCACTGTGGTGCTTGTAGTGTCCCCTTGGGAAATTGTTGAAGAGTTCAAGAAAGCCTATGAAGCCAAACAACCACCTCAAAAGATGTTAGAGAACAAAATTATAAAGAAGGGATTGGTTTACAAACGACTTGAAAACTTCAAACAAGAAGAGCTCAACCTGCTCTTAGAAGGGACTCATCCAGATGAGTTTGCTTATAGACAAATAACCACGGTTGAGCTCAAGAATGGAAAACAGGCCAAGTACATATCTGAAGTGTATGGCCGAGAAGGATTATTTGATGGTGTGCCCGAGGTGCTGACAATGGATGAGCAAATCATGTTTTTAAGGGCTTACACCAGGGAATCATATAGGCTGATACACGGGAAGTAGATCTCATGGTTGGGGCAACAGCTCGGTGTCCAAGTCCCCAATACAGAGCTCCCAACCATATCATGCCAAACAGATCATCAGAGACTTCTTCCCAGGCCGGTGCTGAAAAAGGGTCACTTCTCATCTGATCAAGAGGATAAAAAGACCAATCTATCTGCCAAAATAAGTGGGACTCATCAATAACTTAGAGGTTTTGGCTGCATTGGTTCAGGGGGAGTTTGTTGGACCAAAAGAACCAATGAGCCTGATCAGAGAAACCTCTAAGTCCCACGGACATCACAACAGCTGAAGAAGACCTGATCAGCTGTTCTACAAAGTCTGAAGAATACAACTGCTGAAGTACGTCTGAAGTACTGAAGACAAAGACTGAGACAACAGCTGAAGATCTAAAGTCTGAAGACTTCAACAAGTACTGAAGACAAAGACTGAAGATCAACAGCTGAAAGACAAAGTCTGATGTTTAAGTACTGAAGACATCAGCTGATGTTAACAGCTGATGACAACAGTTGAAGAGGGCTTCTTCAGTTGTTGTGATGGTTTTTCTTCTTCAGTAGTTTTCTTTTCCTTTCAGTAGTTTGTTTACTTTTCTTTTCAGTACTTGTAAACAACTGAAGAGGTTGTTCTTCAGTTGTTGTAGTTTCAGTAGTTTTATGTTTTTCAGTAGTTGTAAATAAGATGTTTAACACTTAGGAACATTTGTAAGAAGATGTCAGTTGTTGACATCTTCAGTAGTTGTTAAACATCAGTAGTTATAAAACGGTTACATGTCACTTTCAGGTGACATCAGCCTACGTCATTCTTTCCTTTATAAGGAAGATGACTCACCTGTAATCGTGCCTTTGAGGCCGACAATCTTAATGCAATATTCCTTTTGTCGGATATTTCTCTCTCTATAACAAAATTCTTTTATCGCTTTATATCAATTGTTCTTGTTTGAATTTGTCTAATTCTGAGCTATTCCGCTGCTATATCTGTTCAATCGATTAAACCAAGGGCTGAGATTCTAACATAGACACAATATGATACGACAACTACTCTTAACTGGAGTTATGACTATTGACTATGTGAAGTCAAAGGATAACATTGCGGATCCATTGACAAAATTCTTAAATGGAGAGTTAATATACAAGTCGTCGAGAGGGATGTGACTAAAGCCCATCGAGTAAGTTTGTATAAAGGAAAACCTATCCTAGAAGATGGAGATCCCAAGATCTAGGATCAATAGGGACAACCTATTTATACGAACTGAGGTCACTATAGGGGAGTGTTGGAGCTGTACAAGATAGTCTATATTATCAACACAGTCAAAGTCAACAAAAGTCAACGTCACAGTTAAAGTCAACAAAAGTCAAACCCGACACGTTTGAAACGAAGATCCGAGACGAGATGTTGAAGATTTAGATGACTAGGAGTTTTATTGTAATAAATATATGTTATGAGAACAAAATATATTTTATCTTGTTTTTAGTCATTTTTATGCTTAATATGTAATTTTGTATTAATTAGCCTAAGTCTAGAGGGTTAAGTACAATTAGTGAATATTAGTCTAGACTATAAATAGGTTAATTATTATTAGTGTTGGTCAATGGTTGTATGACCAATAGATTGAGGGATTACTTGTAAACATTTTTTGCAATCTAATTGAAGATCAAAGGGGTTTTAATTGTGATTATCATATTTTAATCTATAATCTTCATGATTTGATTCAAGTGTGATTATCCTGGAGTTACAATTTGGTATCAGAGCCATTTTGGATCAAATTCACTGAAGATTTGAAGATTTTTAGAGAGAGAAGTTGAGGTTTTGGGTGTTTTTGTTCAATATCAAGTTTTCATCAATTTTAGATCAAATTCGAGTGTATTTGATATGCAACTTGCTTGAATTTTGTTTGTTTTTTGTTGGGGAAGCTCTGTTAATCATCAGATCTCAAATCTATTAAGCTTTTTATGATTTCAGATTGATTTAGTGTTGAAAAAGCCTTTCAGCTTCGTCCAGCGAAATTACAGATTCATCCAGCGAAACTGCATGTTCTTTCAGTGAAACTACAAGTGTTTTACACTTTGTAGTTAATTTCAGCATCTCTGCGAAACTAGTTTCATTGAACGAAAATTCAACAGTGCTTGTGGGTGATTTACAAGTGAAATTGTTGTCGAAAGTATCATTGAACGAAAGTTCAAGCTTGTTTCGTGCGAACTTGTCGGCGAAACTAAGCTGTTTTAGGCATTTGGCTAGCGAAACTGCTGCCGAAATTTCCAGCGAAATTACTGTCGGCTCAGCGAAACTAGCTCTGCGAAACTATAATTTCGGCGAAACTATTATTTCTTCAGCAAAATTTGAATGTTAAAGATGACTTTTTTCCCCTAGTTGGGATTAATTGAATTCATCCCGATAAAGAAATTTTCATCGATTTTGCAAGTTTTGTAAAAAAAAATAGCTGACCTGGCAGCTTGACCCCAGTTGCTAAAATTGTCTAGCGTGACATTTAAGAATATATTTTTCACGGGGGAGAATTATTTTACAATTTTGAGAAAAATATTTTTGGGGCGTTTAATTGTTCAAAATTTTTAATAAAATGTCATCTTCAGAAGACTTTAAATCAGATAATCTCACAATAGCACAAAGCCGATTTGACTCTTTCGCAGGTACAAAGAAAGAAATATTGTCAGATTTAATTGATCAATTTTTGAAAGTGGCAAATAATCTAAAGAAGCATGTTCCAGATCTCAGTAATCATGAACAAATTCAAAAACTTCTTGACTCTCTTCCGTCTGCATGGAATCATCAAGTTAAAATGCTGAAGCAAGAAAGAGGTTATGTCGACACAAAACTTATGGATATGATCATCAGACTAAAATCTCTCGAACTGGATATCCAAAGAAACGAATTTCAGCAAGTCGTGTTCCCACATCAAACCCACGCGCTTAATATTGATCTTGTTTCTTCTGTAACAAGCATACTTGATTACAAAACAGAGACGATTGAAAAGTTAAAGTTATTAAGAACCGATTCGGATTTACATTCTAAATTTAGAGCAACTGTTGAAGAGAATTGTGAAGCTTTAAAAGAGTCGACAATGACAGTAAACTGGAGTCTGTGAGAACTGATGATGATAAGGCTGGAAAAGCTGATAACATAAAGAAAGAATCCGAGACTAACGAGATGCTAAAGGTAACAGAAGAGGAACAACAAAAAATCATAAGGGTTTGCAACTGTGAAAAGAGCTTAGCTGCAGAACGAACTATCATGGGTCTTCCTTATGAGACTGTTCAGGATATGTGTTCTTCATCTTGCAAAATCAGGTTATTTGGGATTTATAAGGCAAACAGATTGTTATTGGAAAATAAAAAAGAATTAAAAACAATCAATCAAGAATTAAAGAAAAATGAAATTGATTTTTCAAGGAAACTTAATGAATCATTGGCCGAAAATGATCTTTTAAGAAGAACTATTTTGGAGCATAACGTTGAAATTAATATTTTAAGAGAAAGGGTTGTTTTAGCTCAATTTGAAACAACTCAGCTTCAAATGAAGCTTGATAAATGGACCATTTCACACATGAAAAAGAATGAGCTTATTGCTAAACAACAAGGGGCGCGGGTAAAACATGGGATTGGATATAAATCTGATGGTGAAACTGTATTTAATTCAGTTTCACCTCCTTCTACTTTATGTTATTCACCAATCCCCAGACCTCATTCAACAAATGATTTGATTGAAGCTGCTGAAACTAATAGTTTAAATGCAGGTTTAAGCAGCGTTAATCTTAAAGAGGTTAGAGATGTGCAGGATTCTCCTGTAGGTTTGGGATTCCTCAGGCGGGAGCCTGATAAGAAGATTAATGACGATTCCACTTCTGATGCCCCATCACCAATATCAGCTACTTCTCCAACCTTCTTCAACAAATTTAAAATAGGTAACATTCCTTCGTTTGTTCCTGTCAGGTTTGTCAAAGAAGGAACAATTGTTGAATCGTCTAGTAATCAAAATCCTATAACCGAAACCAACACAATAGGAGGTGTCAATCAAGATCCTTTGGAAGCAGATCTGTGTATACGAGACTGGATAAGCTCAGATGATGAATCAAACATAGAGGAGTGTGTTGGTTCCTCACAAATCAAGATATCTCCTGAAATTGTCAAGTATCAAAAGCTTCCAAAAGCAGAATCAAGACCAATACGGATCTCTTCTCCAATTGCAAAACAACCCAGTCAATCGATGAAGATCTCATTCCCTATTCAGCATAGGAAATGCCAAAACAAGCAAGAATCTGTTACAAGCTCAAAGCAATCCTCATCCCCACCTGCATCGCACGGTTTAGTCAAGCATCAAAAGCCTTTCAAGGCTTGTTTTGAGTGTGGAAAAGAAGGTCATGTGATAAAAAAGTGCCCTCAAAGACTTGCTTCTAGTGGTAAAGGAAAAACGAATTGCTTCTCCAAATGTAAGTCTACAAAGAATGTTCCAGACGGTAAAGGCAACACAGGTTGCTTCTCTGGATCAAGAGGTAAAAAGCACACATCTTTGAATGGTTGGATGAAAAATCCTCCATCTAAACCTTTTCATGTGAAGGCGGTTTCACATGATTCAAAGATGAAAATGACCAAAGGTTTAAAACCAAATTCATTTCCTTCCGATCTTAAACAGAAAATGATTTTCAAATTTAATTCATTCAAATCCAAATTAATTGAATCAAAGCAAATTTAGCAAATTAAAAAGAAAGATACAGATATTCCTGATTATTTAAATGGTTGAGTGAAGAAGTAGGTTTCTTATATTGATGAAAAAGGAACTTCCAGGACTACAATGGCCTAGGTTCCCCTTTCAAACTAATCTGTTAATGAGTGTAGGAATAATTCAGGAGGACTGTTAGTAATCCGGTTTACTGACAGGAATTGTTTATAATCAAATTTGAGGCAGAACAAACAGGTTAAGGTTATGGTATTTTATCCACAATCTGGATTTTTATCTACACAATCATAGTTCTCACTTTACAATCACTGTATATTTCTTGATCATTCATTTCTTATCTTCATATCAGTATAGTTTGGAAGACCTTCTTTGATAAATTTTTATTTTTGTACAGTTTTATGAAAAATAATAATAAAAAATAATAAAATAAAAAAAAGAGTTTGCAAAAATTAAAATTTAGGGGGAGAGTATAAGTAAATAAAAATAAAAAGAGAACTGGAAACTTGATTTGAGATGATTGAGAAATGATTGTATATCTTCTTGAAATGCTTGTTTTTGCATGACTTGCGTTTTTAAAATGGGAAATGACAGTAACTGATGCTGTTATTTGATTCACATCTTATTTTTAAGTACAAATAATAGAAAAACAAATAGATTCTTTAATGATATGCTTGGTAGACTCAGCCTGAAGAATAAAATAGACAGCAACATCATGATTTAAATTAAAATATATGCTTAAGGACGTCTGGATTTACGCAATCATTTTGGCCTGCACGAAAACTGAGTCCCGACAAAAACTGGATTGAGAATTGATCTTTCACCCACCATGATACAAGTCATATAAGCTATATCTTTGAGTCATGTTTGGTGTATTTAAGTGTCTTGTGTTTGTGCTAATCTCCTTTGTTGTACGGAAGTACTGACCTAGAGTGATGATCTCCTTTGCTGTATGATAGTACTGACCTGGAGATCTCATTGGCATATGATTAAATGGTCATCTCCTTTGTTATACATGAGTATAGACCTGGAGCTCTCACCATTTTGGTCTAAGTAGTGTCAAATCATCTAAACGATGAATTCATCACAGAATGAGATATTCCGTTGATAATCATTTGCGCACTAATACACAAGCCTTGCTCTATAAAGGTCATAACAAAATTCAAGAAATTCTGAGGTTGGGTGAGGGTTTTTGCCAAATGATTGTGGGGTCCTAGCATTCTAAAGTATTTAATCGAACCTTAACGAATCATCAACTGCTTGTTGAAAAAGATAGGGCATGGGTTTAAGTAGACAAACATATTAGCAATCGTTATTGATCTGTTTGAGAATTTCAAAATCATTCAAAGACTGTGATTAGATTCAGTTATCAGTGTGATCTCATTGCTTATCGATGTTTAACTTCATCTTTGTGCTAAAGTATATCATGAGGATGTGATCTCATGATCGATTCAGTTCTCGGTTATATAAAAAACAAATAATAGATAAAAAAATGTTATATTAAATATATATAATAAAAAATATAACAAAATTTCATTTCAAAATTCTTTTAGGTCTTCCATATTATGATGTTACAATTTTATCATTTTACATGCATTTCACAAAAATTACGTACAAACGAACACGGGTTCGCTTGTTTTTCACACACAGATAAACACGGGTTTATTTTGTTAAAATGAAACGATCTAATTAGAAATGTCAAGATTGTGTTTGAGAATGTGTTTCAGATTTTTGTTTTAAGTGATGGTCGATCATCAGTTGAGCAGTATACCTGATCAGAGAACATGTTCCTCAAGTTTGAAGAAGATACCGAGCTAGGAATCCTCTTCCTACATCTTCTGAAGTACTCAAGATTAGAGATTTGGGAAAGTTGTTTCAATATCTTTACAGAGGATGCACACAAAAGGGGAAGCATATAAATAGGGGGAGCTTATGAAATGAAATAATCTTTCTAATCAGATTTAGAAAGATTCAAATTGAATATCTTTCTAATGTTGACTTCTCGGTGCTGATTTCGTTTGAAGACGTTGATAATGATAGACTAAGGGGGAGTATTGTTGGAGCTGTACAATATAGTCTATATTATCAACACAGTTAAAGTCAACAAAAGTCAACGTCACGGTTAATGTCAACAAAAGTCAAACCCGACACGTTCGAGACGAAGATCCGAGATGAGACGTTGAAGATTTAGATGGCTAGGAGTTTTATTGTAATAAATGTATTTTGTGTGAACAAAATATATTTTATCTTGTTTTTAGTCATTTTTATGCTTAATATGTAATTTTGTATTAATTAGCCTAAGTCTAGGAGGTTAAGTGCAATTAACGAATATTAGTCAAAATTATAAATAAGTTAATTGTCATTAGTGTTGGTCAATGGTTGTATGACCAATAGATTAAGGGATTACTTGTAAACATTTTTTGCAATCTAATTGAAGATCAAAAGGGTTTTAATTGTGATTATTATATTTTGATCTATAATCTTCATGATTTGATTCAAGTATGATTATCCAGGAGTTACAAGGATTACTCCAAACATAAAATAGAAATTGAACATTTCCTAGTCCATTCCTAAATTTTAATCAGTGATATCAAAGAAGGTTAAGCCTATGGCTTTTAATGACTTGTGTAAAGTCACCTATGCGAGAGATAAGTGGGGTCGCTTTGAATGGATTTGTTAGGGTGCTAATCCTAGAGCTCTTATAAAACCAGACTAGTGTTCCATGACCATAATAGAGACAAAAATGAGGGGCTAGCCAGACCAAGGAGAATTTTGTGTGAAATGTAATAACGTCTACATCAAAAGGGGTTAGTTCAAAGACATCGTGTCCACTAATCGCTAGAAGGTCAAGTATACTTCAAAAAGGAAGGTTCACATAGAATATCTACCTATCTTGCAATATTCAACTGCTAAAACTATATCTTGATACTTGAGTACAAAGACTGATTTCCATTCATGTGGGGATTGTTGGAAATTTAGTGAAAATATATGTTTTTACTCATTTTGAACATTAATAATTAATTGTATTTGTTACAATTTAATTACCAAACCATTTTGTATGTGTTCTCCTAAGTGAGAGGAACACAACGAACCAAACCGTGTCCAAAATGGAACTAAGATGAATGAGATATCGATGCTCGAAGTTGTGTAGTTGAAACACAAAAGTTGTAGAATTATTAAGAGAAGTTTTTGTCTCACATTGGAGAAAGTGTAAACTATAAAATAATTTATAAGTATGACTTTCTAAGGGGTTGTGTTCCCACATATGTTAAGGGACATCCAAGGTCAAGCACAAGGGTGCGAAGCACCCAACGCGCCCACGCCCGGGCACGGGCACGGGCTCGGGTCGAGGACGATGAGCGCTAATGTGGTGCTTTGATGGCACACTTTGACCTGACTGATGAGCTTCCTCTATTGTAACAGACAATTTGTTCACATTCCTCCTAATAACTCTTAATAATTATGCCCTTAACTTAAAGACTCTTGACTTAGCTGCTTGTATCTGCCTCTGAGCTCACTTGCAGATATATATATATACAAGACATGGTGTCTTATAGATGTTGCACTTACATGTTTCACTACACACAACAAAAAGAATTCCCTGCCTTCTCGCAACTTCGTACTCTAGTTTTAGGTACATGTTTCAGGTGCTAGGCTGACTCTAGCAGTACTTCTGTTCCGGTTGTTGTACCCTGGGAAACAGACGTGATTCATCTGGGTGGCCCGAAATCTGTTTTAAGAGACCTTTGTTCGACATAAATCCTCAGCCATTATTTTGTTTCATTTGTTTATTTTTTGTTTCTTAAACATCGTGTATTCTGTTTGTTTAGTTTCTTTTGCATTGTAATCAAGTTCTTTGTCCATAAAACATTATATTATTTTGTGAACGATGTTCCTACACAATTCACGTCGGATGGTGATGGATGTGGTGGTGTCGTTGGGGTTATTTTTGTTACTTAGAGACGTTTCTTTGAGTTCCTTTAAAACATGGGAGGATTTTAATTTCTATTAAGAGTGTGATTTGATTGGAATTAATTCCTAACACCAAATCAATCATCTAACCTACGAAACAGCTCATGAATTAAAATTTAAATTTTAATTTCATCATATTCTTTCAAATTCCATCAAACCAAACATCACTAAAATCAATATCAATAATCAATATCAATAATCAATATCAATAATCAATAATAAAGAGGTGAATATGTGTATTCACAATCCATAACGACTAAATGATAAATCATTTGCATCTAAATAAACAAAAGTGAAGCATCCATCATTGGCTATGACCAATTACACTTTTGCTTTTTCTTTTTCTTTTCCTTTTTCTAAATCCTACTTTGAGTACTTTCTTGTTCACCAACTTAAATTCTTAAATAAAAATGAATTGCATTACGACATGTACCTTATACATCAAAATTTATAAAGTATTTTGTAACTTGAAGCTTTAGTTTTGCAAAAAGGGATGGTCTTGTTTGGATAGGGTTGAAGGCGCATAAGTCTTTTCTTAGGATAGCCTTAGTCACATTTTCTGTTTTGTGTCCCATTCTTGCTTAAGATTGGTGACAAAAGGTGGAACCATTAAATTCAAGCTAGAACTTTACAGATTTTTACGATGGAATGGTGGATAAGAGTTCAAATTTATAACCAAAAGTGATTTGTGATCTTTTATGTTGATTAAAGATATTGTTTACATACATCATACGAATCAATCTTTTTCGTTGGTGGTATGTGAAGGATGATATGGTGTTGATGTGGCAGTAGATTGAATGTGGAATGTAAGGAGTAGGCCTGAAGGTGTAATAGTTTTGTTTTAACAGGTGTTCATAAGTCGAGCCAAGTCAAGGCTCTAATATGCTCAAATTGAATTTTAAACCAACCATAAATCTTGAGCTTGAACCCGGGTCTTTGTTTTACCAAACAACTCAATCAGCTTGTTAAAAACTTAGAAGAAGTCAAAGGCTTTCATGTGAATTGGACCGAATAATGATAGAGTTAGGGACTGTTTGTTTTAGTCTTTTAATAGTTTAGATGTTTAAATGGTTCGTTATTTAATGGTTCAGACTGTTTGTTTCACGAGAAAATATATGAATGGTTTAGACATTTGCCTCTGAATTATTAAACACTGGGTTAGAGCCCATGTTACATGGGTGGAAAAAGTAAAATATGTCAAAATCATTAGTTTTATAAATATCTTATTTTTTTAGATGTTATAAGTTTTTTATGAAATAAAAATATAATTAATATTTAAAATTATAACAAATAATGAAATAGAAAATTATTACGCTATCTTTAAAGATAAAATATAGTTGAAATTATATAATTCTGTATGTATTAATAAATTGTTAAAATAAAAATAATTTATATTTTACATTTTTGATAGTTTAATTTAGTTGTTTAAAATAATATTATTTAATACGAGAAAGACAAGAAACACAAATATAGATATCTTTGTTAAACGTATTTAGTAATAGAAGAAAGTCAAATTGATTGTTATTATGATTTTCGCATTTATTATGAGAGAGAAGCAGAAAATAATTTTTTTTGATATGCTAGAATAATGACATGTGTCATATAATGTGCTAGAATGATGACACATGGTTTCAAAAAAACATTCTTTTATTATAAGTTATAGATTATACTAATGCTGAATGGTTAAAACCTATTATCTGAATTGGTCAAACATGTGCCTTTAAATAGTTAGCGATATACTAGATTTTAATGATTCAGACCTATTAATGGTTCAACATTTTATGGTTCAACATTTTATGGTTTAACATTTTATGGTTCAATTTTGAATCAATCAGAAATTACCAAACAGCTCCTTAAACAAAAATAATTAAATTACTTATACCTACATTTCAAGATGTTATTAGGTAAGATTAATGTAAGCGAGCGAGTGTGCAACCCTTAGGTCATGCCCGACTCGTTTACAAAGCAAACCAATTTAAACTAGGTTTTACCACGCGAGCTTCATTGCCCGATCTCTTGACTTAAATGTTTCAGTCTTTTTTCGAATCTCTTTTAATCTTTTATGATGGGCTAAGCGTAAAACATAGTTTTAGTACCATTAATTTCCCAAATGTCCACGTTAAATTTAGGGAGGGCTTGCGTTGGGCTCATACAAAACACTCTTGGGCTTTCTTTCCTTTTCAACTACACAAGTGTATGCAAGCCCAACTACAATTCGAATTTCCTCTCCTCCTTTACTACTTCCATTTCAATGTGGACTGATTTGGATAAATTAAATTATGAGGAAAAATAAATCAAGTAATTATATGTATGTAAATTATAAATGATATGTATGTTTCATAAAAATATAATAGTTATATAGTCAAAATTGAATAATACGGCTGGTTCCATTAGAAATTCATATGTACAAATTTGATTAAAAAACCGTATTCATAATTTTTTTTGGATAAAGATCTAATTCTAACATTAGAAGACTGAATTCAAATTTTATATTAGATTTTAGTTTAGTTCGAATTTAGGTTCCTTTTTATCTGATTTTATTTGTAAGCATCGCTACCTTTATCTACTTTATAAAGAAGCGTCCACATAGAATCATAGAGACGTGTAAATTGGGTTTTGGGCCATACCCGAAATTGTGTTCAAACCAGGTTGGGTTCAATCGGGTTTTTTTGTACCCGGGTATTGGTGAACCCAGGTCGGGTTCACTCACTTGAAAACCCTACCCGTCATACCCGGGATAGGGTAGGGTTGGGTCTGGGTTGGGTCCGGAACCGGGTCCAGTACCTGGTCTTGTTTTTCTTCTTCTTTTCTTTTCTTGTTTTTATATTCAATACCAAGTTCAATATCTGGTCCAATACTGGGTTTAACTCAAGCTTAAACCAGGTCGGGTTCGGGTTCGGGTTGGGTTCGCTAAAAATCTTATATACTAAAACCGGTCCCAACTAGCGCTGGCATAACAGGTATACCTGTACCTGTTAAGACACGAACGCGATAAGACACGAACACGAAACCTGTATACCTGTACACGACACGATAACTTATCGTGTACCTGTTTTCAAACCTGAACACGAACCTGTTAATACCAGGTATACACGATAAGACACGATAAAAACCATTAATAACACATATTTAGAACCATTTTAGTGATACAAAAATCATCCGAAAGATTTGGAGTGGGGGTACCTTAGGAAGTTTTTAGCAAGCAACACTAATAATACAAAAATCATCTGAAAGATCTGAACATAAAGCATTTTTAATGTTATATTATTTATATATTTTTTTAAATATTTATCAGGTACTAACGGGTACATAACAGGTAAACAGGTAAAATACCTGTTTAGACATGAAATTTAACAGGTATATTCATGTCTACTTTTTTCATACACGAAACCTGTTAAGGTCATACCCAATACCTGTTAAGATCGTGTAGGTTCGTGTCGTGTATTCGTGTTCGTGTCTAAAATTGTCAGCCCTAGTTCCAACCCTACGGATTTAAACAAGTCCAAACCGGGTATACCTCAAATCGGGTACTACCCGTACCGGGGTCCGGATCGGGTCCGAATCCGGTTTTTTTGCCCACCTCTGGTGTCACATATGTAAACAATGCATTAGTAAAAGAATATGATCAATGCCAAGAAAATAGATAAAACTAATCACATAAGTTCGGATATTATTGAGGACTAATCAAAGTGCAAACAAGAAAAGTTAAAAACAAATAAATGAATAATGCCGAACGAAAGTTTTATGTGAAATTGAAACTATTCAATCAATCTATCCAAATGTTCACTGATTTCTCCATTTGGTATTTTAAAAGATATATTAATTAGTTATTATTAAATTAATAGCGATAAAAACAACTTGTTAGCACGACTCCCTGGCCCATTAAAACCGGTCCTAAAAACGCGTCCACATTAATCTGGTTCGAAGCAATTATATTATCTCACCCCTACCATTTTGTCACTTAAATTACATTGTTGGATTAATGTAATCATACTTTCTAATCACTTATAAAAACAAAAATATTTATTATCGGATATGGCACTCCTATCACAGAAATCCACAAGAGTCAATACTGGCATGTGGCTCACGGGGTGCCTAGAGCCAATGATTGTGGTCCAAACTACTATTTATGTCCCAACATCGCATTATGCTCGGACCTGGTTTTAAGTTTCCAACCATCATCATAGGCTAGCCACTTCAAAATGTCTACCGCTAAGTCACCTTGAAGTATTTTCTAATCACACATGCCAGACAGAGAACAATAATGCTAAAAATTATTTGATGATAAAAGATGAAATATAAAAAATATAAACTATTAGATTGTAGATGACAAAATGAGGATTGGGTTGTTTCGTACGTTTTTGTCAGCTTTCTTTTTAACTTATAAACAACTAATAAATTAAATACGACTATAAAAGATACAAGATTAAAGTAATAAGCACATTTTCAACAAATATATGAGTTAAGTGAGTTTTTTTTTAAGTTTTTAGAGCGGCCTAAGAATGAATCTAAGTCATGGAACAAAATGAGATTCCACAAGCACTTCTAAGATTTTTTTTATTTTAGTTTCGAGTTAGATTTTTAATTGAGCATGGGATTTTCTAGTAACGAGATCCACTAAAGTAAAGTTTAAAAATATGATTACTATAGTTAGGAACTTTGATTCTCGTAAGTATACATATCAACCCCGTAATTAATAAGAGTAAGTTTAGAAACAAATCTTATAATCAGGGTGGGGTTTAGGTTACGAGTGCTCATCTCGAACCTAACTTATTATCATCCTTGCCTAGAAATAAAAAGAACAAGGGATAGATGTGAGATCCCCGTAGAAATATTTGAAAGCATACCGAAAAATTAAAAATTCTTTTGTTCACCAAAGGTCTAAGTTTTGGTGATGTTCTTAATAAAAAACTACCTTTATTTTTTTTTAAGAATAACCATTATTTCTTCCAAAAATTTATTTATAACGCTTTAATTGAATTTTTTTAATCTAATGATTGAAAATATGATCAATTTCATTCACATATAAAAAGGTTGGCTTGTATTTAGTGTTGGAAATTTATTGATAATATTAATACGGTTATTAATTTTTTAATCAATAAATTAATGTGCTGAATGAAAATTAATGTGGTTAATAACATTATGAATTAATAGCGTGGGAAGTCATCCCACATTGGAGGAGAGAAATAATATAAAATAGTTTATATTCTATAACCTCTTGTCTATATTGTTTCCTAAGGTGTCACACTAAGTGGATTCGCGAAGGGTGCGAAGCACTTGCACTCGCACTCGCACTCGCACATGTGTGTGCGCGCGCAACGTGGGCATGTGGGCGCAATGTGGCGCTTTGATGGCGCACTTTCACACTCGCATCACCACGAGCCGCTGACGAATTAAATGAGCAGTTACGATTTCGGATTAATGACTGAGTAATGGCTGGGTGGCTGTTATGATTCGAATTCCACTATAAATACTGAGTGTGGCTCAGTAGAAAGAGACACCAACACAACTCGAAACCTGCAGAAAATCAGGTTCTCTATCTATCTGGATTCTCTTCTTCAAACAAGTTCAGGTTCTAGATCAACCCCGGCAGTACAAACTGCTTCGGCTGTTGTACCCTGGGAAACAAAACGAGTTCTCTTGGGAGGCTCGGAATTTGTTTTAAGGGCCCCGTGTTGAACACGATCCTCAACTTTTACATTTCTGTTTATTCTTTTTCTGTAAATTGTCCATTGTAAAAGAATTGATAATTGTTTATTTATGTCCTCTTATATTGATTATATTAATAAAATTGTTTCAATGTTTATTTTATATGAACGGTCTCCTACATTTAGACCATATGTAGTGAAGAAACCTACAAAGGCCCACGAATGTGACTAGATAAATTAGGAACACCCACGAAGTTATCTCAATACATACATTCAATAAATATTTTTACATGTGAACCTATAAATATCCTTATTTTTTAATATAATTACCATTATACTAGCTACTCCTACTCATCCCTAAAAACATAAATAAACGTGACATAGGATTAAGACAAAAATATTTAGTTGGTTTAGTGTGGTTGTATCTCCCTTTTAATAGCCTTTGCATGCAACTTTCTTTGATATCACTTCATCACTTAGTGCTACTATGTGTTGCTTCTTGATTATTGTATATTGTGTAGGGATTGTATGTTTTCATGGATATATACTTCTTAATGTGTATTGGGTATGGGCGACATATGATCTAGTGTATATTACTTGTCCATAATATTTTTTTTGTCGCTTATGGTATTACTGATTACTCTTATGTGCTGCATGTTTGTATATAGGCGTTGTGTGCTTCATGTCTATTTTTTGATACATGATATGCTTTTTATGATCTACCATATGATGATTATGCTATGTTTTATTTATACTTTCATGTGATTGTTTTATAGTTAGGAGTTTTATTAAAAGCATCATTTCTATCCGGTGTGATAGAGGTAAGTTTTGCTTACATTCCGATCTCTTCATATATCATCAATAACTTTGCTATAGCCTATAGATAAGATTTATTGAGTTTCCTTATGATTATGGTAATGGTATCATAACCAACTCCATAATAAACCGTTTATTATTTATACCTTTGTAGGTTAAAGAATATACAAATACTCATACATTTTTAAAAGGAATAAATGAATAAAAATAAGATTGATAACATGATATATAAAACACAAATGTTGCATATTAAAACAAAGGTAAATCGGTCCTAAAATCTTATTTAATAATTCGTAGAGAAGATGAGAGACAGAGAGAAAAACTGGTCACATCATTATAGTCTATACTATCACTAGTCACTTTTACATAATACCACAATCAAAATTTATTGGGGATATAATGAAGTTTGGGAGAAAAAAAAAAGAGCTACAGTGAGATGTCTTAGTGTCTTTATTTTCAATGATGAGTTTTTTTGGTTACTTGGTATCTCCAAATCTGAAAGGAGGTTCACACACGTTTATCATTACGTCAGCCCACAAATATACACTTACAAAATCACACGAGGACAAACTTGTGTAATGCATCATCCACATTGGGCCATTGTACGCCGAGTGCCAACTCGATGTTTGCGGTCAAATATGTCTCACTTCGTGATCTTATATACGTCTTGTGCTCTGATTTGAGGAGTTAAATTTTTTTGTATTGATCAAACTATCAATAAAAATCATGTATGACATATACCACGAAAGAACTTCTTGTAGCCATAATAAAGTGACGGTTAGAATGTTTTTTTTTCTTTACAAGGAACTAAACGATCGATGTTTGAAGTCATATTATTGAACAAAATGGTTAATAACATATAATATTATAGTTCTACGTATAAAAACTAATTTTACTTCTTTAGATACAAATGATGCTTAAAATTCTTAACAAATGTTACATAGGGAAATTATACCTTTGTTATTTAACGTCACAAATTGTTGAAATATTTATTATTTAAGAAAGTAATTGTAATTGTATAGATAATGTGAAAGGTAAACAATATTGTTTAGGCTAAGTGATAAGGTTATAATATGTAGTATTACAACTTTTTTTAGAATAATTATTGCATTTTTATAGATATACATTATTTATGTGTGTATAGATAGTGCGAAGCAAATACAGTGTTTTCCTACCCGTGTTGGCCTTGATTTAAAGCATCTTCTTGACTCGCATTATATTCAACTACCCCTTTCATAACAATTCAACATGTTTAACATATCAAACGACAAAATAGCTTCAAAGTTCAAATGGTAAATTTGGATACCTTCATAATTCACTCGTTCCTAAGACGAACGACCATGACATACATTGCATTTTTCATACAACTTAATTTTAGATATAACAAAAAATTAAAATGAACTTGTAATGAAGACATAGACTAAGGTAGCGTTGGTATGCGGGAACGAAGGACGGAATGAAATGAATCATTGAGGGTGAATGAATAAAGACATCTTTGGTTGGTGGAAGTAATGGAATGAACCAATACGTAGTTGATTACATTCCCTCAAATTCATTCCATCCAATCTCCCTTCTTTTTTTTCATTCCATATTTTCTTCCATCATTAGTCAACGAAACCATCCGCCACAACAACCACCACCGGCCACCACCGCGGCCAGCCACCCGGGAACACTATCGCCGGACACCGCCACCGCCACCGCCAGAAACCACTAAAGACCACCACCATCGGCCACGCCCGGCGCCGAAAACCACCGTCGGAAACCACCTCCGAAGGCCGCCGCCGCCACCGGGAACCACCACCGCAAGAAACCACCTCCGAAGGCCACCACCGTCATCGCAAGAAACCACCTCCGAAGGCCACCACTGACATCGCAAGAAATCACCCAAGGCCACCCCTGCCTCTGGAAACCACCTCCGACCACCACCGCCAGCCACCACCGTCGCCAGAAACTGTTATCGTCGGCCACCACTGCTGCCGGAAACCGCCGACGAAAACCACCGCCAACGACCACCGCCACTGGAAACCACCGCCACGGGAAACCACCGCCGGCCACCACCGCCACCGGAAACCACCGCCGGCCACCACCGCCACCGGAAACAACCTCCGGCCACCACCGCCGGAAACCACCGCCGGCCACCACCCCCACTCGCCATCACCATCGTAACTACTTTTACACTTCATTGTTTTGTTTTTTATACTTAACAAATAAAACAAATGTATGATTAATTTGTTACTAAAGGGCAACCAAACAGGACAATAGAATGTAATGATTCATTTCATTCTCTTATCCATTTTATTCTTTTATTCATTTCATTCATTCGTCCATTTCATTATCACATACCAAACAGACCCTAAGATCGAAATAAAATTGGGATATATAGTAAGATCAAGCAAGTGTAAATAGAGAGATAAAAATAGGAATGACAGAAATATTCTATTCTCATATGAAAGGCGTGTGTAGACTAACTTCTAAAATCTAATATCACCGCATGCAAAGGTTGATTTTTAGAGGAAATGACACATAAGAAGACATATACTCATAATAAAGAATTTATTGGAGAATAATATTTGTAACTTAGAACTTAATAAATAGATTACTTTTGTAAGTAACTCAAACGCCATATGTCGTCTATATCTTGATTCTTGTTCGAGAGATTTTGCTGAATGGTTCCTTTGAGGTTTGATCAACAAATTGTTGGATTCTTTTTTTTGTCATTTTATTAATTTTACTGACTCGTAATTTGTTTGTTGCTACCGACAGTATTTTGTTCTTGGTGATACCGACATAAATTTTAACTTTTTCTCTATTAAAGTTTAGTAAAGATATATATATATATATATTATTGTTTACCGGAGTTGAGATTAAAAACAAATATATAAAAGTTTAAGATTTTCTTCAAAGAGTTTTGAAGACCAAGGTTACAAATAAGCTATATTATTACAATTTAATTAAAAGATTTTAAATTTGATCTTTTACGGCTAAATAAAAGCATTTCGAACAACCTTATTTTTATTACACACGAAGTGGTAAAGTGTGATGAAAGTATTGCAATATATGTAAAAATCCACTAAAGGACGTAAAATAGATTATTAGATTTATGAATAGTTTATAGTTTCAAGATTTTTCATATAATTTCATGACATTGTCACTATCAATATGTTAATCTATGAAAATTTGCTAAAATAAGTTATCATGACATCTCTTTTGATACTTTTCACGGCTTGGATTTGTCACCAATATTGTTAGCTAAACAATTTTGTTGTTTGATACCTTTTTTATCATCGTATTATTACGTTGATTTGTGTTTTTTATGTGACGTTATATACACACATTAGGTTTTAAACTCGTGTGATACATAGATAGAAAAACAAATTTAAATTTAACTGATGTATGTAGAAAACACAATCTGATTTCAAGTTTTGATGACAACATAAGCTATATAATTGTTATTCTACAGTTAATAGTAGTGTTTTGTGACTTGGATCAGACTAGCCGGTTGAATTGGTTAGACTAGGATTCAGTCGTACCAGTAGTCCGATCCACCCAAATTCGCTTTGTAGCTAAGGAACCGGCTGCACTGGGTAGTCGGACTGGGATCCAGTTCAGACCAATCGACCGGTATGATGACATGTTCCTTGTTCGATCCAGTTTTAAAAATATTGGTTAATAGAGTGTAGATTCTTGCATAACTTTTTGACTCTTAACAAACTTTGTGATATGTTATGTGTTTTCTTTTTCTATATATAAATTTTGTTTGAAGTCTCAAATCTCATTCTTCATATATATCTCTATCTTAATAACAAATTCGTATTTTAATATTATTTGTCTTTCTTAGATACTCACAAAAAAATAAAAATTGATAAATACGGGATCTATATTGAGATAGAAATAGAGATGGAGATCCTAACAGAGATATAAACTATAATAAATCTATAAGCAACGTAGATAAAGACTGTTGTGAATTAGAGGTGTTCGGTGTTCAGGATTCGAATAATTTGATTTGATTTGAAGATCAACAATTCGAAATTCAAGTCAAAATTTTAAATTCGAATTCAAATCAATTTAAAGGTTTTTTTAATGAAATTTGAATTTGTGATTTTCGATTCAGTTTGAAATTTGAATTAAAACACATACATATATTATTAGGGTAGAGTTATACCAAAAAAGATGTTTAATCTAAAAAGTCTAAGAAGGATATGGGCTTGACACATGCTCTTCTATTGTTTTAAAGAGAATGACATTTTGGTCATTTTGTTAAATACGTTAGCTTATTATGTCTTATATGTTCATTGTGTCATATATTTTACATCAATTGTTATGTGTATTAATCATTGGGTTTTACGTTTTATATCATTTTATGTTATTTTTGTTATTGTTTTATGTCAAACGGCGGGTGATACAGACACCAAAGTGTTTATTTGAGAGTTATATTCGCCAAAATGATACTTGGGGGTGACAACGGCTAATTTCCAATTGTTGAGAGTATTTAAATCCATTTAAGTCTATTTTTATGTATGTTTTGAGTTGTTTTACGTTTCAACGTAAGTTTTGTTGAAGTCGTGTCAAATATAATACATTTCCATTTGACGAAATAAATTTGAATTACTCTACGTTTTTATATAAATTTTGTTTGATAATGAGAAGGGTCGATTCTAGTTTAATGAGAAGGAACGATTCTAGTCTAATGAGAAGGAACGATTCTAGTCTAATAAGAAGGGTCAATTTTAGTCTTTGGTTTATCACGTTGTTTATGCCCTCTGCCACAATACACAGCAGGTATAAAAACTAGTTGAATTGAATTCTGAACTTGGTTATGACTTAGCATTGGAATACAAATCGAATCCTTCGAATCTAATTCAATTTTGGATTGAATTCATATTCGCTTTCAAAAAAATTTCAACTATCTGATACAATTAATTCAAGAATTCAAAAGTTAATTGGTTAAATACCAATATAAATGCTATTAAAATTTTATAAAAGCTTATTTTGACCAAATATAAAATCAATGTCGTAAATTGATGATAAATGTAGTATATTTTTGTTGGGATGAAATAAGTCATACTACTAATATCGGCCCTGAATAACTTGAAATGATATACACGCATAGAAACATTATATACACACTGATACATTTTAGATAAATTATAAACATGATTTGCCTATGCATATATGAATATATATAGTCATATATAAAAGTTAAAAAACATTAATGGTTTCATATAAGTAAATTTATGCATCTATTATTTCATTGTATATACACATTGATTTGCATGCTAACCAACATAAAAATAGTATAGTTAATGGAGGGGAACTTTTTTCATTCAATCCAAGACATGTTACAAAGATATCGGTTCATTTGAGAATCATGACCAACAGGTGTAACACCCAACCCCTCACATCAACAATGTCACATCCCGACCGACGGCGAAATCATCGAGGCGGACGAATGTGAAACGATTGTTCATAGCACATAGAACTAATTAAGTTGTAATAATATTAAATATTATTTTTATTGAACATTACAAGACAATTAAATAGATACAACACAAACAAGATATACACAACAACATAAGACTTTCAATTAACTAAGTCCAAGTCCTATATGAGTACGAAGTTCAAGTATCAAACCTAAAACATGTTAAAATAAAGGGTCAACTTTGAAAGTTTGTAAGATTTCCATAGTTTTCAATACATAAGTATATAAAAGATGACAATTCATATTGCAGTTAGAGAACAAAGTAACTAGAGATGTAAGACAGAATGCACAATCAAACCTTGACAGATTTTTACAAGTCTCAAACGTTTACAAGTATATACGATTAGCTAACTGTACTTGGATTAACCAAGCAGACTTGTTAGGCTCATAGATCTAGGACGTCGCCAGGCTAACAATAGTTAATGATTGTACATATAATCGACAATACATGGTAGCTACAAATATCAACTAACCACAACATACAAGTGATTTACCATAAGTTTACAAGAATCAAACGTTTTACAAGTGCAACGATTATAAGGTAACATATTTCACCCCAAAGTGTGAAAATATAAAAAGGGGTATAGAAATACTCACATGGAATACTCACAAGTATAGTGGTGTTTGTAGAGTACATAAGAAAATTTGAATGTCAAGAGTCAAAGGTGATGTCCTAAATGATAAAAAGAACAATAACTTGAAGTTGGAATTCATTACAAGAAATTAGGACGTTTAAAGAATGCTAAAAACGAAAGGTAGATTGAAAAAAGATTATCGCATCAATTTTAGATTTGAACAGGTTTAAAAATAGAAAAAGGTTTCATAAAATTATAAAAATTTATACTTGATTAGTTCAAAGTCTCCTGGACAACTTTCATTTAGAAACAATTTTATGAAAAGATCTTTAAATAGGTTTAAGCAGCACAAGACAGAATGTGCTGAAATGCGCACTTATCTTGTGAAGGCTATTGTTGAGTCGTTCGATTGAGTTTGAAAACGTATAAACTGTCGTTAAAAAGTTAATTCAAAGAACTTAACATTGAAGTCTGAGTTTACTCAACTTTATTTTGTTATGATCAATTTATGGTCAGTTAAAGTAAGATTATATTATGTCAGAATTGTAATAAGGCATTTATGTGCACTTTTAAAATCATTAAACCATAAAACGAGTTAGAACATTTTATTATGTCAATATATGGTATATTAGTCTTCATTTGAGTTACAAAAATATTCTAAGACTTTGGCATAGCCATCATTTAGAACAATAATCTTGTGGAATAACCGAATGCGACGACATAGGCGTCCATATGCAAACGGGATTCTTTGTTTATGTTAGTGAGTTGTTAGCTTGATTTAGGAATGTTAGTGATTGTTATAAGATTAGTGATTATTAAAATTTTAATGATCAAATGATGATGATTAAAATAAAAAAAAGATTGGTAGAAAAAAGAACAATAGTAATAACATAAAGTCATGAGAACAATGGGATGTTAGGATGATTAAAATATATAATATAAAAACAATAAAAGATTATCTTAGTATTAAGAATTCTTAAAATTTCTTGTAAAATAAAATTTTTCAAATTGATTATAACAATAGATGAAAGAAATATATAATAGTAAAATTTTTAGAGAATAAGCAAATAAAAAGTGAGGCCTAAGCTTTGCTTTTATATTTGACGTTAGGAGGAGGTTATAAATGGTGTTAATGGTGATTTATAAGTCTTTTAAAAGGGGGTTATGATTTTGAAATAAATATAAGATTAAATAAAAAAATAGATCAAAGAATAATTACAACCCGAAATCCCTATGTGGAAATGGGAACATATATCCATGGATTTCATAACTAAGTTACCTCGTACACCTCGTGGTCATGATAGTATATGGGTCATTGTTGACCGTTTGACCAAGACAGCACATTTCATACCTATACGAGATACGTACAAGGTTTCAAAGTTGGCTCGAATCTATGATGACGAAATTGTGAGTCGTCATGGCGTGCCACTGCACATTATTTCCGATCGAGATGCTCGTTTCACTTCGCACTTCTGGTCTTCGATGCAAGAACTCTTGGGAACTCATTTGAATTTAAGTACGGCTTACCATCCTCAAACCGATGGTCAAACCGAACGAACAATCCAAACCCCCGAGGATCTGCTACGTCTTTGTGTCCTTGATTTTGGTGGTGATTGGGATACGCATTTACCGCTCGCGGAATTTTCGTATAACAATAGTTATCACTCAAGTATTAAGATGGCACCATTCGAGGCGTTGTATGGTCGTAAATGTCGTTCTCCTATCTGTTGACTGACATTGAGGAAAATCTTATCACTGGTCCGGAACTTATTCAGGAAACGACTGACAAAGTTTCCAAAATTCGAAATAACCTTGAAGTGGCTAGAAGTCGCCAAAAGAGTTATGCCAATAAAAGACGCAAACCATTGGAGTTTCAAGTCGACGACATGGTTCTTCTTAAAGTCTCTCCATGGAAGGGTGTTGTACGTTTTGGGAAGAAGGGTAAGTTAGCCCCACGCTTTGTAGGACCTTTCAAGATTTTGAAAAGAATTGGGAAAGTGGCTTACAAACTGGAGTTACCTGCTGAACTTAGCGGAGTTCATCCTGTCTTTCATGTTTCAAACCTGAGGAAGTGCTTGGCTGATGAAAACTTGCATGTTCCACTAGAAGAATTCAAGTTGATGAGTCATTGCACTTTGTTGAGAAGCCTGTTGAGATTATGGATCGTACCCTGAAGAAGACCCGAACAACTACCACACCTATCGTTAAAGTTCGTTGGGAAAACAAATGTGGAGCTGAGTTCACTTGGGAACGTGAGGATCATATGAAGGAGAGATACCCGCATTTATTCTCTTAGCTTATTTCTAATTTCGGGACGAAATTCTTTTAAGTTGGGGAGACTGTAACATCTTGTATTTGTGGGTAACTAATAGTTAATCTCGTTTATTCTTGTATGGGCCATTAATGCTTTTTCATGAAACTGGTGGGTGGTTGTGTTTATCTATTAATAGTCTTAACCTTTTAATGTAAAAGGTTATAGTTTATCTTTTGAATTTAAAAATAAATAAAAATGGTAAATAATACCTTATAATAAAAATAATAACAACATTAATAATAAAAATAATATAATAATAATAACAACAATAAATGATAACTATAATAATAATAACTTATAAAGAGTTATTAACTTAAAAATGTTAAAACTTAAGTAATAAAGTTGAGGGGGGTGTTTTGTCATTTTAAAAACTTAATATGGGAGTTTTTACATAAAATGATAAACATTTGTAACTTGAGGGGCTATTTGTGTAATTTTTGAAAAATCAAATTGTTTCCCCCCCCCGTAAAACCGGTGACCGGCTCCGGCCACCGCCGGCCATTTCCCGTGAACTCCGGCAGCCCTAAAACCCTTTAAAACGCCAATTTACGAACCTAAAACCGTTTCCAATCGATTCATGGGCATGATTCGACACTAGAGGTGTGTAATAATCAGGTTTAATCGAGTTAAAGCTTCGGTTTCAGGTTTGAAGCATTCCATTAAACTTGCTTTCAATCATCGGACCGTTTGTGCATTAAAGATCAATAATAACCAAATTAATTGAACCCACACAATCATCTAACCGTTTCTACTCGATTCCTATGTACAATTTCAGTCTAAACACCTGAAATCATCGCACATAGAACCCTATTCCATCGCGAAACTGAGGCTGACTGAACTCCAGTCTTCGAACGTTTAACTTCTAATTAGTTGAGGCTTAGAACCGTGAGCATCACTCGAAGATTCACACAAGTTTAATTTGGTTAACATCAGCAATTGCACCTTGAACGAATTCAAGCCTCGGTCGCAACTCGTCTGCAAGTGTTCTTGTCTGCATAAACATCGAATCGGGTAATTAATTGTGTCCGTAGACTCGTAATCACATGGGGAATCAAAGCCCCATGATTATTCACGAAAACAGTATTGTTTCGATCTTTGATTTTGGGTTTGATCAATCTAGGGTTCTAAGGAAATTGGGGATTTCTGTGTTTATTGTATTTAGCTTTTTAAGGCGGAGTTTTAAACGCGGCTGGATGCCTTGGTTCACTGGTTCCCCACTCACATTCCGAATTAGAGGTCCCGGGTTTGAACCCGGCGACCTCCAATTCAATTGTTTTTGGCTTTTCAGCCTTTTAAAAAATATATAAAATTTTCTAAAAATTATAAAAAGAGATTTTGTAAACTTTGGTTATTTTTAAAGCTATCCTATTATTTTTCTACAATTTACCACTTTAAACACCTTAACAATTTTCTTATAAAATAAAATTTAACAAAGTTATTTTTATAAGAATAGACTTTATATAATATTGGTAATTCATGTAATTATTATTTAAATACTATACAATTAAGGATTAAATATGATAATTATAGAATTTATATATTTTATAATTAACCTTCACAAATTGTTATAAAGGTTTTAATTTTCTTAAAATTGGATACATGACATTTTCTCTTAGATTAAGCTTATATATGATCTCTCTAACCAACGTCATTTAACACCGCAAAATACCAATTTGAAACCCTAGCCTCGTTTAACTATTAATTATATTAAATTGTAACCTTGTAAATATATACTTGTTTTAGGTGCGTTGTGAAGGTCTACGTTGAACGTTGCTTGTTATTATTCTTATTAATCATCAAATATATATTATTTGATCATGTGAGTACTTCCATACCCCTTTTTCATATTTTTACACTTTGGGGTGGAACATGTTATCCTATTATCTTTACACTTGCACACATTTTTGAGACTTGTAAACGTTATGACAATTCCTCATGTAAGTTATGGTTAGTTGGACTTTTTGTAATTACCATGTTATGGCACTATATGTACAATCATTAACTATTGCTAGCCCAGTGAAGTCATAGATCTATGGGCAAGACAAGCCTGCTTTGGTTGATCTAAGTACACTTAACTGATCGTATATACTTTAAACATTTGAGACTTGTAAATTTTGTCGAGGTTTGATTGTTGCATTGTTCATGACATCCCTAATCACAATGTTCACTAACTTATGACTTGAAATGCCATCTTTATATATGCTATGTATTTAAAACTATGGAATGCTCACCAACATTATTGTTGACCTCTTTATTTTTAACATGTTTCAGGAATGCTCAAGTTTGATTATCTACACATTGAAGCTTGCACATCTAGGGATGGACCTAGATTAATAAATAAAATAGGATGAATTGTTACATTTTATGTTACGTTTTTTTTATATCCTTTGAGACTTATATTTGTAATGTGACAAATGAAATTTATGTGTAAAATATATTTGGATTATAAATAGCGTTATGTGGCTATGAACTATCTTAACTCTCATTCCTCGACGTTTCCGCCGTCAAGTTGGGGTGTGACAGTTGATATTAGAGGCCAAACATTTCTTATGAATCAGGAATCTCTCCTGTCCACGACCGATGTGGATATGTGTAGGGTGTCACAAGAGGTGCATAAAACACTCACCGTCTCTTGCTAGCTTCTTGCAACTCACTTGTAGATATATATATATAATATATACATATATATATATACATATATATATATACATATATATATATACATATATATATATACATATATATATACATATATATATACATATATATATATATATACATATATATATATACATATATATATATATATACATATATATATTACATATATATATATATACATATATATTATACATATATATATATATATATATATATATATTATATATATATATATATAATATATATATATATATATATAAAATATTGGCACACTGTTGAACTATTTTACCTTCACACTCTTGCAGCTTCAAAGTGTAGAATTCCATAAAAAGAGAGTTAACCTTCTCAAATATAACATACTAGGTTAGTTCCCGTGTATTACACGAAATGAATAAAAAATATTAAATAATTAGTAATTTAAATTTATGCATTATAAAATTATGCCTGAAGATAAAATATGATTATAATTACGTATAAATAACTATTTTAAGTATAATAAGCAATAATGTATTTTTCGTAAAAAATTTTCTATAAAAAATTGTGATTTTTAAAATATTTTATTTTAAGAAAAATGATTTTTTAAAGAAAATGTTCGTTGTATTATGTAGTTTATAAAACTTTTATTTTTAAAAAAGTGTGTTTTAATAAAATTGGTTTTTATTTATTAATATATATATATATAATATAAAAATGGTAAGAGTAAAATTACTAGTATTCGTTATTATTATTATTAATATAGAGAAATGAGAACATTAGTATGATAAGGCTTACAATTATTTTATGTTTATTTTAGTGTTTTTATAGATAGATATATAGGCTAAAAGCTCATTGATTAAACGGATTATAGTTAGTAAAAACCAAAAGAGTTAAATTATAATATTTTAATATTAATATAATAAAAAGCATGTATACGTAATAGTTCAAGAAATAAAACAACTATACTATTTATAACTCTCTTATCTAAATAGCTTTATTTTTAGACATTCGTTTTAAGATTTTTTCATTAAAATTAATTTGCTTTATCAAAATCTTGTTTTTAAATTATAATTTGTAATTATTTTGGTTGTTTTAATAAGACTGTTTTTAAAATTTTCACCTTTATAATTTTCTAGAAACTAAATGATTTTAAATATTTGCTTATAAAAGGTTTAGTGTTTTAGAAAAGTTTATATTATATAAAATTTTTATTTTTTATTATTTAGATTTTAATTAAAAGATGTAATTTTTAACTTACTTAATAAAATATATATTTTAAAAAAATATAGTTTGATTTAAAAAATCTAGATAAGAGAGAGAATTATAACGATTAATAAATTATTTTTTAATAAGAGAAAGAAACTTGTATTAGTATTTAAATTATTATAATACATTTTGGAGGGAAAATCAATGTGTGAATATGTAAAAATTTAACAAGTGACAAAAATGTAGGTTGAAAATATAACAAGTACTAAGAAAACCTTTTTTTATTAGTATTGATAGATGATAGATTCTTGGTCGGAAGATTAGCACCACTTGAATGAAACTTTAACTTCACTTTGTGTAGATAGAGGGAGACATTTTGTTTCTCTTTTGTTATCTTTAATGACAACTCATCTAAGAACATGATTTAACGATTGTTTATTTTGAAACACGTTAGTGCTATTATTATTTGGTTTTTTAAACCAAGTACATTGGATCATTGACAAACGATTTTAAAAGTACTAAAATTGTTGGATCCATTGGTTTGCAAATAATTTAAAATGTTTGTGTTAACAAGTAAAACTTGTAAGTAATTTATAAAACTTCTAAAAAAGTAGTAAAGTTTTTAACTCATAAACATAACAAATGATAACACTTGTAACCCGTATATACCATAAATAATAGAGGGGTGTACACGTAATAAGTTGGGAAACATAACATTTTTTTTTAAATTACAAAAAACTATAGTAATATCATACTAAATTCTTTATTTTTATAAAAATTATAGTATATGTATAAATTCTTCCATTTTATAAACATTATAGTGCATATATTCGTATATAAAATAAAACCAGTCTTTAATAATCATTATACTAGTGCATGGTATTAGAAAACTCAGCAAATGATGGCAAAATGGGAGATAAAAATTGAGTAAATGCCATGATAATGGACATGACGCGTGATAGCATGTAATCCACCCGTGATGAGCTCGAATACTTGGGGGACCGACTTTTATCCTTCACCATCTTTTTTCGATTATTAATAAAAAAATTGACTTCTTAGGTCTTGAGCAATGGTTTTACATTACATAATTCTTTAACATGTCATATCAACATCTCATATCAATTTCTATTGACTTTTTCATATTGTTTTAAATTTTCGTATCAACGTCATATCAATTTCCACGGATAAAACGACGAACCATAAAACGTTACAATCAATTCAAAGAAAAGAAAAAAATTACAAACAAGCAATCTTTGTGGCCTTAATTTCATAAAATATTGTAATCAACTGAATCATATAGATAGTTTTACTGACACCTTCTCATCGTTTTAAGATTTATATGACCAGTGGCGGAGCTTAACCATCTTTGTAAGGGGGCGGGGGTGAAATGATTTTTTTCAGGGGGGACGAACTCGATATTTATAAAAATATTTATACTACCAGGCTAAAAATTTACATTATCGGGCCAAAATTTAACACTACGGACGAAAAAATAGGGGGGACGACGGCCCCCCGGCCCCTTAAAAGCTTCGCCACTGTATATGACTTAGTTTACAATAAGAAATTGATTAAAAGTTAGGTTAATGATTTGAACCTTGAAACGATCTTGCAAACCGAACCTACCGTTTAATCTATTATTTATTTTAAAATTTTACAGTGATGTTTATCTATCCGGTAACCATTTTAATTGTTCTTAAAAGATTTATTATAGATTAGATTTTTTTAAAAAACATTTAAACCATAAAATCGAGCCCAAAGTTTCAAACGACGCAACCAATTCTAGGGGTGTTAAAAAAATCCCTATCCGAAAACCCGAAATATCTGGTAATTGGGATTCCGAATTTCAGATATCTAAAATTTCAGATTCTGACTTGGATAGTTATTAGAAAATTTTAGGATTTTCGGATATCCAATTATTTAAAAACCTCAAAATATTTTTTGGTATTTTTTTAAATATTAAACTTTTTTAATACTAGGTCAATACATTTTAGCGTATATTAAGACAAATTTAAAATGTGTTGGTTTTTACACTATTTTTATAATAGCATATATTTAGTTATTCCAAAAATAATAAAAAATGACATTTTGATATCCAAATCACTATCTGTATCTAAAATATCATTTATTTGAGATTTCGAATACAGATACGAATAATAATTTCAACTATCTAAAAATTTAGTATACCTTAAATTTTAGATTTCCAACTTTAAACACTTCTAAGGGTGGCGTGCGTTCGTTGTATGGGCACGATGGCACCTGACCCTGTGTTTTTGAGATGGGGTACAATATTGTCATGCTGTGCTTCCTCCCCCATTTTGACCGTTAAAAAGAGTTGGTAGACTTTCACACCCCCCAAAAAACATGGTGTGAGCATATTTTTTTCAAATAATATGATGTGACACAGTAAAATATGATTAACGGGTATGTGATGTAATATGATCTGATATAAAATATGATATGATATAATAAAATATGATATGATGTGATATAATAAAATATGATTGACCGGGATATATGATTTGATGTGTTTGATGTGAACGTCTTCTCCTCCCTAACCACTTTCCATGCAGTTTATTGTTTTTTTTTTAAATCATAATTTGTGGCACAGCTAAAAGCTTTCATTAAAATTAGCCAAAACCAACCGTACCCTAACTACCCTTGTTTGAATATTTTTGTCTTTTTCTACGAAATTCAATGTTAAATTAGGCGCAAAATTTTTAATCGTGAAAAGGTACCTCTTAAATGCAATTATACGCTTTTTCTTGTTTTTCTTTATCAAACTTAACATATAAATAAAAAACAGGATAGTTTCATATGCGCGTTAACTCTGTGCTTAATTTTATACAACGATAAGCTCATAAATTATATTTTTAATAAATGGTCGTATGTCTTAAAATTATAAAGTGAAGAATTAAAATTCTATAGGTGCAAGTTCTATGGTTAAAAAAAAAAACTAAAAGTCTTCTAAACTAGAATAAATTCGGTTTTGTTGTATGAAATTTAACAAAAATAACTATTTTCATTAAAAATTTAAAAATTTCAATTTACAATCATAAGTTTAATCACTTGCTTTTAAATTTTTATTTCAAAAGTTTTATCACTATTTTTAATATGAGTATACTTTATCTTCAAATGATTAAACTCTTAAACTGAAGTTCAAACAAATAATAAAACTTTTGAACCGAAACTTTCTAATTTTACAAGAAGAATTATTATTTTTTAAAAAAAAAACCTAAAGAGTAAAACCGAATAGAACTTTCTAAAAATATATTTTAATTTATTTTGTGAAACAATAATTTATGATGATATACAGATCACCTGGTTAAGCGCAAATACGCAAAGTAGTAGTCAACTTTAGGAGGAAGCAACCCCAAATCGCGTTTTTTACTCCCTCTTTTCGCTACTGTTCGTTTGAATCGTTTCTCTAATTCTCTCTCTACACTTAACATCAATTTCATCAGTATGTATGTATCTCTGATCTCTTCTACTGTATAACCATACGTTCTCCGTTAGTCGGTGCCTACAGAAATTGGTCGGTGATTTGTCGATTCAGTGTGAATGCTAAACCCTAACGCCTCCAAATCACTGTAATTTAACAACTCCTTTTGTTTTTCTAGGATAATTCGATGAATATGTCGGTGATTGAGGTTATTATGTTTGATTTGTCACAGAATTGTGCGTGAGAGTGGAGAATTGAGGTGTCATCTTTTATGCGACAGTTGTTGATTTGATTTTACGGTAATGAGCGGCGGTGCGTCACCCTACCGGAAGTTCCGGAAGGATGTGGAGTTCGGTGGTGGAAGTGGCGGTGGATATGATGATCATGAGTCGAGTTATGATGATCCGTTTGATATTGCTCGTACCAAGAGTGCACCAGCTGATCGCCTTAGGAGATGGAGGGTATTGTTTCTTTGTTTTGTTATTGATTGCTTGTTGTTTTGAATGAATGTCGATGCTGTACTGTTTTGATATGTGTTCATCACTGTAATTGCCGTTTTCAGTTAGGGCTTCCTCATTGTATTTTGTAGATTTCTTTAGTTGAGGTATTTTGGGAAGGAGATAGTTATTATTGTTTAGAGTTTCCAAAGGGGGGCATTAGAAACTAGAACGCCTTAATTTGCATTGGCATTTTATTTGTTTTTTAATTAGCTGTGAAACGCTAACAGTAATATATAAGACTGAAACTATAGGGATGAAGTCTTTGCAAGAATAACATGGGTTTAAAGATGTGTTTATATATAAATGACTCATTATGCGAAGGTTTATGGTTTCACTTGGTACATCAAAAGGCAATGTTGGTTTTTTAGTTGAATGTTTCTTCTGTACTTATTTGGAACGTATTATATTAATATATGCAAACTCTTTAGGAGGATTAACAGTTAATAAGTTGCAAAACGTCTGATATGCTTTCATTGCGCAATCATAATATATCTTTTTAGGCATGATGACGATTAATTCCATCAGTCTAAAAATGTAGGCTTTGTGACGATTAAGCTACGCGTAATAGAAATCTGCATTTTATGCTTCTATATTATACAACATATGTTAACTTTTTAGAATGAAATCTAAAATAACCTACATTTCAATTTGATTTATGTGTTCTACATTGTGTTCCTTTAGTTGGTTCATGATCGACAATCATGTCGTTTTGCTACAAGTAAGAGCTAACTTACAAATTGGCAAATTGTTGTCACATGAACCATATCTCGTGATGTTAGACTATTAGTTAATCTAGTTATGCTGATGTAAATAAATAAATAACCATAGTGTGATCATGGTCTACTTCATCACTCTTGTTTTCTCTTGATGCTGATGTAAATAAATCAAACAACCATAGCGTGATCATGTTCTACTTCATCACTTTTGTTTTCTCTTGAAGCTGCTTAATGAATTAACTAAGTTTTCTTTAATATAGCAAGCTGCACTTGTATTAAATGCTTCCCGTCGATTCCGTTACACTTTGGATCTGAAAAGGGCGGAAGAGAAGAAAGAAATTATAGCAAAGATCAGAACTCATGCTCAAGTCATACGAGTAATGCTATCTCATCTTTGTACACAATCTAAATTAACTTGAATTGCCTGATGATCTGTAATTTTTGTATTTCAGGCAGCCTATCTTTTTCAAGCAGCTGGAGCAAAACCAGATGGTATTTTCTTTTATATTGTTTTGCTAATTAAAATTTTGTACTTTTTAGGTGTTAATATTGGATGGACTTGTTAACATGCTCTTTGTAACAGGAACCCCGAAAGCACCACCATCTCCCATTCCTACTGGTGATTATGATGTTAGTCCCGAACAGCTTGCTACAATGACACGAGACCATGATTTTTCTGCTTTGCAAAACTTTGGAGGGGTAAGTTATGATATCTCCACTCCCCCCCACACAAACCCACCCACACAGACACAGAGCATTTAGTTCATAATTCAGTGGTTGACACTGTTTTTTGTTTTCTCTCCATGAACGCAACAGGTCAAAGGTTTGGCAGAAAAGTTGAAGACAAACCCTGATAAGGGAACTAATGTAGATGAGTCAAACATATTAGATAGAAAAAATGTGTTTGGATCAAATACATATCCACGAAAAAAGGGTCGAAGCTTTTGGGTACTTGTTTTATGTGGACCTTTTGATAAGCTGTATTGATACTGTTAAGGTGTTAAGGAGGAAAATGTAAATAATTGGATTAATGTGTTGTGTAGAGGTTTGTGTTAGATGCTTGTCGAGATACAACTTTGATCATTTTGATGGTAGCTGCTGCTGCTTCACTGGCACTAGGCATAAAAACAGAGGTTAGTGAATCAGTACTTGTTGCTGGATTTATCCTTTTCTATATAAATATGTATGTTTGAATAGCGTGCTGTCGTGCACTATATTTTCAGGGGATTGAAGAAGGTTGGTATGATGGGGGAAGCATAGCTTTGGCTGTTATAATTGTCATACTTGTCACAGGTGCTTAACTAAATAAGTATGAATATTATTAATTATTGTGTTATGAGCAGAAACTTAATGTCAGAAATCTTGTTTCTGTTCTGTAGCCATAAGTGACTATAAACAATCACTTCAATTTCAAAACTTAAATGAGGAGAAGCAGAACATACAATTAGAGGTGGTTTTCACCAATGTATTTTGTATTTTTTACATATTTTTATGTTAGTTTTGCTCACAGACCTAAGACGATTTTGGTAGGTCGTAAGAGGTGGAAGAAGGGTGGAAATTTCAATATTTGATATAGTTGTGGGGATGTCATACCTCTAAAAATTGGAGACCAGGTCAGAGAATATGCTATTAATTAATTTTAGTAACATGGTCCTTATGATTTCTATTATTATATAATTGCATTTGTTGACACATAATTGTATAACTCAGGTTCCAGCCGATGGGGTTTTAATTTCTGGTCACTCCCTTGCTATTGATGAATCAAGTATGACTGGGGAGAGTAAAATTGTGAGTTTCATAGAATTTTACATATGTTGCTTTTTTCATGTCTGTAAGTCTTTGTGAGTAGGTAACATAGCTTTTTACATGGTGGAACAGGTTACCAAAGATCACAAATCGCCATTTTTAATGTCTGGATGCAAGGTGGCTGATGGCTATGGTACTATGCTGGTATGAAAGATTCTGCCTTTTTCCAAATCACTTGCACTTCATTTTAAGATATTCAAAGATTATCCCATAAGCCCCTAGAATCGACTTGTTTTCAATCTTGTGATATTCAGAAATATATTAGCTTCTTTTTCTTCCCAATTATATGCTGCTGACATTTGAATCTTTTCTGTATGAACCAATTTTTTTTTGTTTTGTTTTCATAATCATTTTTAGGCAACTAGTGTTGGAATAAATACAGAATGGGGATTGCTTATGGCTAGCATTTCAGAAGATAATGGTGAGGAAACACCATTACAGGTTATTTCTCAATACAAACTCTTTTTCCTTTTTGTAGTTGGTAATACATAATTGTTCATACTTATAAAAGCACTCAAAGTTTTTCAAGTATTGACTTGATGTTTACTAGGTGCGTTTGAATGGGGTTGCAACATTTATTGGTATAGTTGGGCTTGTGGTTGCTGTATCTGTTCTTATCATCCTTCTCGCTAGGCAAGTTAATATTAAGTCATTATGGCCATACTTTATGCTGCTGCTCTTCCTAGCTCTGTGATGATCATTTTCTGTTTATTAGGTTTTTTACTGGACACACGAAGGATGAAAAGGAAAATGTAGAGTTTATTGCTGGCAAAACGAGTGTTGGGGATGCTGTTGATGGTGCAATCAAGATATTTACTGTTGCGGTACGTATCTCCTGGATTAGGGAGAAGATGCATTTAGTTCTGTATCCCTTGCAGCATACTAATTCTTGAAGAATTTATAGGTGACTATTGTTGTTGTTGCGGTGCCAGAGGGGCTTCCGCTGGCTGTCACCTTAACGTAAGTTATTCGTTTCTCTAATAGTTTGTGTTTTTCTTTCTTTCTATGTGAGAATTAGTCATTTTTGGACACTTAAATGGTTAACCTGTCCTTGTTTTATGCATAATTACAGGCTTGCATACTCGATGAGAAAAATGATGGCGGACAAAGCATTGGTATGTTGGATAATCCATTCTCAATATCTGTTGAACCTACACCTTAATTTTGTTGTTAATTATGCAAATGCAGGTTAGAAGGTTATCTGCTTGTGAAACAATGGGTTCTGCAACCACAATTTGCAGTGACAAAACTGGAACCTTGACTTTGAATTTGGTGGGATATTTTGCTTTTGTTGAGATGATTTATGAGTTATTGCTGATCTTGCTTTCTTTCTCTTATTATCAAATGATAAAGTATTTTGTTTTTGCATACTAATGGCATATCTTTTGCTTCTTCAGATGACTGTGGTTGAGGCTTACATATGTGGGAAAAAAATCGATCCGCCAGACAACACATCAGAGTTGACATCAGGGGTTACATCTCTTCTTATTGAAAGTGTTGCCCAGAATACAACTGGCAGTGTATTTTTGGCTGAGGTAATTAAACTTCTTGAAAAGAATATGTAGTGTGTGCCATGATAAGTATTTGTATAGGTATCTTACTGGTCTTCAACATTTTTTTGAGATTGAGAATTTCAGTGGTCATTTTTGTGTCAATAGGGTGGCAAAGATGTGGAGGTCTCTGGATCACCAACCGAGAAGGCCATTCTTCAATGGGGGGTTAAAGCAAGTTTCTCACTCCCACTTTTTTACAGTTTTTTTTTTTGGTTTTTTTTTGTTTTTATATATCTGGCTTATCATTTTTATAATAATTGCAGCTTGGAATGAATTTTGAAGCTGTCAGGCAAGAGTCATCAATTATTCATGCTTTCCCTTTTAACTCTGAGAAAAAACGAGGTGGTGTCGCGGTGAAACGGGTAACTCTACAGCCTTCGCAATGTTAACACTCACTTTCAGCAAGCCTACAGAAAAATCAAACTTAGGCAGCAACTGGAAATGCCCAACTATTATTCTGAAGGTGTTATGATTCGCGTGAAATACATATTTACTTTTTTGTTTTATTTTCTCACAGCCTGATTCTCAAGTTCATGTACACTGGAAAGGTGCTGCTGAAATTGTCTTAGCTGCATGTACAACGTACATGGACAGTAATGAACAGCTGGTTCCCCTTGATGATGGAAAGGTATTTTAGTTATTAGCAATTTCATGGATTAGCATTGTTTCTCTTGCTTCTTAGTTACGATATCTAAATATCGAGGATTAATTCTATATGATGTATGCTATCGAAAAACTTCGGAAATTTAAGGACATATGTTTAATTTTAAGGTGGTTGGTTAAATTATTCACGATCCAAGGTTAATTATATCTAAACTTGCAGGTAGAATATTTTAAAAAGGCGATTGAAGATATGGCTGCTGGAAGTTTGAGGTGTGTTGCTATTGCCTACCGACCATTGAAAGGCGAAACAGTGCCAACAGATGAAGAAGAACTGTCGATTTGGGAATTGCCTGAGGGTGATCTTGTTTTGCTTGCAATAGTTGGTTTGAAGGTATGCAACCTTTTGATCTAGCTCCACTTGATCAGTTCTTTAAGTAAAATTGTTTATAGAAAATCAATTTTTAAATAATTGGTTTTCAATGTAGGATCCTTGTCGGCCAGGTGTCAAAGATGCTGTTCAACTCTGTGTAAAGGCTGGTGTGAAGGTAATTTACACAGTTCTATTTTAGATGTGTAGATCATTGTTCTATTATTATACCTACTATTCGTTGCAAATAGTTGTCAATTTACTTTAATCCATGCAGGTGAGAATGGTTACTGGGGACAATCTTCAAACAGCAAGAGCAATTGCATTAGAATGTGGAATACTTGGGTCAAATGCAGATGCTACTGAGCCAAACCTAATCGAAGGGAAAACATTCCGTGCCTTGTCTGAAGCACAAAGACTGAACATAGCTGATAGGATATCCGTACTGATATTACCATAATACCCTCTTAATAATAAGTGATAATTTATTTGTTTGGCTTTAAAATGTACATTAAAATCTTATGTGTGCATGATTAACAGGTGATGGGGAGGTCTTCTCCTAATGATAAGTTATTACTCGTTCAAGCACTGAGGAAGAACGGACATGTTGTTGCTGTTACTGGAGATGGAACTAATGACGCCCCTGCTTTACATGAGGTGATTAAATTTTTTTGTTACTGTATGTTCCTTTTTTGAAATCAGTATCAAAGTTATTTGCATATTTTTAACGATTTTTTAAATTGTAGGCTGATATTGGTCTTGCTATGGGTATTCAAGGCACCGAAGTAGCAAAGGAGAGCAGTGACATCATCATTTTGGATGATAATTTTGCTTCAGTCGTAAAGGTGATTACTTATATCTTTTAGTTCTGGTTGGATCAACTGATTTTAACAATCAATAAACCAAAATGTACATCAAAGCTCAATATGTTTATGCTTGTCACATAACAGGTGGTTAGGTGGGGAAGATCTGTATATGCAAATATACAGAAATTTATCCAGTTCCAGCTTACTGTGAATGTGGCTGCACTTGTAATTAATGTTGTGGCAGCAATTTCAGCTGGTGATGTTCCCCTAAATGCAGTGCAGGTATCTCTCTTGTTCTGTTGCAAAAATAAGGAGTTAAATTTGTGCAAATAATGATAATTTTTTACTTCTGTTTGTTTTGATTTTTGTGTAGCTCCTCTGGGTGAACCTAATTATGGACACACTCGGTGCACTTGCACTGGCTACTGAACCACCCACGGATCACCTCATGGACCGCCTTCCTGTCGGGCGCAGGTTATATTTTGCAGTAACACAAGGTTTTATCTAATAATCATTTCTTCTGTTTTATGTTATTAATTTTGTTCCTTTGTTTTCCTCAGGGAACCTCTTATTACAAATATCATGTGGAGGAATTTATTAGTCCAGGTATTGCATTTTTCCTTTATTAATTTTGTGTTAAAAACTGTTTAAATAATAATGTAATTGTTGCAATGAAACTACAGGCTTTTTATCAAGTGACGGTTCTTCTTGTACTCCAGTTTGGAGGTAGACAAATCCTACATTCACAGCATGATCCTGATGCACATGCTACTAAAGAGAAAAATACTCTGATATTCAACTCGTTTGTCTTTGCTCAGGTAATTATTCCAACTTATGCCAGTTTCGTGTTGCAACACGCCAACTCTACTATAACAAGTTACTAATCATTATTGCTGCAGATATTCAATGAATTTAATGCACGGAAGCCTGATGAAATAAATGTTTTCAAAGGAGTAACTAAAAACCGTTTGTTCATGGGTATTGTGGGCTTTACTGTGGTTCTTCAAGTAAGATTAAGAGGACCCCCTCTCTTCTACTTTTCTTTTATGTCTATCTTGCTCAGAAACGGATGCACTGATCTCATATATGCATAATCGACCAGGTCGTAATAATCATGTTTCTCGGGAAATTCATGTCAACTCAAAGGTTGAGTTGGTACTTGTGGCTAGTTTCTATTGCAATTGGATTTGTCAGGTCAGTTGTATATTCAAATCACTTCAGAGAATTAGGGCTGTTTCCAAACCAAACTGAGCAAAGGCTGCTCGAACTTGCTCAGTTTACCAAGCGAGTGGCTCCTCTCAGTTTGATTTTTCAAATTCGATCAATACTTTAAGACTCGAACTCCGTTTGGCTTGTTTACTTGATCAATACATATCTAATAAGTTCAACAAAAATGCGAATGTAAAACACAAATGAACTTCTAACTCAAACTCAACTATTAAAAAATCTCATTTTCAGAAGAATTATGGTTAATACCATGTCCACCACGTCTACTTCAAGTCCCAAACTCAAATACATAAATTAAGTTTAGTATGACATTCTACAGACGAATGCATAAATTTGCTAAACTAAACTGATATGAGAAACTTTCATTACTCTCATAAAGATTGTCATATCATGAATTGAACTAAACTATTGACGTGAGAAGACGTTCATAACTATAAAGTGATAAGTCTGAATATAAGAAAATGAATTAGCACTTTAGAGTCGGCTAGGGTTAAGTTTTTATATATATATATATATAGATATAGATAGATATTTTAATTGGTTTTCAATAGACAAACCCTATACACACACACATATACATATATATATATATATATACACATATGCGTGTATATACACACATATATATATATACACATATGCGTGTATATACACACATATATATATATATATATATATATTATATATATATATATATACATACATATATATACATACATACATAATATACATACATACATATATATATATACATACATATTATACATACATACATACATACTATATATATATATATATATATATATAATATATATATATATATTATATATATATATACACACATGCGTGTATACACACACACACGAGCGAGCGAGCTATGGCTCATTTACAACTGAACCAAGTCACTACGGCTCGTTTACAAACCAAACCGAGTCGTTTGGCTCGTTTACAACTCGAACCGAGTCGCTTGGCTCGTTTACAACCAAGCCAAAATCGATGAGCTTATCTCTGAGCATATTTTGATTGAGCTTCAAGCGAGTTTCGAGCGTAGAGTGATTTGGGCAGCGCTGCCCTATTATTATTCATTTGATGGTTTTTCATCTGTCACTAGTTGGCCTCTTGCGGCTGTTGGGAAACTGATGCCCGTCCCTGAAAGGCCCTATGCTGATTATTTTGTCGACATGTATGAAGCTTGCACACGGCGTAGAAACAGAGGTACGTCTTTGATACAAAAATGGTTAAAGGCAATTTCATATGATGAAAACCGATTCTTATAACTTGTAAACTTGTGTTTCTTCATTTCATAGGTCCATCTACTAGAAGAAATGAGGATGATACTTGAATAGAATCATCTCTTGAAGGGTACCTTTTATCATTTTAATAGTGTTTGCTCTTCTGGACGTAAATCAAAGGCTAACATCAACTTATATACTTCTAACGATACTATGGTTTTGAGCTCTCTTGGGGTTTAGGTCAAGAACTTGGAGCCTTTTGTGGAGGTTTTTCTCCTTAAAAAAGAATTTGAAATCGTTTTTGGTTGGTAAATTAACGTTGATTTTATTCTAATGCTTTGCCTTCTACACGAGGCTAATCTGAACATGCTGTACATGCTGAGACTGTTTTTCATATACAACTATTTATTATTGTTTATTTTAATTCTTTTCAATAAATGTGAGCAATCATTACTAGAAACTTATGGGATCCTATTAACACCTGTTTTTTGTGTTATATAGACGTTTTTTGTGTTATATAGACATTTTTTACAAGATCGTGTTCGACTTTTTATTAGTTTTTTGAATGAAAAGCTAATTCACATGCTGATTCCTGGTGGTAGGGTATGGATCACAGCTTTTACTGTTAGGTACTTTTTATTAAACCTACTGCTGGTCTCCAGTGGCTGTTAAAATAATTGTAAGAATATAGATAAGCCTGTTGGAAGGGATTTGAGGTTGAAGCTGGTGTCCGGATGCGGTTTCGAACCCAACGATAACTGATTTTGTGCATGGTTTAGCAAGAAGCGGTTAGAAACCAACCTGAACTCTAGAGTTGAAATTGGTTTGTAATCATATCGGTTGAACCTAATTTGAGCATGTAATGAGATGGTCAAAACTTGATTTTCAAACTAGTCAAATCCCCTTTAGAGCCTGGTTTGAACTTGATTTAACTTATTTAACCTAGTTTTTAAACTTATGAAAGCTTAATTTTCAATCTGGTCAACCCCCAAGAATCGGCTAGCCTAAACCGATTTGACTAAAACTAGTTTTTTCGTGGACTAAAATCGGTTTTGAGCGAAAAACAAATTTGGGTACTTCTACCAACACCCATTTGAATATTTGATAGATCAACCAAGCAATGTGCCTGTTCCATAAATTTGTGTTAACACATATATGTTGATATATGAAAAAAGTGAAAGAGTTACCACTCATTTAAATCTTCTTACAAAAGTTGCCTAAAGTGACTTTAAAACTACATAGTTTTGATTATTAGGCTTCAAACAATCTCTTATAAACGACCTCCACTATAAGAAATCCTGATTAGCGGCCAAAGCTTAAAGTATCATATGTTAAGCCGCACATAATGACATAATCAAGATCTTATTGTGTTGAAAGAACTTTACTATTCAAATATCAAGAGAAAAATGCTGTTCAATTGTTGGCCAACCAATTGTTGGTCAACCAACTGTAGGAGGAGGGCCCCATGTCGCGAATTCCCTTCGTTGAACAGCACACCCCACGACGGGCCACTCTCCCATTCTTGACCGTTGGAATATAGCCGTTGCCTACTCGACACCCCCCACCCCACCACACACACACACACAATGGCTAATTTAAAATTCTTTTTTTTTCAAACACTATAAATACTAACTAATTACCACAAATTTTATACACCATTCCCAATACATCTTTCTACTTATTTCTAGCTTTACAAATATGCAAGTTGAAATCTATTTTGTTTTCTATTCATCATCTTCGAATAGTTTGCAGTTCGACAGTTTGGAATTTTTTAGTCTTCTTGAACACGTTGATTAGGCTAAAATGTAAGATGTTTAGAAATATGTTTTGATGCCTCAAGATTTATTTCTATGCATTGTTGAAGATATACGTAACAATGTGACAACCCTAGGTCAAGGTTAGGTAAATTTAACATTTTTAAGAACTACTCTAAGTGGATAGTATATATTTACATTCTTTATTAGAGATTGTTAAGGTATTTTTATGTGTTAACCTTATATGATTTTATCATATTTTTGCGTGATAGTACGTGAGCATGCATGCATAAGTGTTTATGTGTGCATATGTGCAACTCTTGTATAAATCTTGTGATTATCATATCACAGGATTGTGTGATTAGTTACTTGAATGTTAGATGCTTTAATTGCATGCAATGTATTGAGATTTGAAATTTAATTACTAATCAAGTTAACATCCATAAACTTTATGTCAAAAAGTAAAACTAAACCAATCTTAAACATCTAAACATTAAACTCAACCTTAGCAAAATATCAACTCATTAGGACTTCCACTAACCTAGATTAACAAGTAAACTAAGTAACTAACCTTAGCTTAATGACTAAGTGGGTCATTAGCCCCTTGATCGACACCTAGCATGACCATTACACTAATCACTCTCTAAGCTTACCACCTATCACCTAAGGAGCCGACCAATCACCTTTACAAAAACCACCTCTTCAACCTAGCATAGTCCTAATGATGATGAAACCCATTTCTTGAACCTCTCGGCCGATGGAGTTAACACAACCACAAACCACCGCAAACTACCACAACCATAACCACTCTTGGCGCTCTCTCTCTCGGTTTTCATACAAGCCATCACCATCTTGTTCTCGATTCTCAAATCACCACCACCACCACCACCCTCTAGCTCTCGGTTCTCACATCATCTAACCGACTACATCATCCTTTGCTCACCACCGATTCTCACCCTCAAGAACATCATGGAGCAAGTTGTCTTCAACTAGATTGTGATCAACCTTCCAAGATTCAAGAACCATATCATCAAATGGACTTTCAAGGATCAATCTAGCAATTTCCTTAGTTTTCTTTATCATCAAACAAGGCTTGATTCTCAAATCTATAAACTATCAAGTTTAAAAGTTGTAACACATAACCCTTGAGTTAAATCATCAAGATTATTCATAAAAAAACCTCATGAACTCTTGGTTTCTATCAAAAATCGGTAATGAAAAGAAGTTCACAAACATAAAATTTAAAAAGTTTTATAAAAACCAAGGATTTGAAAAAAATAAAGGATTTAAAGGGTTGAAAACATGTGATATTCATGATAATTAGATTAAATATTTAAATGACTGTGATTGTGGGAATAAAATTAAGAATTTGTTAGAAAATATTAGAAATAATAATCTGTAAATTATGGGATAATTATATTGAATATATTAATTTATATGATTAACTCAAGGAAATAATTTTTTTATTAAACAGAAGATCTGGACTCGATAAAAATCTAGAAAATTTATATAACAACCTTTATACTTTATTGGATTTTCAAAATAAATTTAGTGAATTAATTTGTATGAATAACTAAATTTCATATTATAGAATATTTAATAAGAAGAAAATTAAAAGTGATAGTAAAACTATAGGATAAATCTTGGAACATTTACATAAATTATGATATACTAAAAGAAACAGTTTTTATAAATTTAGAAATTTTTAGAGATATATAGTTATTTCTCCCAGTTATTGTGAAATTTTTTGAAAATTTTAGTAAATGTTTATATTGAGTTACTCCTTTAAAGTTTTATGAGATGATTTAGATTTCAGAATTTTTCTTTTGGTAAAATTTGGTGATTTTTGGATAACAATAGATACCGATTAGGAATTTTGACATAATTAATGATTTAAATGCTTAAAATTTTAAAGAAATACGATTTATTCTAACAAATAATTATTTTATAGGAGTGATTTGATTTGTGGTTGGAATTAAGGCGAGTAACATAGCTCCTTTTTTATGTATATTTTTTGGGGAAAAAGCACACTATTTGTATTTGAATTTGATGCAAATTTAAGAATTTTGATATATTACTGTCATACTTACTGTCATATTGACACACCATTAATTCGAATAAGGAACTGTCAAATAATATAGGTAGCGCTACTTAGGAATATGTCAACTTGCATCTGCCGGATAAGGGCAGTGATGTTATATTATTTGGCATGCTTATTTTGGTGTAGCCGGTTCTAACAACGACATTGATGTTCTCATTCGATCACCATTCTTCACGCAAGAATTGAATGGAACTATCCTCATATGTCCGTTTCATGTTAACGGGCATGCCAATGTTATATATTCTTCCTTGTCAACTTTTGTGAAATCATTACTTTATTCTGTTGATTACAAAGAAAAGAAATTTAAAAAGGTGCAAGATTTTGCAAGAAAAGACGTGGAACGTGCTTTCGTTGTTCTAAAAGCAAAATGACAAATACTTGCTAACAAACTAGTGCGATAAAGATAGAAAAAATGATAAGGTAAATGTACTCGTACATTATACTCAATAATATGATTATAAAAATGACGGAAACGCTATTTCTCTTCTGAACATTCGAGATCCACTGACCTTTCCAGTTGAGAAAGAAAATACAATTTTGGAGTTGCACGGTGAGAACACACATAACACATTTTCGACTTATATTCGATATCGTGAAACACTTTGCGGGAAATGTGGATATCACGGTTTCAGACGACAAAGATTAGCTTGGGCTATTTTTTATTGATTTTAGTTTGTAATAATTTTTAAAATTTTAAAGTATTTTTAAAATTTTTATTGTGTTTATTTTAGTGTAGTTTTTAATTTTAGTTTGAAATTTACTTATTTTGATGACGTAATTTTAAAAATAATTTGTGGCACAGAATGGCATGTGATGTGATGTGATTTGATGCAATTTAATATGATAAAATATGATCAGTGGGTATGTGATGTGATGTGCTATGATATATATGGTGTGGATACCTCTCCCGCACTAGATGGGGTAAAAAAGAAAAACAATTAAATTACAAATATTATACTTGAAGTATCATTAAATTTACAGACATTTTACTTAAAATTTTGATAAGTACATTAAGTAATTTTTATTTGAAAATTTGTCATGATTTTTGTCATTTTCATTAATTGAATTTAAATATTTCTGTTAAGTTTATAACAAATATATTTTTGTCCTTGCCATTAAAGAACAAGATATTTAACTTATACTAATCTTATATTTTTATTCATTTCTTTTCTTATTTACTTACTTCTATTTTTTCTCTTTTTCTTACCACTTTTATCTTGCAACTTATTTAAAATATTATTAATAATTAGTTTTAATTTTTAGAAAAAATATAATTTCATTTATTGATATTAATTTATTATAATTTTGTTAATTGTTAAATTTAGTTATGTAATTTTTGTTAAAAAAATAAATTTGAGAGAACTCGCAATACACTTTTCTAACAATAAAAATTACATAAACTAAGAATAAAATTAACAAAAATTAATGAAAAATAACTACGACTCTAGCATAACTAATTATTAAACATTGAATCAAACATAACTACTTCTAATGTTATTCCTTTATGTCTATAAAATACAACTACGACTCGAACATGGGCACAAAAATCATTCACCGCACATAAGTATGTTTCTCCACTTCCGATGACCTCGTTTGTATACTTTAGGACGATCTGAAAATTTCCAACAAAAATGATGGACTGAAAACACATTAAGTATTTTAAGAATATAATTTAAAGAATTATAGTGAGCTTATTAACCACCTTTCATTCATGATTTTTTCTTTGTCTATACAATATAGTAACGATCATAGCGATCTCCCCTAGTACCTACTGGTATGTCAGGATCCAATTGGTCATGAACATCGTAAGGTGCTGCTCTTCGCGAATCCCAGCATACTCCTGGTTGGGATGGGTAGGCCCACCACTTCACTTTCACTTAGGCCCAGGCCAAGTCAGTGGGGGGATCCTGTCGGGCTCCTTCCCCCCCAAAAAAATAAACTGTACGTGAGAGTTTCCCTTCATACGGCTCGAATCATTCTCAGATGCCCCGAGAGGCATCCTTTCCTTGTTTGTTGGGTTGGTTCACGCGCGCGCAAACGAGCACCGGCCGCAACAGCAGGAAACTATGACCAATAGAGTCAGACACTTAGCTACATCCGCACGCAAAAGGAATGTGGTTCTGGTTGAGGCTTTATTTTCCTTATTAGTAAAGGGGGCTAGGGACGTTCGCGGAGTCCGTGCCTTCCGTACCACCGAAAGGTCGTTCTTGGGCGGATCCCGCTCCTAAACATAAGGGATAGGGGTCCTGGGGCCGGGCCTACCATATCAAAAGGGTCGTAGAAAAAGAACCCGGCCACCTATTTCATTCGACGTTCCGGGGCAGGGGCCCGACCGATTCGACCGACTTTTGCTTTTGGATAACAAGAAGGCGAGCTTCTCTGCTTTGATCAAATAAAAAGCCCAGTCAGCCACCAACTCGGTGCAGGTCACGTGACCTACAGCTCGGCCTTCGCTTTTTGAGGCTTCCTCTACCCACATCTCTATGTGCCCGCAGCACTTCCATATGGAGAAAGATAGGCTTACCATGTTCCATCAATAGCACCTAACCTATGCCGATTTTGGCGGACCGTGCTCCACCCCGGTGAACTCATGCGGTTCCGACGTGCCCAGAGGCCAGAGGCGAATCCGTTCACAGTCCGTAGGACCAACACCATTCGAAGGTTTTAATAAGTTTAAGTTGTTAAAATTTAATTAAACACGTTACATTACATTTTTTAATAAGCTTTTATAAAGAACAAAGTTATTTAAATTAAATCTTTTAAATGTGGTTTTCTGATTTTAGAGATTTAATTTAAAGTTAAACCAACCTTGTTTTAAAATATTATGTTTTCAACTTAATGTGTTTAAATATATGGATTACGTGATATTAAACTACAAATAAAACACCGTGTAAAATCAATGAAATACAAATTATAATATACCAATTTGATTTTAAATCAAAACTTTAGATATCATAGATGGCACATTATGAATAACTCATAAATTTTTTTGATCAAGAATATTTATTTTTTAAAATGTTCTAAATGGTTCATCACAATGCACCCATAAAAACCCATGTATGTTTTAGTTTATGTTTTAGTTTATGTTTTAGTCAATTCTGTAAAGATATTATGAGTTCTTTAAATTTTATTTGTTCTAGCAAAAAATACTGAATCAAATTTAACAAATAACAAAATTATGATATATTAAAATCAATAAATGAAATTAATTTTTTAAATTAAAATTGATTTATTAATTATATTTCAGATAATTTATAAGATAAAAGTGGTGAGAAAAAAGAAAAATAAAAAAGATTAACTAAAAGTAAGTAAATATACAAAAGAAAGAAAGAAAATATAAATATAGTTAAGTTACATATTTTGTCTTATAAAAAGTAAGAGTAAACATTTATCATAAAATTAACAGTAATAGTTTTAGTTAGCAGAAAGGATGAAAAGTATGATAATTTTTCAAAAAAAACTTTCAGTATACTTATTAAAGTTTAAGAATAAAATCAGTAAATTTAGTAATACTTAAAAGATAATATTTGAAATTTACTGATAAAAAAAACTTGGTCGGCATGGGGAATGAACGTAGAGTTAACCATTATAACGCAAGCAATTATTTTTTGTTATTATCTTCTTTCTTTCCACTTATATATAGAACATTAATATGTAATATTGCATGGCACTAACCATCGATATTAAGATCGATACAGTAGATGCATCCAATCAACATATATAATTCTCTAACATAATATTTTATTAAATATATTATAATAACAATTAGTAACTTATCTAATAATAAAACTATAAGCGGAAATGTTCATAGTGTAAAAATGTTAATGTTCATTTCAAACAAGAAAAAAACATTACAAATTTATCATTATTTAATTCTACTCAGTAATTTTATGCTTGCAAAAGATTATAAAAAACCATATACACGTACACAGACACGTACACAGACACGTACACAGACACGTACACAGACACGTACACATCACGACGTACAAAGACACGCGACGTACCTATACACGTACACATACGCGTACACGTATTTCAATTTAAAAGCAACAGCAGCAACAACAACAACAGCAGCAGCAGCGGCAGCCGCGGCGGCGGCAACCAACAATAATAAAGTAATTACAAAATCATTAATTAATTATAATCTTGATTATGGAGGTGCTATAGGAGGGTGTTTTTTCATTCTTCTTTTTAAAGTAAAGTCAATTTATTGATTAAAATGATACAGAACCCCACAAATAAAGATTTCATGTTGACAACAAAAAATAAAAAAAAGTTTACATATATTACCTAATATGAGAAAAGGATGTTCATGTGCAGTATTTATGTACAAGCTTTTTAAGCATGCATAGTTTCCGAAGCATTGTGTACAAGCGGATGATTCAAACTATAAAAGAGTGGTTTTCTTCCTTTTCAACTGAGACCCATTTCTTGGTGTTTAGTGGTGGCCGAACCGCATCCCAGGACTGCATCCCAGGACCGCCTTCTACCAGTGGCGCCGATTCAAGAATATCTTTGGTTGTAACAACTTGTCCGGGCATGGCGGTGGAGGTGGTGGATGAGACAGGCGTTTATTGGGTGTCGCGGTGAGAGGGTGGAGTTGAACAACCGTCAGGCCTCTGTTTCGACCCTCGATTGGCGCTTTTGCCGGTTGTTTGGAGGCTTGGTTTGTGACTTAAATATCAGTTTTCCCATTTCCCTTCTTGTCGATGACGTCCTTGATCGGGTGGTGTAAGTTCGACGTTTAACGACTTTATTTCTGTGGTTTACATATAAATTTATGAGAAATAGAGTTACTTTTGTATCATTTTGTGTTTGTAGGTTAAATGTGAAGAATACAAAGAAACTGAAAGAAACAGGACAAGAATTGAAGCTCAAGAAGTAAAGATATGATAATTGAAGCTGCATGATAATGGTATCTTAAAAAGGGCATAACTTGAGCTAGGAAATAAGTTACATGACCCACGACCTGTCCACGGAAAGGTCTCAAAAAACTACACATGAAATTCAACTTTGTGCAGGGGTGGCACCATCGTCGCCATTGGTGTCAGTATACCCAAAACCTTCTGGACTTACGCCTCCTCTAACGCCTAGCCTGACGCTAGTGTCCGAGTTCGTTGAGATTTGACCTAATTTGAATGGTTTTAAAGGGGAATAAACACTAGGAAGAAAACATCTTTACACATCAATATTGGATGAAAATTAACCATCTTTGATCATTCTCAAGCTCTTCCAACATCAAGATCATCAAATCTACAAGATTTAATCAATCGACTTTGAAGATTCAATGATGATGCAAGGCTAATTCATTTGTGATCACTTTAGGGGACGGGTTTGTGCAAGTTCTTATTTTTCTTAGTTTGTAACCTAGATTTGGGATTTGATCTTGAACATTTTAAGTTCTTTTGGATTCAATATATGATTTGATTATTTAAACAGTTTGATTATATATAAACCAAATTATAATATTCTATGATTTTGATTGTCTTTAATCATTGTGTGATTAATTAGTAGAATTAGGGTTTTATTCTTCAAATAAGATTCTTTAAACTTTAATCCATAATTATCACTTAAGTCATATCAAGTGTAAGTCACCATTATTGACTTCTCACTAGGTTTTTTTAAGAAAAAAATATAACTTTGTTAAACCTGAATCCTGAAATGAGTTGCTTTTTCTTCAAGATTGTTAAAAACTTAAACTTGTATTTCATTCATTGAAGTATTTCTTAAATCAATCCATAAATCAATTTACTTTTCAATGTTTAGTTCTCTTAGTTTACTCGTGTAAGGTCCCGTTCCCGGGCACCTCACAGTTGGTCAACCACAGCAGTTAAAACACTACACATTATAATTATACAAACTTTAAGCATCGGAAATGATTTATCAAAACCCATTCATTTCATTTAAAACACTGTTGTTAAGAAATACATCATCATTATCTGTTTACAAAAGAATTGTTTTAACGCATTACAAAACAACAGCAACATAGAATACGAATGGATGTCAGTCTTTCCCTGCTGAGTAGCTTCACCCTCATGCCATCCTCAGTAATAATTACCTGCCAACTGAAAATGTATAAAAGTCAGCGTTTCTGAGTGAGCTCTAGTTTTAAAAGTAATAAAATACTTTTTATATGTTGTATATGAAAATATTCTTTACGGTAAAATACAAATCTGTACTGTATATGCGAGCACGCATTAACTATATGAACAAATACTGTTCGTTCTCTTTACTGTATGCCTTGTCTATTCTGTAAACTTTTATCTTTATGTTTCACTTTCTGTATGGACGAGTGAGCAATACCCCAACTGTATGCGCGATGGAAAAACGGGTGATGGGCCATCTATATCCCTCGTAAGGGTCAACTGTATCCCTCGAAAGGGTCAACTGTATCCCTCGAAAGGGTCAACTATATCCCTCAAAAGGGTTCTGTGTACTGTGTACAAGGCCAACCCAATCACCCAGGACACGCTACAAAGGTCCTGCCAATCTCAATTGATTGACCTTGTGTGCATAATAGGGTAGCTAACCTGCAACACAGTTGAGCTAACGACAATATGGTCGTGTACCTCCTGTAAGCTTGCAAGACTTGTTAACATTTTCATTAATGTTCCTCTTCTTTTCTTTATTGCTCTTTCACTTTATTATTACGGTATACTTTACGTTATGATAATAACATACCACGTAAAGTCACATACTATAAGTAATAATAATAATAGCAATAACAATAATAAGGAACAATCATAACTATGCATGAAACATCATCATAAATAAGCCCTAGTCAACCTTGGTCAAAAACCCTAAAGCACAAACTCCCAAAAAATTCTGTAAAAATTTCTAAGTGCTTAGGCGCTGGTCACTATTTGGGCGCATGAGCCTGTTCGGGCGTTTCATCACTATGTAGGCGCACCAGCCAACACTTAATCATTTATCACTTTAGGCGCATGAACTATTCAGGCGCATGGGCACTATCTGTGCGTATGAACACTTAGGCGTATGGATTATTCGGACGCATGAACACTTAGGCGCATGAGCCACTTGGGCGCATGGCCCTACACTTAGTCGTCCAGTTAACATTTCTAGGCGCATGGACCACTGTTCAGGCGCATAGGCTATACTTAAACATTTCTAAGGTAATCTTAGGCGCATGGCTACTGTTTAGGCGCATGGATTACACTTAAATCTTTCTAAGGCAATTTCAGGCGCATGAGCCTTATCTAGGCGCATGGACCTTCTGTGTAACATGTTTCCAGTATGTTTTCAAACCCAATCATCAAACCCATCTCTTCTAGCTTAAATGGCTATTCTAAACATGAACAACCTATGAGCATTCAAGAATCAACATCCAATCATGCACATTACATACGGGTAAACATACAAAAGCTTTGAAAATTGTTTAAATACATTTTCAGCACCAAAGATAGTTTAAAACAAGTAAAACCGGGGTCTAGAACTCACCTGGTGCAACTTCGGTATTTCTTCCTTTCTAACCCGCTTGCAATGAGTTCAAACACCTAAAAGAAACACCAAACACACACACCCGAGCACATACACACCCAAGCACATACACACCCATAAGCACATAAACACATAACCGGGATAAAACCCATCATAAACACATAAAAACCACGAATTCTTACCTTGAATTCGTTCACTTCTTCTTCTTCTTCTACAAGCCGAGAGTTTTCCCCCGCTCTCTCTCTAAAACTGAAGAAATGTTAATGTGAAGTGAGGGTGGGCGACCATGCCCACCTTTACACCAACTTTTCAAAGTTTTGTCCTTTTGGACACTTTTAGTCCCTTCACTTGGACTTTATTGCTTTTCTTTCTTTTTATTCTTCATTTCTTGTCTTTTTAAATAACCGGGTGTTACAACTCGTTGCTTATGGATTCAACATCCTGCTTACCCTTTGCTATTAAGGGTGATTAGGTACTCTTTAATATATATTTTTGATTGACCAACAACATCGATCAAAATGGTTCCGTTGCCGGGGAATCTTAACGCTTAGTGTTAGTAATAGTTGTATAATTTCTTAAAAAAAGTCCATAAAAATCAAAAAGCTTTTTTTTCTTGATTTTAGTTTAATTGTTCTTTTTTGTCATTCAGAACTGCACATGGTATTTGTTTCTTGTTTGCAGGTAGTTTCTTTGCAGGCTTAGTATAATCTGAAGAATTCTAATATTATCATAGATTGCGACTCAGATAATGATCCATGTATGTGTTGCATAAGCCTTTATCATTGGGTTCAAGAATGTCTAATGTTCGAGAGTAAATATGGAAACATAAAAAGAAGATGTTTTTGAATACAAACGACAAATGGGATATGTGAGGTCAAACTATTAATATGAAGAAACTCACTCATATTATCCATACTATAAACCACCTCCACCATCAAATTATCAAGAATATTATCATGCAGACATAGAATACAAATATCCCCAATAGTGGGATGTCAACCACTATGAACCCAAGATGTCACATTTATCAAGTTAGTAAGAGGAGTATGATGACTACTATCCTGAATATCCTCACTTGTTATATGAGAAGCATCAAGGTTCAATAAACTCAAACCATAATGAAATCTTGAACATGTTGATAGAAATGAAAAAAAGACAAAGAATAGATAAAACACTAAAGGTATTGGTTAAGCAAGTTAGCCAACTGGTTGAGGATATGACTCAACTAAGATAAAATCAATTTGAGTTTGATAATATGATTGATGGTGATGTGGTTGAAGAGATACAAAACTTCAAGAGCATGAATATGTATGCTTAAAGTTGATAGAAGACATAACACCTTTAGAGGAGCCAAAGCCTAAAATAATCCAAGTTTATCTTTGTCCTTCCCCGCTGCTTATTATTCCAACCAACAAAGTTAGTGAAGAGGGTTTAAGGACAAAGAAAAAGAAGGTGGTATTACAACACATTGGAAAAATCATCATAGAATGGCTCCGCAACAAATATTCAATTGACTTGCTAATAGGGGTGAGCATGGTCGGTTTGGTTCGATTTTAAGCTAAAACCAAAACCAAAAACCGATATTTCGGTTTCTAAGTTTTTAAAACCGTTCGGTTCAGTTTTTTCGGTTTTTGGTTTTCGGTTTTTGGTTTTCGGTTTTCACTTCGGTTTTGGTTCGGTTTCGGTTTCGGTTTTTTCGGTTTTGTTTTCCGGCTTTAGTTTTTTTTTGTTTTTTTATTTAAATTGGTTCAAAGTAATAAATTTAAGCTAAAACCTTTGAGCTTACATTATTTTGTTGATATTTAAACATAATCTATAGATTCTTATAATTACTTAATATTAAAATTGATTACAATTAATAAAATACAATAACAAAAAGCACAATAAAAATAATTTAATCTACCAAAACAAAACAATTAAAAATTATGCTCGAAACCTAAACATCTATCTCTTTTAGATAACATAAACTAGATAAGTAATTTATAGGCTAGTCATGTTTATAAGTGTATGAATATACTTCGAAATTTACAAGCTCGGTTATATGGTTGCGGTTCGGTTTTTTTGGTTTCTATTACACATAAAACCAAAACCGAACTGGAAAAATCGGTTTTTAAAAAAGTCATCAAACCAAACCGCCGGTTTCTTATTGGTTTCGGCTTTTTCGGTTCGGTTGTGTCGGTTATTACGGTTGTGGTTTGATTATTTTGGTTTCTTGCACACCCCTACTTGCCAATTATCAAAAAGTAACTGCAGAACTGTCATGTCAACTACCGAGCATTTGTTGGGAATTCAATAGGCAAATGTGCACTTAAACCACCGTAACAAATATCAGGTACGGTCAGACTGAAGACGTAAATCTTAGCGCTATATGCGAGGCAACCCAAGTTTTATGTGTTTTTGTCTTTTTTGTTTATTTATGATTTTATTTTATTCATTTTAATAACTTTATGGGTGTGTTCACTAAAAACCCACACGAGACTACACTCATCCATCCGGGTCTACCGGATGGTTTAAAAGACTTGTTGGATATGCTAAATGCAACTGTGATTCCTAAGAAAGTGAGTTTAGAAAATTTATCATAAAAGTGTTTTTTTGTAGTTATGTAAATAGTTATCTATTTTAATCAGATTTCCACTTAAAAGTTGCATTAAGAAAAATGCAATGCTTTAGGTGTGGGGAAGTGGATGCATTATTGATTTAAATGTGAGGTGCTAATCATGAAGTGAGAACTTCGGTTCTACACGAGGTTTAATATGTTTTGTAGATTAGTGGACGAGATGTTGAAGTTCACTAGTACAATTGAAGATCTTGCCATAAAGATATAACTAGGTGTATTTGTTTTCCTTATTAATTGTTAAAAATAGCTAATTTGTAGTTAGTTTTAATTTTCGATTATTGATGGTGAGTTCCCAACTGATTGTAAATGATTTGTGAATGTGATAAGATTGGGTTTGATCTTAAAGTTATCTTGTTTTCACACTAATAGTAACATTTAGTTAGTACATTGGGGGCAATGTACATCGTAGGTGTGGGGATGAGGGGAGTTATGGAGAATTAAGAAATTATTTTTAACATCTTGTCAAGCTTCAATTTTTGTAAAAGTTTTCAAGTAAAGTTTAGTGTGTTTATGAAACCATAATTTGTAATAAAAGTAACTTGTTGTTCATTAGAAGATTGGTATGGATCTTAGTCATGACCATATTCTTTAAGTTTCGGGAAAAAGTTTTCTAGCAGGTTGTTTTTCGAAATGTGATAGATTTTGATACAATAAACCATGTGCACATCGGTAGCCTAAATTACTACTTGGTGAGATTTTAAGCCTATTACTTAAAACAAAATTATATATTCATTTGTTGAGAGTAGGCCATATACCACTTTTGTTGTAGAACTTGTATTGTTTGATGCATATGAAGACTATAAGCAAGGTGTTTCATATAAATAACAAAGGCAATTTAGGAACCAATTTACTTGTTATCGGTTGTTACTGCTATCCATCCTAACCTTAGTAGTCATGTTGAGCCTTAAGCCATTTGTTTGTTAAAATCGATAAATAAAGTATAAGCTGTTACTTGATAACCGATAGTTAGGCCGTTCAAAGTAAAAGAGCACTCAAAGTCAAGCTTATATATACATATAAAAAAATAAATAAAAAGGAGAAATATTGTTAAAAAATAATCAAAGTGAGTAGCTTTGTGATTCATGTTGATAAGGATGGGTTAATGATTTGGTTTAAATTTTGGTTCGCGTTAGCCCATTTTCAAAACTATTAACCCAAACCCGAATCCACTTTGAACTATCATACGATGGAAAAATTCATTATTAAAAATATTTTAATTATTTTAATGAATCAAATGCATTAAATGTACAATTTAACTAATATTGTGAATTTTTTATTCAATTATTAGTTATCAAATCCTTTAAACAATTTATTATATTTTTATGATTTGTGAAATATAATTCTTATAAGATTGTAAAGTTTTATTTTTTGTTTATGTATTTTAGTTATTAAATTACAATAAACAATTAAATTGAAAAGTACTATTAAAATATATAAAGTGTTAGGATCGTGTATTGAACGAAATACTAACTGAAATACGTGTATATCGAATCAAATAGTGCAGAATCCTATTTGATTGACGATCCAATCAGTGAGAACGCACGTAGAAACAATTGTAGATTGAATCTAAACGTTAAGAACGATTGGTAATCGATCTAGTGTGATCTATAAACTTGGAACATGTTCTTAGAGGTCTCTGGATGGCTAGGGTACGATTTAGTACGTAGGTTTTCGAAGTGTTTTGTTTTTCCACGATTTAAGTGGTAATTATAGGTTAGGGTTTCTCATTCGGCCGACTGAACCATTAGCATGGTTCAGTCGTGCGATTGAGTCATGCGGTTGATCCATTCGCACGACTGAGTGTTCAGTCGTGCGACTAAGCCAATCTTATGTTACAATCATGCGACTGATCCAGTCTCTTGGTTCAGTCGTGCGACTAGTTCATTAGCATGAAGTTGTTCATGCATATGGTCCATTAGCATGGGCCATTCATATGAGAACTTCATATGACTAAGTTTGAATATGTTTCACAATCATTAATTGACTTAGATCTATTCAAACAACCACAAAAAGCTATATAGTTAGTTCAATAAGCGTTATTACATAAAAAGCAATGAAATATTCAACATTATAAGCACAACCACACATTGTATTTCATTAGGTACCCATTATGTTACATATGTGTAAGACAATAAAGACATTTACATTAAGCTCAGAAACTAGGTACACATGTATCTACAAATTCCCCTTGGACCTAGTTTTATCTGCTGTCTTACATCCTTCATAAGCTCGTCATATTTCTTGTACTTCTCATCTCTTGTGTCTCCTGCATGTATTTCAAAAGCAAAGCAGAGCCATATCACATTCTAGAATTGGAGAGCTTGTACAATATTCTGCGAGTCATAGAACAGTGGCCACTTGTATAAGGTGTAAACATCATCAGCCGACAAGTTAGTGAGCCACATGGGTTCAAACACCCTGATAGTTTCCATACTACCATTTCTGTTCAACACTATGACTGCCTCGCCTGTTCTCCAATCGTAGTACCACCACTTGAAGTGTGGAGTGAAGTCCGATGGCATTTCCTATAGAGGTATTCTAGACATCGTGCGCGGAGGACTCCACTTCAGCACTATTTTAGGCTTCCCAGTTATGGCATCAACTTCAGATCTTTTGATATACCTTGTTAGTTGTTGAGGCTTGAAGTTGACCCACCGGGTGTGGTACTCTCTCTTTAAAGCTGCTTCAAACTAGCCTGACATCTTACGAGGGTCAACATATAGCAACTTCAATTTTGCTAGCTGGTTAAGCTCAAAACCCAGAGTCTTCAGATCGTGTGGGAATCTGAAGTACTCGATCCCCTTCTCTTTTTTAACAACATAAATGTTAATATCTTCAAAATAGGCCCACGCTATAATTTTGCCTGACACCTTGTGATGCTTCTTCACTTTATAGAGTTTGGTGTAGACATTTGACTTTGGAGCACTGCGCTGGGCTCTAATTTCAGCAAAACGTGCAGCCTAGTCAGCCTTTCTTATATTGACATCGGCTTCTGAGGCTTGGGCCTGGTCTTCCTTCTCTCCGACTCTTGCTCCATTTTATCCAGAGTTTCAAAAGTATCACTAACAAGGGAGTCACCCAGATTGGGGACTACATTTCCCTCCTTGTCAACATACTCTGGATAATGTTGTGTAGTGACGTCTTCAATTTCGATTTCATCAACATCGTTAAGCTCAGCGTCACTGTCTATATCCACCGTAGGAGCATCCTTAATGATCTCATCGGGATTCAGTCTGAACATATCAGCAAGTTGATCATCAGTAAGGTCGTGGATTATTTCTCCTTCTTCAAGAGTGTAACTCACAGACCTCCTGACTATCCCTTGCAGATCAAGTATCATTGTGAGTTGAGACTTGATCTGCTGAAGGGGAGCAACGTCATAATCATCTTGTTGAGATGTGTGATCTGCTTGATTTAAACATATAAACACATCATACATCAGTAAGTGATCAAAGCAGTAAATATCAAATATATACATAGACATTAATTACATAACATTAATCCAAAATTCAATTACAAAGTTTTCAAGTACATAAATATCTAAACATTACTTTTCCCCTGAATAGCCGGTGCGTCAGTAGGGGGGGCAGAAGATGAGGCTCCTTGGTCTTGATTTCTCTTTGTACATCTCTCTTGATCTTGAGCTTATGTAGATGCAACTGCATCTCCTTCTTCATCATCACTGTTCTGCCCTTCCCTTGTCTCTTCCTTTTCACTCGCCTCATCATCATCACTATCATCATCTTCACCATCATCATCATCATCTCCTTTTTTTATCTTGAGTGGCTCATCCTTTGAGCCCTTGAGCTTGAGCATGATGGTCTTGTTTGATGCCTCCAACTCCTCTATCCTCTTTGATGAGTGGACATTTTGCTCCTGGAGTTGGGCAATTTGCTCAGCTTGTTGTGAGATCTGCTGTGCTTGGGTAGCGTTTAGCTCCACAAGCTGACGTAGTTGGGCAGTCTTCTCCTCATCAGCAGCTAACAGCTTCAACACCATACGGTTGAGTGCTGACAACTATTGCTCTACCCCAATGAGGGGTAGAGATGATCCTATGTGGTATGTAGGTGGGATGATGGTCCGGCTTGGTGGCTAGTGGTGGTGGTGATGGTAGTGGTGAAGATTAGGGGTGGTATAGATGTAGGTGGTGGTGGATGAGGTGTAATGGTGGTGGATTGGATGTGGCTAAGTGGTGGAGTGGGTGTGGGAGTGGTGTGTGAGGTAGTAGAGGTGGTGGCAGGTGATGTGGTAGCAATGGTGGTGGTGATAAAAGTCATCCTCCTCCTCTTAGTCTTCATCCCGTGGGGCTGAGCCATCCGTTTCTTCCTCGAACCCCTCGAGGTGGATGCTCCCCCAGGGATGCTGCTGAGCTGATCGGGTGTATAACTGGGATCGGTAGCAGTCTCCCCAGACTCGCTAGGGCATCCTCCAGCCTCTTGAATACCTCGGTCGGTGGCAACCACCCTACTCCCCACAGTACGAGTCAAGGGCTCCTCATCTGTCTCCTCCCCCTCATCAGGATGAAAGTCCTGATGGAAACCAGCTGCCTCTGTCCCACCTTGGGTGGATGCTGGAGATGCTATATCAGTAATGGGGGCCCTCAATTGAGTGGGCCCTACATCTCCACTATCACCGCTATCATCGTCGTCGGAATCATCGTCCGGGAGCACAAGTTGCTCAACATCAGAATCACTATCCACGTGGTGCCATTTACGCCTTGCTGGTGCCACGTAATTCTCCCGGCTAGATGCCCGAACAATCTCCTCACAGGGGGCTTAACCTGCTTCCCCCTGTAAACCTTCATATGACCTAATGTGGTGTCGTCCATCACCTCAAGTACTAGAGCGTCCTCCTTTTCCTTAGGCAACGACGGTAGTTTCTGAACTATGATCATCTGGATGATTCGAGGGTACATGCAGAACCCCTCCTTCCCTTTCCTCTCAATGTTCTCCATCAGATAGGCGAAGATCATCTTAGAGAAGCTGAACGGGTGGTTCAGCACCAACGCTGCGTAAGCGTTCTGAATCTGATCTGAGAGCTCGTCGAACCCTCCCTTCCGAGAAGCTATGCACTTCAGCAGCACATGGGCGAGGTACTTAAACTGGGGGCACAGGTTGCGCTTGTTGAGCACCCCTGCGTTGATGTCCCCAGAGTACTTAGCTCGCATGAAACATCCTCGAACAGTAACGGGGTGTAATCGAGTGGGACAGTTAGCATCATCCCCGAACTCTAGAACAGTCCAAAAATCATCTTCTATGATCTCAATAGCCTCTCCAAATATCAAGCTCCTGATGTGATGGTGCTCTAAGGATCTGTCTACCACAACGCTTTCCTAGAAAGCCTGTTGGACTGAGCGGTAAGGAGTGCATGGTGTCGAGATAGCACAGAAGATCCTCGATCTTCATCCTGTGAGGCTGAGCCATCAGTTTCTTCCTCGAACCCCTCGAGGTGGATGCTCCCCCAGGGATGCTACTGAGCTGATCGGGTGTATAACCGGGATCGGTAGCAGTCTCCCCAGACTCGCTAGGGCATCCTCCAGCCTCTTGAATACCTCGGTCGGTGGCAACCATCCTACTCTCCACAGTACGAGTCAAGGGCTCCTCGTCTGTCTCCTCCCCCTCATCAGGACGAAAGTCCTGATGGAAACTAGCTGCCTCTGTCCCACCTTGGGTGGATGCTGGAGATGCTATATCAGTAATGGGGTCCCTCAATTGAGTGGGCCCTACATCTCCACTATCACCGCTATCATCGTCGTCGGAATCATCGTCCGGGAGCACAAGTTGCTCAAGATTAGAATCACTATCCACGTGGTGCCATTTACGCCTTGCTGGCGCCACGTAATTCTTCCGGGCCAGATGCCCGGACAATCTCCTCACAGGGGGCTTAACCTGCTTCCCCCTGTAAACCTTCATACGACCCAATGTGGTGTCATCCATCACCTCAAGTACTACAGCGTCCTCCTTTTCCTTAGGTTGCGATGGTAGTTTCTGAACTATGATCATCTGGATGAATCGAGGGTACATGCGGAACCCCTCCTTCCCTTTCCTCTCAATGTTCTCCACCAGATAGGCAAAGATCATCTTAGAGAAGCTGAACGGGTGGTTCAGCACCAACGTTGCATAAGCGTTCTGAATCTGATCTGAGAGCTCGTCGAACCCTCCCTTCCGAGAAGCTATGCACTTCAGCAGCATATGGGCGAGGTACTTAAACTGGGGGCACAGGTTGCTCTTGTTGAGCACCCCTGTGTTGATGTCCCCAGAGTACTTAGCTCGCATGAAACATCCTCAAACAGTAAGGGGGTGTAATCGAGTGGGACAGTCAGCATCATCCCCGAACTCTATAATAGTCCAAAGATCATCTTCTATGATCTCAATAGCCTCTCCAAATATCAAGCTCCTGATGTGATGGTGCTCTAAGGATCTGTCTACTACAGCGCTTTCCCAGAAAGCCTGTTGGACTGAGCGGTAAGGAGTGCATGGTGTCTAGATAGCACAGAAGATCCTCGATCTCCGTAGAAAGGTGATAATGCCAGAGAAGTCTGCAACATTCCTTGAGGTCAGATCTAGATGAGCACAAATATTATGCTTTGTGCTTATTGGCCAACGACTCATCATCTATCACACAATGCAAATAAACGTTAGTGTGTGTCAATGTGAAACAAGTTGAATAATTTAACTTGACCTCTTCGGTTTCGTGCGAATGAACTGTGCGACTGAGATTTGGTTATGCGATTGAGCTCTTTCGTACGACTGAGCATGCGACTGGGGTCAGTCGTATGCTATCCCATGCGATTGAACCAGTTGTGCGACTGAGCTTATTCGCATGTGGCAGTCGTGCGATGGAGCCATTCACTCGTCTTAGTCGTGCGATTGAGGTTCATCCGGTTGCCCATTCGCATGACAGACTGCTGTTTCATTCAAATTGAGTTTTTGAGCAAACTTTAATGTTAGACTTCGTAGTTTGGCTCATTAGTCTCGCAAATGAGTGATATAATACCTAACAACCTTTAATTTAACAATGTACCTAGTTTAATTAGTTTCTTAGACAAAGTATGTTTTGGTTCTTGTTAGGATTAAAATCGGTCGTGTTAGTGTCACACCCCCGCTAAGAGCGGAAACACGGGGGGCGTAACGAGACGGGAATCGTCATAACACATGGTAAGAGATAGAGATGCAATAATAATAATGATGACAAGCGTGTCATGACGACACCCGACAACAAGGGGACTTGTGTCGTGTTTAGTCAGTAATCACGACCACATAGCCATAAGCATAAACATGATATAAGATAAACATAGATAATAACATTGTATGCAATTCCCACAACCGGGAACAAGTTACAAAGTGTAATGTTGTTTGAAACAGTTACAACAATTGTTTTCAAAAAGACAAGTTTTGCCCGAAAATGCATCCTAGGGTCTCCACTAAGGCAACACACCTAGAACCTCAGCTAGCATGATCACTTGAAAAGATATGCTCAAAATGGTCAACAAAATTGTTGGTGAGTTCGCAGGTTTAAAGTAAATAAGTAATGATGCTGTATAAAGTTGTTGCAGAATACCGTGCATATAGTTATAAGTAAGCAAATCACATGACAAGAGCTTTACAACCAAACCTAATGACGTACACAAAGAATCTTGTCGGAATATATTCACCCAAGGCCCGTTCCTGGCTTTTGTTGGTACTAACTAGTATACAAACACGAGGGTGGGGGTGTCAACCCAGTAGTACTACCAATACCTAACCGTCGGTTCCACACTGGAATTGAATGGTTGTAAGAAAGAACCACAAAGCAGACTCAAGCATGTATCAGATAAGTACCCACAAAACAGTAGCACGTTGATTCTAAGTATGTAAATTGTATGTATGTTGTACCGCATAGAAAACGGGCGAGCATACTTTTCCCCCATGTTTGTAAATGTTTGTAAAGTAGTATAAGCATAAAAGGGGCCACGAAACTCACATGTTAAGTGGTAAGTATGATTGATCAAGATTCCCAACAGTTGAATGCAATGATCAGTCAAACACCTATTGACAGTTATTGTTAAGCATTAATGACGTGTATAAAGCGTATAGTAATGTTTGGTCGGTTCGGGTTGTATCGGTTCGGTCGTGGGTAGCACACACACACAAGCGGACACACGTATCAGATCTTATGTAGATCCAAGTACTACGAGCAGTCATCATTGCTTATGACATCCGTGAAATGATCTCATTGTTATGAAACATGGCACTTGTTAAGTATTTGTAGTTCCAAACGGGTTGTCGGTAATTGTAAAATGTTAGGTTGATTTCAATTGAAATAGTATGTGCATGTTGATAGCGTTGACTTTAATCTTTGTGGTCAAGCAATGACACTTTTACTGATGTTACCTTATCATCATTAGACGTTCAATGGGAATTTCACACTCAACATCATCAGTCACACAACAGGACCAGGCGCTCGACTCAACGCCTCATCCGTACGAATCAACCTTCAATCGTACGAATCAGCTTCATTCGAACGATTGAGTCTTCATTCGCATGATTGGCTTTCAGTCGTACCACACAACACACATTCGAACGACCCAACCTCCATGCGTACGAATCAACCCTCAATTGTGCGAATTAGCTACTTTCGTGCGATTGAACATTCATTCATGCGATTGAACCTTCATTCGTGCGATTGGACTCCAGTTGTGCGAAACACGCACAATCGCATACATTCAGTCGGTCACCTGACTCAATCGCACACACACTCATCCGCATTGACTCAATTGCACACATATTCATTCGTTCGCACAACTCAGTTGCATGACATCCCTAGTCGCACGATTCAGTCGCCCGAAAGACACAATCGCATGACTCAGTCGCACGACTCACCTAGTCGCACGGCTCAGTCGCATGACAGACCCAGTCGCCTGAACTGCAGGTTCGCGACTGCAGAAGTGCAGAGCAGCCTTCGGCTGCTCCGAGCATGGGTTTTACACAACAAGGACTTCCAGAAACACTCTACAAACATACACAAACATGAAACACAAGCAGAAATACCTCACACGCACCCACACGACCTCATGTGTTCGAGTTGAACCCGAACACCCGAAACCCTAGTTTGGACAGACGTGAATAAGCAAGGAAGGGACAACCAAGGTCGTCTACCTGCTAGAATAGAGTAGACTAGGCCGTAGATGGAGTCTAGACGACAAAAACAAGACCAAGCGGGTTGGATTTGGTGCTAGAATGAAGAAGATGTGAAGAAGAAGGTGAAGGATGAAGAAGATGGAGATGAAATGAGATTAAGGGCTGGAGTATGGGCTTATATACCCAGCTCAAGTTTGCAAAATGGCGAGTTTAGTCCCTGCACTTAACCCTCGAGTTCCCCAAAATTTGTTTCGGTTGATTACGACCTTAAAATGTTTGTTATATTAAGGTTAAAAGTGTGTTTAATGGTAATTGATAGTCTAAAATGGTTTTATTAATGACAATGGTTGACATTAAAAACGATATATTGGTGGTAATAGTGATGAAATTTATAAAAGGTTTATGCTGAGCACACGTTCTCGGAGGAAGTACAGGCACAAGGGAAAATAAAGCAGACATGATTCCTTAAAGCAGGAGTTCATGAAGAAAAGGAAGAATAATTAAAATAATTCTATGCTTATTTATGTCGTTCGACGGACCTTAAGGTGACGGATGTCACAATATTCCCTAGTTGAGAGAATTTCGTCCCGAAATTCACCTGGAGTTAGTTCCAAGAGTGTCATCCACGAATAGGTGTGGGTATTTGAGTTTCATTTGATCTTCCGTTCCCATGTAAACTCTGGCCCTCGTTTTGAATTCCACCTTACGCGAACAATTGGTATTCTGCTACGCTTCAACTGTTTGACCTTACGATCCATGACCTCAATGGGTTCCTCAATAAAATGAAGCTTTTCGTCGATTTTGATATCGTCAATGGGTATGTGAAGTGATTCGTCAGCCAAACACTTTTTGAGGTTCGACACATGGAAAGTATCATGCACACCGTTGAGTTCTTGTGGTAACCTTAATCAGTAAGCCACTGGACCAATTCTTTCTATAATCTCGAATGGTCCAACGTATCTTGGGGCTAACTTCCCTTTCTTTCCAAACCGAACAACTCCTTTCCAAGGAGAGACTTTGAGTAATACTCGGTCCCCAACGTTGAATTCTAGAGGCTTTCGACGATTGTCGGCGTAGCTCTTTTGGCGATCTCTAGCGGCTTTCAGCCTATCTTTGATTTGGAAGATCTTGTCGGTTGTTTCCTGGATGATCTCTGGGCCTGTTAACTGACTTTCACCAATCTCGGCCCAACAAACAGGTGATCTACACTTCCTTCCGTACAACGCTTTGAACGGAGCACACCCAATGCTGGTGTGGTAGCTGTTATTGTAAGAGAACTCAATCAATGGCAAATGAGTATCCCAACTACCACCAAAGTCGATTACACGCGCTCTCAGCATGTCTTCTAGCGTTTGTATGGTTCGTTCACTTTGGCCATCTGTTTGAGGGTGATAGGCGGTACTCATGTCTAATCGATTGCCCATCGCTTTCTGTAGTGTTTTCCAAAATCGTGAAGTGAATCGGCCGTCACGGTCGGATATGATTGACACGGCACTCCGTGTCTTGTCACGACCTATTTTATGTACAATCTCGCCAACTTGTCCATTTTGTAGTCTTCTCGGATTGGCAAGAAGTGTGCTGATTTCGTCATTCGATCCACTACGACCCATATCGAATCATGCCCGTTGCTCGCTCGAGGGAGTTTGGTAATGAAGTCCATGGCTATGTTCTCCCATTCCATTCGGGAATCTCAGGTTGCTGTAACAGTCCTGACAGGATCAGTGATCTCAAGTTTGATGGATTAGAGTGTAACGCAACGGAATAAGAACAAGAATTAGACAAATTATAGCAAGAATTTGTTATTCGTATGCATTAAGAACAAATACGGTTGTAAAGAGAGAATATATTTCTGTGAAAAGGAATGTTTCAATAATATCAAATGTTTCTGCTCAATCATCCACCGATTACAATTAGGTTGACACTCCTTATATAGAGTGCAATCACTGCTAATATCACGGGATAGTGACATCTGGCAGATTTATTACAAAAATAACTAAAACTTAACAAACTACTGAAATGTTCACAACTACTGAGAACATATCAGAGTGCTAAGTATAAAACATGAAACTACTGATACGAAACTACTGAAACTACAACGACTGAAGAACAAGCTCTTCAGTTGTTTTACAAAACTACTGAAAGAAAAACATAAAACTACTGAAAGAGAACCGTCACAACTACTGAAGAAGACCTCTTCAGCTGTTGTGACAACGTCTGATACTTGGTCTTCAGCACTTGTGTCTTCAGACTTTGTCTTCAACACTTGTGTCTTCAGACTTTGTCTTCAGCACTTGTGTCTTCAGACTTTGTCTTCAACACTTGTGTCTTCAGACTTTGTCTTCAGCACTTGTGTCTTCAGACTTTGTCCTCAGCACTTGTGTCTTCAGACTTTTTCTTCAGCACTTGTGTTCAGACTTTGTCTTCAGCACTTGTCTTCAGACTTTGTCTTCAGCACTTGTCTTCAGACTTTGTCTTCAGCACTTGTCTTCAGCTGTTGTGGACTTCAGCAGTTGTTGTGACGTCTGTGGGACTTAAGGTTTTTCTGATCCGGCTCATTGGTTCTTTTGGTCCAACAAACTCCCCCTGAACCAATGCAGCCAAAACCTTAACTTTATTGAGGTCCCACTTATTGTTAGCAATAAGATTGGTCTTTTTCTTCTTGATCAGCTAAGAAGATGACCCAATTAAGCACTGGCCTGGGAATAGATTTCTGAAATTTGGTTGGCATAGTATGGATAAGAGCCCTGACTTTGGGGAACTGGACACAGGGCTGTGGTCCTATCCATGAAATCTACTTCCCATGTATAAGCCTGTAGGATTCTCTGGTGTATGCTCTGAGAAACATAATTTGTTCTTCCATGGTAAGATTTTCAGCTCCACCATCAAACAGTCCTTCATGCCCATACAGCTCTGAAATGTACTTAGCCTATTTGCCATTTTTGAGCTCAACTGTTGTGATCTGTCTGTATGCAAACTCATCTGGGTGAGTCCCTTCAAGTAACAGACTGAGCTCATTTTGTTTGAAGTTCTCAAGCCTCTTGTAGACTAACCCCTTTTTATTACTCTGTTCTCTAACATCTTTTGGGGTGGCTGTTTAGTTTCATAGGCCTTCTTGAAATCTTCTACAATTTCCCAGGGTGAAACTACAAGGCCACTGTGATCTCTTCATCTACGATCCTTTTTACTTGGCCCTTGTATCTCGAAGGAATGTCTTTCTTCACAATCTGCGAGCCACCCAAGGATCATGCCATATTCTCACCTTTTCCTTTTGATATTGAAATGTGTTAGCAAGGGTGTACAATCTCAGAGCCTCTTTCTTCATACTGATTATTGATGAAGAAGCAGCATAAGTTTTGTCTATGCTTTTCAGCATCTCATCATCATGAAGCTTTTGCTGCTGTTCTTCTTCTATCTTTACTCTCACAGCTTCCATCTGTGAGGTGGGAGTGATGGGCATAGGTTTGGCTTTAGGCAAAGTTAGGACTGCAGAAAGAGCAGCCTATCTTCTTCCTCATCATCCTCTTCTTCTTCTTCTTCTAGCCTCAACACCCTTCTCTTCTTCTTCTTGGTGCATCATCGGCTGTTGGTTTTGAGGGTAAAGGAATTGGTTTAATGGGTTGTGGTAGTGGTGATTTTGAAGTGGGAGGTTTTGCAGGTGTTCTAGCATTCTTGTAGTGAGTGAGGCTTTTGAGTGTTTTGCTAGTTCCTTTCTGTTCCCAGCACCTGCCTCATTTAGTGCTTCAATCACCAATCCCTTAGTGTATGCTTCAGACGAACAGATCTTGGTGGTTATTGCCAAGATACTGTCCCTGTCCATGACTTAATCTCGATCAATGATCTCCCAAGGTACTTTGCAATGAATCTGATCATGATCTCTGGTCTTTCTCTTTCTAATGCATCATAACTTGCCCATCTTGAGTTAATTTCTTCAACTTCAAGTCTCCTAATCTCTGAGTCAAGCTGTGCAGTATCGAACCCCTGTCTATACAGTTGATCAATAATGGAGTCCATTGATTTACTGTGTGTAGCATCCGCCATTTTGATCATCTCATCGAGTTCGAGTTCTTTTTCTTTTCCTTCAACCTTCCTCTTCTTATATGTGACATGAAAGTCTTTGTGACTTTCACCCACTTGATCAATGTCAGCTCCCTTCACAAACTCCTCTTCCTTCTCAGTCTCCTTTTCTTTCTTCCCTCTATGCTCTTCCTCTTTGCTTTCACTGACTGACTCTCCCCCTTTTTGGTTGCATTGGTTGCAAGGGTTTGAGTAGCAGAAAGCCTTGTGCTCACAATCTCCTCCACCACGGGTTGTATGATTGAGGGAAGCCTCTCATCCATGGTTTTGATCACAATGTCTGTGGGGTGATGAGAAGTAGGGATTGCTGAAAGATAGCAGCTGTTTGCTCAGAGGGGTTCTGTCCCTGAGAAGCAGTGCCAGAAATAGAAGCTGGTGGCTCGGAAGTTTTGAGTGGCTGAGTGTGTGGGAGACCTTCAGGTGAAGGTGCCATCTGTGGGTTTATGTTGTGGTGGCAGATGGACTTGCTTTTTGAGAGAATTGGTCAAGTAGTCTTTGTAGTCTACTGACTTCTTCCTCAAGAATTGTGTTTTGGGCCAGAACATCATAAAAGAAGCCCAGGTCATCATCAGCAGATGCTGAATCACCTGACCTCCTGCTTTTAGCAGGATGTACATGCACTGGGTGTAGACCAGTTTTAGCATGTGCCCTTTTCTTGGAACTGGGGACTTCCAGCCTCAAGACGATGTCCTTCATCAGCTGTTGCCTCTGGTGAGGTCTTAGCATGTTACCAGCCTCAGTCTGATCATGTGCTGATTCAGAAGAGGTGGCAGCCTCACCAGATGTTCTGGTCTCCATATCCACACCAGGAGATAGAACAGTTAAACCCTTGTGCTGTGGGCTGTCAGAAGCATGTTGATCCTCTTCCTCAATTGCTGTGGTTTTCCCCTTTGTTGGTGTTTGTGGGGAGGAGGAGAGGCATGCAGCTGAGTCAGCACATTGCAATAATGAGAGTAGGACTTTGTAGGGCGGTTGCAGTGGGAGATGGGGTAAAAGCAGTATGCACCTGGGGAGAATGGTGCTCTTAATGGCAATCTCCTCAAATGAGGAAGATCCCAGATTAGTGGGTACCCCTTCTTTGGTTGCTGCAGGCTCCTTTTAGAGGAATCCTGAGCGGCTGTGGCTGGTGAAGTCCTTGTATCCACTAGGGGGTTATAACCAGTGGATATAGCCTGCGTTTGTGTTGCAGGGGCATCCTCAGGGGACTCATTTCCCTGAGTAGCCTTTTTGTCTTCTTTTTAGTGGGTTTGGTGGGGACTTTGGATTTGGAGGTGGTGGCTGTGGGTTCCAGCTGCGTGGGTTTGCGCAGCTTGGCAGCCATTTTTAGTGATTGGTCAGAGTTGTGCCGGGAGTATACTTCAGGCAATACAGCCGTAGCAGGGACTCCCAGGCCAACAAGTCCCTCAGCTTGAAGCTGGTTTTCAATTATGGCCATTATGAACGAGGATATAATATCCAACGGTTAGCAAGTTGTTTTTGGGCCATATCCTTGAGCTCTAAAAATAGTATTTCATAAAAATTTAAAGGTTGTTGCTCAAGGATGGAGTACATTACCTGTTGCCACCTTGTGGACATTTGATCCTATGATGAAGTCTTGGGGGCAAGGCAGACATTACCATGTGAAAGATGAGACGTTCGGCATCCTGGAAATGTTTCTTCAATATGGTAGATGCACTCAGGTTACCCTGGTATCCATGGTGGGCAAATGATTGATCTATTGTGCCCTTTGGATAACCAGTTGGGAAAGTGGCATCATCCAGATTGAGGGTTTGGCGAAGAATGTCTGGAGTAATGACCACTTTTTGACGATGGACAAACGTTGAAGAGACTCTGTGTCATTCACCTCAGAGACAAGAGTGACGTTTGTCCAGAATTGGTTAAGAGATCGGCATATATGGTGGGATTTAACAGAAAACCGTTTTGTAAGGTGACTGAACCATTAAATCAATGACGTTGTGAAACTTGGTCCAGTATGGCGATTTTGTGAGATGTGCGACACAGTTGTGTCGAGGTTTTAGTTGCATGGTCGCCATTGATGAAGAGAGGTTACAGAGTTTTTGAACGTTAGGTTTGAGAAGAGAAGAAAGTAAAAACTCTGAAGGTGGGATAAGGTATTTAAAGGGTAGGGTTAGAAAACGACTGAAGGTTTTGGTGTTAGTCATCAGTTGTTGAAACTACTGATGACATGGTATTAATTTTCAAAGGTTTGGAATGACTGACCGTATTGGTGTGATCAGCAGTTGTTATAAAACACTGAAGACGTGGTTTAAAACCGTCAGACGTTGAAACAGCTGAAGTCTCTGATTTAGTCATCAGTAGTTATAAAACTACTGAAGATTTAGTCATCAGTAGTTATAAAACTACTAAGATAGTTTTGACTTCAGGTGATGAAACAACTGAGGACTTGGTATTAGTCTCAGTAGTTGGGAAACTACTGAAGACTTTGGTTTTACCATCATTGTTGTAAACAACTGAAGACTTGGTGTTAGTCATCAGTAGTTGTGAAACTACTGAAGACATGGTTTTGCTTCAGTTGTTTAGAAAGAAACAGCAGTTGGGAACTACTGAAGACAAAAAGGCTCATCAGTAGTTGTCGTCAATTCATTGCTTTTCAGCTGTTTCATACTGTCCTCAACACGTACTCATCAGACGTTTTCATCTGTTTTCAGATGTTTCATAGACATCAGTACGTATTTGTATTTCTGACAACAGTAGTTGTAGCTACATCAGCTGTTGTAACTACATCAATTGTTTTAACAAATAAAGTACTTGAGTACTGAGAAGTTAAGCTCTATTAGTTTAAAGAAAACTTCAGGAGGGAAAATAACTTCAGTACTTATATATATGACAATAATAAACTAATGATCATCAGTACTTGTGAGCTGAGATCATCAGTAGTTGTCACTTATTCTAGCTGCAGCATACCAAGCCTTAACACTAGGTTTTGGAAAGTTGTGCTATCCAAGGGCTTAGTGAAAATGTCTGCAACTCATCAGCACTAGGAACAAATTTTGGATCAATCAGACCTTTTTCAAAAAATCTCTAATAAAATGGTGTCTGATTTCAATATGTTAGTCCTAGAGTGCTGGACAGGATTCTTGACAATACAAAGAGCTGAAGAGCTGTCCATTAACAATGGGGTCTTAGTCTCTGTTATGCCATAATCCAATAATTGGTTTTGAAGCCAGAGTACCTGAGATGTACAGCTTGCAGCAGCAATGTACTCTGCTTCAGCAGTTGATGTAGCAACTGAGGTCTGCTTCTTACTCTGCCAAGGAATCAAGCAGTTGCCTAAGAATTGGCATCCTCCAGAAGTGGACTTTCTTGTCAACTTACACCCTGCATAGTCACTGTCAAAAAAGCAACTAATTTACCAGAATGTCTAGTAGAATACCATAAACCTAGAGATGGAGTGCCTTGCAAATATCTAAAGATCCTCTTGACTGCAATCAAATGAGACTCCTTAGGTGCAGCCTGAATCTAGCACAAACACATGTAGCAAACATAATATCTGGTCTAGAAGCTGTTAAGTACATCAAGGACCCAATCATACATCTGTAAAGTGTTTCATCAACCACTTTACCTTTCTGATCTGTATCCAGTTGTGTGGTGTTGCACATGGGAGTAGAACAGGGCTTACACTTTTGTAAATCAAACTTTTCCAAAAGATCTTTTGTGTATTTGGACTGATGAATGAAATTCCATCAGCCTTTTGTTTGATTTGCAAACCCAGAAAGAACTGTAATTCTCCCATGGCACTCATTTCAAACTTCTGTTTCATCAACTTTGTAAAGGCATCACACAACTGTGGATCAGAGGATGCAAAAATAATATCATCTACATAAATTTGAACAAGTAGATTATGCTGCCTAGCTTTCTTATGAATAAAGTCTTATCTATGGAGCCTCTAGTGAAATTATTTTCCAGAAGAAAGTTTGATAATGTCTCATACCAGGCTCTAGGAGCTTGTTTCAACCCATAGAGAGCCTTATCAAGCTTATACACCCAATTAGGATGTTTATTGTCCTCAAACCTAGTGGTTGACATACATAAACCTCTTCTTTAATTTTCCCATAAAAATGCACTTTTGACATCCATTTGAAAAACTTTAAGGTTGTGATAGCAGCATAAGCTAAAAACAATCGAATTGCTTCCAGTCTGGCTACAGGGGCAAAGGTTTCATATAATCATACCTTCCTCTTGTGAAAACCCCTGTACAACCAGTCTGGCCTTGTTCTTAACAATAAGCCCATTTTCATCAGTTTTGTTCCTAACACCCCATTTAGTGCCTATTGCACACTTACCTGGAGGTAGAGGAACCAGTTCCCACACTTGCTGTTTCTTGAACTGAAGAAGCTCAAGCTGCATGGCTTTCAACCCATCATTGTCCCTTAAAGCAATGTGATAGTCTGTGGCTCTTGCTGACTAATGAAGAGAGCATAGAAGCAGAAATTTGACAATTGACTTCTTGTTGAAATGCCAGCATTGATATCACCAATGATTTGAGACATAGGGTGATTCTTCAGATCTTGGTACACAATAAGATCTGTGCAAGTGTTTGTAGTAGGCTCAGCAGCAACAGATGGTGATGGTGAAGCATTTCCTTGAAACCAATCAGATGGTAATTCAACAAAGTTGAAGTTGTAGAAATCTCATTAGCATTTGTTGTGGATTGTGCTACTGAAGCTACAGGAACATCAGGTCTAGCTGAATCAGGCAGTTGATCACTAAACTTGAAAAGGTGATTACTGATATCATCATCATCATCAGTAACACCAGATGGATGACTAGCTACAGAAGAGATGGTTCATATGATCTGCAACAGCAGGCGGTTGATAAGGAACATATTGCAGAATGTCCAGATCAAACAACTCCACAGGGTTTTATGGAATTGTATCCTTAGGGGATTCATTGAACTTCACATGCAAGGTTTCTTTAACTATCTTTGTCCGACAGTTGAATACTCTGTAAGCCTTGCATGTGGATGAATACCCAACAAAATACCCTGCATCCACCTTAGAATCAAACTTTTGGAGTTGATCCTTTGTGTTGAGAATGTAACAGGGACACCCAAATGCTCTAAAGAATGAAATCAAAGGGGCTAAATGATGTAAAACTTCATAAGGAGTTTTCATCAACCTCTGATTTACTAAGGCTCTATTCTGTACATAGCAGCTGTATTGACAGCTTCAGCCCAAAAGGTCAGTGGCAAACCAGAATCAGCCAACATGGACCTTGCAGCTTCAATGAGGGTCATGTTCTTTCTCTCCACTACTCCATTTTGCTCTGGAGTCCTTGGGATGCTATACTGCCTTTGATTCCCTTTGACAAGTAAAACTCATCAAGAGTGTGGTTTCTGAATTCAGTACCATTGTCACTCCTCACACACTTAACTGGTAGGGAATACTGCTTCTCAACGTGTAACACAAAGTTCATAATGGACTGAGTAGCCTCATCCTTTGAATGCAAGAAGAAGGTCCATACATATCTAGAGTAATCATCCACAATTACCAGACAGTATTCTTCTTTGCCATACTCATTACCTTCACAGGACCAAAAAGATCCATGTGCAGTAGTTGTAAGCAGGCATTAGACTTGGACTCTTCTATGGTTGGGAATGAAACTTTATGTTGTTTCCCTTTTAAGCATGCAGTGCAAATTTCATCATAATTGAACCCTTTATTGGAAGACCTCTCACTAAACTCTTGTGGATCAGCTGATTCATGTTTTTGAGATTAACATGACCCAGCCTTCTATGCCACAGTTTAGATTCTTGGAGAGAGGCCTTGGAGAACAAGCATGGATGGCCTCTCAACTCAATTTTCTTTGACAGATCCAAGGCATATACTCTTCCTATCCTGTTAGCCTTCAGGAGAGTATTATCATCCAGTACTTTGTCAATCAGGCTCAGAACCTTGGAAGACAGAATCCTATAGTTCTGGCTTGAAAAGAGCAACATGTCCTTTGTCACACATCTGACTGACACTCAACAGATTGTATTTGAGATTCTCCACATGGTTGACATCATCAAATCTAATATCTCCATTAGACACAAATCCCTTTCCAATGATGTAACCTTTAGCATCATTTCCAAATGAGACAAATCCCTTCTTTCCCTGAGAGTAATCATGAAGAAGAGAGCTGCTCCCAGTCATGTGCATGGATCCTCCACTGTCCATATACCAGATGCTTCTTTGGCATGCTGAAGAACCCTGCACAATCATAAGAAACTAGTTAGCTTTGGAGACCCAAACCTTTTTGGTTTTGGGACTGACTTTATCAACAGATTTAACCATATATGGTTTCTCATGATTAACAGCTGATGAAGATAGAGATGGTGCTGAAATGATTTGGGCCTGGAATTCCTCTCCAGTGGTTTGATCACATGGGCTTCAAGTTGGTTAACTCTCCCCAACAGATGCTGAACCATCATAACAAGCTGTGTCTGATTTGAAGCTCGAGCTTTCAGTTCATTTGACACTCCAGAGCTTGTTTTTGATGAGTTCCTATGACCCACCATTTCCTCCTTCTTAGACTTCACAGACTTAGTCTTATGTTTATCATGAGGACAATATCAGCTGTTTTTTGATAAACCGCATCCTTCTTAGTGGATTTGGGTAAGGCCTTGGTTTATCAGGTTGAGATGATTGTGGTACAAACTTGGTCTCAAATTCAGTTTTCATTTTATTATTTCTTCTAGTTAATGAGCTCATCCCTTTGGAGCTTTAAACCCTTTTTGTACCAACATTTATCAGATAGATGATAAATTTACCATAAATTTCACATGGTTTATTCTTCATCTTGGACATCTTTACTGCTGAAGTGGAAACTACTGAAGGTGTGATTTTCAGTACTTTCTTCCTATCAGTACTAGGTACTAAAGGATTTGTAACAGCTGAAGACTGGTAATTCAACTGTTTTCCATCCGTCCTAATAGACTGTTTGATGGATTCCTCAGCAGTTGTTAGTCCTTGTATTTCAACTGATTTGAATGCTTTTCAGATGTTGGGTCTCTTTCAGTACTTGGGGTACATTGGGAACAACATCTGAAGTACTCAGCTTCATATGAGTCTCAGTAGTTAGACCATCAGTCAATTTATTTGCTGAGATCTTAACACTTGTTTCATTCTCTGATCTTAGATTATCATTGGAGAATGATTCACACGATAATGTGGTTTGGAGATTGCTTTCACTTTTAGACTTAACTATGGAGTTAGGAGTAAAGTCTGTTGGTGGAGCAGTATGGTTGTAACCAATGCCAAACTTCACATTTGAAGCAGTTTGCTTGCTAAGAAGCATTTCAAATCCCTTGCATGATGAGACCCAGCATTCACACTCAATTGGGTCACTGCAAGTTTTTCTTTGAGACTCCTGTGGTCTTCCAGAATAACCTCTAGCTTGGCCTTTTCATCATTTAATTGGCATTTAAGCTTGTAAATATCATCACTTTTACTGTTAAGAGCAGACTCATCCTCAGCTTTTCTTTTGAAAATGGTTTTCTCAAGCTCAAGTTTTTGATTTAGTAATGCTACATTTGCCTCTCTAATAGAGACAAAGGAAGCTATGCATGATTCAACATAACTTGGCTTTAGCCTCTGAAGATACCTGAGTTACCTGTGAAGATGATGCATTTGAACAGGAACCCTCAGTAGACTCCAGGGCCATGAGAGCAAGATTTCCAAAGGGTGTTCACCCCATGTTGACTAGCACCAGCATAGTATGCTCAGTGTGACCAGACAAGTTATCAGGTAAGCTACTCCAGTCAACGACTCCAGGTGTGAAGAAGCTGTGATGAGGTTGTGATTGAGATGGAGATGGTTGAGGTTCTGGTAGTGCATGAGATTGTGGTACTATAGGAGCTTGAGCTTGATTTGACTGTGGCATATAATAGCAGGGATAAGGATATGGCATTTGACCCTGAGGAACAAAATATGCAGGAGATTGAGGGTGTGATGAATGACTAGAACCAGCAGAATGTTGCCCTTTGAATTGTGAATTGTTATTTGGAAAAGTCAAAAAGGTGTAGATGTGTTAGATCCAGTTGATCTACACTCTCTTGCAAAGTGTCCAGCCTGTGGCATTTGTGACACTTCAACTTGCTCTTGTCAAAACCGACTTTGGTTTTGTCAGAGAGTCCAGGAAATTTCCTGCCAGTTCTCTTGTAGAATTTCTGAGATCTGATATTGATCAAGGCCATTTGGCTCAAAATATCCATCTCTTCTAAATCACCATCAGCAATCCCCTTCAAATCATCCATGATAAAGCATAGATTGTCACTATTATTACCAGAATGACAATCAACACTCACAAAGGCATGATTAGAATGTTTGAGGTGAAATCAATATGCTCATCATAGTGGCATTCTGATCCTGCATACTCTGACTCATGACTTACCAAGGCAGTGTTTCCTGGTACAAAATCATCAGTGAGCTTTTCAGATGATGACAATTTTCGTTTCTGTTCTATCTCTCTCTCAAATGTGAGCAATTTCCCATGGAGTTGGGTGAGAGATAGTTTGTTCAAATTTGCACTGGAGCGTAGGACAATAGTATATGTGTCCCATCTCAGACAGTGATATGAGAATCTGTTATTCATCTGGCTGTTTGTGTACTCATGTTTGACCATTTTTATTCAGAGATCAAACAAGAGAACCGCTCAAACTGTTGAGTCAGTGTCTCACCCTTCCTATGAGAGAATGTCTCATATTGTTGGCAAGGATTTCTTTATTATTTGCCAAGACCTCATCTGTTCCTCCAAATTGTTCTTTCAAGGCATTCCAGAGGTCATGGGTATTTTCATAATGCATTAGCCCATAATAGATTTCATTGGGCAGTGCCATGGCCAGAATTCCATGGGCTTTTGCATCAATCTCAAACAATTTCTTATCCTCATCTGAGTATTGCTCCCTCCTCTTCGGAACCATTTGATTGGTTTCTGGGTTATTCACCATAGGCTTGTGTGGACCATGTACCACTGATGTCCAACAACCTGAGCTTTAAACAGACAGGTGATGGAGCATTCGTCGTTGCCATATGTTGTACTCATTCCTAACCAGCATCGGAGGCTTGGTTGAGGAACCAGTATTGTGAGGATCATTGGAAGGAGTAGTCATTTTAGGTCCAAATACAATTTAATTCAAGCTTTTAAAAGATTTTACACAACCACAACAGACTCAATGAAAACCAAGAATAAATCTCAGGATGAATGACCAAAAACATAGAAAATTCAATCTCTATAACCGTTTCTTGCAAAATGCTAATTCAATCAAACTTGGATCTTGGATAGCAGTTTCAATGATCAATTATTAGATCGATCAATGATGACCTGCTCTGATACCATTTGACAGGATCAGTGATCTCAAGTTTGATGGATTAGAGTGTAACGCAGCGAATAAGAACAAGAATTAGAAAAATTATAGCAAGAATTTGATATTCGTATGCATTAAGAACAAATACGGTTGTAAAGAGAGAATATTTTCTGTGAAAAGGAATGTTTCAATAATATCAAATGTTTCTGCTCAATCATCCACCGATTACAATTAGGTTGACACTCCTTATATAGAGTACAATCACTGCTGATATCACGGATAGTGACATCTGGCAGATTTATTACAAAATAACTAAAACTTAACAAACTACTGAAATGTCACAACTACTGAGAACATATCAGAGTGCTAAGCATAAAACATAAAACTACTGATACGAAACTACTGAAACTACAACGACTGAGAACAAGCTCTTCAGTCGTTTTACAAAACTACTGAAAGAAAAACATAAAACTACTGAAAGAGAACCGTCACAACTACTGAAGAGACCTCTTCAACTATTGTGACAACGTCTGATACTTGGTCTTCAGCACTGTGTCTTCAGACTTTGTCTTCAGCACTTGTGTCTTCAGACTTTGTCTTCAGCACTTGTGTCTTCAGACTTTGTCTTCAGCACTTGTGTCTTCAGACTTTGTCTTCAGCACTTGTGTCTTCAGACTTTGTCCTCAGCACTTGTGTCTTCAGACTTTGTCTTCAGCACTTGTGTTCAGACTTTGTCTTCAGCACTTGTCTTCAGACTTTGTCTTCAGCACTTGTCTTCAGACTTTGTCTTCAGCACTTGTCTTCAACTGTTGTGGACTTCAGCAGTTGTTGAAGTGACGTCTGACGTCTGTGGGACTTAAGGTTTTTCTGATTCGGCTCATTGGTTCTTTGGTCCAACAAGTCCCGATGGTTTCTGATGTTCAGCCTTAACTTTCGAGAATGTCAAGCATCTGTTGACGTACGTGGCAATGTCTTTCTTCAGGCCTGGCCACCAGTACAGATCTTTGAGATCGTGGTACATCTTGTCTGCGCCAGGATGAATAGAATATCACGTCTTGTGTGCTTCATCCATGACCAAGGTATGTACACCTCCCCACTTGGGTACTCATATACGGTCCACGAAGTATTGTACACCATGGTCCTTGCACATCAGTTGTTTATCCAACCCTCATAATTCTTCTCCCGCAAGGTTTTCTTCTTTCAACGCCTCACTTTGTGCAATATGGATCTGAGCTTTCAAATTTGTTTGAATGGTCAATCCCAAAGCTCGAGCACGTAGTGGTTTCACACGTTCTTTGCGGCTTAGAGCATCATCCACCACGTTAGCTTTTCCTGGATGATACCGGATTTCACAATCGTAGTCACTAAGAAGCTCTACCCAGCGTCGCTGTCGCATATTGAGTTCCTTCTGATCCAGAATATGTTGAAGGCTTTTATGATCGGTGTAGATGATGCATTTGGTTCCATACAGGTAATGCCTCCATATTTTGAGTGCAAATACTACAATGCCCAACTCAAGATCATGAGTTGTGTAGTTCTTCTCATGCACCTTAAGTTGTCGCGAAGCATAGGCAATCACCTTATCTTTCTGCATTAGTACACATCCCCACCCTTGATGCGAAGCATCACAGTACACCACAAAATCATCAGTTCCGTCTGGGAGGGACAATATCGGTGCATTGCACAGCTTATCTTTTAGCGTTTCGAACGCCCGTTCTTGCGCATCTCCCCAATCAAACTTCTTGTCTTTCTGAGTCAGCAACGTCAACGGTTGAGCGATCTTTGAAAAGTTCGCAATGAAACGACGATAGTATCCGGCTAATCCTAAGAACTGCCGTATCTCTGAAGGTGTGTGGGGTTTATCCCATTTCTTTACCGCTTCGATCTTGCCAGGATCTACATGAATCCCATCCTTGTTAACCACATGACCCAAAAACTTCACCTCTCGCAGCCAGAATTCACACTTCGGGAACTTGGCGAAAAGTTTCTCTTCTCTTAACAGTTCCAGTATTGCCAGAAGGTGTTCTTCATGATCCTCTTTCGATCAAGAGTAGATAAGTATGTCGTCAATGAATACGATCACAAACTTATCCAAGTAAGGTTTGCACACCCGATTCATCAGGTCCATGAACACAGCTGGTGCGTTAGTCAATCCGAACGACATGACCAAGAACTCATAGTGCCCATAACGAGTTCTAAACGCTGTCTTCGGTACGTCCTCCTCGAAAACCCTTAGTTGGTGTAATCCAGATCGAAGATCGATCTTGTAAAAATACGAAGCTCCTTGTAACTGATCAAACAGGTCGTCGATCCTGGGGAGAGGATACCGATTCTTCACAGTTAGTTTGTTCAACTCATGGTAGTCGATGCACATACGGAACAACCCATCCTTCTTCTTGACAAATAACACCGGTGCTACCCAAGGCGAGTGACTCGGCCGAATAAAACCCTTCTCCAGTAGTTCCTGTAACTGGCTAGATAACTCTTGCATTTCAGACGGTGCTAACCGATACAGTGTCTTTGCTACCGGTGTAGCTTCAGGAACCAACTCAATACGAAATTCCACCTGTCGTGGAGGAGGCAAACCAGACAAGTCATCAAAAAATACATCTGGGTAATCCCGCACTACAGGGATATCTGCCAATTTCTGCTCCTCTTGTTTCTTTTCCACCACGTGAGCCAGAAAAGAGTAGCACTGTTTTTTAAACTCCGGCGTGCTTTCATGCAGGAAATAAGCTTTAATTTTCTCCCTGGTCTTTCTCCTTGAATTCTGAGTACTCCCCCGTCTTACATAGGGATTCGCACTACCTTGTCTCGGGAGACAATCTCGGCTCCATGTTTCGACAACCAATCCATTCCCATAATCACGTCGAAACTTCCTAACTCGAAGGGTATCAACTCTATATCGAAGGCATGATTCTCTAATATTATCGAGCACTTTCTAATAATCTTGTCGGCCTGAACAATCCTACCATTGGCCATTTCTACAGAGTAGCTAGTTTCTAGCCTACTAGGACTCAAATCGAGCAATTGCACAAATTCAGAAGATATAAAGCTATTGTCTGCTCCAGTGTCAAATAATACAGATGCAAAGTGATTATTGAGTAAGTGCGTACCTGTGACAACATTTGGGTCCTGACGGGCTTCATTGGCTCCAATGACAAAAGCGCGTCCCCGGGCCGCGTTCCCCTGGTTTGTCGGGCCTTGATTTCTAGCTATAGCCATAGTCTGATGCTGGTTGTTCCCTTGTTGGCCCGATGCCCGATTCAGTTTGGGGCACATGTTTCGGTAGTGATCAGGGCTTCCACACTCGTAACAGCCCCTGGCATTCCCGGCGGGGTTAACCGCGTTGAGGGTAACTCTTCGAGGTGGCATGTTCTAATAAAAAGAATAGCAAATGCATAAGTTTTAACCATTGCAGGACACATTATCCATGTCACATTAAGGTCTAACTTTCCGGGTTAAGACCATACTTATGGTTGTCACACATCGCATACAAATCGTAAATTTCTCAAACATGTATAAGTAATGTCCAAACAGTAGTCCATCATAATGATGGCATGTCCATGCATGAAATCAAGTTTAGTCTAGCGGAGGTTGCCTATTTCCTCCTCTCTCGAGGTCTCAGACATAACCTCCTCGGGGTAAATCCCAGTGCTTAAGGTCAAACGCAATAGCATGATCTATGAAGATCTCTTTGGGTTCAATACCCGGATTGATAAAGCAACTCGGTGCGCAGAGGGAAACGAAAGATACAATATAAACATCCCGTAAAGAGTGAGCACAAGGGCTCCCTCACGGGGTGAAATGATCGCGAAACAGATAGTTAATCGAACAAGTAATGAGGAACACGTATGAGATACAAAATGCACACAACCCTGGCATGCAAATCTACATGAAGGTTCCTAGGTTATAGTCTAGGTCAAGTGTATTGCCTAATTCTCTATAACCAATGGCTCTGATACCAGTCTGTCACACCCCCGCTAAGAGCGGAAACACGGGGGCGTAACAAGACGGGAATCGTCATAACACATGGTAAGCGATAGAGATACAATAATAATAATGATGACAAGCGTGTCATGACGACACCCGACAAAAAAGGGACTTGTGTCGTGTTTAGTCAGTAATCACGACCACATAGCCATAAGCATAAACATGATATAAGATAAACATAGATAATAACATTGTATGCAATTCCACAACCCGGGAACAAGTTACAAAGTGTAATGTTGTTTGAAACAGTTACAACAATTGTTTTCAAAAAGATAAGTTTAGCCCGAAAATGCATCCTAGGGTCTCCACTAAAGCAGCACACCTAGAACCTCAGCTAGCATGATCACCTGAAAAGATATGCTCAAAATGGTCAACAAAATTGTTGGTGAGTTCGCAGGTTTAAAGTAAATAAGTAATTGATGCTATATAAAGTTGTTGCAGAATACCGTGCATACAATTATAAGTAAGCAAATCACATGACAAGAGCTTTACAACCAAACCTAATGATGTACACAAAGAATCTTGTCGGAATGTATTCACCCAAGGCCCGTTCCTGGCTTTTGTTGGTACTAACTAGTATACAACACGAGGGTGGGGGTGTCAACCTAGTAGTACTACCAATACCTAACCGTCGGTTCCACACTGGAATTGAATGGTTGTAAGAAAGAACCACAAAGCAGACTCAAGCATGTATCAGATAAGTACCCACAAAACAGTAGCACGTTGATTCTAAGTATGTAAATTGTATGTATGTTGTACCGCATAGAAAACGGGCGAGCATACTTTTCCCCCATGTTTGTAAATGTTTGTAAAGTAGTATAAGCATAAAAGGGGCCACGAAACTCACATGTTAAGTGGTAAGTATGATTGATCAAGATTCCCAACAGTTGAATGCAATGATCGGTCAAACACCTATTGACAGTTATTGTTAAGCATTAATGACGTGTATAAAGCGTATAGTAATGTTTGGTCGGTTCGGGTTGTATCGGTTCGGTCGTGGGTAGCACACACACACAAGCGGACACACGTATCAGATCTTATGTAGATCCAAGTACTACGAGCAGTCATCATTGCTTATGACATCCGTGAAATGATCTCATTGTTATGAAAGATGGCACTTGTTAAGTATTTGTAGTTCCAAATGGGTTGTCGGTAATTGTAAAATGTTAGGTTGATTTCAATTGAAATAGTATGTGCATGTTGATAGCGTTGACTTTAATCTTTGTGGTCAAGCAATGACACTTTTACTGATGTTACCTTATCATCATCAGACGTTCAAGGGGAATTTCAAACTCAACATCATCAGTCACACAACAGGACCAGACGCTCGACTCAACGCCCCATCCGTACGAATCAACCTTCAATCGTACGAATCAGCTTCATTCGTACGATTGAGTCTTCATTCGCATGACTGGAATTCAGTCGTACCACACAACACACATTCGCACGACCCAACCTCCATGCGTATGAATCAACCCTCAATCGTGCGAATTAGCTACTTTCGTGCGATTGAACCTTCATTCGTGCGATTGGACTCCAGTCGTGCGAAACACGCACAATCGCATACATTCAGTCGTCACCTGACTCAATCGCACACACACTCATCCGCATTGACTCAATCGCATACACATTCATTCATTCGCACAACTCAGTCGCATGACATCCCTAGTCGCACGATTCAGTCGCCCGAAAGACACAATCGCATGACTCAGTCGCACGACTCACCTAGTCGTATGGCTCAGTCGCATGACAGACCCAGTCGCCTGAACTGCAGGTTCGCGACTGCAGAAGTGCAGAGCAGCCTTCGGCTGCTCCGAGCACGGGTTTTACACAACAAGGACTTCCAGACACACTCTACAAACATACAAAAACATGAAACATAAGCAAAAAGACCTCACACGCACCCACACGACCTCATGTGTTCGAGTTGAACCCGAACACCCGAAACCCTAGTTTGGACAGCCGTGAATAAGCAAGGAAAGGGACAACCAAGGTCGTCTACCTACTAGAATAGAGTAGACTAGGCCGTAGATGGAGTCTAGACGACAAAAACAAGACCAAACGGGTTGGATTTGGTGCTAGAATGAAGAAGATGTGAAGAAGAAGGTGAAGAGGATGAAGAAGATGGAGATGAAATGAGATTAAGGGCTGGAGTATGGGCTATATACCCAGCCCAAGTTTGCAAAATGGAGTTTAGTCCCTGCACTTAACCCTCGAGTTCCACAAAATTTGTTTCGGTTGATTACGACCTTAAAATGTTCGTTATATTAAGGTTAAAAGCGTGTTTAATGGTAATTGATAGTCTAAAATGGTTTTATTAATGACAATGGTTGACATTAAAAACGATATATTTGGTGGTAATGGTGATGAAATTTATAAAAGGTTTATGCTGAGCACACGTTCTCGGAGGAAGTACAGGCACAAGGGAAAATAAAGCAGACATGATTCCTTAAAGCAGGAGTTCATGAAGAAAAGAAAGAATAATTAAAATAATTCTATGCTTATTTATGTCGTTCGACAGACCTTAGGTGACGGATGTCACAGTTAGTGCCCGATCAATGGATAGATGAGTGAATCACACTGCACATTACCTGTATAACAACTCGAAATCATCAGAATGCAATAATAAGTGTGTAATAACAGTCAAACGAAAATTTGGTAGAGTATAGGTAAGTCGTGCGATTTGGGGGCGATTTGGGAGTGATGATTGACTGCGACCGACTCCCCCTCTATTTATACTAGGGTTTACTTCAGCCGTATGACTGAGCCCAGTCGCATATTTGATTCGTGCGATTGAAGATCAGTCGTGCGATTGGCACAGTCGGTCACCTTCAGTCGTGCGAATGTGTCGTTCGGTCACTCTCATCCATGCGATTGGTTCATTTTGTGATCCAATCGTGTGATTTTATTCATGCTTATGGTCCAATCGCACGTATGTCCTATACGTGTGGGCAAATTGTGCGATTGGACTCATTCTTATCCTCAATCGTACGATTGGTCCATACTCATGGTCTAGTCGTGCGAATGGATCATACTCATGATTTTGACTTTATGACCATTCCACACTTTTATCTTTGATTAAACATTATGAGCATTCGATCATCTCAGACATGATTATTTTAATTTTGGAAACTTTTGATCATCTCAGACGTGATCCTTTTAAAACAATTTGTCACCTTAGATGTGACTCATTTTACATTTGAGAGCATGTATAGTCACCTCAGACATGACCCTTTAAAGTGATTTAATTGCAGATTGAATTCCACGCCATAGTCCGATAGATACAACTAAACCGACTCAAACAAATTTAAACAAAATAAAATTTAACTAACAGAACTAAAATGTTTTTGTGTGGAGTGGAAATCCTTAAGATAGAAATCTACCAAATTTATTTCTAGAAGAGGCAACTTCAAGTTATTTTGACCATAAGTGAACGATTCATTATGGAATCATACAGGTAATCAATTCATTCAGGATGTGTTTCCAAAATCATTTGATGCTTGATTCTTGTTTTCATAGAGGGTCATTTAGCAATTTTAGAAAATCATACTGGTACTAGAAGATGCATACGTAGATTTAGATTTTCAAGAATTGCAGCCACAATGATTGTCAGTATACGTGTCCACTTAAATCCATACACAGACTTTTGACACAGATTGGTGATATATTAGATTTTATTATTTCAACCAAAATTTATGGAGCCCACACTTATATGGTAATCACCATTCCTCAGGAGATTTTTGAGCGGCCTACGGGTATTTTGACAAAAAGAGACCATTCTTAGAGCTTTCAAAGAGAAGCCAATCCTCAGGTCAGTGCCATCGCACAACAGAGAGGCGGCAAACAACAATGAACTCTAGAATATCTAGGTTATGCTTATCCTCAGGTCAGTACCATCACACAGCAGAGAGGCACACAACCTATCTTCTTCTTAGAGCATATTTTTTCTTTTGCACATAACGCACCAACAACATAGGTTATCAGCTTGATTGCGTTTATTTTTCATTTTTTCCGTGCTTTGCTCTTTTAGTGGTCATCCACACATATTTGTGGCGTTTATTTGCTCGTCACCCCTTATTGGAAATAACTGAGTGTGTTAACCAGTCATAAGATGGGAACCCACATTCGATTGAATAGTTTAGTTAAAATTGAGTTCACCAATGAGGTCTAATCATCTATTGTGTTAAATCTACCGACACATCATGTAGTGGTCTAACAACCTCTAGATCTACTTTCTTTTCATTACCTTAGTAGTAGCCAGTGTACTATCATATTTCCTTTTATATTGCACAGACTCCTCTGACTTATACTTTGAATTTTGCATCTAATTCAATTTAATCTTTTAAAGTCCTAAATAATTTGTTCCTGTGTACTATCATTTTCCACAGTCATTGAATCGGTTTCACAGAGCCGATCTCATTTCTAGCAGCTAGCCTGTCCACTTCCCTCGTTTTTTTAAATTACCGACTTAACATATTCTTCCCCTAAAATTCTAAAACCGTAAAAGAATTGTGTTTTTAGGATTTTAATAGGTGAAGAAATAATAGCAATAAAATTAATTAAACAAAATAAACTAAAATTAAAGAAAATAAAAGAAAAATTGACTTTACGCGTCGGACTAAGCATGGTCATCTTCTTGAATTGCCTCACTTTTCTTTTTAAGGCCGTTGACCTCTAACAAGTATAGAAAACGTGGTTTATCAAAAGCTTTTGTATAGAGGTCAGCGCGTTGAAAATCCGTATTTATTTTAACAACATCGATTAGATTCTTTTCATAACAATCACGTATAAAGTAATATTTTATGCCGATGTGTTTGGTCTTTGGATGTTGGACCGGATTTTTAGTAACGGCTATTGTAACAGAATTATCAACAAAAATAGGGGTGTTAGAAAAATGCAAACCGTAGTCCCGCATCTGTTGTTGAATCCAGATGATTTGAGAACAGCAGCTTGCCCCAACAAAATATTCAGCTTCACAAGTTGACAATGCAACTGATGTCTGCTTCTTACACTGCCACGTGACTAATCTTCGCCCAAAGAATTGACACCCTGCTGGGGTACATTTGTAGTTCATCTTGCAGACGCCATAATCCGAGTCACAGTACGCGGTTAGTTCAAAGTCATCGTCATGAGAATACCACAATCCAAGTGTGGGTGTACCCTTCAGATAACAGAATATCCTTTTGACCCCAATTAGATGGTTAACTTTTGGTTTTGCCTGATATCTTGAACAAAGACATGTTGCATACATAATATTAGGTCTTGAGGCAGTGGGGTACATGAGGGATCCAATCATTCCTCGGTACATGGTGGCATCAACCAGATCACCATTCTCGTCGGGTGTTACATCATGGTTCGTAGCAAGTGGAGTCCCAGCTGCGGAAGCATTCTCCATGTTAAACCGACTGAGAATATCCCCTCATACTTGGTCTGATGTAGAAATATTCCCTTTGGTGTTTGATCCACCTGTACCCGAGAGAAATTCATCTCTCCCATGGCACTCATTTCAAATTCTGCCTTCATCACTGCTTCAAATTCTTTACATAATTCTTTGATCTTAGAACTGAATATTGTCACACCCCAACCTTGACGGCGGAAACGTCGAGATATGAGGGTTAAGATTGTTCACAGCCATGAAATAAGTTCAACATAACATAATATAATGTAACTTTTTATTTCATTATCTAGGTCCAAGTCCTAGATTATAGCATGCTTCAAAAGGTTCACTTTAAACTTGAGGTTGACCTGAAACATGAAAAAAAATAAGAGTCAACTAAAATAGTTGGTGAGTTTCCAAGGTTTTCATACATAATAAGAAAAAGGTTACAAGTAGCAATTCATGTCATAGGTTATAAGCTAGTAAGGTTATAGAACACATAACGATACAATCAAACCTCGACTTGATTACAAGTATAAAAGATTGGCTAAGTGTATTTGGTTCCCTAGTGCACAAGCATACGGCTCCTAGGAGTCGGCAATACATCGACTTTAGCACCAAATAGGCTTGTTAGGCCCAAAGATCTAAGACGTCGCCAGGCTAGCAATAGTTAATGATTGTAAACAAAACTATGTATCTCATATAAACACTTACAATACACAAATAACCATGACATAATAATAAGATGAATTGCATGTGCTTACAAGTCTCAAACGTTAATAAGTGTACAATGTATAGATAATCATGTTTCACCCCAAAGTAGTGTGAAATAAAATAAAATGGGGCAAGGAAAACTCACTTGTCAAATAAGTATAAAATGAAGATCAATAAGAATAATATAAGTCATTCCAAGATAAAACGTCACAATGCACCTAAATATATAAATTAACAAGGTTAAAGTTTACTAACGAGCTTAACGATTCAACGGGAGCTAGGGTTTGAATTGATATTTTGGGGTTTCAACAATTAAATTCCTTAAAATGATATAGTTGATTTTATTTTTTATTCCATGAAAATAAAATATAATAGCCGGGCGTTTTATTATGAAGCAACGAAAATACTTACGGGAAATAGGGTTCAAATATCAATTTAAACAATCTTTTATAATAATGATAATATATTTTTTTTATACTAATGTTTTAGACAATAGCATACAAACAATATTTGAGAAAAGAATAATGTAAAGTTTTAAAAACTAAATATTACTATTGTTTTATAAAATGTTTAAATTATTTAGGGAATAAATTTATAAAATTAATAAAGTGATTTTAGAAAAACACAAAGTTTATAAATTTTTTTTTTAATAATTTACAGAAGTTTATATATATTTTAAAAAAAAAAATTGAAAGAAAACAAAAGGGTGGATTGAGGGTCCCCGGGTTCGAACCCGGGACCTCAAGTCCACACTCCACGCCAACAACCAGTAAACCAAGGCCTTAGCCGCGGTTTATCTCCGTTTTAATATCTTTTAAACATAACCCAAGCAAAACCCCCAAATTGGATGAACCCTAGTTTAGATTCGAGCCAAATTGATCATCTAAATGATGATGATAGCCAAATTAACCATGGGGCTTTTGTTTCCCATGCTTAATCGAGCCTATCAACGTATGTAACTCACCCGAATCAGTTCGAATTGAAGGCGATCCTAATCGAAGACGCGTGGTTTATGCCGAATCAATGGACAAGAATTTGATAATGATAATCAAATTCGTTGCACAGGTAGCTTCTAAAGACTCCAACGAACAAAAGCCCTCGGTTAATTGAGGGTGAGATTATGAAAAAGATTGAGTTCGACTAGCTATAGTTCGCGACGAGCTCGAGAGTTGAATTCTGGTGTTCGATTTCTTTTCAGGCGAAATTGGAAGTTTAGATAGTTTAGGAATAGTTAAACAAATGTTTGTGTTTGATTAATTAGATTATTATGAGGCTTTAACCGTTGAACGGTTAAATTATTGATTCGAGTTTCGGTTCAAGTTTGTTCATCTTAATAACCGAGTTAAACCCAATTTAAAACTTCGTTTAGGTTCGAATCATGTTCTGGAAACGATTGGAATCATTTGGGGTTCGAATTCCGAGGTTTTGGGCGATTCGGGGCTTGCCGGACCTCGGCGGAGGTGGCCGCGGCGGCGGATCCGCCGGATTCACGGGGAGAAGAAAAAGAAAAAAACTTTTAAAAAAGTGCTATTTCGGCCCTTGCACTTTTAGGTTTTAACATTTTGTGAATATTTCTATTTTAGGTTTATAAATTGACAAGTAAGACCCCCACTTAATTTAAATTTATGTTTTAAACATGGTTAAGTTAATACCCCTTAATAATTATAAGTAACCTATTAAGAATAATCTTATTATTACTAATACTATTATTCATATTTTATTACTTATTATTATTATTACTTTTATTAATATAACATTATTATTATTTAATATTTGCATTATTAACATAATGACAATAATGAATAAGCACAAACAACACATGAGTTTCAAAATTGATAATAATACCCTTGTAAGGGTAACCGAAGTTAACTTTTAGTTAACAAAAAAATACGAGATGTTACAGTCTCCCCAACTTAAAAGAATTTCGTCCCGAAATTAAAAGAAATGAAACTATACAAATAAGAACGGGTATCTCTCCTTCATGTGCTCCTCACGTTCCCAAGTAAATTCAGCGCCACGTTTATTTTCCCAACGAACCTTGACGATTGGGGTTGTTGTGGTTCTAGTCTTCTTCATAATGCGATCCATGATCTCAACAGGCTTCTTGACAAAATGCAATGACTCGTCAATCTGGATGTCTTCCAACGGAACATGCAGACTTTCGTCAGCCAAACACTTTCTCAAATTTGAGACGTGAAATACGGGATGAACTCCACTAAGGTCGGAAGGTAGCTCTAGTTTATAAGCCACTTTCCCAATCCTTTTCAAGATTTTGAAAGGTCCTACAAACCTTGGAGCCAGTTTGCCCTTCTTTCCAAAGCGAACCACACCTTTCCACGGTGAAACCTTAAGAAGAACCATCTCCCCAACTTGGAATTCCAATGGCTTACGTCGCTTGTCAGCATAGCTCTTTTGACGACTTCTCGCCACTTCAAGGTTCTTGCGAATGATAGAAACTTTATCGGTCGTCTCTTGTATAAGATCAGGACCAGTGATGAAGTTTTCACCAATGTCGGTCCAACAGATCGGTGAACGACATTTTCAACCATAAAGTGCTTCAAACGGTGCCATCTTGATACTCGAGTGGTAAGTATTGTTATACGAAAATTCCGCGAGCGGTAGATGCGTATCCCAATCGCCACCAAAGTCAAGAACACAAAGGCGTAGCAAATCCTCCAAGGTTTGGATCGTTCGCTCGGTTTGACCATCAGTTTGAGGATGGTAAGCCGTGCTTAGATCTAGTTGTGTACCCAAGAGTTCTTGCATAGACGACCAAAAATGTGAAGTGAAGCGAGCATCTCGGTCGGATATGATGTGCAGAGGTACCCCATGACGACTTACAATCTCATCAACGTATATACGAGCTAACTTTGATGTCTTGTAAGTGTCACGTATGGGTATAAAATGTGCCGACTTGGTCAATCGGTCAACAATCACCCATATGCTATCATGTCCTCGGGAGGTTCGGGGTAGCTTAGTTATGAAGTCCATGGATATGTGTTCCCATTTCCACATAGGAATCTCGGGTTGCTCAAGTAATCCACTTGGACGTTGATGTTCGGCTTTAACCTTCGTACACGTGAGACACTTAGCTACATAAGTCGCTATGTCTTTCTTCATTCCAGGCCACCAATATTGACCACGTAGGTCCATATACATCTTATCGGAGCCAGGATGAATAGAATAACGAGTTTGATGAGCTTCGTTCATGATGAAGGTACGGAGGTTATCGCGATTTGGAACCCAAATTCGATTTGCGAAGTACATCAATCCATTAGGTTTCATTTCCAATTGGGTTAGAAGATTATGTCCCAATTCATCCTTCATTCTTCCTTCTCGTTGAACCATTTGTTGAGCCTCCAGGATGCTAGACTCGATGTCACTATCTATTCTCAGGTTTTGTAGTAGTACAGTGGTCTCGTTGACATCTAGTCGGATCTCAGTATCGAACTCCCCCAAGGTGTCAAACCATTGACGTCGATCGCGAATTTCTTGAAATGTGATCATCTTGTTGTGAATCTTTCGGCTTAGTGCATCGGCTACAACGTTTGCTTTACCAGGATGGTAACGAATGTCACAATCATAGTCACTAATCAACTCCACCCAACGACGTTGTCTCATGTTGAGATCTTTTTGATTGAAAACGTGTTGAAGGCTTTTGTGATCGGTGTAGACTATACATTGCGTACCATACAGATAGTGCCTCCAAATCTTCAAAGCAAACACAACAGCACCAAGCTTGAGATCGTGTGTTGTATAATTCACCTCGTGAACCTTCAATTGTCTCGATGCATAAGCTATGACCTTCCCTCGTTGCATGAGAACACAACCAAGGCCTTGTTTAGATGCATCACAATACACGTTGAAATCGTCATTTCCATCGGGTAGGGTCAATATAGGAGCATTGCACAACTTATGGTTTAACGCTTCAAAAGCTTCTTCTTGTTCGGAATCCCACTTGAATGGTTTATTCTTTTGTGTCAAAGTAGTGAGCGGTTTCGCGATCCTCGAGAAATTGGCAATGAATCGCCGATAATAACCAGCAAGACCAAGAAAAGAACGAACTTCGGTAGGAGTAGTAGGAACACACCAATTCTTCACAGCTTCCACCTTTGCAGGATCAACGTGAATCCCTTGGCTATTCACCACGTGTCCTAGAAATTGAACTTCCTCGAGCCAGAAATCACACTTCGAGAACTTTGCGTACAATCGCTCTTTCTTTAACAACTCAAGAACCAATCTCAAATGCAGTTCATGATCAGTATTGGACTTGGAATAGATAAGTATGTCATCAATGAAGACGATCACAAACTTGTCTAGATAAGGCTTGCATACTCGATTCATGAGATCCATGAAGACAGCAGGAGCATTGGTTAAACCAAAAGGCATCACCATAAACTCATAGTGCCCATAACGAGTACGAAAAGCGGTCTTCGGGATATCATCATCATGGACTCGTAATTGATGATAACCAGAACGTAAGTCGATCTTCGAGAAAATAGCAGCTCCTTGAAGTTGGTCAAACAAATCATCAATACGAGGAAGAGGATAACGGTTCTTGATGGTAAGCTTGTTAAGCTCACGATAATCGATGCACATACGAAACGATCCATCTTTCTTCTTTACGAAAAGAACAGGTGCACCCCAAGGCGAAGAACTAGGACGTATGAAGCCTTTCTCGGACAGCTCTTGCAGTTGACAAGAGAGTTCTTGCATTTCCGATGGTGCAAGCCGATATGGTGACTTGGCCACGGGGTTTGCTCCCGGTATCAAGTCAATTTTAAACTCGACTTCACGCACGGGAGGTAAACCACTAAGGTCATCGGGAAATACTTCAGGAAAGTCTCGTACGATAGGGACATCCTTAAGTTCTTTCCCTTTGACTTTCGTGTTGACCACGTAAGCCAAGAAGGCCATATACTTCTTGCTTAAGCACTTTCGGGCTTGAGTGCAAGACATGAGTTTAAGCCCTTTAGAAGATTTTTCACCGAACACTTTCAACGTGTCTCCAGAGGGTAACGGTATACGAATGCACTTCTCGAAACAAATGATCTCGGCATGGTGTTTGGCTAACCAATCCATACCAATGATGACGTCAAAGCTTCCAAGTTTCATAGGGATAAGATCGATAAGAAAATCATGCGTGTCAAGACTTAAGATGCAATCACGAACGATAACGTCAACGGTGATCGGTTCTCCATCGACAACTTCAACAGTAAGAGGTCTTTCTAGTTTCGTATGTGGCTTAGCAAGTATGGGTTCAAACTCTAATGAAACAAAACTTTTATCGGCTCCAGAATCAAATAGGACATAGGCATAAGTTTTGTTAATAAGGAACATACCTGTTCAATTTTTAAGGTATTTAACAATACAGGTAAAATATGAAATGAATTGGATCACAAAATTTAAGGGTGAGTTAACGTACCATTCACCACATCGTTGTTTGCTTGTGCTTGGTTAGCGTTGATGTTGAACGCACGTCCTCGGGCTTGTGGAATATTACCCACAAGACGAGGGCATTGTGGGCGAAAATGACCAGGTTCCCCACAGTTGTAGCAAACACGGTTCGTGACCACAGCGGCATTGTTAGGTGCACGGGGCAAGTCGCCACCAAATGACCATATTTACCGCATAAGGTGCAAATGCGGCATGGTTGATTCCCAGGATGATGATCTACACGTGTTGCACATAGGCTGAGGACCAGCATAAGCCCTAGCCCCAGGCACTTGCCCACAGGTGCATCGTAGGTACAAGTTGTCCTTGGGGTTGTTGGGTGCAGCCACGGCATAGTTGCGTGCCGGTGTGAACTTGCGTTTTTTGTTGTTGTTGTTGTTGTAAGACGGTTCAGCTTTGGTCTCCTTAACAGTCTCGGTCGCCGTCTTCTCTACCTTCTTTGCACCCTTCACAGACATGGTGCCCGCTCGTATATGGTTCTCGGTGAGTTGAGCGGTGATAGTAATGGCTTCTTCCAAGGTTGTGGGTCGGCTACCCACCACAGCATCTTGAATTTGGGGTGGTACACCCTTAATGAACTTCTCGATGTTGCGGGGACAGTGTCGACCATGTGAGGCAGCAGTATACTCAACTCATGATGCCTAGTTGAGTAGGCCAAATGATCACCATCGTTTTGTTTCAAATTCCAAAATTCCTCCTCCATTTTTGCAGTTCGCTTCTCGGGCAGAACTTCACGATGGCGATGTTCTTGAACTCTTCCCATGTAAGTGCTAGAATAGCATCGGGTCCACGATTCCTCCTCTCACTGTTCCACCAGGTGAGAGCCCTTTGTTGGAACATACTAGTGGCATAACGAACCTTGAGTGCATCGGGACACTCACAATTGATAAAGGTATTCTCCATGCTTTCGAACCACTCAAGAAGACCAGTGGCTCCTTCCTTGCCACTAAAACTAGTGGTTTGCAAGAGCTGAAGTGTTTGAAGGTGCAAGTTTGATTATTCCCGTGTTGATTGTTCCCATTTTGATTGTTGCTATTCTCTCCATGACCATTTCCATTGTTGCTAGCGTTGGTCATTAAGGTGCTATTAAGTTCAGCAACCATGGTCGGAATGACAGCAGCCATTTGTCGAGCAATCATGGCGGCTAACTTACGATCGGAACTCCACGCTTTCCATGATGACGAGACATGCTGGAATATACAAATGAGTTAGATATGAGAATTGGAATAACAAGGATTAATGTTCAACAAGGATAAGGCAAAAGTTGTAAGGCACATGGAATGATTCCATTTGGTAACGCATTACCATTTGGAAACGTTGACACGTCAAGGTAAGTTGACCCACTCGCCTTAGAAATTTGTGTATGTTGACCATGGTTTATCACTCATCCCAGAAATCCCCAGGTAAGCATAACTAGTCCCGTAGGATTTATGCGATATGCTTGCCTTAGCCCGAGGCCTTTTGCCAGGAAATCCAGAATACAGGTGTCCATGTGTCACACAAATTTCTTAGGTTTATGAAATCAAAACCATGATGAGATTTACATAGATTAGACATAAGTCCAAAGATTCAATTCCTAAGCATAAATATACGATTCCACGTGTTGACGAGAATAAGATTAAGAAGTTTCATTTTCGGGGGAGAGTCAATGAGTCAAAGTTAAGTTTAGGGAGACAAGTAACAAAGTTTAGACAATTACAAGGCAACCTATGCTAAGGCATCAAGTTGCACATAAGTAAGTATAGCATCATGTAGCATGTAACAATATATATATTTCTAAGAATATAATATTATCCTATGAGTTCATGCATAAGCTATAGTCTAGGTCACCATTACTAATAACCTAAATCCCTATAGTTATGGGCTCAGATACCAATCTGTCACACCCCAACCTTGACGGCGGAAACGTCGAGATGTGAGGGTTAAGATTGTTCACAGCCACATAACGCTATATTAAATTGTAAATATATTATCATAAGTCATGAAATGGAAAATTACAATCGTAAGTCTTATACAAGAAATAAGTTCAACATAACATAATATAATGTAACTTTTTATTTCATTATCTAGGTCCAAGTCCTAGATTATAGCATGCTTCAAAAGGTTCACTTTAAACTTGAGGTTGACCTGAAACATGAAAAAAAATAAGAGTCAATTAAAATAGTTGGTGAGTTTCCAAGGTTTTCATACATAATAAGAAAAAGGTTACAAGTAGCAATTCATGTCATAGGTTATAAGCTAGTAAGGTTATAGAACACATAACGATACAATCAAACCTCAACTTGATTACAAGTATAAAAGATTGGCTAAGTGTATTTGGTTCCCTAGTGCACAAGCATACGGCTCCTAGGAGTCGGCAATACATCGACTTTAGCACCAAATAGGCTTGTCAGGCCAAAGATCTAAGACGTCGCCAGGCTAGCAATAGTTAATGATTGTAACAAAACTATGTATCTCATATAAACACTTACAATACACAAATAACCATGACATAATAATAAGATGAATTGCATGTGCTTACAAGTCTCAAACGTTAATAAGTGTACAATGTATAGATAATCATGTTTCACCCCAAAGTAGTGTGAAATAAAATAAAATGGGGCAAGGAAACTCACTTGTCAAATAAGTATAAAAGAAGATCAATAAGAATAATATAAGTCGTTCCAAGATAAAACGTCACAATGCACCTAAATATATAAATTAACAAGGATAAAGTTTACTAACGAGCTTAACGATTCAACGGGAGCTAGGGTTTGAATTGATATTTTGGGGTTTCAACAATTAAATTCCTTAAAATGATATAGTTGATTTTATTTTTTATTCCATGAAAATAAAATATAATAGCCGGGCGTTTTATTATGAAGCAACGAAAATACTTACGGGAAATAGGGTTCAAATATCAATTTAAACAATCTTATATAATAATGATAATATATTTTTTTTATACTAATGTTTTAGACAATAGCATACAAACAATATTTGAGAAAAGAATAATGTAAAGTTTTAAAAACTAAATATTACTATTGTTTTATAAAATGTTTAAATTATTCAGGGAATAAATTATAAAATTAATAAAGTGATTTTAGAAAAAGACACAAAGTTTATAAATTTATTTTTTAATAATTTACAGAAGTTTATATATATTTTAAAAAAAAATTGAAAGAAAACAAAAGGGGTGGATTGAGGGTCCCCGGGTTCGAACCCGGGACCTCAAGTCCACACTCCACGCCAACAACCAGTAAACCAAAGGCCTTAGCCGCGGTTTATCTCCGTTTTATCTTTTAAAATCTTAAACTACCCAGCAACCCCCCAATTGGATGAACCCTAGTTTAGATTCGAGCCAAATTGATCATCTAAATGATGATGATAGCCAATTAACCATGGGGCTTTTGTTTCCCATGCTTAATCGAGCCTATCAACGTATGTAACTCACCCGAATCAGTTCGAATTGAAGGCGATCCTAATCGAAGAACACGCGTGGTTTATGCCGAATCAATGGACAAGAATTTGATAATGATAATCAAATTCGTTGCACAGGTAGCTTCTAAAGACTCCAACGAACAAAAGCCCTCGGTTAATTGAGGGTGAGATTATGAAAAAGATTGAGTTCGACTAACTATAGTTCGCGACGAGCTCGAGAGTTGAATTCTGGTGTTCGATTTCTTTTCAGGCGAAATTGGAAGTTTAGATAGTTTAGGAATAGTTAAACAAATGTTTGTGTTCGATTAATTAGATTATTATGAGGCTTTAACTGTTGAACGGTTAAATTATTGATTCGAGTTTCGGTTTCAAGTTTGTTCATCTTAATAACCGAGTTAAACCCAATTTAAAACTTACGTTTAGGTTCGAATCATGTTCTGGAAACGATTGGAATCATTTGGGGTTCGAAATTCCGAGGTTTTGGGCGATTTCGGGGCTCGCCGGACCTCGGCCGAGGTGGCCGCGGCGTCCGCAGGATTCACGGGAGAGAGAAAGAAAGAAAAAAACTTTTAAAAAAAGTTGCTATTTCGGCCCTTGCACTTTTAGGTTTTAACATTTTGTGAATAAACTTTCTATTTTAGGTTTATATTGACAAGTAAGACCCCCAACTTAATTTAAATTATGTTTTAAACATGGTTAAGTTTAATACCCCTTAATAATTATAAGTAACCTTATTAAGAATAATCTTATTATTACTAATACTATTATTCATTTTTATTATTATTATTGTTACTTTTATTAATATTAACATTAATTATTTAATATTTGCATTATTAACATAATGACAATAATGAATAAGCACAAACAACACATGAGTTTCAAAATTGACAATAATAACCCTTGTAAGGGTAACCGAAGTTAACTTTTAGTTAACAAAAAAATACAGATGTTACAAATATTATGTCATCAATGTAAATCTGAACCAGCAGCAGATCACTATCTTTCTCTTTGATGAACAGTGTACACTCAATTACACCTCTACGAAATCCGTGTTTCACAAGGTGAGTTGAGAGTTTTTCATACCATGCTCTCGGGGCTTGATGAAGCCTGTAGAGAGCTTTATCTAGTTTGTAAACTCTGTCCTGACGATATGGATCATCAAATCCTTCGGGTTGACTGACATACATAGTTTCCCGGATTTCACCATGAAGGAAGGCACTCTTTACATCCAGTTGATAGACTTAATCTTCATGTATGATGCATAGGCTAGGAAGATACGGATGGCTTCCATTCTCTCCACAGGTGCGAATACTTCATTGTAATCAATTCCCTCGACCTGTCAAAATCCTTGAACTACAAGTCGAGCCTTGTTTGTGATGATGACACCTTGATCATCTTTCTTACACTTCAAGACCCATTTGGTACCAATGACTTTAGCACCTTTAGGTCTATCAACCAGTGTCCATACACCTAACTTCTTGAACTGGAGAAGTTCTTCTTGCATGGAACTGACCCATGCCTCATCATTTAGGGCTTCACTGACATATTTGGCTCGAACAAACACACAAAACAACGATAAGCACCATCGTGAAGGTACCCTTTCTCCATTATCGAGGCATAATCAGCTGAATACAACTGATTTCTTGTCTGAACTCCTGATCTGACATCCCCAATGACATTGTCTAGAGGATGATAGACATTTAGGCGTGATCCCGGAGTGGTGGGAACAGATACCTCAAAATCAAGATTATGAACATTTGGTTCAGTATCTGAGGCAGTAGGAGTGTGAGGTTCTGAAGACTCAAAGGCATCAATGGCAGATGCTTGTGGACTTGCAGTAGGAGGAACCTGTTGCTCCTGAGTGTCCTGATCATTCTCCACGGCTTCATCGTCAGTGGAAGAGTCACTTACCTCGATTGCTCCCCCTGAGATGGTTGGCGATTCACCTTGTGAGCCAGAAGATGTAGATTCCTTGATGGTGTGTTTAGAACATCATACATCTTTTGGCTGCTAACTCATCATTAGACGTGGAGAGAGGGATGTTAAAGGACTTGAAGAATCCATCATAGTCGAAAAAGAAGGCGGGTCCTTTTCCAGCAGGAGGGGTGATGTATCTCTGGACATCGACGTTACACCACACCTCTACTTGATCCGTTGAGTTGTTGTAGACTCTCTTATTCAGTATGTTGTATCCAAGAAAGATTCCTTCTTCAGCCTTCTCGCTGAACTTTCCCTCCTGATTTTTCTTTAGCTGTGTGCACGGTGCGCCAAATGGTTTGAGATACTCTAGATTTGGTTTACGTCGTTGAAGTAACTCATAACACGTATTTCTATGGCTTTTAACTACCAGAACTTGATTTAACATGTAACACGCATTGGATACTGCCTTATTCCAAAATTGGATAGCAGCTTTGAGTCTGCTAGCATTGTCCGTGCTGTCTCTATTAAGCTACGATTCTTTCTCTCAGCAACGCCATTCATCTGAGGAGTGTAGGCGGAAGTGAACATATGCATAATTCCCTTTTCTTTGCAGAAATCCTCCATCCATTGGTTTTTGAACTTGGTTCCGTTGTTTGAGCGTACTTGTCTTACCTTCAGCTTGTAGAGAGACTCCAGTGTAGTTACCAATTCTTTGAATGACTCAAATGTTTCTGACTTTGATTTCAAAAACATCATCCAAGAGAATCTTGAGTAATCATCTGTAACTACATAGCAGTACAAATCGCCTACGATGCTTCTTGTACTGACTGGACCAAACAGATCCATGTGGAGAAGCTCAAAAGGCAGTTCTATAGAATTAACTTTCTTTGCCTTATGAGACTTCTTTGTCTGTTTGCCTTTCTTGCAGGCGACACAAAAATCCGGGAGTTGGAAGTTCTTGACATTGACTCCTCGCACTAGATCATTATGGATCAAGTGGTTCATCTTCCTTGGATTGATGTGCCCCATTCTCGTATGCCAGGAGATAGAATCCTTCTCAGTAGCTTTTGACAAGAAGCACTGAACTTGATGATCAGTTGCGGAGGCCTTTGATAGATCCAAAACATAAAGATCATTATATCTTGAGGCTGACATTAATACTTGGTCCTCCGGATTACATAGTCCTTTTTCAGGACATAGCACTTTTTGTTATCAAAAACTACATTAAAGCCTTTGTCACATATTTGGGACACGGAAAGTAAATTGTTTTGTAGTTGTTGAATGTAGTTTACCTTATCAAACTTTACTTTCTGGTTCCCTACCTCCCCTTGAGTTGTGATGTACCCTCCTTTATTTCCAACAAAAGAAACATGACCTCCTTTGATTTGTTTGACGTTTGATAGGAGTGTTCGGTTTCCAGTCATGTGCCTAGATGCTCCGCTTTCTACGATCCAAGTATTTGTTTCAGCACTATAACGAACTCCCTGCACATTCAATTGAAGACATTAGTTAAGGTTAGGTACCCAAGCCTTAACTGGATTGGGTGACCTAGAGTCATCACACATCATAAATTCCACCCATTTACCTTTTGAGGATGAGAGAAGATCTATGGTCTTCTTGTTCTCATTCTCAGATTCATGGATAGATTTCTCTTTCCATAAGCCAGTCTTATGTAAGGCTTGTTTGTGATAGACAGACGACTGGTTGATAGGTTGAACTTTAGGTTCACTGAGTCTTTTTGGTGGAGTCATGGATCTTCTTTTGGAAGATCTTACTTTATTGTCATAAAGTTCAACCTTCTTCTTTGGTGTCTGATAATAAGGAAAATAAAACGCAATATGTCCACACTTTCCACAGTTGTAGCATGATCTGCTTTAAACTTGACGATTTAAATGTTTCTGTGGAGAAGTGTGGGACACACGTGTGACATTGGTTTGTCTGGGTTTTGACATGTCTTGCTTAGATGTTTTATCTGGTTTAACAAAAGTAATTGTTTGAACATTTTTAACATCCTTTCCTTTTTGTTTCTCTGGACTTAGACATGAAGCACATGGGTGGTTAACATGTTTGGTCTTTTTGGGTTCAAAATTAGACTTGGTTGACCCAGACTTAACTTTAACCTTTTCAAATTGTTTGTCCAGATTGACACAAGGCATTTTACCTTGTGATTTTGAAGTGGCCTCCTTTAGTTTAGTGCCAGATTCATTAGATGTACATGTGGTATCTAGGTCACTTACGAGAGGAGTGGACACCACATGATCCTTGATTGGGTTATTGTTTATTGGTTTACTTTTTGCATTCATCAAGGTCTCATGTGGTGGTGGAACCACTTTATATCCCAAACCCTCCCCACTGTTACGTTCTCTCACTAAGTGTTAGACAATGTGAGAGGAACTTGTCCAACTATGCAGTTTTTGCTTTAAGGAATTTACTTCTACTTCTAAAACTGCCTTTTGTTTCTTAGTGTCTTCAAGGGAGTTTAGATAGAACATAATGTCATTAGCTTGGTTAAATGTTACTACTTTGGTTTACCTAAGCTGTTTGTTCAAAAGGTCTATCTTTTCTTTGTAACTGTGCTCATTTTGTTTTAGAACTCTATTGGCTTCTGTGCATAGTTGTAAGTCCTTTACTAAGCTATCATTATGATCTAAGAACCTAGAAAATTTTAAATCAATGCTTTCCTTAAATTTATTACAATCAGAACAAGCATGATTATTGAATAGTTAAGTAGTGGAACTTACTAGAGAGAGAGTGGTTGAATCAGCCATCAAGGCAGAGTATGACGTTTCTGGCTCTGGTGATTCTGGACTTGTTGTACTTGTCCCTTCTTCAGGTAGGTGATCAACTACCGTTGTAGATTCTTCAACGTTTGACATCGCGAGCTCCACTGCAATATCACCTTAACTTGCTGAGTCGTCATCTACATCCTCGACACTAGCAATGTTTGATTCTCTTGGAGACACAAACCGGAAGCTCCAATCTTGTCCTTCATCATCATGAGCTGTTAAGGCTTTAGGATCGGTGCTCGACGAAGTAGGACTGTTTATGGGCTTCTCCTGATGAGAGAAAGATGAGAATGGATTCCCATTTCCCATCTTCTTGGGCTTCACACATTCGCGTTTGAAGTGCCCTTTTTCCCCACAATTGAAGCAGGTAACTTTTGACTTGTCAAAGCCAAAGGTTGTGTCCTTAGTGGCAATCAGATTCTGTCTGGTCTTCTTGACAAACTTCTTTGCTCTCCGAATAGCACATGCTAAGGCCCACATTATATCCATCCGTTCCAGCTCTGTTTCGTCTACCTGCTTGTAGTCCTCATCTGCCAGATGGCAGTTCCCAATTTTCCCAGCAACTAGTCCATCATAGCAGTGGACTACCGCTGCAAAGAGGTCCATGTGCTCCTTTGCTACCTCAACAGTCACATTCCCGAGATTCTCGGTCTTCAGTTTTGTAGCATTTGCTTCAGGTGCAATGTATTGGGTACCAGACGACCCTGACGTGTCAGATCCTGAAGAAAAAGCTTGAGATGGTCCAGCTAAACTCGACACAAAGGTTGTTTGTAATGGAGCTCCGGATGTTTTGGCTTGAGGAGTTGAGTTGTACAAGGCTGGGTTCTGATCATAAGTAGCCTTTTGTGCCCTGTAATTCATCCTCAATTCCTCCTCTCTTAGTTTCAGAATGAAGTTGTTGTTGTCTAACTTTGCTAGCATATCATTCTGTCTAAGGTTTGAGACAAACGAACTCCACTTCTTGGGTAACCATCTGCAAAGTTTGAAACTTTGTCTTCCATAGACGTAGTAACTCCATGAGTGTGCAGCTCACTCATCATATGGTAGAAACGATCAATGAAATCGTCCAAGCTCTCCTTTCCCATTGACGAGAAGTTGTCAAACTCCTTCTTTAACGCTTTAGCCTTCAGTGCTTTCAACGATGCATTTACCTCATACCTCTTTTCCAATGCATCCCATAGCTTTTTAGCTTGCTTGTTCTCAGAAAATTGATGGAAAGTATCCTTCGGATTGACTGAGTGAGCAATTCATAGACTTTCTTCTCAGCATTATACTTAACCTTTTGTCCATCAGTCATGCCTCCTAATGCAAGTTTGACTCCATCTGCACCTATAGGCATGCTGTACCCCGTCTTTATCGACTCCCACAAATTGGATCTACGCCATTCAAATAATCTCAAATCTTTGCTTCCACTGCGGGTAATCATCTAACATAATTAGCTTAGGGGGTTTGTTGTGATTCCCCACTTCATTTTCCAAAGCAATAGATTATGGATCCTTGAATCTCTCCCTGTGGTGAACGTTGAATACTCGTCTTCCATTGTTATAAACTTTAAACTTTGGAAGAAACTGCTTTACTCGTGCGAATGGAGGTGTGCGATTGGGCTAATCATGCGATTGAACAATGCGGATGGCTCAAACGTGCGAATGAACCAATGCGGATGAATAAATCGTGCGTATGGACAGGTGCGAATGAACGATGCGACTAGACATTTCATTCGTATGAATGGAGGTACGAATGAGTCCAATCGTGCGTATGAGGGATGCGTATGACTTCAGTCGTGCGATTGAGTCAATCGTGCGACTGAAGCTGATGAAACTTGAAAATTCGTAGATTTAAGGTATTTTGACGCAAAAACACGAATTTTTCAAGAACCCTAGTTGTCGTATGCCGGAAAAACGTTAACTTTATGAGCTGGAGACGTCTAAGACACCGTTTGACACAAAAGGATTGCGTTTTTAGTGAAAAAACACAATTTTCTATATCAAAAACGATTGAGTCACACATAAATCAAGAGCCAAAGCTCTGATACCACTTGTTAGGATCGTGTATTAAACGAAATACTAACTGAAATACATGTATACCGAATCAAATAGTGCGGAATCCTATTTGATTGGCGATCCAATCAGTGAGAACTCACGTAGAAACAATTATGGATTGAATCTAAACATTAAGAATGATTGGTAATCGATCTAGTGCGATCTATGAACTTGGAACAGGTTCTTAGAGGTCTCTGGATGGCTAGGGTACGATTTAGTACGTAAGTTTTCGAAGTGTTTTGTTTTTCCATGATTTAAGTGGTATTTATAGGTTAGGGTTTCTCATTCGGCCGACTGAACCATTAGCATGGTTCAGTCGTGCGATTGAGTCATGCGGTTGATCCATTCGCACGACTGAGTGTTCAGTCGTGCGACTAAGTCAATCTCATGTTACAATCATGCGACTGATCCAGTCTCATGGTTTAGTCGTGTGACTGGTTCATTAGCATGAAGTTGTTCATGCGTATGGTCCATTAGCATGGGCCATTCGCATGAGAACTTCATATGACTAAGTTTGAATATGTTTCACAATCATTAATTGACTTAGATCTATTCAAACAACCATAAACCTATATAGTTAGTTCAATAAGCGTTATTACATAAAAAGCAATGAAATATTCAACATTATAAGCACAACCACACATTGTATTTCATTAAGTACCCATTCTATTACATATGTGTAAGATAATAAAGACATTTTACATTAAGCTCACAAACTAGGTACACATGTATCTACATAAAGTTTTATAAAAAATAAATTGACTTATTATCTAAATTAGGATTTATAAGTCTAGTGTTTAATGTATAATTTTTAAGACTTAATTTGAAAGGTTCCTACATAAAATAACAAACTTATAAAATTCAAGGACCAAAGTGTAAATAACTTTAAACCCAACCCCCTCTCCCTCTTCCCGTCGACCTCCCTACTCCGGCCAAATCCGGCCAAACTCCAGCAATGCCAAACTCCCAAAGTTAATCTGTATTAGTCAAATAAAACAGTCTCTTGATTCTCACACGCATGATTCGAACTAGTGTTGGAAAATAATTGAAACCATAGTTGTGTTCCCTCTAGAAACCGAAATCCATGTTCGAAATCAAATTAGTTACAACACGGATCTTGACCAAATGTATAAATTATTAAATCTGAAATGCATCCTTTCACATTTCAAATTCAATGATACACATAATTGCAATTGAAACAGGGTGATAATCATCAATAATCAAAATGTAACTTTCACACCCAACCGTAACTCATTCGATATGAAACGACATCAATTGACCCTAAATAACATATGGGTGTTGTTTTGATTGATTTCTTACAACTTTCTGAATCATCAATCGCACAAACAAAACACACACGCATCATGTTCGATCACCATCATCTTCTTTGACCTGTAACTCATGCAAAGGCCTTGTTTTAAATTCTGAGCTTTTTAACATGCAATTGATTGAGTGCTTTTACTTATCATCACCCTTAGAAGCTTTATACAAAATTAATTTGATAATTAACAACGTTTGCATCTCGAACCATACTCACATCAGTCACGATCTAGTAACCATCTGCTCATCCTTCATTTCGAACCAATAAAGGTAATTCTACATATCCTAATACTCGTTTTCAGATGGGGAATACCCTATGTTCGATTTCATTAAAAACATCGTTTGGATGTTCAATTTGATACAAATCGATTTCTAGGGTTCTTGTGATTTGGGGATTAATTTAATTAATGGATTTATAAATTTTGTTTGTACTTTGAACATATTCGGGCTTTAGCACAACTAGTAACTTGCAGAAATTATGACCAAGTGGTCCCGGGTTTGAATCGGGCCTCCACCACCTTTTGTTTTAATTAGTGTTTTTTTAACATTTTATAATTCTATTAAATTATTATCATATTAGAAATCAAAATAAAAATTATTTTGTTAACTAAAATGTTCAAGAAATTATTAAATTAATTTTAAAGGTTTTAAAAATTATGATTTTTAAATTTAATTACTTTTTTAAAAAATAAAAAAAGGTTATAAAAACATTACTAATTCATTTATGTGATTTAAATATTATAAAAACAATTATAGCTCAAATTTAATTTATTTTAAAACATTTTAAATCTACATGTTACAAATACTTTAAATAATTAATTTATAAATTAATTATTTATATGACTAATTATTTAACCATGTTATATCGTAAATAATTATTAAATTAATTATTTCTTTACACACTATATACTTAACCTTTATTAAATCAATTATTATAAATTAATTATTTAATTTCACTAACGATTCATGTTTATTTTAAATCTTAATTATTTAATCCATTTATTCTATTTTTGTAGAATCAAAATATAATTACGTTATTTTACTAAACCTAATTATCAAAACCCCAAATTCCAATTGAAACCCTAATTCATATTTACTATTTAATCATATCATTATTCTAATTCCAAGACATCAACCCTTAGATTAAATCATGAAAGAATCGTTGGAAAATCTTATTTTCTTATTATTATTCAAAAGTGCATCTTAAATATCATGTGAGTTTTCCATACCCCTTTTTACTTTATTTCATATATTTTGGGTGAAAAATGTTAAGATTATAAATATACACTTGTAAAACATCTTGAAACTTGTAATGCAAGAGCAATTCGTTTATAAATTTGTTATGGTTATTTGAGATATTTATTACCCTTATATGATAGTCATCTTGTATAAATAATCATTAACTATCGTTAGCCTAGGGGCGTCATAGATCTATAGGCTTGACAAGCCTATTTGGTGTTGAAATCGAGGTTATTGCCGGCTCCTGATGACGTATGCTTGTTCATCATGGGAACCAAGTACACTTAACTAATCGTTACAACTTATAGTGGATATCTTTGTCAAAGTTTGATTGTATTATTATGCTATCTATATTCTTATATTATTTCTTAAACTACGACATGAATTGCCTTTTAAACGTTGTTTTCATACATATGTATAAATCATGGGAACTCACCAACATTATATGTTGACTTTATTTTTTAACATATTTTAGGATGATATTTTGAGGGCTTCTTCATGCCCATATAGGATTTGGACTTAGTTTAGTTAAATATCTTATGTTGTTGTTTGAGTCTTTATTGTATTGTAATGATTTATTTGTTTAGTATTATTCAATGACAAATAACATTTAATATTATTTCAACTTATTTAATTCCATGATCTATAAACAATCGTTTCACATTCGTCCGCCCCGATGATTCCAGCGTCGGTCGGGATGTATCACCTAAGCCCAAAAACCGTAAGTACTTTAGATGTGTGCAAGATCTATGTAAGTAGTGGGGTGTGATTGCTATACATGCTAATGTGGACAAGATGGTGTATATTGGTAATTAAGTGATTACACTAGTACATATTTTACTAGTCTAGATATAAACCGAGAAGAGTGAATTATTATGAGGGGTGTGTGCATGAGACTAAAAATCAAAATCATGTTAAGCTTAGTTTTGTGATGTCTTATTTTGCTTATAATTAACTTGCTAGAATGTAAATATATTGAATGATGTAATTTTATGAATAAGGGCAGGACCTTAGACCTTAACCGAGTTTTAATAAGTGGTTAGTGATGTATATTTGCAATAATGGTCTTATAAATTATAATTAAGTTTTGCTTGAGGACAAGCAAAAGGTAAGTGTGAGGATTGTGATTGGGTGGTGAAAGTTCGACTTTTAATGGCTTTATTTCTGTGGTTTACATGTAAATTCATGAGAAATAGAGTTGTTTTTTTGGATTATTTTGTGTTTGTAGGTTAAACGTGAAGAATTCAAAGAAATTGGAAGAAACGGGACGAGAATTCGAGCTCAAGAAGTAAAGATATGATAAGCCGAAGTTACACGACAACAATATCTTAAAACGGGCATAACTTGAGTTCGGAAATGAGTTACGGGACCCACGACCTGTCCATGGAAAGGTATCGAAAAGTTACACATGAAAATCAACTTTGTGCATGGGGTGGCGCCACTAACGCCATTATAGCCCCATTTTGGCGCCACTGATGCCATTGGCGTCAATAAACCCAAAACCTTCTGACTGACGCCTCCTCTGACGCCTAGCCTGACGCTGGTGTCCGAGTTTGTTGAGATTTTACCTAATTTGAAAGGTTTTAAAGTGGAATAAACCTTTGGATCAAATTTACATATTTACACATCAATCTTGGTTGAAAATTAACTATTTTTTATCATTCTCAAACTCTTCCAACATCAAGATCATCAAATCTACAATATTCAATCAATTGGTTTTGAAAATTCAATGATGAGGCAAGACTAATTCATTTGTGATTCACTTCGGGGGACGGGTTTGTGCAAGTTCTTATTTTTCTTTGTTTATAACCTAGATTTGGGATTGGATCTTGAACATTTTAAGTTCTTTTGGATTCAGTTTATGATTTGATTATTTAAATGGTTTGATTATGTTTAAATCAAATTATTATATTCTATGATTTTTATTATCTTTAATCATTGTATGATTGATTAGTAGAATTAGGGTTTCATTCTTCAAATTTGTAATTGCGTGAATAAGATGTAACATCCGTCATTTTCAAGTTATTAACCCGAACCAGAATAAAATTGAACTTTCATACAATATGAATTTTTTATTTAACTTTTTTTACATTAATGTAACACCCGGATATCTATTTTTGAAGTCGACGAATGAAGAAGAAGAAATAAAGTCCAAAGTCGAGGGACCAAACTCACCAACGAGGAAAAGTTGGAAATATGGTGATATGTGTAGGGAGAGGGCAGCCATACTCTCCCCACACACTCACAAATTCAGCCAAAAAGGAAGAGAAGAGAGAAAGAAGAGAAAAAGAGAGAAAAAGTTGGTTCGGGTTGGTTTGAGTGGGCAAAATCGTTGAAAAACAAGTCAAATCGAAGCTCTCCTCGTTGTGGTCATTTGTGTGAGTTCTAGGACCCCACATTTACTTGTTTTCAAATGATTTTGGGGCTGGAAAGCATAAGAAAACCCCTTTTTGTATGTGTATGTGTTTGACCCATTTGGGTGTGTTGCTTGTGATGCGTTTAGAGTTTGTTTCCGAGGTTGTGTGTGCTTGAATGGTGTTGTGGTATGCATCCCTAAGGTTTAGGATGGTTGATTTGGGCTTAGATGAGTTTGGAGGTCGAAAAGGGCAGCTTGCATTCGGCTGGAACTGCATTCTGCATCAGCTAGGGCTAGACGACCGACTGGAGACCGCATGGAGGCCATACAGCCGAATGGGGTGCGATTTGGTTCCATTCGCACGATTGGGGTCCATTCGCACGATTGAGGGTCCATTCGCACGATTGAAAGGCCAGCCGCATGGAGGTCATGCGATTGAAGGTCCATCGCATAAGTGCTCATCCGCATTAGTTCCATCGCATGAGTGTCCATCCGCATTGGTTCATTCGCATGATGTTCAGTCACATGGAGGCCATGCGACTGAAGGGTGTCCATACGCCTGAATAAGGCTGTTACACCCGAGGAGAAATGTAGTCTAACTTCTGACTTTCGGGGGAAATTGCAGATGTAAATTTTGACGTAAAGGTTTCCGTAAGAGCGTGTAAGATGATGATTGAGGCCTTATAGAGCATGTTGGGCATGATGATGATGATGTTGCATGTTTATGCATAATGTAATGTATGTATGATGTTGCCCTGTAGGTTGTGATGACTATGTATGTTATGTTCCTTGTTATGATGTATGTTTATCTTTCCTATGGCTTTACATGTCATGTTAATGAATGAATGAAGTATTATATAACGTAAAGTGAAAGATAACAAAAGAGGAAAATGAAGTAAGAATGCATGCATTATTGAATGATAAATGAACGAAGGAAAGGCTTGCAAGCACATATATGAGGTGAGCAACCCTGTTGTTGCAAGAGACTCAGATACCATGCAATCATTGAGATTGCCCATGAGGTGAGCAACCCTATTGTTGCAAGAGACTCGGATAACATGCAATCATTGAGATTGCCCATGAGGTGAGCACCCTGTTGTTGTAAGAGACTCGGATAGCATGCAATCGTTGAGATTGCCCATGAGGTGAGCAACTCTGTTGTTGCAAGAGACTCGGATAGCGTGCAATCGTTGAGATTGCCAATGAGGTGAGCGACCCTGTTGTCGCAACAGACTCGGGAGAACGAACGTATACAATGAACGAAAGTTAACGAATGTAATAGAAGATAATAATTATATTATCAATGTGTATGTATGTTGTATGGTCACGGATGAATGTAAAGCGCAATATGATTTGAAAGAAAGTAAAGAATGGTTTGAATGAGAGCAAAGTATGTTTTATTATAAAACTAGAACTCACTCAGCAACGCTGACTTTTTATGTGTTTCCAGTTTGCAGGTAATGATTGCTGAGGATGGCACGGGCGGCTACTCGGCTCCATTTTGGATGGTATTCTTTTGATTAATGTTTTTGCATTGTTATGCGAACAAACTGCGTTTCGTAATGAATGTTGTATTAACTTTCAAAAGCATTTACATGGAAATGGAAGATTATTTCAAATGTTCCGCTGCGATGTTTATGAAATACGAATGCAATTATATGTTTTATGTGCGATGAGGATCCAACTGTAAGCGTCCCGGGAACGGGGCCTTACAATTAATGAATTATATGGATTAGACGTGTAGTTTAAACAATATTGTGAATTCATTTGTTTAATTTATCATCTAAACAACTTATAATAATTCATTGATTTATAAATAACTCTTTTTCATAAAATTATAAAGTTTATAAATCATTTTACAATAAATAACTAAATGGAAAAGACTTATTAAAACTTATAAAGTTATAAAATGAATTTTGATAAACTTATAAAGTTTTATTAGTAATTATGAATTTTAATTATTGAAAATAATAATCAAATTATAAAGTTACAAGTTTTATAAATTTTATAAAGATTTTATAAGAAAATAAGTTGATTAAATTAAAATTAAGGTTTTAATAAATTAAAAGTTTAAATTGTAATTATTCTTTTATCTATTTATTTTATTTAATCTTATATTTATTTTAAAATCATAACCCCTTTTAAAACACTTATAACTCACCATTAACATCATTCATAACCTACTCCTAACCTCAACTATAAAAGCAAGCCTTAGGCTTCACTTTTCATTTGCTCATTCTCTAAAAATCTCACTCTCATATATTTCTTTCATCCATTGGTTATGATCAATTTGAAGAATTTTATTTTACAAGAAATTTCAAGAATTCTTAATTCTAAGGTAATCTTTTATTGCTTTTATATTATACATTTTAATCATCCTAACATCTAATTGTTCTCAAACTCTATGTTCTTACTATTATTCTTTCTTCTACCAAATCTCTTTTTATTTTAATTATTATCATTTGATCATTAATTTTAATAATTCACTAATCTTATGACAATCACTAACATTCCTAAATCAAGCTAACAACACACCAACATAAACAAAGAATCCCCGTTTGCATATGGATGGCTATGCCGCCGCATTTGATTATGCCACAAGATTATTTTCTAAATGATGGCTATGCCAAAGATTTAGAATATTTAATAACTCAAATGAAGACTAATATACCATATATTGACATAAAAAATTGATCTAACCCGTTTCATGCTTTAACGATTTTAAAAGTGCACATAAATGCCTTACTACAATTTTGGCAGAATATAATATACTTAAACTGACCATAACTTGATCATAACAAACTATATTTGAGTAAACTCAGACTTCAGTGTTAATTTTATTGAATTACCTTTTCAACGACAGTTTATACGTCTTCAAACTCAATAGCACGACTCAACAATAGCCTTCACAAGATAAGTGTGCATTACAACACCTTCTGTCTTGTGCTGCTTTTTTGACCTATTTACGGATCTTTTCATAAAAATATTTCTGAATGAAAAATTCCCGGGAGACTTTGAACTAGTCAAATGTAATTTTTATAATTTTACGAAACCATTTTCTATTTAAAAAACCCGTTGAAACACGTATGAAACATTCTGTCCAAAATCTAAAATTGGTACAATAATCGTTTATCAATATACCTTTTGCTTATTGGCATTCCTAAGCATCTTAACTTCTTGTAATGTATTCCCAACTCAAATTAGTATTTCTTTTTATCATTTAGGATATCACCTTTGACTCTTGAACATCCAAGCTTTCTTATGTACTCTACAACCATTACTATTATTGTGAGTTTTCCATGTGAGTTCTCCATGCCCCTTTTTACTTTATTTCAAGCCTTTTGGAGTGAAACATGTTAACTTTATCAACTTACACTTGTAAATATCTTGATACTTGTAAATGAACATGCAATCCATCTTTACCTTTTGTCATGGTTATTTGTGTTATTGTAAGTCTTATATGAGATACATATTTTGTTTACAATCATTAACTATTGCTAGCCTAGCGACGTCTTAGATCTTTGGGCCTGACAAGCCTATTTGGTGTTAAAGCTGATGTATTGCCGGCTCCTGATGACGTATGACTTGTTCATCATGGGAACCAAGTACACTTAGCCAATCTTATAAACTTGTAATCAAGTCGAGGTTTGGTTGTAACTATATGTGTTCTATAAACTTGCTAACTCATAACCATTGACATGAATTGCTACTTGTAAACCCCTTATATATAATATATATATATATATATATATATATATAATAATATATATATATATGTGTGTGTGTGTGTGTGTGTGTGTTCAACCCATGAAAACTTACCAACTTTCAAAGTTGACCCTTTTATTTTTAACATGTTTCAGGTTTGATACTTGAAGACCTGTTCGTGCTCATATAGGACTTTGACTTAGTTAATTGAAAATCTTATAAACTATGTTGATTATTGAGTCATGTTACGAACTCACTAGCTTTATTACTAACGTATATTTGAGCATGTATCTCAGATGTTAAGCTAGGAGCTTGATTGAGAGGTTAGAGCTGGACTTTTGTGGAGATTAGTATATTTTGTAGTCAACTTGATGACTTGATTGTAATAGTTAGTCACGTATGAGCGTGAAAGTGCTTTGTACTCCTAGTACTATTTTTAAAAGTTGAAAACTTATCTAAACATATTTTAAGGTTTAATTAAGTCTTATTGCTTAAAATTTTAATATCATCAAGTCACATTAAGCACTGAAAAACCGATGTGTGACAAATTTACAGCAAATCAATCCATTTCTTAAAGAAATGAAAGAAAAACATTATTCCCTAAAAATGAAAATTATTAGATGAGAAAGAATTAAATTCTTTATGTAATGATCAACTTCATGATTAACAAATATGTTTTTTTTTTTCTTCGAGTTGAATGATTAATTTCATTCTAACTGATTACATTCATACATACCATACACTATCTATAAGTGCAATACTAAAATTTTTGTATCAAAATCGTGATACGATCTAAATCATATGTAATACAGTAATTACTCTATCTAATAATAAGTTGGGTTATACAAACATTCATTTGTATTATTAAGACACCTGATTGCCTCTATATCTTTATGTATTTATATATATATGTATAAAAGAGATAGAGATCATGAAAATAAATTAGTAAATTACAAAATTGTCTTTTAAGTATTACTAAAATTACAGATCTTATTCTTAAACTTTGATAATTACACTGGATGTCTTTTATTTGAAAACGTGTCATGCTTTCTGTCCTTTTCACCAACTGAAGTTAAAATTATGGATCTTGTCCTTTAACTTTGATAATTACACAAAACGTTTTTTATTTAAAAAATTATCACGCTCTATGCCCTTTCTATTAACTAAATTTAACTTTTTCAGTTAGTTTTATGTGAAAGTACCATTTTGCCCTTATCCCTTAAAGGACAAAATCTGCAATTTTCTTTAATCTTTTACTTTCTTTTCATTTTGTTTTTATTTTATTTGCTTTATCTTTTTAATCACTTTTTATTTTGTAAACTTATCTGAAATATTATTACTTAATTATCTTTTTATATAAAATATACTTTTATCTATAGTTTTTTAATTTATTATACTTTTTGTTTATTTAAACTAGTTTTCTATCTTTCTAATCATATGGGAACAAGATGAAGAGCTTACAATATTTTTTTTATGTTATAAAATTTAAACTAGTAATCGATTTTGTTTCATCGTCGTTTTTTATTACCTTTATAGTATAAATTTTCAACTATTTTAAATAGTTTGACTTACGATTTATATTAGAAACTTATTGATACCGTATGATTTTAGTATATGACTTTTTTATATTTTACTTGGTTATAATTTTTTTAAGTTAAGCTATATGTATAATTAAATGTTGATTAATATATGAAGTATTTAAGTGTTCTTACTGAAAAATGTTCAATAAACTTAATCGTAAAACTAAACTAAAACAAACCCTTAATAATTGTTTTGTTTGGTTTCGTTTTAATTTAAGTATTTTGGTATTGATTTCCATTGATAAAAATATTATTAACAATTTAAATAAAACCATGAATAAAAGTACATTTAATAAAAAAATTGAATAAATGATTATTTAAAAACTCTGAGTAGTTCTTTAGTAACCTTTTACTATATTTTATTTTAAATTTAAATTATTTGCTATCAAAATATATTTATATTTAAAAACAAACCATTTGATTGAATACAAAAAATAAAAATTCATATAATAAACCAAAATCTTACTTTCTCCAACCAATTTCGAATATAACCCTAAACCAAATAACTTGAAACAATAAAAAATCTTGTATAAAAAAGTTAAAAATCTACTTGTCTAATTTCTATTAGTTTTATTACCAAGGTAATGAACAAATTGAACAAATAAAAACAAATTATAAGAAAATAAAAATCTATACATAAAACTACATTTTATAAAAAAAAATAAAACTAAATTAGTACTGATATTTATGATTATTTCTTTAAACAAAAGGATATAAAAATAAATAAAAGTAAAGAAAATAAAATTAAAAAGATAATAATAATAGTAAAAGATTAATAATAACATATTTCGTCAAAGTGACCATTAAAAAATAAGTTTATTAAAATAAAATGGTTAGAAAAGAGAACTTTTTTTAAATAGAAGTAAAGTAAATAAAATAAAAATAAAAAAAAAAATAAAAGCTTATTGAAAATTACAGATTTCGTACTGTAACATTCGCAATTTTTCAAGTTAAAACTCAAAACCCGAACTCAATTTTTAAGTTCTATTATAAAATTATAATAATAATTGTAATGGACCAAATGCATTAAATTTGCAAATTAACAATATTAAAAATTATTTTATTCATTTATTATTTATCAAATCATTTAAACAAGTTATTATAATTTATGATTTATAGAATATTTTATAATTTATAAAATAAAGTTTTATAAATTTATGAAGTTTTATTTATCATTTATGAGATTAATTAGCAAATTAAAATAATAATTAATATAAAAAGTTTAATATTTTACAAATATATAAAGTCTATAAAAGTTTTATAAACTAGTGATTGATTTAATGGAGTTCATAAATAAATAATTTGAAAACAAGGAAGTTATAAGTTTGGGGTTCAAAATGTAATCTTTGAAACTTAGTTTTAAAAGTTAGGTATAAAATAATAACCATTGAAATCACAGGGACCAAATATGTAAATTATTTTAAAAACCCATCTTTTCCCATAAATCCGGCCACCTGCTCCGGTCACCTTCCGGCCGGACTCCGGTAGGGGATTTCCGGCGATTTACTGCCAAATCGAATTCCAATCGTTCCCAACCGTTCCTTGAACTTAATTTGAACTCAATGAAGGTCCTGAATCGAGTTATTACATCGTGAACGGTTGTATAGAGGTTGGTAACTGATTCAGATTAAACCTCCAAGCCGTTCGAGCATTAATACTCAATAATAATCAAATTAAATGCACCTACACGATCGTTTAACCATACCTAAACTACTACACAAAGTAATTCTATTTGAAAAACACAAAACCATCCCATTCAACTCGTCATCTTCATTGGACTTGCAACATAGTCGAAGTCCAACTTCGGAGAATCTTCGAATACAATTGATAAAGGGCTTCTGTTCCTCATCAACCTTGGAAGCTTTATCATTCATTAATTGAACCATATCAACATTGTTATTACAGATTTTGACTAGCCATCAGTCGCGGCTATCCTTCTTATGGTTTATCATCAATTCGAACACAATCATGTAAGTTATACATATCACTATACTCATTTTAACATGGGAAAACAAAGCCCTAACGTTAATTGGATTAAATCGTACGATTCGGTGTTTAATTTGGCTCAAATCGAATCTAGGGTTCTTATGTTTTGGGGTTTTTCTTGAAACCGTGTTTTTATAATTTAAAAATTGTTTCCTAATGCGGCTAAGGCCTAGGTTCAATGGTAAGTCACACACATGCCCACCCGGAGGTCCTGGGTTTGAACCCGGGCAACCTCACTTATTTTTTTAGGGCTTTCTAGCCTTTAAAAAAATTATATAAAATTTATAAAAATTATAAAAATCAGTTTTATAAACTTTGGTTAATTTAAAAGCTATCTAATTATTTTCTGTAAATTATTTCTTTAAACACCTCGACAATCTTATGTAACACTTGGTTATTTTTTAAAAAGAAAAGAAAGATAAGAAATGAAGAATAAAGGAAGGAAACATTAATAAACCCAAGTTGAGGGGTTAAAAATATAAAAGGGGACCAAAAGTACAAAAAAGTTGGTGTAAAGGTGGGTATGGCCGCCCACCCTCTTTTCACATCACCTTTTCTCATTCGGATTAGAGAGAGAGCAGAAAACTACGGGTTTGAAGAAGAAGAAGAAGAGGTTGAATTCAAGGTAAGAATTCGAAGTTTTTAAGTGTTTGTGATGGGTTTTGTCTTGTTATATGCTTATGTGTTTGTGGTGTGTTCGTGTATGTGTGTTTGGTGGTTTCTAGGTGTTTGAACTCATTTGCATATGGGTTAGAAAGAAGAAACACCCAAAGTTGCACCAGATGAGTTTCTAGACCCTGGTTTTACTTGTTTTAAACTCTTCTTTGGGCTGAAAATGTATTTAAACGTTTTTTATTATGATTATGTATGTATATTGTTAGGACCTGGTATTCGACTGAAATACCTAGAGATCACGTGTATACGGATCAAATAGTGCGGAATCCTATTTGATTGGCGATCCAATCAGTGAGAACACACGAAGAATCAATCAAGGATTGAACCTAACGTTAGAAATCGATAAGGAATCGATCTAATGTGTTCTATGAACTTGGAGAACAATTTGGAAGGTTTCTGGACGGCTAGGGTTCGTATGGAATTGAACTTGAACGAATCTCCTTGTTTTTCACGAATTGAGTTGTATTTATAGGTTGGCACTCTTCAATCGTGCGACTGAACCATTAGTTTGGTTCAGTCGTGCGATTGAATCATGCGGTTGGTTCATTCGTGCGACTGAGTGTTCAGTCGTGCGATTGAGCCATTCTTATGTTACAGTCGTACGACTGATCCAGTCTCCTGGTTCAGTCTTGCGACTGAGTCAATCGTATGAGGTTCTTCATGCTTATAGTTCATTCGCATGAGACATTCGCATGGGAACTTCATTAAGTTAAGTTTGAATGTTTTAGTTAATTAATATAATATTATATGTAATCATTCAAGTAATCATACACTCAATCAATTCATTTACGACTCATTAATGAACTATTAAACGTTATAACCAACAGACTATCAATATCAGTTCATTAATCATACCAAACACGATCTATTACATCACATATCACGATCTAGGGACATACATGTATCAACAAACTCCCCCTTGGACCTAGATCTCTCTAATGTCTTGTTTTCTTCATTACCTTCTCATATTTCTTGTACTTGTCCTCTTGTGTGACTCCCGCGTGAATATCAAACGCAAGCAAAGTCGTATAACATTTTGGAACTGGAGGGCTTGTACAATGTCTTGTGTGTCATAGAACAGTGGCCACTGTATAATGTATAGACATCATTAGCAGACAAGTTGGTTAGCCACATTGGGTCGAATACCCTGACAGTATCCATTTGATCCCCTTTGTTTAGAACTATGACAGCTTCAGCAGTTCTCCAATCATAGTACCACCATTTGAATGTGGAGTGAAGTCCTGTGGCATTTCCCTGAGAGGGATTCTCGACATAGTGCGAGGAGGACTCCACTTCAACACAATTTTAGGTTTTCCAGTAATGGCATCCATCTCAGACCTTCTAATATACCTTGTAGGTTGTTGAGGTCTGAAGTTAATCCATCTGGTGTGGTACTCTTTCTTGAGGCAGCCTCAAACCAGCCTGACATTTTTTCTAGTGTCAGCATACAACACACTTCAACTTGGCCAGCTGGTTGAGCTCAAATCCAGGTAGAGTCTTAGATCATGTGGAAATCTAAAGTACTCTATGCCCTTTTTCCTCTTAACGACATACACGTTAAGATCATCAAAATATGCCCATGCTATAATCCTGCCTGACACCGTAAGATGTTTCTTGACGCTGTAGAACTTGGTGTAGGCATCCCTCTTCGGTGCATCACGTTGGGCTCTGACTTCTTTAAAAAATTCAGCCCATTCAGCCTTTCGAATGTATACATCTTCGTTTGAGGCTTGGGTTGTTCCTTCGATCTTTCCTGCTTCCTGCTCCATCTTGTCCTAGTACCTCAAACATATCACTGACTAGGGACTCACCCAGATTGGGGACCACATACCCGCGTTGTCAGCGTATTGAGGGTACTCTTCAGCAGTAATATCTTCAACCTCAACTTCATCAACGTCGTGTAGTTCGTCGTCACTGGTTGAATCAACTGTTGGAGCATCCTTGACAATATCATCAGGATTGAGTCTGAACATTTCTGCCAGTTGCTCGTTAGATAGGTCGTGAATTATTTCACCTTCTTCAGGTGTATAACTCACTGACCTTCTGACAATCCCTTGCAGATCAAGAATCATTGTGAGTTGAGACTTGACCTGTTGAAGGGGAGCAATATCAAACTCATCTCTGTGGTACTTGGATCTGTTTGATTTACACATTTCACATTCAAATCATTAGTAATATATCAAACAAAATGCATTAAGTTAATATAAACATTCAGTACATCGTTTTTCAATACAGAATACAAAAGTAATTAAATACATAAACATCCACTATTTACTTTTATCCTGTATGCTAGTCTCTTCGTGTGAAGGTGCAGAAGTAGAAGCTGACTGATCCTGTCGGTTCTTTGTTCTCTGCTCTTGACCGGGAGCTGAGACAGAGTCAGCTGCTTCTCCTTCTTCAGTCTCTTCATCAGCACACCACTCTTCTGTTTATCTTCCTCAGTATCACTGTCATCATCATCATCATCATCCTCACTCTCTCTTTCTCCATCTTTATCTTTAGAGGTTCCTCCTTTGATCCTTTTAACTTTAACAAAATGGACCTCTTGCCTTTTCCAACTCTTCTATCTGTTACCTGATGTGACGCTTTGTGCTCGGAGTTGGTCCAGCTCAGTGTTCTGAGCAGCCAATTTCTGGCCCTGCTCCTTAATAGCTCGATCCTGCTCTGTAATTTTCTGCGATTGTGCAGCAGTCAGGTCGTGAGCTGGCGGATCTGAGAGGTCTTCCTCATCAGCCGCCATCAGTCGTAGCACCATTCTGTTTAAGGCTGCCAGCTGTTCCTCTACCCCTATTGGAGGTAGGGGAGATCTAGAGGTGTGTGAGGGGTAGGCTGAGGGCTCGGTTTGGTGGCTAGTGGTGGTGGTGGAGGTGGTGAATATCGGGTAAGGTCTGGATGATGGTGGTGGTGAGTGTGGGGTGAATGTAGTAGTGGTAGGGTCGGGCTTATGGTGATCGGTATGGTGGTGGTTGTGGTTGCTGTGGGGGAGGTATGGTGGTGGAAGGTGTGTCTGCTGAGGTGGTAGTGGTGGAAGGTATGTCTGAGAGGGGTAGTGGTGGAAGGTATGGGGATGTGGTGGTGATGAAGGTTACCTTACGTTTTTCTTTTTCTGGCCATGGGGCTGAGCCATCGTTTTCTCCTCGTTCCCCTCGAGGTGGATGCTCCCCTTCAATCCCGCCTGAGGACTCCGGAGCATATGATGGATCAGTCTCTGTATCTCGGATCCTCTCGGTTGTTCACCGACAACCCTCAACCCGTGTTCTGTGGGAACCACTTTCCTTCCCACAGTTCGGGTCAATGGCTCCTCATCAGATTCATCTTCATCTTCCTCGGTAAGCACAAAATCTTGATGGAATCCTGCTGACTCAGTTACCTCAGCAGGTGAGCCAGGCACCGAGGGAACAGAGTCAGACACGGTGCCTCGAGATGGAACAGCCTCATCCTCAATGTCATCCTCCTCGGAGTCATCAGTAGGGAGGACAATCGGCTCCACGTCGGAGTCACTGTCCTCGTGACGCCATAGGCGTCTCCCGGTGCCACATAGCTTTCATCTGCTAAGTGGCCAATCATTCTCTTCACTTGGGGCTTAATCTGCTTTCCCTGTAAAATCTCATTCTACCCAGAGTAGTATCATCCATTATTTCCAGAGCCACTGCGTCATGACTCTCTTTGGGCAACTGTGGCAGCTTCTCGTTGAAGATAAGCTGTAAGAATCTGGGGTACATACAGACCCCTCTTTTCCCTTTACCTCCAAATTCTCCACCAAGTAGGAGAATATCGCTGGAAAAACTAAAGGGGTGGTTCAGAACCAGTGCCACGTAGGCATTTTGAATCTGGTCTGAGAGGTCGTCAAAACCACCCTCCTTGAAGCTACACACTTTAGAATCACGTGAGCTAAGTACTTGTACTGGGGGCTCAGGTTGCTCTTGTTGAGCACACCTGAGTTGATATCCCCAGCGTACTTTAGCCTTAAGAAACATCCTCTTACAGTCAATGGATGTAGTTTTGTAGGATGATCAGCATCCTCCCGAACTCCAGGACCCTCTGAATGTCGGCGGCAGAGATCTCAATACCATGGCCCAGTATGGAGCTCCTGATACAGTAAGGCTCACGAGAGCGGTCCACCGAGGCATTTTCCCAGAATGCCTGATGGAGTGATCTGTAAGGCGTGCAAGGAGTGGAGATCGCCTTATAGATCCGGGACCGTCTCAGAAATGCAATTATTTCGGGTAAACTCAGCCCCATCCTGGTGGTGTGATCCAAGTGGGCACAGATGTTGTGCTTGGGATTTATGGTCCACTTTTCTGCCATTTATCTGTAAACACAAGACATAGAACTATTAATACATAAGACATGAAAACTTCTGTTCTAAGTGTAAAGTTGAAAGTCATTTTGATTCATTCGTGCGAATGAATCATGCGACTGAAGTCAGTCGCCTGTTTGAGACATGCGACTGAGTTCAATCGGGTGTTTGAGACATGCGATTGAGTTCAATCGGCCGACTGGACTCATTGGGTGGTTCAGTCGGTCGAATGATCCAATCGCAAGGTTCAATCGTGCGATGGAGTTCATTCGAACGTCCATTCGCTCGCCCACTGTTCGATCGTCTGTGGGTCGAATCTTGACCAATCTAAGTCTTTTAACCGTGTGTACGGGTCCATTAGCCTCGTCTACTTGTCACTAATAACCTAGTCAACTCAATTTTACATATTGCTTCATTTACATAGGCAATTAGGTCATACAATGTTCGGTCTTGATTCAATCCAATGTAGATATTGTACTCGGTGGATGTACTGATTTTGATAGGTTCAAGAGTAGTGTACCTGTAAGACGTCACTGGAACGAAGAATCTTAAACGCAAAGTATATCAGAAACGGAGGCAATTTCGACAGAGTAACGGTAATGAGCGCGATTCGGGGTTTTTTGGGAGTGATGAGTGATATGCGATCGATTAAGACCTTTAAATACTAACCCTAGGTTCATTCGGCCGACTGGCCTCAGTCGCTCAGTTCAATCGGGCGACTGAGGTTCAGTCGTACGATTGGCCTCGTCAATCGCATTCAGTCGGCCGACTGAGTCTCAGTCGGTCGACTGACTCATTCGGTCTCCTTCATTCGCCCCTTTAGTTGACCGACTGAGCCTCAGTCGGTCTCCTGTTTCATTCTCCCCCTTCCATTGGTCGAATGAAACAATTCATGTCCATTCGGCCGATTGGAGGCCATTCGCATAGTTGGTCGATAACCTTGATCCACTAGTGCGAATGGGTCACACTTTATGAGTTTACAGTCATTTTTAACATTTACTATTCAGACCCTTTTCACTTTTGATAATAACCGTAAGCTCTTAACCAATTCAGTCACTTCAGACGTGACCTTTTAAATTTTAAAACCATGTGGCCATCTCAGACATGACCTTTTCAGGTGAGTTAATTCCCTTCTGATTACCTGATGTAGTCCGACAGACACACAACTCAAAAAATAAACATAGTAACTTAAACTAACTACACAACTAAAGTTTGTTGTTTGGACTTTTGTGAGAGATAAAACCCTAAGATGAGAATCTAAGGTATTTGATTAGGAGTAGACAGCTTTAACTTAGATTGATCATATCTGGACCAAATCAATTTTGAAATCATACAGGAATATCAAATCATTTTGGGACTTGTTATTAAAGCTCTTTGACGCTTAATTCTCGGTATTCATCCAGAGTCGTTAGCAACTTAAGGAAATCATACTGAAACTCTTAGATCTTCACATTGAGTTGAACCTTTGAGAAGGTAGCCACTAAGATTGTCAGTATATTTGTCCACTTAAATCCATACACAGACTTTTGACGCAGACTGGTGACTGATTTAGGTTTAATTATTTCAGCTAACATTTGTGGATCCCACACTTATATGGTAATCAACATTCCTCAGAGGTTTTGAGCGGTCTACGGGTATTATTACAAGAAGAGACTATTCTTAGAGCTTTCAAAGAGAAGCCTGTCCTCGGGTCAGTGCCATCGCACAGCAGAGAGGCGGCAAACAACAATGAATTCTAGAATATCTAAGTTATGCTTATCCTCAGGTCAGTGCCATCGCACAGCAGAGAGGCACACAACCTATCTCCTTGTTAGAGCAGCTTACTTTTATTTTACACAAAATGCACCAACAACATGAGCCATTAGCTTTATTGCATTTGTCTTTCATTTTTTCTTGCTTTGCTCTAATTTTGGTCATCCGCACACTTTTGTGGCATTTAAATGCTCATTGCCCCTTATTGGAAATATTTGATTGTGTTAACCAGTGATAAGATGGAAGTCCACAGTCAGTTGAACAGCTTAGTTTGATCTTGAGATCACCAATCAGGTCTAATTGTCTATTGTGTTGAATCTACCAAATATCATTTGTGGTCTAGCAGCCTCTAAGTCTACTTTCTCTGTGTCACCTTAGGAGTTGCCAGTTTTCTATCATTTTCCCCGTTTTATATTGCTTAGACTACGCAGACTTATACTTTGAACTTTTGCATCTTTTCAAACCTTAAATTTTAATCCCTCTCGATTTGTTCCTGTGTACTATCATATTCCAAGGTATTGAATTAGTATCACAGACACAATCTACCTTATTTCAGCTAGTTACCCCTTCTCCCTCATTTTCATTTTTTTAATATTAACTTGCTGACCTATTCTCCCCCTAAAATACTAAAATCATTCGGATTTATTATTTTTGGATTTTAATAAACAGCAAGGTAACATGAAGTTAAATGTAACAGACACGAAAAAACAGATAACATAAAATAAAACAACCATTTAAAACCTACCCGGACTACACATTATGCTCATCAGGAATTACCTCACTTTTCTTTTTAACGCCGTTGACCTCTAGCAAGTATTGAAAACGTGGTTTATCAAAAGCTTTTGTATAGAGGTCAGCACGTTGAAAATCAGTATTAATTTTAACCACATCTATTAAGTTCTTTTCAAAACAGTCTCTTATGAAGTGGTATTTAATACCGATGTGTTTGGTCTTAGGATGTTGAACCGGGTTTTTGGTTACTGCAATTGCAGCAGAGTTATCAACAAAAATAGGAGTAGACGAGAATTTCAACCGTAATCCCGCATTTGCTGTTGAATCCAAATGATTTGGGAACAGCAACTTGCAGCAGCAACATATTCGGCTTCACAGGTTGACTAATGCAACCGATGTCTGCTTCTTACACTGCCATGTAACTAATCTTCTCCCAAAGAATTGACACCCTGCTGATGTAGACTTGTAGTTCATTTTGCAGCCTCCATAGTCCGAGTCACTATACGCTGTGAGCTCAAAATCGTCATCATGAGGATACCACAACCCCAGGGTGGGTGTACCCTTTAGATAGCGAAAGATCCTTTTTCCCCGATTAGATGATTGACTTTGGTTTAGCCTGATATCTGGAACATAAACATGTAGCATACATGATATCAGGTCTTGAGGCAGTGAGATACATGAGGGATCCAATCATTCCTCGGTACATAGTGGCATCTACAAGATCTCCACTCTCATCAGGTGCTATATCATGATTCGTAGCAAGTGGAGTCCCAGCAGCAGAAGCATTCTCCATGTCAAAGCGACTGAGAATGTCTCCTACATACTTGGTCTGATGTAGAAAGATCCCATTAGGTGTTTGATCCACCTGTAACCCAAGAAAGAACTTCATCTCCCCCATTGCACTCATCTCAACTCTTTCTTCATCACTGCTTCAAACTCTTTGCATAACTCTTCGTTCTTTGACCCGAAGATTATGTCATCAACATAGATCTGTACAAGCAGTAGGTCACCATCCTTTTCTTTAATAAACAGTGTACAGTCAATGACTCCCCTGCGAAAGCCATGTTTCACAAGATGAGTCGAGAGTTTCTCGTACCAAGCTCGAGGAGCTTGATGAAGCCCATATAAAGCTTTGTCGAGCTTGTAAACTCTATCCCGATGATAAGGGTCTTCAAATCCCTCGGGTTGACTGACATAGACTGTTTCCCTTATTTCACCATGAAGAATGCACTCTTCACATCTAATTGGTAGACTTTAATCTTCATGTACGAGGCATAGGCGAGGAAGATACGAATAGCTTCCATCCTTGCCACGGTGCAAACACTTCGTTATAATCAATACCCTCGACTTGGCGAAACCTTGAACCACCAGTCGAGCTTTGTTCCTTATGATGACTCCTTGGTCATCCTTCTTACATTTTAGTACCCATTTGGTGCCAATGACTTTAGCACCTTTAGGTCTATCTACCAGTGTCCATACACCTAACTTCTTAAACTGCAGAAGTTCTTCTTGCATGGCACTCACCCACGCCTCATCATTAGTGCTTCACTGACATATTTTGGCTCAACATGCGAGACAAAACAGCGATAAGCACCATCATGTATGTAACCCTTCTCCATAACTGAGGCGTAATCAGCTGAGTATAGCTGATTTCGGGTTTGTACTCCTGATCGGACATCTCCAATAACATTGTCAAGGGGATGATAGACGTTTAGTCGTGATCCTGGAGTAGTCGGCACAGTCACCTCCGAGCCAAGATTGTGAACATTTTGGTCTGCATCGGAGGAGGTTGGAGTTTGAGGTTCCGAAGTCGAGGGTGCATCCCTGTGGATGCTTGTGGACTTTCAGGAACTGGAACCTGTTCCTCCTGACCGTTCTGGTCATCTGCTTCAGTTTCATCTTCAGAGGAGGAGTCACTTTCATTGACGACCCCTTCTGACTGAGTAGATGACTCTCCCTGTGTGCTGGATGGAGTGTTTAGTATATCATACATCATCTAGTAGCTAACTCATCATCCGAGGGAGAGAGAGGGATGTTGAAGGATTTGAAGAATCCATCATAATCGAAGAAGTATGGGTCCTTTGCCTGTAGGTGGTGTGGTATATCTCTGAACGTCGACATTACACCACACTTCCACAAGACCCGTTGAGTTATTGTAAACTCGCTTGTTCGGTATGTTGTATCCTAGAAAAATTCCTTCAACTGCCTTCTCGCTGAATTTTCCTTCTTGTGTCTTCTTCAGAAGTGTACACGGTGCGTGCGCCAAAAGGTTCAAGATACTCCAATTCGGTTTGCGTCTTTGAAGTAGCTCATAACATGTCTTTCCGTGGCGCTTGACTATTAGGACTTTGTCAGTGTATAGCAAGCATTTGCCACCGCCTCGTTCCAGAATTGGATAGGCAGTTTCGAGTCTGCCAGCATAGTCCGGGCTGTTTCTATCAAGCTCCTGTTCTTTCTCTCAGCAACTCCATTCATCTGAGGTGTGTAGGCAGAGGTGAATTGATGCACAATTCCCTTTTCCTTGCAGTATGCCTCCATCCCTTGATTCTTGAATTTGTCCCGTTGTCTGAGCGTATTTGTCGAACTTTGAGCTTGTGAGTTCCAGTGTGGTTACTAATTCTTTGAATGTCTCCAAAGTTTCTGATTTTGATTTAGAAACATTACCCAAGTGAACCTTGAGTAGTCATCAGTGACCACATAACAGTACGCGTCGCCTGCGATGCTCCTTGTACTAACTGGACCGAACAGATCCATGTGAAGAAGCTCAAGAGGAAGTTCTATTGAATGAACTTTCTTTTCCTTATGAGACTTCTTTGTCTGTTTGCCCTTCTTGCAAGCTACACAAAAGTCAGGAAGTTGGAAGTTCTTGACATTCACTCCTCTAACTAAATCCTTCTAAATCAAATGATTCATCTTCCTTTGACTAATGTGTCCCATTCTCCGATGCCAGGAGATGGAATCCTTCTCAGTAGCTTTAGATAAGAAACACTGAACCTCATGATCCGTTGTAGCAGCTGTTGACAGATCCAAGACATAAAGGTCTTTATATCTTGAAGCATTCATCAGAACTTGGTCTCCTGGGGATCATTATTCTTTCTTCAGCACGTAACACTTGTGATTATCGAAGACGAATTTAAATCCTTTATCACAGATTTGGGACACAGAAAGTAAGTTGTTCTGAAGTTGTTGAACGTAGTTCACTTTATCAAACTTAACTTTCTGATTTCCCACTTCTCCCTGAGCTGTGATATATCCTCCTTTGTTTCCTGCAAAGGAAACATGCCCTCCTTTTATTTGTTTGACGTTAGATAAAAGGGCGCTATTTCCTGTCATGTGCCTGGATGCTCCGCTGTCTATAATCCACGTGTTAGTGTCAGCGCTATATCGAGCACCCTGCGCATACAAAGTGAAAGGATCAGTTTAGGTTAGGAACCCAAGCTTTGACTGTCTTGGGTTTCCCTGAGGCATCATAAACTCCACCCATTGACCCTTAGAAGGTGAGGGTAGCTCAGGTTCTTTCTTGTTATCAGTATTAGACACGAGGTGGATTTTTTTTCCATAAGCCAGATTTGTGCAGTGCCTGTTTATGATAAACAGTCGTCTGGCTTACAGGTTGGACTTTAGAGTCACTAGCTCTTCTAGGTGGAGTTAGAGAACTCCGCTTAGAAATACCTAGGTCTAGAGTCCAGAATATCAATCTACTTCCTAGGTGTCTGATAAATGACAGTCGGAAGCAATGTGTCCACATTCTCCACGTTGTAGCATGACCTGCTATCAACTTTATGAGTAGACTTTCTTTGTGGAGAAGTGCGTGACATTCTAGTAACATCAATCACTTTAGTTTTTGACTCTTGGATGTTTGATGTTTTCTCTGGTATAACAAATTTTACTGATTTAACCGTTTTCCTTTTTGGTTAGCTGGTTTTTGACTCGAAGCTTGTGAAAAAGTAACATTGAAGTCCTTTTAGGTTCTGATTTGACTCTATTTGACCCTGACTGTAAATTAACTTTTTCAAATTCATTTTCCAGGTTAACACATGGCAATTTACCCTTTGCCTTTGAAGTGGCCTCCTTTTGTTTCTTACCAGATTCAGTAGATGAACATGAGGTGTCTGGATCAGTAACAAGAGGAGTGGTCACCACATGATCCTTGATGGGGTTATTATTTACTGGTCTAGACTTGGTGTTCATCAAGGTCTCAGGTGGTGGTGGAACCACTTTGTAGCCTAATCCCTCCCCGTTATTTTTCTCTTACTAAGTGTTGAACTATGTGTGAAGAACTAGTCCAACTATGCAGTTTCTGTTTTAATGAATTAACTTCGACTTCTAACACTGCTCTTTGTTTCTTAGTGTCTTCCAGGGAGTTAAGATAGTACCTAATGTCGTTTGTTTGGTTAAAAGCCACTACTTCAGTTTCCCTAAGTTGTTTGGTCAATAGGTCTATCTTTTCTTTATAACAATGCTCATTTTGTTTTAGCACTCTATTTGCCTCAGTACACAGACGTAAATCTTTTACTAAGTTATCATTATGGTCTAATAACCTAGCAAATTTGTCATCTATGCTCTTCCTAAACGTGTCACAATCAGAACAAGCATGGTTATTAAAAAGTGGTCAGTGGTACTTACCTGAGTTGGTCCAGAAGTATTAGCCATCAGTGCTGCATCAGATGATTCTGGTTTTGTCGACTCTGGCTTTACAGTCTCTGAGGTGGAGACTTCCTCATTTGGCTTGTAGCTGACCTCGGTTGCAGTTTTTTCTTCACTATGTGACATTGCATTTGAACTGCTATATCACCTTCACTCGCAGAATCATCATCAATATCCTCGACACTGGCAATGTTAGATTCTCCTGGTGAGACAAACCTGAAACTCCAATCCTGTCCTTCATCATCATGAGCAGTTAGTGCTTTAGGGTCCTTGTTTGATGAAGTAGAATTAGAGGGTTGCTTGTCCTGGCGAGTAAATGATGAGAACGGGTTCCCATTCCCCGTCTTATTTGGCTTGACACATTCTCGTTTGAAGTGTCCCTTCTCACCACAGTTAAAGCAGGTCACTTTACTCTTATCGAAGCCAAAGGTGGTGTCCTTAGTAGAAACCAAGTTCTGTCCAGTCTTTTTCACAAACTTTTTCGCCCTTCGAACAGCACTTGCTAAGGCCCACATTATATCCATTCTTTCGAGCTCCATCTCATCCACCTACTCGTAGTCCTCATCTGCCAGATGGCAGTTACCAATCTTTCCAGCAACGAGTCCATCATATGAATGAACCACTGCTGCTAGGAGATCCATATGCTCTCGTGCTACTTCCACGGTCACATTTCCAAAGTTCTCGGTCTTCAGTTTAGTAGCGTTGCTTCTGATCCAATATGATGGGTACATGATGACCCAGACGTGTCTGATCCAGAAGTAGAGGATGTGAAGTACCTGACGAGCTAGACACAAAAGCAGTCTGGAGAGGTGCTCCAGATGCCTTTGCTTGAGGTGTGGCGTTGTATAAAGCTGGATTTTGTGTGTACGAAGACTTCTGAGCTCTATACTTCATCCTTAGTGCTTCTTCGCGCAGCTTTAGAATGAAGTCATTTATATCCAGCTTTACAAGGATACCATTCTGTCTCAGGTTAGACACGAATGTAGCCCACTTATCCGGCAACCGTCTGCGAAGTTGCTTACTTTTTCTTCCATGGTAGTAACCACTCCATGGGTATGCAATTCGCTCATCAAGTGGTAGAATCTATCTAACGTCGTCCAAGCTTTCATTACCAATTGAAGAGAAGTTATCGAATTCCTTCTTTAGCTCCTTTGCTTTGATTGCCTTCAATGATGCATTACCATCATATCTCTTCTCTAGCGCATCCCACAGTTTCTTGGATTGCTTGTTCTCGGAATACTGGTGGAATATGTCTTGGGGATCGACTGAGTGATCAATGCATATACTCTTTTCTCTGCATTGTACTTTACTTTCTGCGCGTCGGTCATCCCGCTTAATGTTAGTTTAACCCCATCAGCTCCCACCAGTGTACTATAACCTGTCTCATGGTTTCCACAGATTAGGATCTACTCCATTAAGGTAGATCTCAAAACGTTGTTTCCAGTGGGGAAACTCATCTAAAGTCAAGAGCTTTGGTGTTTTATTGTGATTCCCCACCTCACTCTCAAGCAGCAACAGATTCTGTATCCTTGAGTCTTTCCCAGCAGTAAAGGCTGACATCTGATCTTCCATGATTAATAAACTTATAATCTAATAAAAAAACTTTTACTGATGCGACTGAAGGAGGCGACTGAGCTAATCGTGCGTATAAGCTCTGCGATGGTTCAATCGTGCGAATGAACTGGGCGATTGGTTCAGTCGGGAGAATGAATCTGGTACGTATGAGCTATGCGAACGAATGGTCCAATCGGCCGAATGAAGGTGCGACTTGGTCCAATCGTGCGTATGAGTAGTACGAATGGAGTCCAGTCGTACGAATGAGTCAGTCGTGCGATTGAAACGGCTGGTTTGCGAAATTTCTAGGTTTGACGGTTTTCAGCCGTAAAAACTCGAAATTTTACAAGTTCTGATTGCCTGAGTCCATAGAACCAAACGTCGATGAGCAGGGAATCCAAGATCACTTTTGATGCCAAAGATTGCGTTTTTAGTGTAAAAACACAAACTTTATGCAATCTTGATTGAATCAACACGTAATCACGAGCCAAAGGCTCTGATACCACTTGTTAGGACCTGGTATTCGACTGAAATACCTAGAGATCACGTGTATACCGGATCAAATAGTGCGGAATCCTATTTGATTGGCGATCCAATCAGTGAGAACACACGAAGAATCAATCAAGGATTGAAACTAACGTTAGAAATCGATAAGGAATCGATCTAATGTGTTCTATGAACTTGGAGAACAATTGGAAGGTTCTGGACGGCTAGGGTTCGTATGGAATTGAACTTGAACGAATCTCCTTGTTTTTCACGAATTGAGTTGTATTTATAGGTTGGCACTCTTCAATCGTGCGACTGAACCATTAGTTTGGTTCAGTCGTGCGATTGAATCATGCGGTTGGTTCATTCGTGCGACTGAGTGTTCAGTCGTGCGATTGAGCCATTCTTATGTTACAGTCGTATGACTGATCCAGTCTCCTGGTTCAGTCGTGCGACTGAGTCAATCGTATGAGGTTCTTCATGCTTATAGTTCATTCGCATGAGCCATTCGCATGGGAACTTCATTAAGTTAAGTTTGAATGTTTTAGTTAATTAATATATATTATATGTAATCATTCAAGTAATCATACACTCAATCAATTCATTTACGACTCATTAATGAACTATTAAACGTTATAACCAACAGACTATCAATATCAGTTCATTAATCATACCAAACACGATCTATTACATCACATATCACGATCTAGGGACATACATGTATCAACATATATCCGTATGTATTATGCATGCTTGATGATGTTCCTTAGATGCTTATAGGTTGTTCATGTTTAGAATAGCCTTGGTAAGCTTAGAACGATTAGACTTGATGTTTGGGTTCGGAAATATCCTAGAAACATGCTGAACAGAAGGTTCATACGCCTGAATAAGGCCCATGCGCCTGGAAATGCCTTAGAAATGTTTAAGTGTAAATCATGCGCCTGAACAGTACCCTCGTGCGCCTAGAATATTAGTCGGATGACTAAGTGTAGGGCCATGCGCCCAAATAGTACCCATACACCCGAATGGCCCATGCGCCTAAGTTTCCATACGCCCGAATAGCCCATGCGTCTAAGTATCCATGCGTCCGAATGGACCATATGCCTGAATAGTGTCCATGCATCTGAAATAGCTTATGCGCCTAAGTGTTGAAACGGTTAAATTATGGGTTGATGTGCCTGCATAGTGATGAAACGCCCAAATAGGGCTCATGCGCCCAAATAGTGTTGGTGCGCCTAACACTTAGAATTTATTACAGAATTTTTGGGAGTTTGTGTTTTTAGGGTTTTGATCGCGGTTTGACTAGGACTTATTAATGCTGAGTTTCATGCATGGTTATGATTGCTTTATGATTTGTCCTTATTATTATTATTATTATTGTTATTGTTAATATTACTATTAGTGTATGACTTTACATGACGTGTTTATTATTGTAACGTAAAATATTACTAATAATAAAGTGAAAGAGCAATGAAGAAGAGAAGTGAAACCTAATTTAAAATGTTAACAAGTCTTGCAAGCTTATAAGAGGTGCACGACCATAAGGTCGTTAGCTCAAATGTGATGCGGGTTAGCTACCCTAAGATGCACATGGGCCAGTCAATTGAGATTGGCAGACCTTTGCAGCGTACCCTAGGTGTCTGGGCCAGCCTTATATACAGTATTTAAAGCCTCTTATGGGAACAAAGGGCCCAGCACCATTTCCCCCGCGCACATAGTTTAGGGTATTGCTCATTGGTCCACATAGATAGTGAAAAATAAAGATAAAAAAATACAGAGTAAACAAGGCATACAGTAAAGAGAAAAGCGTTATCTGATTGTATAGTTAATGCGTGCTCATGTATAAAGAGATGAAGTTTTTACAAAAAGAGTATTTTCATATATACACCTACAGAAAGTATTTTATTACTTTTGAAACTAGAACTCACTCAGCAATGGTGACTTTTATACATTTTCAGTTGGCAGGTAAATATTGCTTAGGATGGCACGAGGGTGAAGTACTCGGCAGGTAAATATTGCTGAGGATGGCACGAGGGTGAAAGTAAATATTGTTGTTGTTTTGTAATGCAATTAAACAATTCTTTTGTATTCGGTTAAACAATAGTGTATTGCTCAACAACAGTGTTTTAATGAAATGAATGGTTTTTGTTAAAATAATTCTGATGCTTAAGCTCGTAAATTTATAATGTTTAATGTATTTAATGCTATGAATGACCAAGTGTGAGGTCTCCGGGAACGGGGCCTTACATCTTTTATATATATATAATATTAATAACAAATGTTATAATTAGTTTATTTTTATAAAAATAAACTTGAAATAGTTCAAATCACTAATTAATCACTAGTCATTACATTATCTTTAATTATAGATTAATTATGATTTTATTTACATTTTATAAATCAGTATGTTAAATGAATAATTATTTAAATAGTTATTTAAATAATTATTTAAATAATTAGTTATTTATCTATTCCTTTAACCATATTTTATCATAATTAGTTTATAGATTTACTCCTTAAACTATTACTTAAACTCTTGAAGCTTGTAAAACAATATATTATACTTATTACTAAAAGTTGTATTATAATATTTTTATAATAAATCATTTAGAAGTTTAAAACTATATAAATCGATTTTAAATAATTTTAAAGCCATGTAAATAATATTCAATTAAGTACCTTTATTAAAATTTTAAATAATTATTTATTAAATTAATTATTTCTTTTCACACATCATGTTAATTCAATAAATTTAATTATTGAATCATTTACTATAATTATTATATTTAATTGATTGACTCTAACATTATTGAACTAAAACGATTGCTTTATTTTATTTTATTTGATTTATTTATTAGAAACCCCCAAATTCCAAATGAAACCCTAATTCATATTTATTCTTGAATCTCATATTTGTTCTAATTCTGAGACATCAACCATTAGGTTGAATTGTGAAGAAATCATTGAAACCATCTTATCTTCTTATCGTTATCTAAGTGCAACTCATAGCACGCGAGTTTTCCATGTGAGTTCTCCATGCCCTTTTTTTACTTTATTTCACACCTTTTGGGGTGAAACATGTTAACCTTATAAACTTACATTTGTAAACATCTTGATACTTGTAAATGCACATGCAATTCATCTTTACCATTTTGTCATGGTTATTTGTGTTATTGTAAGTCTTGTATGAGATACATATTTTGTTTACAATCATTAACTATTGGTAGCCTTGCGACGTCTTAGATCTTTGGGCCTAACAAGCCTATTTGGTGCTAATTCGATGTATTGCCGGCTCCTGATGACGTATGCTTGTTCATCATGGAACCAAGTACACTTAGCCAATCATATATACTTGTAATCAAGTCGAGGTTGGTTGTAACTATATGTGTTTCTATAAGCTTGCTAACTCGTAACTATTGACATGAATTGCTACTTGTAAACCTTTATATATATATATATATATATATATATATAATATAATATATATATATATATATATATATATATAATATATATATATATATATATATATATATATATGTATATATATATGTATATATATATATATGTATATATATATATATATATATGTATATGTATATGTATATGTGTGTTTAAACCGTGAGAACTTACCAACTTTCAAAGTTGACCCCACCCTTTATTTTTAACATGTTTCAGGTTTGATAGTTGAGGATTCTCTTCGTGTTCATATAAGACTTGGCCTAGTTTAACTAAATATGTTATTTCTTTGTTTGAAGCTTTTGTATTGTAATGACTTATTTGACTTATATTGTTCAATGATTAATGGTATTTAATATTATTCCAACTAATTTAGTCCCATGTGCTATGAGAAATCGTCTCCCATTCGTCCGCCCCGATGATTCCGTCGTCGGTTGGGGTGTGACAGTTATTTAAAGGGTAAGGGTAAAATGGTCTTTTACAAAAAACTAACTAAAAAAGTTAATTTTTGTTAGTAGAAAGGACATAAAGCGTGATAAGTTTTTTAAATAAAAGACATTCAGTGTAATTATGAATGTTTAAGGACAAGATCTATAATTTTAGGTATACTTAAAGGATAAAATTTGCAATTTACTCATATTTCAGTTAAGTTTATGGTCTATGAAATTTTTGCCCTTCTCTTTTAAAGGATAAAATATGTAATTTATACTAATCATATATTTTCTTTCTTTCTTTTATTTATTTACTTACTTTTTTTTATTTTTTTCACCACTTTTATTTCACAACTTTCCTTAAAATAATTAATACATTAATTTTAATTGGAAAAAATCAATTTCATTTATTGACTTTAATATATTATAATTTTGTTATTTGATAAATTTAGTTAAGTTCTTTTCTGCTAAAACAAATAAAATTTAAAGAACACCTAATAGTTATTTTAAAAATAAAAATTACATAAACTAAAAATATAATTTACAGAAATTCATGAAACATAATTGATTAAAACATAAACTAAAACATATAGGGTTTAAATAACACCGATTAGTGAAAATTTTAAATAGCACCTAATAGTTTTTCACTAATATATTATTTTGTTTTTATATGTTTTTATTTACTTTACTTAACTTTTCTTTCTTTCTTTCCTATAAACATTTTTATTTTATAAACTTATTTTAATTATTATTAATTAATTAATTTAAATATTTTATTAAATTTAAATTTTATTTATAGATTATTAAATTATCTAATGTTTTTATTTTAAAACATTCATCATATGGATAATATGTATTTTATAAATAAAATTTAATTACATTCATCATATGGATAATATGAAAACATTAGATGATTTAATAATCTATAAATAAAATTTAAATTTAATAAAATAATTAAATTAATTAATTAATAATAATTAAGATAAGTTTATAAAACAAAAATGTTTATAAGAAAGAAAGAAAGAAAAGTTAAGTAAAGTAAATAAAAACATAAATAAACAAAATAATATATTAGTGAAAAACTATTAGGTTATTTACAATTTTCATTAATCGGTGTTATTTAAACCCATATATGTTTTAATTTATGTTTTAATCAATTATGTTTCATGAATTTCTATAAATATATTTTTAGTTTATGTAATTTTTATTTTTAAAATAACTATTAGGTGTTCTTTAAATTTTATTTTTTTAGTAGAAAAGTACTTAACTAAATTTATCCAATAACAAAATTATAATATATCAAAATAAATAAATGAAATTGATTTTTTTCCAACTAAAAGTAATGTATTAATTATTTTAAGGAAAGTTGTGAAATAAAAGTGGTGAAAGAAAAAGAAAAAAGCAAAGTAAGTAAATAAATAAAAGAAAGAAAGAAAATATATGATTAGTATAAATTACATATTTTATCATTCAAAAGGGAAAGGGCAAAAATTTCATATACAATAAACTTAACTGAAATATTTAACTTCAGTTGGTGAAAATGACGAAAAGCGTGACAAATTTTCAAATAAAGGACATCCAGTATAATTATCAAAGTTTAAAGATAAGATCCGTAATTTAGTAATACTTAAAGGACAATATTTGTAATTTACTTTAAAAAATATTAATGTTGATAAAAATACGCACGTATAAATTTGAATTGTATAAAAATAATTTTCTAAAAGTTGGAGGATAGTAAGCAAAAGAAATTTAGAAAAAAACAAAACCTTAAAATTCTTATGACGACTTATACATTTATGCATTGATAAGGGGGAATTGGGCGCTCACGTCGTAACTCACGTCATGCCTCGGCGTGGGAAGGCAACACCGCTGTCACCTCCCCTTTGATGCCACCCTTCCAACGAGATGTTCTCGTTGTGACTCAACCAAAAAAAGAACTCTTGCCAACTAGTCGTCCCCCACCCCCCTCAACAGCTCTTTTGAGATTTTTTTAGGAAAAAAAATCAATCATTATAAATAAAAACCAATATTTGCACCAAACTCAAATATCTCTTCTACTAATTTCCAAATCAATATACTATGGAAGGCAACGAAAATTCCATCAAATCCCAAACTCAAACCACCAAAAAAGTTAGACTGAAGGTGCATGTGGGTTGTTGGAGCATATATTGTCATATATAGTGTGTCCGTCGTTTGACGAATAGTCTAGGCTTAATGTAATACACCTGATATGTTGTAAACACACGAAACTGAGTCATTCGCAAGAGCATATGCGAATGACACTCAGTCGTACGACTGAGCCATGCTAATGGACCAGTCGTGTGACTGAGAGATGCTATTGGGCCATTCGTAAGACTAAACCACAAGCATAGGTCTAGTCGTACGATTGAACCATACGTATGGTCCAGCCGTACGATTTGTAACACCCGGATATTTATTATTTTGAAGCCAGTGAAGACAGAAAAGAAAATAAAGTCCAAAAGTCGAAGGACCAAACTTGCCAACGAAGAAAAGTTGGGAAATGTGGAGATATATGTAGGGAGAGGGCAGCCCACTCTCCCCACACTCACATTTCAGCTCACAAAGAGAAGAATAGAGAGAAAGAGGAGAAGAAGAGGAAAAAGTGTTGGTTCGGGTCGATTCGGGTCGCCAAAATCGTCGTGAAGCAAGCCGAATCAAAGCTCTTGTCATTGTGCTCGTTTAGGTGAGTTCTAGGACCCCTCTTTTACTTGTTTTCAAACGATTTGGGGCTGGAAAACATCTGAAATCGAGTTTTTCGTATGTGTGTTAGTTGACCCGTTTGTGTATGTGTATGTATATGTATGACGCGATTGTGACTTGATTTCTTGCTTGGTTGTGCTTGAATGATGTTATGGTATGCATCCCTAAGGTTTAGGATGGTCGATTTAGGCTTAAAATGGGTTTAGATGAGTTTGGGGGCCGAAAACCCTCGGCTGCAGTCGGGTTGAACTGCATTCTGCATCAGTTAGGGCTAGGCGACTGACTGGAGGCCGAATGGAGGCCATACGGCCGATTAGGGTGCGATTGGGGTCCATTCGCACGACTGGGGTTCATTCGCACGACTGGAGGGCCAGTCGCATGGGGGTCATGCGACTGAGGGTCCATTCGCACGACTGGATGTTCATTCGCATAGGTGTTCATCCGTATTAGTTCAATCGCATGATGCTCAGTCGCATGGAGGCCATGCGATTGAAGGGTGTCCATACGCCCGAATAGGGCTGTTGAACCCAAGGAAGGTGTAGATTGACTTCTGACTTTCGGGGGAAAGTGCAGATGTAAGTGTTAATGTAAAGGTTCCTATAAGAGTTTTTAAGATGACGATCGAGGTTTTAGAAGCATGTTGGGCATGATGAGGGTGATGATGTTGCACTTTATGTATGTATGATGTTGCCCTGTATGATTTGATGTTGATGCATGTTTATGTTCCTGAATGTGATGTATAGTATCTTTCCTGTGGCTTTACTTGTTGTGATGAAAGAACGAAGTATTATGTAACGTAAAGTGAAAGATAAGGGAAGAGGAACATGATGAACGAATGAACGTCTTGCACACATCGGATACGGGGTCCCTCTTGGTGATTGACCCCAAATGTAGAACCTCTACCGCTCACCCCTAGTACTGTGGCATACGTTTAGCTGTCATCCGTTGACTTCGGCCCAGTAGCTAAGACTGATAGTTACTCCTAGTACCGTGGCATACGTTTAGCTGTCATTCGTTGACTTCGGCCCGGTAGCTACGACTAACCGGGGTGTAGCACATGGTATTGGTTTGGGATGATGTCCGATGCGCAAGTAAGGTAATGAAAGAAGGAATGAACGAATGAGGAAGATAATAATGATATTATCTATGTGTACGTACGATGTGTGATCATGTAAAAGTAACGAACGGTTTTATATGGAAGTAAAGTATGTTTTATTTATAAAACTAGAACTCACTCAGCAACGCTGACTTTGATGTGTTTCCAGTTGGCAGGTAATGATTGCTGAGGATGGCACAGGCGACTACTCAGCTCTTTTGGGATGGCATTCTTTTGATTAATGTTTTTGCATTGTAATGCGAACAAACAATTTTTGTAATGAATGTTGTATTAGTTTGCAAAAGCATTTACATGGAAATGAAAGTTTGCTTTAGTTTTCCGCTGCGATTTATTAAATACAAATGTAATTATATGTTTTATGTGCGATGAGAACCCAGCTGTAAGCGTCCCGGGAACGGGGCCTTACACGATTGAACCATATGCATGGTCCAATCGTACTAATGGGCCCAATCGCAATCGATATGGGCTGAGGCCTATAAATACCAGTTTCATTGTGTAGAAAGGAAAAGGAGTGTGTCCGGGGCCTAGGTGTTATAGGATGAGAGGGGAGATCATGCCCGATCTCCCCTTGGTAAGAGTCTTGATTCTTATGTTTAATGAGCTTGTAATCATTAGGTTTTATCAATGAAACCATTATATTCTTGTTCGTTCTATTGTTTGTCTCTTGATTTTGGTTTTTGTTTCCTTCCGTCAAGAACACGTTCGGATGTCAACCGATCCAACGACTTCACATGGGTCTTAGTGAAATGGCTCACTCTACCCAAACGTATACCTCACCTCATACAACAATTGGTTTTGTGGCCCGTACGAAACATTTCAATCGTCTCCGACAATACCTACGTATCAAACCCTACAATCTTCATACTACCAACGTACTTACCAAAACACACATGTGATTAGGAGTTTAATCTAAAGATTTTAGTTTAAGTATTTTTTTTAATTTTAATGTAAATTCTTAAATTTTATAACGTTTTTTTTTTTAATAAAAAATTGTGGTATGGAATTGCTTGAGTGCTCCATCCAAATTTGAAGGTGTGGTGTGGTGTGTTGTGGTGTGGGTTAATGTAATATTTTGATTGTTTGATTCATGGTGTAGTGGGTAAACATGTTCAAATATATCTAAATTCAAAAGTTCAAAATCCGAATCCGAATGCAAAATATTCGAAAATCGGATATCTGATTTTCGGATATGGACATCAATTTTGAAGATTTTCGGATATTCAGAAAACTCAAAAAAATATTTTTTTTTGTTAAATTTTAAACCTGTTTCATTTTTTATTTGGACTTTTCAATATATCTTGAGACTTTGTCAATGATTTTTACATTATTTTTATAATAGTATATGTCCAATTTTTGTAATAAAATTAAAATTAAAATAACTAAACAAGTTTGGGTATCCGAATCACTATCCATATCTGAAATTTCGGATACAAATACTATTACGAATAATGATTTCTAACATATAAAAATTTCTAATATTCAAAATTCAAATATACGACTTTGAAGATCCCTAATAGTGTATGAATGTGCCTCCACTCTTATGATAAAAGACTTTTTAGTAAAGACTAATGTTTAAATCTTAATCCATGCACATATTAGAATTTAAGATAATTTAAGGTAATAATTAATGATTTTTAACTTAAGTGTTTAATGTAAGTACCCAAAATATGTAAATAAAAAAATGTTTTGAATAATGCTCAAGGTTGAGACATGTGATTTTTTTAGTTATGAGTTGCTTTTAAGAGAGCCAGGGATGTAATCCCGGCTAAAAAGGAATGTACTAACCCGATTAAATTAATATATATACTTCGTTCGTATATTTGCCATTAAGAAAATTAAGAAAATAATAAATGAGTGTGTGAGTTGGAAAAGCACTAAAGTCAAAACTCAGGCTATAAAACCATGGGCGCATAAACCGATATATATCGGCAGTTTTATCTATTAACTATCACTATTAATTATGAATACACTTGTTTGTTTGTATCGGTGTTATTTTAATATATTTACGTATAACCATCATTGTTAATTAGCTAAATAATCTCTATCCGACTACATATGCAAAGTTCTTATTTTATAAAAATAAGAATATTTTATCATTATATCACGTAACGAACTCATATGTATGTGATTTTGTCTTTTGTACTTACCATATCCAACAAAATATCGAAGTACGTAATTATATCATTTTTATTATCTTCAACAATATATTTTAACTTTTATTAGAAGAGACTATTCATAATTTAATATTAACTATTTAATTAGAATACAAAATAATTTCACCATATGTATAAAATGAAAATTTATTATCAAATCGTATAAGATGATAGTAAAATTATCATACAAAAAGTTTTTTACTGTATGATATTATCACATATAAAATAATTTCACCATATGTATAAAATGATATTTTATTTATTTTTACATTATAATTAGTTTTTTAATAAATTAAAAATATATATCTTTTTATTAATGTTATTTCTATAGAAATAGTTTTGTATAAAAAGAAATTTGTTTCTAAAAAATCAAACTATTTTTATGTAATATTTCAAAATTTGTTTTTTATTTAATTTTTTATAAAAATATAATTGAAATAGGAAGTTATATTAAGAAATTTTTTAAAAATGTAATTTTTTTAAAACGTATTTTGAAACAAAATTTTACTTTCTTTGAGAAAAATAAAAAAATGTAAAAACTCCATATTATTATTCTATTACTTATAGTTATTACTTATATGTAATTTCAGTCATATTATGTCTTATATATCGTTTTATAATTAATAATTTTTATTTTGTTTAATATTTTATTTATTTAACTCGTGTAATACGCAAGTTTACTAAAACTAGGTCTTAACTATTTTAGTCTATCATTAAACTTTAATTTCTATTAATTCTTTTATTGTGGAAACCTAAATATCCTCGTAAGTAGGGATGACAATGGGTCGGTTTGGAATGGGTATGGGTTCGCAACCACATACTCAATGAGAATGGTACGTCCCATAATCAGCCCAAAACTTGTTGGGTTTGTGTCGCGTATTTATCCGTCAGGTATCCGACGTACCTGCATGTTATCGGGTATACTCGTTAAAGTGATATAAACTACTCGCCCGATTTATCAATCTGGTATATACTGAAATTAAAAAATCATATAAATATACTTTGCATATACGTATAAGATAAAATTTTCATTTTTCCTTAATATTTTTTTGGTTGATGTTCCACTGGTAGTATTTAATTTTAGAGACAAATATCGAATCATGCTGTAACTTTGTAAGTACTATGTCATGCAATTGGTAGGAAGCTTAATCAACTATATTTAACACTACATAATTATTAAGTAAAAAATTAAAAAAGGTATAATTATATATAACATAATTATTATGTAAACTAAATTAAAAAAGCATTGTGGGTATATAATCAGTAAATAGGTATCCTTAATCAGGTAATCAAATAGGGTAAACGTGTATATAATGCAATCCCATTACTTGCGAAAAAAATAAAAATTCATTTCATACCATGTCCTATACCCGTTTGCATGTTCTCATACATGTCCCAAATGTCTCGGGCTTCATGTTTCGAATATTTTCATTTGTTTCTGGTTTGGGTTTGATTTTCATCTCTACTCAACTGAAATGGTTATTACATATAATATGTAACAGAACTTGTTTTAATTTGTTTGTCTTAATAATAAAATATTATAACATGTTTTCTTATAATTTAAAAGATATATCCATGATTTTATAATGATTATTAATAATAAAAAAGATTGTTCTTTCGGTTATCATGGTGGCATGTTGGTGCATTTGGAAGTTAGAAAAACAATGTCATGTTAAAAAATGAAATGTTCTCGATGGCCAAGTTGGTTTGTGCTGTAAATTCCTTTATCTTCACTATTGGTTGGTAAAAGATCTAAAAACATGAAGCTTTTGAAGGTTCTTGTGGACATTAATGGGGAGTCTTGATGTTGTATCTTTTCAGGTTTTAGCTTTTTGCTACTTTCTTTATAAGAATAATTTGTTGTTTGAAAAAAAATAAAAAGAAATAAAAGTTTATTTTATTTGTATTTTGAACGGACACACACCCACTAAACTCTTCTTAGACCTAGAACATTTGTTCATAATATAACTTGACCCTTTACCACTTAAAAAGACCATCATTTTCATACTTTGATAGTGTTAAGACCGATACCTCTGTGTTTATTTCATTTACTTGACGTCCCATATACGAAAACACATAATAAATGTGATGATATCTTTTTCATACATTAAATGTAACGAAATGCGTAGTGAAACAAGTTTTAATTATCGAATTGTTTATCATTATAATATTAAAATTAATATCACTTACTTTTTGGTTGAAACTTAAAGGAGTCCCCACAACATCAAGCCGACAAAAACATGCCACCATTGATATCGCTTACAATAAAACCACTACAATTTTATAATTAATTCAGCAACACATCTACACGAAGTCAAAAATATTAAACATATAAAAAAATTTGATGAAAAACTATTTTCCTCAAATCCATTACATAAAAAATGTTGTGATTTTCTTATGTGTAAAAAGGTCAACCATCAAGTTACGTAATATACGGCCCATTGTACTTTCCCACCTTCTCCGTACATCTCTTTCCTTATTTCATTTTCATTTTCTTCAACACAAAAGTCAAATATTTCTCTTTCAATTTCTACTATAATTTCTTCGTTTTCCTTTCTTTTTCATACATCCAAATCATCATCACAGGCCACAATATATTTGGCTGTGTTCAAATCTTGAAAATTAGTGTTATATATATGTAGATATACAATATCTATACATATATATATATATGTGTGTGTGTGTGTGTGTTCAAGAAGATAAGATTGTAAATAAAGATGATGATGAATGGTGAGCAAATGATGATGATGAAGGTTGACTATTCAAAGTCAAGAAGAAAACAGAATAAAAGGGTGTCTTCTTCCTTTTGTTTGTCATCATCATCATCATCTTCATCACAGAAAACCATGGTTGCAGAAGCATCTGCAGAGATGCATGAGGTTGTTGATTTGAGTGCTATGTCTCTAGACACCCTCCCTATATCATCTAATGTTAATTTAGCCATCATTCAGGTGTTGGATATCTCTAACAACAACCTTCAGGTGATTATTATTATTATTATTATTCTTTTTTAGATTTTCAAGATGTACGTTTTCTTTTATATAAAGTTTCAGATGTTAAACGAGTTACGATTTGCAGGTGATACCGGAGTCGCTAGCTGCCCGATTGCTGAATATGGTGGTGTTGGATGCTCATTCAAATCAGCTGAAAACTCTACCAAATTCAATTGGTTGTTTGTCAAAGCTCAAGACTTTGAATGTATCTGGAAATCATCTTGAGTCACTACCAAAAACCATTGAAAATTGCAGGTTTCTTAATAATCTCTAACTTCTTCTTCTTTAATATCATTTAATTGTTTTCATACAATAGAATAAATGGATTTAAATGCTTTTAAATTCACAAACTAATATATTTGTTTGTTTCTGTTTTAATTTTTTAATCAACTAATGGAAAATATTAAATGTTTTCCGTACTTGCTGATCTGGTGAGATTATAAAAAAATCACCGTATCAAATTATGTTTTCCTAGTGTTTATGGTTTTTAACAAAGTTGGTTAATCAAACCTTTTATGTCATCATATTGGTATTATAACTCTAATTTTTACTATCATCCTATAATTTTGTCAGATGAACGTAAAGAAGGTGATAAGATTTGGAAAAGAAGTGTTGGTATTTGTTGAGTTTGATTATGATTTAGTTGTTTAAATTAATTTTTAACTCTTTCTAAATATTGATTTTGTTATCCAGCAATTCTTGCAATTTCAGTTATATAAAAAAATATATATTTTCTAAAGGATTTTCAAGATTTAGAAGTTCTAACTTTAGTCGCAATATTAAACTTCTAAAATGATAAAGGTTTTCATACTAGCTTGCACAATACGTGCTAAAACATGTCGATTTTCAGAATTACAAATTACCATATAAAATATCAGAAAAACAACCTCTGGAATATACATTATTATATCTGCATATTTTATATATATTTATTCACAAAACCGTATGAAGTCTATCAAGGTATGATTAAGAAAATGTTTGGAACGGCTGCTATTTAAAAAACACTATTAATTTGTGATACTTTACATTAATACTGTTAACAGCTAATAATCGTTAAAACATGTTTTAAATATCATTATAAAATTCATCAACCGGACGCCAACAAGGGTGATAAGCTTAAATGTAAAATTATTAAATTACCAAATAAATATTGAGTTTGACTAAACTTTAAGACTTTAAATTACTTTCCACGTTAAACATGCAGTCCACTCCTAAACATTACTTATTATTTTAATTAAATATATCTCCGATGGTCATATATTCAATATTCATGCATTCAAGGCGTCTTGCTGGAGAGATTTTCAAATTTATGTATTTTTCAAATTATTTATTAATGAAAAATACTAATTAACATATAAGGGTGTATATGTTAAAGTTAAGTTGTTACAATATTTAGTAAACGGAGCATGCTATAGAAATACACACGGACAATCTAATCTCGATCACATCATATTTAAGCAAATATGCATAGAATATTTGAGCAAACTTGTAACCACAAATTTCAATTTCAGGGCACTAGAAGAGGTAAATGCAAACTTCAACCAACTAACGACACTACCAGACAGCATAGGGTTCGAACTGATGAACCTCAAGAAACTGTCAGTGAACTCCAACAAGCTCATCCTCCTCCCTTCCTCCACCTCCCACCTCACCAACCTCCGCCACCTGGACGTGCGCCTCAACCGACTCCGCTGCCTCCCGGACGACCTCGAGAACCTCATCAACCTCGAGATCCTCAACATCAGCCAAAACTTCCAGTACCTTGACAAACTCCCATACTCCATAGGCCTCCTCATCTCCCTCGTGGAACTCGACATCAGTTACAACAAGATAACCGCCTTGCCCGACTCCATCGGCTGCCTGAAGAGGCTCCAGAAGCTCAGTGTTGAGGGGAACCCTTTGGTGTGTCCGCCCCCGGAGGTGGTGGAGAGAGGGGTGCAGGCAGTGAAGGAGTACATGAGCGAGAGGATGACGGGGGCGCATGCGGAGTCCCCGAAGAAGAGGTCGTGGTTTGGGAAGTTGAAGAAGTATGGGACGTTTAATGGATCAGGATGGCGCCCGAGAGGGAGGGCTACTTGATGCCCAGTTATCGGACCATCGATGGCCTCGCGTCCCCCAGGTATATGGGCATGTTCTCCCCGCGAAGGCTGTTTTCGCCCAAGAGCCATTTCACCAGGTCAATCAATTGAATTAAAGGGGTACGCGGTGGTTTAATTATTGTATGATGATGAAAGACTTGTGTGTGTATGATCAGTTATGGACGTGTTGTGCATGTACATGGGCGTATGGTGTGGGTGGATAAGTTTTTTTTGTTTTTTTAATGTTGTAGGTGTGTTAAGAACCGTATGATTGTGGAAATTACGATTTGTAAGATACAAATATAACATAAAAAAAATGAAGATTGATATATATGTAAGCATGTGAAACTTTGTAACTTTTAGTAGGTATAATGAGATATTTAAACCGTATGAAACAAGTACCTTAATCTTTATGGATACTTGAAAGAAAGTTGACATCACCTTTGAATCAAAGGTGTACGTTAAAGGAGTATTCTAGAGCAGTGGTGGAGCTTGAACATCTCCGTAGGGGGGCGGGGGCGAAATTAAATTTTCTTAGGGGAGCGAACTCGATATTTATATAAAAATTTACATTACCGTGTCAAAAATTTACATTATCGAGCTAAAATTTAACACTACGGACAAAAAATAAGGGGGCGGCGGCTCCCCGGCCTCTCGCCACTGTTATAGAGTTCTCATGATTTCTTGGAAATGACATGAAAAAGTTTGTTGGAATTTGGAAAGGTTTAGAAAGTTACATGAAATATCCTAGACTGATGTATAAGTCTTGAATGAAGCTGTAGATATAATAGAAACATTCTTGGTAGGGACAAATGTAGAAATTTATTTTTATGTAAAGATGCTTTAATTTTATAAAAAAGATAAAACTTTTGGGTTTTATCCTGTGGGTCACATAATAAAAATACAACACAAAACATTGTACAATTTTTTTACACCCGAGCCGATAAAACTAGTGATTATTTTAGTAAATAACAAAGTAGCTAATAAAATATCAATGTATTTTCATCATAATTTATCTCAAAATCATATGAAGTCACTTTTCAAAAATCATTGTTATCAATAAAAAGTTAGTACCTACACTTTTATATACTTATGAAAATTAACTATGTTCTTGTGACTACGGTGTTACATACGTAGGTCATTCCCTCACTCTAGGATTGCATAAACAAAGAACTCATCACCTGACACGAGACACCCTAAGCATACCTTAATGTAAAATCTTTTGCATTGTTATCTTAAACAACATGTAGTATATATCATTCCTTGCTTTCTCAATGAAGTTCCATTCTAAAATGATGATGTAAAAGCGATTCTCTTCTCTTAGGCGGCATACCCAATGAATTATAAAAGCTAATAAGACAATCTTTTAAATTCAATTGTTGTGTTTAACTTACACCGGCACATGAAGAATGAGCAAAAAAGTGGTGTCCTAAATTTTTAAGTTTCAGAACTAGTCTTTTCGATGATAAAACTTACAAATGTTGTGTGTTAATATGTTGTTTTAAGTTACATAAAGTCACATTAGCTAGGTAGAAAGGTACTAGAGCCTCAACTCAAACTACCCAAACTTCCTGAATTAAATGAACAAAGAATTGACTCATTTTTATCAAAAACTAGCCAATTTTGTAGCGACACAATCCAAAACACCCAAATCAATTCAGTGAAATTTACAATGGTTATAAGTTTGGAAAAGCACCGGGTTGTAGAAGAGGATTTGGCAAACCCAGGGAGCAGCAATGTTGTTGCCGAAGGAATTGATCTACCCAAATGTACGTGCCCCTAGTAACCTAACAGATGATGTTGGTATTAATAACATGTGCATGATCATTTGTACAATCAGATTAGTTAATGCTAATACTTGCTATATGGTAAATTTTATCAAAACTCTGTAAACAATATAACAAAATTCAATTATACATTTCAAATTTGTAGATTTGCGGACATATTAAAAGGTGTAACATTTGTGTCGGTATACCAATCAACATTATCGTCTTGCCAATCTTGAATTAATAACTTTTTTTAACGTCCAACTAATTAAAGCACGACTACCCGGGGTACCCTCAATGGCGAAAAGATACGCACGTGATCACAGACAACGTTGAGTAGGCCAAACACCAACCATCAATTCCGGCCCACCAATAACATATTGTTGCCAGTAGGAGTTGAACTCATAACCTTCTCTAGAGGAATTCATAAGGATACCACAACCTAGTCCCAAGAAACTTCTATAATTTTCCCAACCAAACTCGTTTAATTGTGTAATTGTTTTTTTAAATTTTTAACCTATTTATGGTGTATAAGATTAAAATAATATGATATTTGCGTAAGATACCATACATTGCATTTAAACAACAGGTGTGATGGTGTATCATCTTAAAGTTTAAACAATGTTTTAATCAAACAACAAAGTCAAACTTTTGGAAGTTCCAATTTTAGAGTCCAAAATGTTTTGGACAAGAAAACATTCAAAGTACGCTTCAAATTCATGTTTACGTCATCGAATGTTCAAAAGTAAAGAAATTAGTATGAACGGAGAAACTAGATCAACAACCAAACATACAGGACCCTCTTAACTGAAAATCATAACCACCAAACATGGAGGACCCTCTAACTGAAATATAATTAAAAAGTTGGAGGCTCTATTAATGTTCACAAAGATCTCCTGTAGTATGTTAAATATATACGAAAGACAACAAAAATGAAATATGTAACACATGTATACTATCAGTGGCGGAGCTTAACCAATTTTGTAAAGGGAGCGGGGGCGAATTATTTTTTTAGGGGGGGGCGAATATAAAAATTTACACTACCGGACCAAAAATTTACACTATCAGGCTAAATTTTAACACTACGGACGAAAAAATAGGGCCCCCCACCGGCCCCTATTAAACTTCGCCCCTGTATAATATATTATAATACAAATAAGGAGAACAAAAAGTAGTTTACATATTTTTAAAACTTTAGGTAATTATAATCTTTAAAAACATATGATACAATTATTTAAATTTAAACCTTTGTTAACAAACTTCTCTTATGATTATTTAACAACTACAACTTTTTCATACGTTAATTTTTTATTTAAAAAACTACATCATAAAAACATGTTCTCTTTGATTTGAACATGAACATTCGCGAGCATCACTCTAGTGCCGGTATATACATGTTTTAAACTTCACTTAAACATTTTATTAAACCTAAAATTTACTTTTAAAATATTGATTTTCTTCATTTTACAAATCCAATTTTATCTAATATTCGGATGTCGACGTATAGAAGTAAAAGGAGGATAACTTGCTACATATTTTCCTTGTAGACTTTGGGTGCGAACGGAACCGTCCACTTTGGTTTTAAACCTAATTGAACCGAGACCGAAATTTTTGGTTAGAAGTTTAAATACAGGTGGTAATTGATTGATATGATCAACGTTGCATGATATTTTGTTTTAGTTTGTTAGTTCGACACCGAAAGTTGTTTTGATACAACGTGAGAGATCAATGTTGCAGATCATCGGAAAGAACTAATAACCAGTTGTAGATTGTCGTAGATCATCAAGGACGACTATAATTAGCAATTTAGCATCAACTTAATCATTAGTAACAACTTGAAGAATCAATTGTAACTGGGCAGTAACAAATCATAAATTGTATACTAGTTAAAACTGATCATCAGTATTGCCGATTGATCAAATCATTGTGATAATTTGATCCCTAAATAAAGGGATTTATTTGGTTTGTTAAAAAAACGAATTAACAGAAAATTCAAAACGTGTTTTTGATATATTTTTTGTCTTATTATATTATTGATTTCGTTTACGCAGGAAAAACCATAATTAGAATGTGACCACATGATTCCGAAAGTTATCTAAACAATCACGAAATCCAAAAACCTTGCACTACATACATGATTACATTAATGGGGAAGAAACAAATGATAACTTGGTTATCAACTAATCAATTATGTCACACACCAAAACTAAAATTAAGCCATAATATCTAGTTAACTAAAGTATTCAGTTATAGTTCGGTTAGCGTGGTGAACTTAAGGATGGGCATGTCGCTTGCCTTTGAGAGTATTACACCAAAACTATGATTAAGCCATAAGTTCCTGTTAAGTCAGGTATTTTATAACAATTTGGTTAATTAGGTAATTTTTAAAGACGGTTGTACGCATCGTTTAACTTTTAGAGTATTTTAGAAGTTGTACGCTTTGAAGTTTGAGTGTTCCTGATTAGAACCGCCTTATTTTGTAAAAGTGATCTTACCAAATGATGCACTATTTCTCTAAAAAATAACATAAAAACTAGTGGGTTTGCTGGTGTGTAAGTGCAGCTAGATGTTAAATATAAAATGTATATACACAGATAAAAATAAGCATATCGCAATGATATATTCGAAGTTTAAAGAAACATTACTTTATTATGAACATGAGTGTTAAGGAACGCGTAAGGAATTTTTAAAATATATTATATTTTATTACGTCTCGATTTTAAATAATATTTATATCAAAAGTAGGTAAAAGTAACTACATCATAATGGTATATTCCGAATTAAAAAAAATATTATATTTTAAAAATTATTAGAGAAAAAACAAAATTAAGGTTATGCTTGTGTGGTGGTTAACTTGATTTTGAATCGTTCAATACTAATAAAAAGCAGTTTTTGAGGACTTATGGTTTCTTCAGTTTAAATAATTTTTTATAGATATATTAAAAATATTTTTAATAAACTAAGAAAGAACTATTTCTATAAATTCAATTTGTAATGACATAATATTTTATTAAATAATAGTATTTTTTTAAAACTTCAAACATTTCTAAAAATACATAATGTTTTAAAACTTGTGTTTTTACAAAATAAAACTTTTTATAAAACAAAAATGATTAAAATTCAAAGTTATAATACGGAAATGTTAAAAATTACATGTTTTAAAAGATGGTTTGTTTTGAACAAGAAAATGTTTTAATAGACAAACAAAAAATTTAGAAATGATATCGTCGTTTTACTACTTAAAATCTTTACTCATATGTAAATTCAATTATAATTTATCTCAAAATATTGTTTTTTTATGATTATAAAAATTGTTTTTTAACTATTTAATATTTTATTTTTTCAACTTGTTATATATTAAAATATAGATATTACTAGGCCACCTCAAAGACATAAGTAAAATGAGTGTTAATCATTTAATGAATTCGAAATAGAGTGTAAATTAAGAGAAGCAAAAAATATTATGTTTTACCCGGCTTGATTTTAAATAAGTTTATATTATGCATATAAAAGTAATAAAATCGCAATAGTCTATTCTAAATTTAGAAAGTAGTACGTTATTGATACATCTAATTTATTTTATCGTTTCTATATCTTTTTATACATACATATAGATGTATGAAGAGAGATAGAGACAATAAGGTAGGATGTCTCAATAATATAAATGTGTGTTTGTATAACCAACCCAATGTATTTTAATTATTTATAAGAGGGAAATAAAAACATATAACATTATTTATAAACATTAAAATAATAAAATTAAAATAAGAATTAAGATAATACAAAAACTCATAAAAAAGATTTACGGACTTCTACATAAAAATATTATTTTTAAGTGCTTGTACTTGCTGCTTTTAACAGTAAATAGTAATTTGACTCATAGGTGAGGCATTTATATTTATAATATAACATTTGAAAGTGATGTGAATAGTAATATACCATTCTACAAGCATAGAGTACAACTTAATTTTGTTTTGAGGTGCCCTTTGTGCCACGTCTTCAAGTCTTCAACAACCAGCAAGGTCACCGTTACCCTGCAACTTTAACCTTCGTCTTTCACCTCTGTTTAAAGAATAAATGTTTAAACAAAACGTACAACCTGGTAATGCATAGTTAGACACATGCCCTGACTTGAAAGTCATCTTCTTCATGTTTTATCAAAGTACGTAGGCAGAAAGAATTACAATGAAAAGAGAAGCTTTTCATCTCGGAGATGATGACGGGTTTAATTACGTTTTCATAGTGTAAAGTTTGTGATTTAATTGATTTTGTAGTACGAAAACATCCATCTTAGTATACCCCATTTCACTTGCTAACACTAATCGATCCTGGAAGGTATTGAAGCTGGGATCACTTAATGTTACACTTATAAACGAATAAAAAATGGTAGTGTTTTCACCTGTTGGTGTTGTTATTCCATTCTTCTCCATGGATTATGCTATTATTAGTTTAAAATCATTAACTTTATGTTCTATTTTTGTTATAAAACATATGAACCCCCTAATAAATTTGATGCTAGAAAGTCTTTAGAGAGATAATTAGTATTTAATTTATCCCATGATCTTTTAATTAAGTGTAACAGTTTTTATTGTATATTACGTTATTTACGTACATTAATTTCATTTTGTTTTAGAAAGAGGCTACTAAAGGCCAAACAACTGCAACATTTTTCTCTTTGTGATATCCTATAATTTCAGTACATGTTCAAGTAAACCACTTTTCATTTATTTACATTCCATTGATTTAGAAAATTTGTTGTTATTAAACAATGACAACATAAAAATTGCACTGCAATTGGAGAACTAAATTAACTATAACTTATTGGTTTAGTATATATTGATTATTTGTTTTTAATTTTGAAATAATAGGTTGCTTGGATGGGTAGTGAGAAATGGAAGTGCAAAAAAGTGAGTTTCTTTTGACAGTGGTGCAACTCATGCAAGTAGAACCAAAGCTTCATTCAGGACTGTATTTTGGTTTTATTGTTCAACATACAAGTTGCTTTTGAGTTTAAGTTTTTTGACTCGAACACAATCGGATGTCAATTTATATGGTTTTATTTTAGTTTAGGCTAATAATGAATCTATAATAGTTAAACTTCATAAGGGGTCAAAAATCGAAAAGTTAGTGGGTCAATGCTGGACGTTAAACATAATTTGATTAATAATAACTATGTTGGTTTTGATAATAATATAAACTATAATGCATTAGTCCAGTAAAACAGATAAAAGATTGCAGTATCAAGAATGTTGTAGATTTAAGAAGTGGAGTGGGAATCAAAAGGCTCGGAGAAGTCATAATTTTACAAGTCAAATTCGATTTATTGCTACCAGAAATCACATCGGCAAGGAAAAAGGTACGTAGATCTATTTCTATTAGAATTTCAACTGCTACGCAAATGACACCTTTCAAATAGCTTATTTTGCATTTAAATGCATTGTAGTTTAGAGGAAATAAAATGTGTTGTAGGTTCAGATATAATATGTTAAAGTTTGTGTATGTCTTTTGTTATGCATATTTTTTGTAGGTACTTAATCACTTTCTAATTCTCTCAATTATTCTCTTTAATACATGAGTGTGATACACATTTAAAAACAATCATTTACTAAATGAGCTAAAATCAAATTTTGTAATTCAAGTAGTTTAAACCGCCGCAACGCACGGTTCTATCTACTAGTACTCAAACAAAGGAAAACGTGTTTCTTATTTCATTTACTTAGAAAAATAAAAATTAAATCACAAAGAATCACTTGGGCTTATGTTAATACCATTATGACATGTACGTTGGTTGATCTAATTCATGCACATCTTTTCTTTTACTAAGTTTTAAAAAAGTTATATAAACAGTATATTAATTATACAAAACACGTGGATGTGTAACCAAAATACAGAGTCGCACTATTTTAAAGAAAATATCATCATATGTAATATGTTAACAAAAGTTCGTACGAGTGTGTTTTGGTGAAGGATAAGATAAAATCCACTATATCAAATTTATTGAAATAACTTGATTAACATGTTAATTGTTTAAAGAAAAAGTTGTAGACGCGGATTTAATCAACCATTATTATAAGAATATTATCAAATAATGATCGAATCTTTTAGGTCAATCGGATTAGGTAGCTAGACCACGTATATTTCAACAAAATATTTAGTTTTCATCGGGTTCAAATCGTAGTGTTTGTTTTCAATCAATGAGGCTTTGGACCATACTATACATATTGATAGTTTGATGTCATATGCATCATGCATGGTTTGAAAAATAGACAATTACGTGTTTCCTTTTTGCTCCATATATAAACGGGCCATTAGAATATAAATATTAATATTTATTTTGTATATTAATATATACATAAGTAGCAATCCATAAATCATAAATCACCATCTTATGAGTCAATAATGTGACCACATATCCTTCTTACTTTTCCTTTGAAAAGCATGCTTAATAATTTAAAATATGATGAACTGATCAATAATCATCTATTACAATTTAACAATGATACTTTCATTTTTTTTAATATTTACTAAAAACAATCTCTATAGCATAATCATCATAAATTATGCTTGAATTCACTTGTATGTTACTTTAGTTTCCGTTCAAAATGATCATCGTGAGTAAAACAAAGTTAGAAAAATGTTAATGAAATAACCTAAAGTTGAACCAATACAAAATAAATAAATAAATAAGTAACTCTAATAATAATAATAATAATAATAATAATAATAATAGTACTACCACTAAAACGGGAAACATAAATTCATATTTGACCTAGTTTACACCTTCTCTATCCCTCCTTCTTTCCTTTATTTGCAGCAACAAACAACCGATGATCATGGGATTTCAAGCCTTATCCCCACACAACTACCGACTATAATAGATGGAAACCAACCCTAAGCCGTACTCACGTAAACCTCACTAAACAGTTTTCTCTCGTCTCGTTTGATCTCTTGTTTGAGTTACCAAAATCGCAGGCTCTTGAGCTTCAATTTGAAGTCCAGTAGATCTAGTAATCGAATTCATAACAAAGATAAACCAAAATCCCTGTTCTTCTTGTTACGCTTTTGTTCTAACTCCACCCTTGTTACTCCTAAACTTCTTATCAATATTGGTGTGGCAATTGCGTTACAGCCATTGTTTTGAAGGACCTAACACCAAGACATCATTCTAATCCAAATTCTTGTTAATACTTAAGGTAATCACCGGAAACTTGCTCATGTTATCGTTATAATTTATCTTTACATCCACTTAGAATTCAACTTGAAGGGCCATGTACACTTAAAGTAAATGGAGATCTTGTTTCTTTATAATTAATTAGGCACTTCATGTAGTAATAATAAAGGTAATAAGCGATGTACGTTTTTTTGACTTTCGAAGTAGTAATCATGTTTGATAATAATATGTAAACAATTTGAATGGTTCCAACCTGCTGTTCAGGTTCTTTTGGTGGGTCTTTAAGCCAATTCATTCCTCTTTCGACTCACAAATGACAGGTTTATGTCTCCATAATTAGCCACCCATAATACGTGTAATTTAACGGTTGATTAAATCAATATTAAGACTTAATTGAACTTGAACAGAACTTGATTATATTATGGTTATTAATGGATCATTGTTTTCTTTTTACCCATAAGCATCCTACTACTACAAATAATGATAACAATAATAATGATAGTAATACTAGTAAACGAATAGGATTAATAATAGGGTTAAGATTTTAGAACTACGAGTAGGACGATATGAATGAATTTAATTTAGATTTCAAATTACTCGTTGTAGGTTCGTTGAACACATCGGTGGAACTTTGAGATATTAAGAGCTTAGACACTTATTGAGGTACGGATGTTCCTTGTTATTTTTATGTGCTTTACTATAGATAATGTTGCTTTTGAAATCACTCCGTTGATCTATGACTCCTTGTTATGATCTGCTTCCGTTGTCAAACTACTCTGATGTGTGTTACTGAGCTATTTTTTTACAAAATTGTGAAAAATATATTTTTTATGACATGCTTGTGAACGTATCATTTGTGTGCCCGTGCTTGATTTCATTCAAATTAGGATCATTACGCATGATGAATATATTTGGTGCGGTTGGATTATTGTTCACTCATGCGGTCATAGAACCCTAGATTTGTCGAAAGGAGATAGGGATACCGAGTCAACTACCTATGGAGGTACCATAGGCTTGTCATTGTGGCTACCGGCGACTTGACACTATCCGCGGCGGTGTGATTAGTTCACGGCGTCTCCATTTTGCTTATGTGATTATGCTCGTGAAAAAAGTTTTGGATTATTTGGGAGGCGTATGGATGCATCCTAGGATTTTGATGATATGTTTAGTTTGCGGTCAAGTTGTGTAGTGCCATACACGCCTTCCGATTATGGGTGCATTGAAGTCGCGACCAGTGTGTCATTGTGATTATGATATATGATATGTTGGCATTATGGATGTGTGTTTTTATATATATTTGTTTGTAGGCTACTCGGTATCAAATCCCTAACCCCTCGTTGCTTCAGCCTTTATTTTTGTTTATTCTGGTGTAAAGGGTGAATTCGATGAAGATGTTTTAAACTTAAGAGTTTGGTTTATTTTCAAATTCTCCAACATCATGCTTCGGTATATATATTATTTTGTTTACTGTGATCTACATCAGCGCACTGAGCTTGTAGCTCAGCCGCTTTCTTGTTTTCACGACAGGTAACCAGGGTTGATCGGGGCTGTGTAATGAGAGCTAGTAGGAGTTTGGAACACATGCTTGGAGAATTATTTATTTTATTTCATAAGACTTGATTTTTTAATTTAGTATTTATTTGGTGGATGTTTTAGACTTCATAAGTTGACATTTTAAATTTGACATTCGTATTTAAGTATTATTTTGAATTTATAATCATCTGTTAACATTTGAAGTGACATCCTGTTCCGCGTTAGAGCGGAGGTGTTACAGTTAATATGTGAAGATTTGCTACTGGATCATTATCGGTCAAACAGTTATTATAAACTATTATCAATCAAGATGTCATAGTTTGTATTATTAATATCATAGTTTGTATTATTAATATCCAAACTTGCCACAATCTATAAATCATAATCAAAATAATGACATTTATTTTAATTAATTAACCAATAATTGTCAAAGCATTTTAGGATTTGAAATTCAAGTACCTTGAAATGAAAAGTAATTTAAGAAATCTGATGGCAATTGAAAGCCAAACCATAGGGGAAAATAAGGGACGCTATTCTGAATTTCTAATCCCTGAAGAATTTAAATTACAAAGCAAAATCCTTACTTTATATATGATCTGTTTTTCTAAAAAAAATAATAATAATTGATTTAAAAGTAAGAAAGAAGAAAAACATATTGTTGTTTATAAAAAACTTAACTAACTTTTGTTCTTGATTTCACCAAGTTTTGAACGAAGAGCTCGCCTGCCCTGTACGAGGATCGTACCAGAGGTCCGCTTGCTACATAGCGGAACCCAATCGACTCTCCATATTCTTTCCAGAACTCGAATTTTTCAGGTGTAACATACTCTTTCACAGTAAGGTGTAATGGAGTTGGCTGCATGAACATGAATTTCAGTATTAATATTATGATGAAATCTTAAAAGAAATAATAATTAGAGCAAATTACATGATAGTTCTTCTGGTAAGGTAGTATTGCAATTTTAGTCCTCAATGTTTGCGACCCGTAAGGTCAGGGATATATTTTAAATTTCTTCATTTTGTGTTTTTTTATTATTAAGAGTAATATAGTTATTCCACTTACATATAACAGAACTTTGAACATGAGACGGGACAATATATAATTTACATAAATAAATTTGTAACTTCTTTTTCAACAACAGATTTTTTCCTCCCAAAACCATCTAACCATGCACTTGCAATGATTTAAACCCACATCACTTTTGTGAGAACAACCACCAACCGCCAATGTCACTAGGCTACACGATCATGTGCTAGGGGTGTTCAAAAATATCCGAATCCGAAAATCTGATCCGAAAATCCGAATCCGAAATATCCGAGGATATCTGAAAATTCGGATTCGGATTCGGATAGTGATTTTCAAAAGTTTCGGATATTCAGATATCCGATTATCCGAAAACTAAAAAATATTTTTTTAAATTTTTTGAATTTTAGATATATTTTTACTTTCGGTTGAGATTTTTTAGTGTATATTGTGAATTTTATGATATGAGTTGGTTTTTATATTATTTTTATAATATTATATGTCTAATTATTGTAAAAAAACTAAAAAATAAAAAATAATAATAATAATAAATGAATTTCGGATATCCGAATCACTATCCGAATCTGTATCCGAAATTTCGGATATCCGAATTTCGGAATTCCGACTTTGAACACCCCTATCATGTGCAACCAATTGTGTAACTAACGCCATAATTTAATACAGGAAAAGATAAAGAAAAAGAGTTCACCTGTAAATACTGTCCAAGAGTCAAAATATCAACATCAATGGCGCGTAAATCAGCCATGGCTTGCTTCAACTCTTCATCAGATTCTCCAAGTCCCAGCATTATTGAAGTTTTAGTAATCATCCCTTCCTTACTTGATTTAGCATGTTTTAGGACCGATAAACTCTGTTCATATCTACAGCAATAAAAATGTGATTTAAAATACAATTTACATATTAATAGCAAAAATTTTGGTTTATTCTGATAACAGTGATATGTTTACTTTTTACAGAGCCCTAGGATTTAAAATTGGGACCTCTCGTACACATAACTGAGAAATGTAAAAGAGTGTTTGCAGCTAATCTAGGAAGATATTAGGTGCAAAGAGGAAAAAGGATTTTGATTTACTCACCCAGCTCGTGGATCTCTTACAATTCGTTGCAGACGTTTAACAGTTTCAATGTTATGGGCGAAAACATCTAACCCTGAGTTTGCCAACATGGATACAGCCTCTAAATCACCCCGGAAATCAGAAGTCAAACACTCCACCATTATCTCTGGCTTGCTTTTCTGCCATGCATGTTTTTTTATTATATTTTTGACATTTTTTGTATTCTAAATGAGTTGCAGAAATGGAAATAATTAAAATTGTGTACCTTCATTGCTTTGACAGTTTCAGCAAAGTGACTGCTCCCTCCATCTGGTAAATCATCCCTGTCCACACTTGTTAACACGATGTAATCCACACTGCAAGTTAAAACACCAGAATATTTCTTTATTTTGGAGAATTTTTCAGCTAAAGTTATGTGTTTGCTCGTTGTAGTTGATATAAAATGTAATTGGGAGTTAGGAGTTACCCCCAACTAACAATGGCTTCAGCAGTGTTTTGTGGTTCCATAGGATCCGGCGGTGCAGGGTTTTTACTAGTTTTGACTGCACAAAATCGGCATCCTCTTGTGCAAGTATCACCAAGAAGCATGATAGTGGCAGTTGCAATACCATCACCGCCTCCATTCCAACACTGCCAGAAATGGTATATGATACAATGGTATTAAATGAAAAGGTCCACTTCAAAGTACTTGATTCGTTTTGGTGAAAATTTTACATTACATTGGCACACTGAAGTCAAATGTCTCAATAGTATGGAACAGTGAAAGAAAGGAATTGTGTTGAGCAAAACCAGTAATATCAACAGCAAATGTTTAAATGTCATTGAACAAGGGCAGAAAAATGTATTTTTGTAGCTTAAATCAACTAGTTCGATTACAAATGTCTCAAAGAATCATGTATAAAGACGAAGGAAGGGAATTTCATTGAACAAAATCAAGATCATTTTAGCTGGTAACTTTTCCAACTAGTTTGCAAACTAATCAATAATAATGACTGAACATTGTTCATTTTTGCATACTTTTAGTATTATATTTTTTCTGTATTTTTGTAAGTACAGTGGTTAATTTGCAATGGTACGATAACCATGATAGTTTAAATATAATTGATCCACCTGAAATCAATAGCTAATGTCTCAGATAGCATGGAATGATGACAGAAAAAAGGGAGCTTTTCTTAACATAACCAAACAGATCAATAGCAAAAGGAAATTATTACAAACATGTTTGGTTAACAATAAGTGCGACTGAGGCGCGAGGCGATCTGGCAAACACCTCACGGCCATGAGGTGGCGCCTCATGCACATATGGGTCAAAATTGGGGTTTGTAAGAGATTCTTAGGTACAAATAACCATAGGGTGAAGATATTATGAATGGTTAACATAACAAAAAGGCTGATATGTAAACATAAAGCTTATTTCATTGTACATAGAACAACGCTGAGCTTACATGAAGCTCTCTCTCGCCTTATGCCTCAGGCGTCATGCCTTAGCTTTCGGGACCTAAAAGCCTTGGCACGCCTAGTGCTTTTTAAAACAAAGTTAGCAAGATCATAAAAACAGGAGCAATTGTCTTGAAAACCAACAATAACCGAAAAAGCAAATGCCACTTTAGTCAAGATCAATAAAAAGGATGCAAATGTCTCATTTACAGGCGCATAATGGGCAACGGCAGACAAAGGAACATCTTTGAACAAAATCAAATAAACATATAGCAAATGTCACAAATACCACTAACTGATGACAGGAAAAGGGAATTTGTTGACACGATTAATAACACCAACATCACATATCTCAGATAACATTGAACAACAACAGCAAAAGATTCAACATCTTTTACCAAAATCGATTGAACCAATAGCAGTCAGTGTGCTTAAAAATGTGAAATTTGATTAACAAATTCGTAACAAAACGAACAAATCAATCATGAAAGATTGCTAGAAGAGAGAGAGTACCTCCCCAATGTTAGGGCATTGTGCTTCTTCACAAACAGTATTCAACTTAAGTCGAGACAAAGAATCTTTAACCTCCTGATACTTGACTCCTTGTGGAGCCTTTTGTCGGAGCCAACCCGGTTTCTTAACATTCGGATCCCTACCCGTAAACGGCCCGACTCCACCAGGGTACGGCGGCGATTTAGCCGAAGCAGATGACGACATTAACGATGAACCGATTGCAGAATCATTATTGGTAATCGGAGTAGAATCAGCAGAAGAAATGCTACTGCTGTTGTTATTGCTACTGTTTTTAATTGAAAAACGAACGATGTTGTGATTTTGAAAAGGGTTGTTGAATTTGAAGTGGAGATGGGGAAATTGCAAGCAGGGGTGACTTGAATTGTTGAATCAGCATCATGATTGTTAACAAATGTTAGATGAAATCGAGAATTTGAGAAGATGGGGTGGATTTGTGTTGTTTTGAGATGAACATTGAGGGTTTGATTTCAGATTTAACGATCAAGAGAGTGATGGAGGCGATAAAACCCATGAAGAACAAAACGTTGGTAGGCTGATTGGTTGTCCCACTTTTTCATTTCATAAATATCCTAAACATGAGGGGCTGGTTTTAAAATATCTATGTCGGTGTATGTTGTCGGTTCTACTAGCTACCGAACTCGAAATAAGGATGGTCATGGGGTTGCAAACGAACTGAACATTCAACGAACAGTCGTGAACCGTGCGGCGAAAAGTTCGTGAACCGTTCGGCAGGAAGTTCGTTTATGTTCGTTCGTTTAGTAAATGAAAGAACATGAACAAGAAAATTCCGTTCGTTTAGTTAAACGAATGAACATGAACACAAGTCATGTTCGTTCATTTATGTTCGTGAACGTTCGGTAATGTGTTCGTTAATGTTCGTACGTGAACGTTTGATAATGTGTTCGCTTATGTTCGTTAAGGTCTTCGTTTATATTCTTAATTATTGTGTCAGAATCCGCATCATTTATTTCAGAATGAATCAATACTAATTTTAAAAATTTTTGATACTCGATTGATTAATAGAGAATGAAGATGAGCAATGAGTTGTGAACTATCACCTTGTTTATTAGTCGAATACTTAACCGATATAGGTTTAAACAGATAATACATGATAAAATTAGCCTAAATCTTAACAACCATTACTAAGAGTCAATATCAGCAAACCTAGTAATTTTAAAATTCTTTTTAAAACTAAAATTTGAGTTAATCTTGTTGACCTAATTCTAATAAATGAAATCCAAATATTGGACTACATATAAAAAACGAGTGTGATTACTGTAATACAGGTAAAGATTGGTATTTAATAACCAATCAAAGATAGAAGTGTACGAGTCAAATTACTATAATTAGATAGAGTAAGTAGGGTGTTTGATGTGGATGGTGATCGAGGAGCTAAACCCATTCTGGGATGGGATTGAGTGACATCCGGGTTGAAGATTAGTTAGAGATTTGAAACACATATATTTTCATAATTGTCTAGTATTTTATTTATAATTATCATATCTTTTATTTATTGGGTTTATTCATGTTTATCTTTAAGGTTGTTAGGATCTAATATAAATATTAGGGTATGGTTTCGTCTATTATGAGTTTTTGTTGATTGAATTTAATTAAAGAACTTTTGTTCTTGGAACCTTTTGGTTAAATCTATCATCTTTGATTATCTATTGTTCTTAAGCCATTTGATCGCTTCAGAATCTGCATCATTTGGTATCAGAGCTTTGGTTTTCAAATGGCTCGACGTGAAAGAGAAAACACTCTTGTTCGTAGAACCGCCGACCGAGGCAACAACGGAGTTGATGTTGACCCATGTGATCTCAAAATCAAAAGACTCCGGTGAAGAGTACAGGAACTCGAGTTGCGACATGAGATCCGGTGACTCAAGAAACGGATCCAAGATCTTGAGAACTCATCGGCATGGAAGGAAACGGAACCGGAAGAACCCGTGTGGGACGAGTTAACTGGGGATGAGGAGCATCCTATGTAACATCATGTATTTTTACGTTAATTAAAAGTTAGCATCGTTTATTTTTGTAAGGACCAAAATTGTTAATCTTGTAACTCATGTCTTAATTGTGTTTATTTCTTAGTTTGACTTTAATTCTTTAATTTGAAAGCTAGTAATTTTAATTATTAAATGAACATAATAATAAATAAATATAATGATAATAATAATAACAATACTAATAATAATTAATAATAACTTATAAAATTAACAAGTTATATTAATGCTAAGCTTAAAGTTAATTAAGGGGGTGTTTTTGTCATTTTATAAACTTTAAAAGCAAGTTATGTGCATAAAATAATAACAAACCAAACTACAAGGGGCCAATATCTAAAATTTTAAAGTTACAACCCAACCCCCCCCCCCCCCCCCGCCCACCCCCGTATTTCCGGCCTGGACTCCGGCCACTCTCCGGCCGTAGTCCGGTGAGCTCCAAAACACCAAAACCATTCGATTTTGAAACCCAAAACCGATCCAAATCATTTTGTATGCGTGTTTCGAACTTGAATACATCTAATAATTGAGGGTAAGCATCGGTTACCACCCAATCGAATGTATAACCGAAGCACTTTAAAATCCATAGCAGTTTGAGCAATAAATTCTAATAATAATCTAATTAAACGAACCTAAACAATCATCTAAGTGTTCCTAAACGTTCATAACACTTAATTTCACCTGAAAACACATAAACATCAAATTCACTCTCCCCTTTCATCGTGACCTGCTCTATACTAGAACACCGCTCTCCGGACTTCAAGACCTAAAATTGATAGAGGGCTTTTGCTCACCAAGATCCTTGGAAGCTTTCTGTAACACGAATTTGATTATTATGGTTGTATGCAACTTGAACCAGTCTTAACATAGCTGCGACTGTTCTTCGATTGTTCATCGTCAATTCGTTTTCAATTCGGGTAATTAAACATAGATACATGCTCGATTTTATTTGAGGAACAAAAGCCCTATGATTTCAGACACTTACAAAATCGAATTGAACTTCAATTTGGATCAAAGTGTTCTAGGATTTAATCGAATTTGGGGGTATTCTTTCTGTTATGTTTTTTAAGATTTTAAAACCAAGTGATACCAAGGCCCCCGGGTTCACTAGTTAAGACTTTGCCCTTTCCACCATGAGGTCCCGAGTTCGAACCCGAACACCCCCATGTATTTTTAAAGGTTTTTTAGCCTTAATTAAATTATACAAAATTTTTAATATATATAAAAATTATTTTTATAAACTTCGAATATTTTTAAAAGTCACCAAATATTTTTTGTAATTTTTCTAAGTTTAAATAAATTTATTTTGTTAATAAAATATTTTAACAAAGATTTTTTGTGAGTAATTTCTAATAAAATAGATTGCAAATAATAATTAATAAATTATTATTAGTTAAAATGCTTCTTTTCAATTAATATTGTTAAATAGTACTTAATTCTTTTTGTTATAAAAATTTATGAACCTCTCAAATTATTATAAGTGTTTTTTTCATATTTTGTGTATAAAATATAATATATATTTTTCCAATGAATGATTTCTATTTGTTAAATACAATTATTTAACAAGCCCCAAAATCCACATAACCCTAGTACTCGTTGATTCATTAAACTTATTATAATTAAGCTTAAATCTTGTATGTATATATATATATATATATATATATTCTTAGGTATCTCGTGAAGATTTACGTTGGAATGTTGCTTATTAATCATATTAACCATCATTTATATACTTATAAATCATATGATTTTTTCCATACCCCTTTTGCTTATTTTTACATTTAGGGGTGAAACATGTTACCTTATGATTATTGCACTTGTAAACTTGTTTGAATCTTGTAAACACTTGGGTCATTCACCTTGTTTGTTGTGGTTAGTTAAACTTTAGTAATTACCATGTGATGACTATTATATGTGCAATTACTAACTATTGTTAGTTTGGCGACGTCATAGATCTATGGGCGTGATAAGCCTGATTGGTTAATCCAAGTACACTTAGCTAATCGTTTAATCTTGTAATCTTGTAATCTGTCAAGGTTTGATTGTTACATTTTTCATACAACCCTAGTTACTTTGCTCACTAACCTATGACATACATTGTCATCTTTTATATATGTAAGTATTGAAAACTATGGAAAACTCACAAACGTTATGTTGACCTTTTATTTTTTAACATGTTTCAAAAAATGCTCAAGTTTGATGTAATCTTTGAAGTTTACTCACATCTAGGATCGGACCTAGATTAATGAATGAATTATCTTGGATTATTTCATCTTATGCTATGTTTGTTTTCCTATTTGAGACTTGTGTTTGTAATTTACATTTGAAACTTATGATAATAATATTTGGATTAAATGATAGCGTTATATGGTTGTGAACAATCTTAACCCTCACATCTCGACGATTCCACTATCAAGGTTGGGGTGTGACAGATTGGTATCAGAGCCCATAACTATAGGGATTTAGGTTATTAGAAATTGTGACCTAGACTATAGTTTATGCATGAACCTTATAGAATAATATTAATATTCTTGTAAATATATATATATATATATATATATTGTTTACATGCTACATGTTGCTATGTCTTCTTATGTGCAACTTGATGCCTTAGAATAGAATTACCTTGTAATTTGTTAAACTTTGTTTCTTGTATCCCCTAAACTTACTTTTGATTCTTTAAATCTCCCCGACGAATGAAACTTATTAAACTTATTTTTGACGACACGTGGGTTTGTACGCTTTATATCTGTAACACCCCGAAAAGTCAAAACAAGTCATTAAGGATAATGGGCTTAATTAATGGGTATTTAACAAAAGAAGGAAAAGGGCTATGGACTAAATTGGGTTTATGGGCAAGAGCCTAAATGATTAAGGCCCATAATCAACCCCTTAACCCACCCAAATCAGCCTCCATCTACATCATTTACAACCCTAGCCACCAAATTCGTAGAGAGAAAAAGTGAAGAAAACTCAAGATTTGGAGCTTCAAAGGTCAAGGGATTGAAGATCTAGGTGTTGGAGCATCAAAACACAAGAAAGGAGCAACAAATCCAGGTAAGAATCGACCTCTAAACCCTTCTGTAGATCAAACCCAGATTCTAGGGTTTTGGGTTTTGAAAAGTTGCAAAGAATCGTATAAAGGTCACATTTTTACGTATGAAAACATATATAAAGCTTAGATTTGGCCTCATGGATGATAAACTAAGAGATTGGACGTAAAAAGTTATGATTTTGGGTTAAAAACGGACTGGTTCGTAAATTTTATGCGATCTGTGAAACTGTATATGCATCCAGCGAATTTGCATATTCAATCAGCAAAACTATGAGGACTTCCTGCCAAACTATAGTTTCGCAGACATGGTTTTCCAACAAAAGTTGGGCGAAACTGGCAGCGAAACTGGCAGCGAAGATGCCAGCGAAACTGCCAGCGAAACTGCCAGCGAAACTGCCAGCAAAACTGCCAGCGAAACTGCCAGCGAAACTGCCAGCGAAACTGCCAGCGAAACTGCCAGCGAAACTGCCAGCGAAACTGCCAGCGAAACTGCCAGCGAAACTGCCAGCGAAACTGCCAGCGAAACTGCCAGCGAAACTGCCAGCGAAACTGCCAGCGAAACTGCCAGCGAAACTGCCAGCGAAACTGCCAGCGAAACTGCCAGCGAAACTGCCAGCGAAACTGCCAGCGAAACTGCCAGCGAAACTGCCAGCAAAACTACCAGCAAAACTACCAGCAAAACTGCTAGTGAAACTTGCAGCGAAACTGTTGGTGAATCTAGCTGCGAAATTGCTGATCTTGCAGCAAAATTAGCAGCGAATTTAGGCAGAAATTAACCCCTTTAAGTGTCAACTCATCTACAGGTTGTGTAGTGAGATCCTAGCCTTGTAAGCTTAGTTTAGAGGTTACTCACGGTATCCAGGTGAGTTCTAGATCCCCTATTTATAAGTTTTCATGTTTTGGGGCTATTATGCATACTAAATATACGCTTTTAAATGACCAAGATTTTAAGGGGTTTTAACAGGAAGAACGATTTTTCTATAAGTAAATATGCTATGTAAATGTTTAAATATAAAAAATTTTCGCGCTGACCTGGCAGTCCAGCCCCAGCCAGGGGCGTTGCCCCTTAGACCCCACTAGGGGCTGCTGCCCCTAGGACCCCGCTGTTAGGGGCTGCCACCCCCGAACCCCCGTTGTCCTGCGGAGGGTCGATTATGTTTTATGATGACTAGTACTTGGTATGCTCTGTACTTAATAAGTTAAGTATTATATATTAAAGTGAAAGATGATAACAATGAAAAGTGAAACTTAATGAATGTTACCCCCAGGCCCATTTTATAATGGAAAGTCTTGCAAGCACTATGATAGACTTCACTTATGTGAGTCTGATTTATGATGATGGATCCGTATTCATGAGCGGGCTATGTGCCTTGCAGTGTGGATCAACTGTCGGGGGTTAGCTACCGTTTTCATGTGTACCGACAGGATCGACATTTGTTGTCGATCAACATGGAGCTCTTGCTTTGTGCAATCTCGTTTATGATGAAGTGAAAGTTATGAAAGAATGAAAGATAATGAACATGCTTATTATGATGAAAATGTTATGTATTATGTATGCGTGGTCATTATATGAATAATAAAGTTTATATTTTCTTATATAATATATAAAACTAGAACTCACTCAGCAAAGCTGACTTTTATGCATAATAGTTGGCAGGTAATTGCTGATGCTGAGGATCGCACCGGTTGGAGGCTACTTGGATGGATATGGATGGCATTCCTGTTTATGAAATCTTTTATTGTAATTTAAAGGAAAAAATACTATGTTTTATTTACAATTAAAGAACAAATGTATGAGTGCAATATGATTTCCAAGTTTTAAATGAATGTCTATTTAATTTCGCTGCAATGTTATGTTATTAAAATGATTTTACGCTATGATTCACCAACTGTGAGGTTTCCCGGGAACGGGGCCTTACAATATCTATGGTTTAAATCTTTAGACTTTATGTCTAATCTATACAAATCTCATCAAGGTTTTGATTCCATCAACCTAAGAAATATTGTATGACACATAAACACCTGTATTCTGAATTTCCTAGCAAAAAACCTTCGGGCTAAGGTAAACATTTCACATAAATCCTACGGGACTAGTTATGCTTACATGGGGACTTCTGGGATGAGTGATAAACTATGGTCAATATACACAATTTTCTAAGGCAAATGGGTCAATTCACCTTGATATGTCAATGTTTTCAAATGGTAATGCGTTACCATGGAACCATTCCATGTGCCTTACAACTCTTGATTCATTCTTGTTTAAATTACTGTCTGTCTATATCCACATCCCCATAACTAACTCATTTTGTATCCAGCATGTCTCGTCACCATGGAAAGCGTGGAAGCTCCGATCGTAAACTTACTGCAATGATCGCTCGGCAAATGGTTGTTGTACTCCTGTCAATGGTTGCTAAACTTAGCAGCATCTTAATGGCCAATAACAACAACAACACCAATGGAAACAATGGTGGTGGTGACAACGATGCTCAAGGGGAAAATAGCAACAACCAAGGCGAGAATAATCTCACCAGCACGTTCAAGCATTTCAAATCATGTAAGCCCACTAGCTTTAGTGGAAGAGAAGGAGCCACCGGACTTCTCGAGTGGTTTGAGATTATGGAGAATACGTTTATTATTCAAGGTTCGCTATGTTGCAAGTGTCCTTCAACAACGGGCGCTCATGTGGTGGAATAATGAGAAAAGGAACCGAGGGACTGAAGTTGCCTTGGCGTTACCTTGGGAAGAATTTAAGGACATAATGATCCAAAAGTTCTGCCTGAGGAGTGAATTGCAGAAGCTGGACGAAGATTTCTGGAACCTCAAGCTAGACGGTGGAAATCATTTGGCTTATTCCACCCGGCATCATAAGTTGAGCATGCTCCTACCCCACATGGTGGATATCGTGCCCCGCAACATCAAGAAGTTTATTAAGGGGATACCACCTCAAATTCAAGATGTTGTAGTGGGTAGTAGGCCCACAACCTTGGAGAAGGCAATTACTATCACCGCCCAGCTCACTAAAAACCATATTAGGGCTGGCAGTTTATCGGTGAAAGGTGCCAAAACTACTACAAAGGTGACACCCGAGGCTACAAAGAAGGTGAAGGCCGAGTCCTCTTTCCAAAGCAAGAAGCGCAAGTTCACACCGACTCGTAATTACACGATTACAACACCAAATGTCCCTCAAAGGAAAGTTGTCATTGCAAATCAAGCCCCCGTGGTGAGGGCTTATACTGGGCCGTACCGGATGTGCAATACTTGCAAAGAGTTTGCTCGTTGTGCGGGAAGTATGGGCATATGGTGGCTACTTGCCTCGTGCTCCGAACAATGCTACGATGCTTGCTAATCGAGCCTGCTACAACTGCGGCGAACCTGGACATATTCATCCACAATGTCCTCGCAATGCGGGAACTGTGCCACCGGCTCGTGGAAGGGCCTTCAACATCAACACCAACCAAGCTCAAGCCAATAAAGACGTGGTGAATGATACATTGTTAATTTCCTTTAATCATTCCTTGTATTGTAAAAATCCCTACCTGCGTTCATTATACCAATAATAGGTCATTACTGAACAGGTATGTATCTTGTAAATAGTCGTTGTGCTTCTGTACAGTTTGATTCAGGTGCGGATAAGAGTTTCATGTCTTTGGAGTTCGAGCAAATACTTACTAAACCACATGCTAATCTAGAAAGACCCTTTACAGTTAAAGTCACCGATGGAAAATCAATCGTCGTAGATGTCATAATATGTGATTGTACCTTGAGTCTTAATGAGCAGGAGTTCTTAATCGACCTTATTCCTATGCAATTGGAAAGTTTTGATGTTATTATCGGTATGGGTTGGTTAGCCAAGCAACACGCGGAAATCATATTCTTCGAGAAGTGCATTTGAATTCCTTTACCATCGGGTGATACTTTGAAAGTCTTCGGGGAGAATCATCTCAAAGACTCAAACTAATGTCTTGCATCAAGGCCCGAAAGTGCTTAAGTAAAACTATGTAGCTTTCATGGCTTATGTAGTTAACACGAAAGCCAAGGGTAAAGAACCGAAGGATATTCCTGTCGTGCGAGATTTTCCCGTGGTGTTTCCCGAGGATCTTAAGGGGTTACTTCTTGTACGAGAAGTTGAGTTTAAAATCGACTTGATCCCTGGTGCATATCCTGTGGCTAAGTCACCTTATCGTCTTGCACCGTCCGAAATGCAAGAACTACTGCAAGTGTTGGCCAATAAGGGTTACATTCGTCCCAGCTCTTCACCATGGGGTGCAGCTGTGTTATTTATGAAGAAGAAAGATGGTTCTTTCCGTTTATGTATCGACTACCGGGAACTCAACAAGCTCACCATCAAGAACCGATATCCTCTTCCTCGAATCAGTGATCTCTTCGATCAACTTCAAGGAGCTAAGCAATTCTTGAAGATCGATCTACGTTCTGGATATCATCAATTACGTGTTCACGATGACAATATTCCAAAAATCGCTTTCCGTACTCGATATGGACATTACGAGTTCATGGTTATGCCTTTTGGTTTAACCAATGCATCTGCTGTGTTCATGGATCTCATGAATCGAGTATGTAAACCATACTTGGACAAATTTGTGATCGTGTTAATCGATGATATTCTTATCTATTCCAAGACAAAAACCGATCATGAGTTGCACTTGCAACAAGTTCTCAAACTTTTATAGAAGGAACAACTATACGCCAAGTTCTCTAAGTGTGAATTCTGGCTGGAAGAGGTCCTATTCTTAGTTCATGTGGTGAATAGCCACGAAATTCACATCGACCCTGCTAAAACTGGTGCGTTCCCACGACCCCAACCAAATTTTGTTCTTTATGGGTTTAGCGGGTTATTACCGTAGATTCATCGCAAACTTTTCGAAGATTGCTAAACCACTAACGACACTAACTCAAAAGAACCGACCCTTTGAATGGGGACCAGAACAAGAAGAGGCTTTCAAGACATTGAAACGCAAGCTGTGTAACGCTCCTATTCTAACACTCCCCGATGGAAACGATGATTTTACCGTGTACTGTGATGCCTCTAATCAAGGTCTTGGTTGTTTTCTCATGCAATGAGGAAAACTCATAGCATACGTGATGTGCTCCAAATTATACATAAAAATCCTATCAATAGCACGTCAATTATTCCTTAATATCTTCTTAAAATGATGAAAATGTACTTAAAATGTTAAATTGTGTTTTCAGGTGTTTAAAAGGGCAAGATGGACAAAAGAAGCATATTTAGCAAGAAATTGAAGAAATCCGAGCTTTGGAGTCCAAGCATGGGGTCGTGCCTCATTAAGCACGCCCCCATGACTTGCTAGAAACACACCCCATGCTAAATTAACACACCTCCGTGTTTGGACATCTGACAAGACAAAAAGTACTGTCCCCTAAAAGTAGACACGGGGCTATGCCCCATGAGGAACGGGGTCGTGCCCCACCTCCAACACGGGGCCCCCATTTAGCACAGGGCAGTGCCCAACATAACCTGCATGTACGAGCCGACCAACTTTCATAAGCATTGTACTAGCACGGGGCCGTGCCTTTTAGGCACGAGGCCGTGCTTAAACACTCCAGAAAGCCTATAAATAGAAGCCTAAGTTCACTATTTTTGGCAAGCTTTGGTGGGAGAGTTACTCTGCATAATTCTCTCAGGAATCAAGACTTCAAGGTCATTTGGAGGCTCGGGAGGTGCATACAACACTTGGAAGAAGCTCGGGATTGTCTGAACGTCATCCATTGTGGATTATCAGTTTGATTGTTCCATTTCACCGATGATTACATATCTATCTTCTTTGTTATCTGTTGTTATGTTCAAGCTCATTATTAGCTAAACTCTTTTTATCATCCTAATCGGATGAAACTTATGTAATTTTGATGAACTAATGGTGTGATAAATATTATGTTAATGTTATGGTGGTCTTGGGAAAACTATTGATGGGTAGCATCTACATTTGAACGGAAAGTTATAAATTTATGGTTTGTGATTGTGATTGTCATACAAGGTTGAAAACCATATGATTAACTTTCATTCGTGAAACCGGTCTTCATAATAAATCCATGGCTAATGAACTAGAAATGGTTATTAGAAATCATATCACCTTAACTTTTTGATCATTCCGAGTTTCCTTTTATTAGTTTGAGAAATCTTCAGTAATGTTATGGTTTCTAAAATTAATGATATGTTAGGAAGGAACTTGATCAACTCTTTTTTAACATTAAGTTATGTTTTCAGAAACCATATGTAAAATAGGTCACAAAAGATTTACCTACATTACTAGGGTTTTGATCTAAGCAGTAAACCTCAACCTGACATGATCCTAGTCACTAAGGCAGCATATTTATAAACATTAACATAATTACATTAATCCATATCTTTAAATCACACTACCAGTTCATCACGGTTACATAAGTGGAGTTTAATTAGGATGATAACTTTTATTCCCTGGTTTTAAATCCAAACGCTTCAAATCTTAGTTACTTTACTTTTATCATTGTTTTTAAACCCTAAAAAAATCTTTCCAATGCAACTTATCATTTTCTTTAACAAAAATCAAATCTGATAGTCAAACGTCAAGTTTGTTGAGTAGGCTAGGTATGTCCACAGATTGATACTCGGTTCTTACCAACACTATATTACTACACGACAGGTACACTTGCCTTTTGTGTGTGTGGTTTAGTACTAGTAATAACCATTTAAAACTGAATCTGTGCGTAAAATATTTATCAAAATATATATACTATCCGCACCCATCAAGTTTTTGGCGCCGTTGCCGGGGACACACGACAGTTTGAAAGACAAACTAAAATTTTGACTATCTTGTATATAACTTGTTCATATATTTTTGTTCAAACTTCATTTTATTTTTGTTAGGTAGTTTGCCTTACTTAGTTTAGCTACATTTTCACGATTCATTTTAAGCCTTAGTTAGTTTATGCTTCTTTAAGTTAGTGTATTTCCGACTCGTCTAGTCCTAAACTTGTTTCGCCTCTTTCGGAACCCGAAACGACTTTTTCATCAAAGATTGCGCGTAAGAACACAACAAGCAGCACCAATCATTAAAGAAGACATTTTGGAAGGTACACCTTCAGAAGAAGACATGGCTAACCAAGACGAGGAAATGAAGATGACACACTATGCCACACCGTCAATAGATGGTTACGAGTCTAGTCTTGTCCAACCAGCAATAGCGGCCAACAATTTCGAGATTAAGTCTAGTATTATCCGACTCATAGAAAACTCTGTTCAGTTCCATGGGTTACAAGACGAAGATCCTAATGCTCACATCTCACGATTCTTTCGTATCTGTGCTACCTTCAAAATCAATAATTGTTCAGACGACGCCATTCGACTAAGACTTTTTCCATTTTCACTTCGAGGCCGAGCCATCGACTCGCTTGATTCACTTCCACCTGGTTCCATCACCACATGGGCGAAAGTGGCTGAAAAATTCCTTTTGAAATACTTTCCACCCGATCGCACTGCCAAACTAAGAAGCAACATCACAAGTTTTTGCCAAGACGACAATGAATCATTACACGCAGCATGGGAGAGATATAAAAGTCTCCTTCGGAGATGCCCACATCATGGACTAGATCTGTGGTTGCAGTGTCAAACCTTTATGATGCAATCAGCGGAGCACAAGCAAGCAGTAGACCAAAGTGCGGGAGGATATTTCGGAAATGTCACACCAACAGAAGCATACCAAGCCTTAGAAAGAGCAGCTAAGAAGAGCTTTGCTTACAATCCCTTAAGGACCAAACCCAGTTCTAAAGATATTCATCAAGTAGGCTCTGAAACCCTAATTGCAACCCAATTAGAAGCTCTAACCAAAAATTTGAACAATTGCAAAGCGAGATAAAGAAAACTCCAACACGATGCAACACATGTTGAAATTCACACAAGACCAACGAATTCCCACAAGGCATTATGATAGTTGAAGATTTCGACTACGTAGGAGGCCCAAACAACTCATACAACAACAACTCAAATTGGAGAAGCAACTCGAATTACAGAGATGCTGGTAATAACCAACAATCATCTGGATTCAACCGAAGGCCACCTTACCAACAACAGAAACCACCATACCAAGGTCCAAGCAACCAAGACCGTGGAGCATCATCAATGGAGGACTTATTGTAGCAGTTGTTGTTAACCACACAAGCCACAGATGAGTACATCCGGAAATCTGATCGAAGAAATGAGGAGAGGTTCCAAAGAAACGAAGCTGACATCAAAAGCAACAACGCATCATTACAAACCATAGAGCACCAAGTAGGTCAAATAGCATAACAACTATCTGAAAGACCTCAAGGAGCTTTGCCCAGCAACACTGTGACAAACCCTAATGCTCAAGTCAAAGCCATCACCACCAGGAGTGGCAAAACCACTCAAGGTGATTCACCCGCATTACAACCCATCCTCAAAGAAGTAGAAACTAAAACTCCAAGTAATGCGAGTGATAAGCGAAAGCAACCTATTGTTATTGAAGAACCAACCAAGAAATACGTTCCACCACCACCCTATGTTCCACCACCTCCATATCCAGGTTGTTTGAGACAACAAAGAATAGAGGCACAATATGACAAATTTCTTGGGTTGTTCAAGCAACTCCACATCAATCTACCCTTGGTGGAGGCCTTAGCACAAATGCCAAACTACGCTAAGTTTCTAAAGGTGTCTTGGCAAACAAAAAGAAACTGGAAGAGTTATCACACGTGGTTTTGAATGAGGAATGCTCTGCAGTTCTTCAAAACAAACTACCTCAAAAGATGACTGATCCAGGAAGTTTCACCATACCTTGCCTAGTAGGAAATCTTTCTGTCAGTAACGCGTTAGCTGATTTAGGTGCAAGCATTAACCTTATGCCTTGTGCGGTTTTCGAAAAATTAATCTTAGGTGAACTTAGACCTACCAGTATGAGCATCCAGTTAGCTGACCGTTCTGTCAAATATCCGAGGGGCATCATTGAAAATCTCTTAGTTAAAATTGACAAATTCGTATTTCCCGTTAATTTTGTGATCCTTGACATGGATGAGGACAAAAATGTTCCGCTTATCCTTGGTCGACCTTTCTTAGCGACTGCTTGAGCCCTCATTGATGTTTGTACAGGCAAACTCACGCTTAGAGTAGACGAGGAGGAAGTAACTTTAGATATAGGCCAATCCATGAAACACCCTCAACATCATGATGACTCACTCTATTACGTTGATGCTTGCGATTCGATCATAAGCTGTCATTTGAAGAAAACTCTTCAAAATGAAGCTTGCAACACTCAATTAATAGAGGTCCAAATCACTGAACCCATATATGAGAACCAAATCATTCCAGAACTTGAAGTTGATGAAACATCATTTCATCAAGAAGCCTTTGAGATCATTGAGCAAGATCTAGAACCGAAAGCCAAACCTTCTATCGAAGACCCTCCAGATTTAGAGCTCAAAGAACTTCCATCTCATCTCGAATATGCTTTTCTTGAAAACACATCTCAACTTCCTGTCATAATCTCATCCGCCTTATCAATGGTGAGAAGAACAAGTTTCTCAATGTGCCTAAGGCACACAAACGAGCAATTGCATGGAAAATCATGGACATCAATGGAATCAATCCATCCTTTTGCACTCATAAAATAGTGATGGAGGAGAACTTCAAATCCATCATTCAACCTCAAAGACATTTAAACCTGAGCATGCAAGAGGTGGTGAAGAAATAAGTAATCAAACAGCTAGATGCCGGTTTGATTTACCCTATTTCTGATTCGCCTTGGGTTAGTCCCGTCCAAGTTGTTCCAAAGAAAGGAGGAATGACTGTTGTAACTAACGAGAAGAATGAGCTTATTCCTACTCGTACGGTTATAGGATGGAGAGTTTGCATAGACTATCGCAAACTCAATGATGCCACAAGGAAAGATCACTTCCCTCTTCCTTTCATCAACCAAATGCTTGAGAGATTATCTGGGAAAATGTTCTATTGTTTCCTGGACGGTTTCTCAGGTTATTTTCAAATCCCTATTGCTCCCGAAGATCAAGAGAAGAAGACATTCACCTGTCCATATGGCATATTTGCTTATCGGCGAATGCCCTTTGGATTTCGTAATGCTCCTGCTACATTTCAAAGATGCATGGTAGCAATTTTTCATGACATGATTGAACACTCAATGGAAGTTTTCATGGATGATTTCTCCATATTTGGAAACTCATTTGAGCAATGTCTTGAAAATCTAGAAAAGATGCTACTTAGATGTGAAGATTCTAACCTTGTTTTAAATTGGGAAAAGTGCCACTTCATGGTTACGAAAGGAATAGTGTTAGGACACAAAATCTCTCGAGCAGGGCTTGAAGTCGATCAAGCCAAAGTCGACACTATTTCTAAACTTCCACATCCCACAATCGTGAAAGATATCAGAAGTTACCTAGGTCATGCAGGATTTTACCTTCGTTTCATCAAAGATTTCTAAAAAATCGCTCGACCAATGACTCAACTTCTTGAGAAAGATGCTCAATTCGTATTTTCTGACGAATGCATTAGTGCATTCAAATTGCTTAAGGAGAGGCTGGTAACCGCTCCAATCATGGTTTCCCCAGATTGGACGCTACCATTTGAACTCATGTGCGACGCAAGCGATTTAGCGGTAGGAGCCATATTAGGACAGAGGAAAGACAAACAATTTCACCCAATTCATTATGCGAGCAAAACCCTAAAAGACGCACAAGAAAACTACACCACCAAAAAGAACTTCTTGCGGTAGTTTTCGCATTTGACAAATTCCGCTTGTATCTAATCCTTTCAAAAACAACTGTTTACACCGATTATGCAGCCCTTCGTTATTTGTTCAACAAACAAGATGCAAAGCCAAGATTGATTCGTTGGATTCTTTTGCTTCAAGAATTTTGACATTGAAATTCCTGATAAGAAAGGAGCGGAAAATCTAGTGGCTGATCATCTCTTGCGTCTTGAGGATTCAAGTCCTTCACACACTGAGGAAGCCATAATAAACGACAATTTTCCTCACGAATTCCTTATGCACATTAATCCTCAATCGATGAACATCCTTGGTTCGATGATTTTGCAAATTACTTAGCAAGAAGAATCCTTCTCAATGGAATGACTTATTAGCAAAAGAAGAAATTCTTTACTGATATCAAACATTACTATTGGGAGGACCCGTATCTGTTCAGAATCGGTGCTGACCAACTCATTCGAAGATGCGTATACGGAAGTGAAGTAGAACAAATCCTAAGGCACTGTCATGAATGACCCACAGGAGGACACCATGGAGATACCTTAACAGCCAAGAAAGTATTTGACTCGGGATTTTACTGGCCCACGATCTTCAAAGATGCTCACAACATGGTAGGTACCTGTGATGCATGTCAAAGAGCAACCAATATCTCAACACGGATGAGATGCCTCATAACCAGTTCAAGTATGCGTGGTATTTGATATATGGGGTATTGATTTCATGGGGCCATTCTCGGTGTCATTTGGCAATCGTTACATCTTGGTAGCAGTTGATTACGTTTCAAAATGGGCTGAAGCTCAAGCCCTGCCTACTAATGATACCAGAAACATTATCAAATTCCTTAAGAAACTATTCTTTCGTTTTGGTGCCCCCAAAGCTCTAATTAGTGACCGAGGAACTCATTTCTGTATCAATCAGCTCGAACGAGCAATGGCGCATTATGGAGTTCACAATCGCTTTACAACTGCTTACCATCCACAAGTGAATGGGTAAGCCAAAGTCACTAACCAAGGCATCAAATGAATCCTTGAGAAAACTGTAGGTCAAAGCCACAAGGGTTGGTCTACCAAGTTAGATGACACATTATGGGCTTTTCGAACAGCCTATAAGACTCCCATCGGCACAACACCGTTCAAACTAGACTATGGGAAGTCGTGTCATCTACTTGTGGAACTAGAGCACAAGGCTTTTTTGGCACTTAAAGCAGCAAACCTGGATGAAGACCTTGCACAAAAGAATCGATTCCTACAAATTCACGAATTGAAGGAATTAAGAGAACAAGCGTACGAAAACGCTAGGGTTTACAAAGAAAAGACAAGGAAATTCCACGACACTCGATTAAAGAACACAAAACGATTTCATGTGGGAGAACATGTCTTACTGTACAACTCTCGTTTACATTTGTTTCCCGGAAAACTGAAATCATGTTGGTTTGGACCTTATACGATCAAAACGTTTTTCTAAATGGTGCCATTGAAATTTATAACCACGAAGGTCTAAGTTTTAAAGTGAATGGTCATCGTTTGAAACTGTATAACGATGGACCAACCAAGATTCCCTTGGAGGAATTACACCTCCGCCCCGACGAAAACTAATTGTGGGGAAGGGTCGTGCCGAAGACCCGAAACTTAAACGCGACACCCGTACATAATTTTTCTTAGTTTTTTTTTACAATTTTTAGGACTTTGCAAGCATAAGCACGGGGCCGTGCCTCTGCAATTTTTTTCCATGATCTCCGCTGACGACTCTGGAACGTTATAGATCGAATTTAAGACGAATTCTGACAAGCACGGGGTCGTGCCTAGCCAAGCACGCCCCCGTGTTCCCTTTCCACAACCTGTATATAAATACCACACTTGTTCCACTCTTTCATCACACCCATTCCTGTTTAAAAACATCTAAAAAATGAAAGAATCATGTCACGGAAGTTCCAACTGGAATCCTGCGAAGAAACTGCGTTCTGAAACACGAGAGCCGACGACTCAAGAATACTTCTTCAAGCTACATGAACTTATCATGCAATTGACTGAAATGAATCTCGTTGCGCCCCAACACTTAGGTGAACTTATCCAAAAAGTTCAACATATGGGCGAGGAACTCGTTTCCATTAACCGTCAGCTTGCGGAATTAAGCAACCGCACTTCTCACTATCTCATCCCAAACCTTCTGCACGAAATGTGTGGAGGCTTCTTTTAGAATCATTTCGTGATGTGCTAAGTGCGCTTATGCGCGTTAAGAGTCTGGTTTTGCTGTTTCAGATTTTTGGCTTTTAACGTATCGTGTAACTGTAGGACCCTAGGAAATGTAATTTTCAATTTGGCTTGTGTTATTTAACTCTAGGACTATTTTCGTATCTTTTCTGATGATTTGGAAGTGATCAAACTTAACCGGGGAAAATTACATAATGCGCAAAACTAAAAAATGGAACAACAAAAAAACTGAAACCGAACAACATCACATGAGCACGCCCCCGTGCCTAAGGAGGCACGCCCCCATGCTCGACAGAAGATGACACCACCTGACAATTTTCAGCCTTTTGTCTTGTTTCCCATCAATTTTGCATGTTGAAAACCGAGTTCATTGCCTACAAAGTTCGTATCCACTTCCATTTCACCTTATTTTCCATTTTTCTTTCATCTTTTCAACAGTATTTGAACAAGATGTTAGTACGCTAGTTCCTATGATTATGATAGTCATTTACATGTAGTTAGGTGGTTAGGTCTCTAAACAACCGAAATCCTAACAAATATATGTAAAGACTTGTTCTTAAACGTATTATGGAATGATGAATGCTTTAACCTACTTGTTCATGTTTATTCTTGTATTAGATTAGTGTTATTTAGTATGTTTAGTTAGTTCATTGATTTATTTTCTTTTATTTTTAACATTTGTGGTGAAATCTTTGGTAATCATGTTCAAGTTACAAGAATTCACAAGTGGTGTTAAACACTATATATATTTTTTGAGTATCTTGAATTATTAACAAGTGATTAAAATGTTAAACGTATAATATTTGATTTTTAAAGCAAGAGAATGTTAAACCCATGCTTAATCAAGGTTTACAAACAAAAGCACGCGTGCTCGAGTCAAGATTTTATGCCTAACCATGTTAACCGCACCCCCACGTTTCACAAAACGCACCCCCATGTTCAACAAATTTTTTTTCTTGTATGATAAATTTTCAACTATTTTGAATATGAGTTGAATCATTATGATGTTATGTCTTGAAACACACATGCTTTTCACTAACATCATGAAAACTGTTCAAGAAATTTGTTTTGTATAGATTAACTTATTTTTAAAATTTCAGGATCATGAATCATCCCTACTTACAATTTGAAGGGAGCCGCGAGAGATGGTGTCATGATAGACTTCAAAGACTACTACAAAGGGTCGAAAGATCCACTTACAAGTAGATAAAGAAACACTAGCAGCTGTCAGACAACTAGAAAGATGTAATAAATTATTGAGTGTTCAGTGGAAGCATTATTCTTATAAAATAGACCTTCCGTTTATAAACTAACTCTTGAATTTTTAACATCTTTTAGATTTAGCATTAAAGACTCTGACCCTTGGGATTATAGTGCAGTTTCATTCAGACTTGCTGGACATTGGCACAAAACATCCATTGTCTTGTTCGGTGTCTATCTCGGAATCTACACGGGACAAGAAATGGAGGAGGAAGCAATATCTGGAATGTCGGCGTACCATACTTCCCGGACGACGAAAGTAAAGACGCGGAAAGTGGTGCAATGAGGAAAGGATTTTGGGAGTGGATTGAACCGGAGGGTTCAACTCGAGTAAAACAAAAATTAATCAGATACGAGACCCGCTGCTGCGATACATTCATCGGTTACTTAGTCATTCCATAACAGCTCGTGGTCAAAGCGAGGGAGTCGTTAATTTGAGGGATTTGTTCATTTTTATTGTATGGTTAATCAGTTTCCATGTAATATTGGGTATTTGTTTTGTAATCTTTTTGTCAGGAATGCGATTGCAGGTGCTCCAACACCCATGTTTGGAGGAAGCTGGATTTTGAACTTATACGAGAGCTATGGTTATAACACTAAGGGAACTGAAGGAGTGATTCCGGGACTGTTAGACTTGAGCATTGGCACAAGTATGTATATGGTGACAAGCCTACCAAATGGGCAGTTGAGATTCATGGATAAGAAGGGACAAATCTGGGATCCGGTGGACCCCGAAGAAATAATTATGGACCTCGACATGCCAATACAGCCGGAAGGAGCCGGAGTTGGATCTTCAAGTTCACGTACAAGTGAATTCTCAACCATGTTAGACCTTTATGAGTCAATCCAAACCACCAGCGACCATGCAAGGCGATCATTGGAATATGCCCAACGAGCCTTCAACCGAGTCGAAAATCTGCATTCCCGAGTCGATGACCTGAGCAACGATGTCACATACATCAGGAACCGAATGTACCATGAGTGGGGGGATATCTCACCACAAAGCCCTTGAAAACCGTATCATTTTTGGGGCCCCGACACAGTTTTTTCGTACCAATCTATCTTTTAATTTATGTCATTTTGTTTTTATTTTGTGTTTTAGGATTTTAATGCTTTCAATAAATTGATGACATTTCAGGTGATCTCGAAGATTCTACCAACTCAAGGGCAAACAAGACACAAGTGACAAATCATCATTTTTAGGGGAGTTATTCCATTACCCTTTTTCGATCTTGATTATGTTAACCACATTGAGGACAATGTGAATTTTAAGTGTGGGGATGGGAGTAATGCATTTGACTTTGCTAAAAAGGTCCAAATTTAAAAATTTTAGGAAAAGATCACTTAACAAGTAATTTTTGTGACAAGAAACCAAAAATTTAATATAATTTTTGATGAACCAAATTATAAATATACGTTTTCGAGAAATAAAGAAGTAAATTCATGATGTCGAAATAAAACTGAAAATGTTTTTTTGTGATATCCTTAAAAGTAATAATCTAGTAAAATATTTAATAATGTAAAATGAAACACTTTTACCCAATTCCGTCCATATGTGAGTTTATTTTTTAGCCTTAAACAGCTTTTGCAAATTGCAATTCTACTTTTATTCTGGATTTAATTGAGGGTGCCATATGATACGTGTGATTAGAACTTGCTTTGGGTTTACATTTCAAGACCGTAATTAGTATTTGTTGCATAAAAATGAGTTACGCACTAGGTAACCTTAACCATTCATGCCCCAACCATTTTTTTTAATTTTCCTTGCCCGAACGTCAACCTTAGTTAGCCCCGTTGAACTTAAACGTTTTTATCTTTCAATCACCCTAACCACTAAGTCACTTAACCAAAGAGCCTTCAACAAAACCCATTTTCATTAAAGACAAGTTTTTGGCTTATAATAATAATAAAAAAAATTGGTCTTTTACCGACAGACCTTAAAGAACTGGAATGCATTCTTTTGATTTCAATTTGATTTGTTGCCTTCATCACGCAAAACCAGGACTTCCCCCGAAAATCCACGAACAAACTTTCAATCTCGCGTTCGACGCAAGAAAGAAATGGCGAAAAAAGGAACAAGTTCTGCTATTTTGTGGGATTTCAAAAAGTGCTAAAAAGAGATGTGCAAAAAGATATGAAAGATGCGAGCTGTGGAAATTGGTCCCATACTGGAAAATGCAAAAAGAATCAAACTGAATCTCAATACAAATACACAGAACTAATCCGATTGGATGCTATTAGGCTTCAAGCCGAACGATCCTTAAGAAAGGAAAGTTTTGTGTATCTTTGGGTAAAAGATGAAGTACGATTCTTGAAAGCAAAATACAGTCTTGACAATCTGACCTTAAACGAGCCCTCAAGTTAGCATATCCCTTCTAGCTTGAAGTATTGTATAGGGAACCTTTTATGTTTTCCTTGTAGTTTATGTTAGAAAATAAGCCAATATCGTCGTCTTAGAAATTAGCCACTTTTTCCAAATATTTCATACTTGAGCCCGAGCCAAGTTACAATCCATCGAAGACCTAATGATTTATGCAAGTAAATATCTAAGTAGGTGAAGATTTGATCCCTTAACAAGCATATGATTTCACACGTATTCATACTAGGCAATTGAGTGTATTAGTCATACTTAATCTTGATTATGACTCCATATATTTAGCTGAGTGTGAGTGCATCTTGTGAGAGTGTGAATTTTTACATGATAATAATCTTTAATAACCAATCTATTGCTTGCTAGAATATCATTTTACATATGCTTAGAATATTTATATTTGGATTAAAATAATGTTTACTTGCGTATTTCTCGAAAAACATGTTTATAATATGATTTATTTGGTTTTTGATGGATTTGTCGTTTTAAGTGATTTTTTGCTTGAGGACAAGCAAAGTTCAAGTGTGGGATGTTTGATGTGCTCCAAATTATACATAAAAATCCTATCAAAATCACATCAATTATTCCTTAATATCTTCCTTAAAATGATGAAAATGTACTTAAAATGTTAAATTGTATTTTCAGGTGTTTAAAAGGACAAGATGGACAAAAGAAGCATATTTAGCAAGAAATTGAAGTAATCCGAGCTTTGGAGTCCAAGCATGGGGTTGTGCCTCATTAAGCACGCCCCATGCCTTTCTAGAAACACACCCCCGTGCCAATTAACACACCCCCGTGTTTGGACATCTGACAGGACAAAAAGTATTGTCCCCTAAAAGTAGACACGAGGTCGTGCCCCATGAGGCACGAGGTCGTGCCCCACCTCCAACACGGGCCGTTCCCCATTTAGCACGGGGCCGTGCCCGACACAACTTGCATATATGTCACGCGCCCGCTTATAGTGGAAACACGAGGATGTAACGGACGGTTCGTCATAACACATTGTTAGTTAATAGAGATGCAATAAATAATCAAAGACAATATGTCATGACGTCACCCGACATAAATGGAGACTTATGTCGTAGTTAGTCAATTCCACGACAAACATAGTCATACAAACCAAGTAAGTATAAATCCCACAACCCAGAAACAAGTAATCAAAATGTGAACAACAAGTAAATGTCAAATGCAATTGTCGAAGACATCCAAAGTTTAAATGATGTAAGCCTAAGGTCATTGCTAAGGCAACATCCCTAGCAATCCTCAATGATTGTTGCCTGAAAAGATATGCTCAAAATGGGACATAATGTTGGTGAGTTTGCAGGTTTAAATAATAAACAAAACTTGATGCTGCGTAATAGTTTGGTAGGACATGAGTGCATACAGTTATAAGCAAGTAATATCACATGAGCATCACAACTAAACCTACGACGTAGACAAAGAATTTTTCGGAAGATATTCACCCTAAGGCCCGCTCCTGGCCACTGTTAGTCCCAACTAGTATACTAATAAACAAGGGTGGGGGTGTCAGCCCAATAGTACTATCAATACCTGTCCGTCGGTTTCAACACCAAAGTTAAATAGTTGTGAATACAGAACAACAAAGACAATTCATGCATGTACTAGATAAATACTTACAAAACAGTAAACACAACAGTCCAAAAGAATTGAATAAGTTTACAGCATAAAAAGGGTGAGCATACTTTTCCCCCTAGTTTATAAATGTTTAAAATGAAAACGGGGCCGCGAAACTCACCTTGAAATAAGACAAAATAAAGGAATAAAAGACTTCAACAAGTGAGAGCAACGATCGATCAAGCACTTATAATTAGTTACGATTAGGTTTTAAGACATGATCAAGAGGATGCCTTTGGTCGATTTCAGGTCGGTTCGGGTTTGAGGCGAGACTCACACGTAAAAGTATATGTATTTAAGATACGCCCATATATACTATAAAAAAGTAATACTAATGCTGACACTTATAATAGTAATGATATTAGACATACTATTAATATTAGTAACAATTTTAATAAAATCTTAACATGCTAAGAATATTTATTTATGACACCAAAACAAAACCAAAGAAAAATAAACGTACGTCACACAAGTTACACACACTCTCACACACACACACACACACACACACACACACACATATATATATATATATATATATATATATATATATAATATATTATAATAGATCATGAATAATCGTAGTGAAAGGGAAATAAAAGAAAAATAATAATAAAATAAAATAAACAATTTAATATATATATGAACCACATAGCAGCCGAGGGCTGCTGTGTTTGGTTCTTCCTCACACACAAAGTCAACATGTATACATGCATACAATACTCACACATGCACCCAACATATACACAACACTATATATATACACATAAGCACACACATAACATATATATGTATATATGCATAAGCTGCAGAAACAAAAATATATATATACACCTCATAATCATATACACACATGAGTCATACGACACACACACGACATATATATACATACATACGAATGGTACGTATATATACACACACAGTACCCTTACAGTAGCCGATCGAGGGCTGCGTGTGCTTGGTTCTTTCGATTCATTGCATGCGGTACATCATACACTCATATAGATAGATGTAGCAATAGGCATATACATGTTATATACGAACACAACACACACACACTGTATATGTACATACGCGTGAATACATATATATCTATACACGGTCATATACACAAACTCAAACAATACATATATATACACTAACACACCACGCATACACACATTATATACCTATACACAATGTCTATACACACACATACATGCCGAGCAGCACAAGGTATGCCCGGGCAGCCATCATACAAACCCGTACCAACCGAAATGAACCGAACGATTTCGGGGGGGGGGGGGGGGCTGCGACGGCTTAGGGTTTTTGGGAGGGAGACTTGGTCGATGGTCCCAACATATATGAATGAATTTGATAATTTACTCTTTAGTCCCTCAACTTTAAATTAATATTCTTTTAAATTTGATTATTTTACAATTTAAACCCTCGATTTAATTTTAATAATAATAATATTAATGATAATAATAGTATTTATGGTAATAATAATAATAAAATCAATTTTATATTGTTAGCGTTAGTTAATATTAAGGTTGGCACGAAAGAGAGATACGACGAGATTAGGTTCGAAAACAAATTAATTACGCAACGATAATAAATGCACGAAAAGAGAGTTAATGAATTCTGAGTCAATTGACGGACCTGATTGTGACGGATGTCACAATGTACGAGTCGACCAACTTTCGTAAGCATTGTACTAGCACGGGGCCGTGCTTAAACACTCCATAAAGCTTATAAATAGAAGTCTAAGTTCACCATTTTTGGCAAGCTTTAGTGGGAGAGTTACTCTGCAGAATTCTTTTGGGAATCATGACTTCAAGGTCATTTGGAGGCTCGAGAAGTGCATACAACACTTGGAAGAAGCTAGGGATCGTCTAAACGTCATCCATTATGGATTATCAGTTTGATTGTTCCATTTCACCGATGATTACATATCTATCTTCTTTCTTATCTGTTGTTATGTTCAAGCTCATTATGAGCTAAACTCTTTTTATCATCCTAATCGGATGAAACTTATATAATTTGTGATGAACTAATGGTGTGATAACTATTGTGTTAATATTACGGTGGTCTTGGGAAAACTATTGATAAGTAGCATCTACATTTGAGCGGAAAGTTATAAATTTATGGTTTGTGATTGTGATTGTCATACAAGGTTGAAAACCATATGATTAACTTTCATTCGTGAAATCGGTCTTCATAATAAATCCATGGCTAATGAACTAGAAATGGTTATTAGAAATCATATCACCTTAACTTTCTGATTATTTGTGGGTTCCCTTTTATTAGTTTGAGAAATCTTCAGTAATTGTTATGGTTTTCTAAAATTAATGTTATGTTAGGAAGGAACTTGCTCAACTCTCTTTTTAACATTAAGTTATGTTTTCAGAAACCATATATCAAATAGGTCACAAAAGATTTATCTATATTACTAGGGCTTTGATCTAAGCAGTAAAACTCAACCTGACATGATCCTAGTCACTACGATAGTAGGATAGACGAGAAATCGCGCTAACTCATCTTTATAAACATTAACATAATTACATTAATCCATATATTTAAATCACACCACCAATTCATCACGGTTACATAAGTGGAGTCTAATTAGGATGATAACTTTTATCCCTGGTTTTAAATCCAAACACGTCACTTAGTTACTTTATTTTTATCATTGTTTTTAAACCCTAAAAAAATCTTTCCGATGCAACTTATTATTTTCTTTAACAAAAACAAATCTGATAGTCAAACGTCAAGTTTGTTGAGTAGGCTAGGTGTGTCCACGGATTGATACTCGGTTCTTACCAACACTATATTACCACACCACAGGTACACTTGCCTTTTGTGTGTGTGGTTTAGTACTAGTAATAACCATTTAAAACTAAATCTGTGCGTAAAATATTTATCAAAATATATATACTATCCGCATCCATCAATATGCATCGAGACAATTGAAGGTTCATGACGTGAACTACACAACCCATGATCTTAAACTTGGTGGTGTGGTTTTCACTTTGAAGATCTGGCGACACTATCTTTATGAGACGCAATGTATAGTCTACACCGATCATAAGAGTCTCCAACACGTGTTCAATCAAAAGGATCTCAACATGAGACAAAGACGTTGGATCAAGTTGATTAGCGACTACGATTGTGATATCTGCTATCACCCTGGAAAGACGAATGTTGTAGCCAACGCGCTGAGTCGCAAGATCCACAACAAGATTGTTTCGCTTCAAGAGATTCGAGATCGAAGGCAGTGGTTTGACACGTTAGGGGAATTTGATATTGAGATTCATGTGGATGTTAACGAGGCTACTATCATGCTTCAAAACATAAGGATTGATAGTGATCTTGAATTATGCATTCGCGAGGCTCAACAAGCAGCGTTAACCAAGGAAGGAAAAAATGAAGATTTGGCTTTTAACATTCGGTCACAACTGGAGACAAAACCGAATGGCATGTGGTATTTCTTGAATCGACTTTGGATCCCGAATCATGACAATCTCCATCACTTCATCATGAACGAGGGTCATCAAACCTGATATTCTATTCATCCTAGCTCCGATAAGATGTAATGGACCTGCGTGGTCAATATTAGTGGCCTGGAATGAAGAAAGACATAGTGTCTTATGTTTCAATGTGCCTCACATGTGCAAGAGTCAAAGCCGACCACCAACGATCGAGTGGTTTACTTGAACAACCCAAAATCTTTATGTGGAAATGGGAACATATATCCATGGATTTCATAACCAAGTTACCACGTACCCCTCGAAGTCATGATAGTATATGGGTGATTGTTGACCGTTTGACCAAAACGACATATTTCATACCAATACGAGACACTTACAACGTTTCAAGATTGGCTCGTATCTACATTGATGAAATTATGAGTCGTCATAGCGTGCCGTTGCATATTATTTCCGATCGTGATGCTCGATTCACTTTGCATATCTGGTCTTCCATGCAAGAACTCTTGGGTACCATTGGATTTAAACACGGCTTACTATCCTCAAATGGACAGTCAAACTGAACGAACAATTCAAACCCTCGAGTACTTGCTACGTCTTTATGTCCTTGACTTTGGTGGTGACTTGGATACGCATTTACCGTTAGCAGAATTCTCGTATAACAATAGTTATCGCTCAAGTATCAAGATGGCACCATTCGAGGCTTTGTATGGTCGTAAATTTCGTTCACCGATTTGTTAGACTGACATTGGTGAGAATCTCATCATAGGTTCTGAACTTATTCAAGAAACGACCGACAAAGTTTTCAAAATTCAAAATAACCATAAGGTGGCTAGAAGTCGTCAAAAGAGTTATGCCGATAAAAGACGCAAACAGTTGGAATTTCAAGTCGACGACACGGTTCTTCTTAAGGTCTCTCCATGGAAGGGTGTTGTTCGCTTTAGGAAGAAGGGTAAGTTAGCCCCACGTTTTGTAGGACCTTTCAAGATTCTTAAAAAACTTGGGAAAGTGACTTACAAACTAGAACTACCTTTTGAACTTGGTGGAGTTCATCCTGTCTTCCATGTCTCAAACCTGAGGAAATGCCTGGCTGATGAAAATTTGCATGTTCCTCTAGAGGAAATTCAAATAGATGAGTCATTGCATTTTGTTGAGAAGCCTGTTGAGATTATGGACCGAACCCCGAAGAAGACCCGAACAACTACAACACCGATCATCAAAGTCCGTTGGTAAAACAAACGTGGAGCTAAGTTTACTTAGGAACGTGAGGAGCATATGAAGAAGAAGTACCCATATTTGTTCATTTAGTTTCATTCTTAAATTTTGGGAAGAAATTCTTATAAGTTGGGAAGACTGTAACATCCTGTATTTTCCTGTTAATTAAAAGTTAGCATCGTTTATTTTTGTAAGGACCAAAGTTGTTAATTTTGTAACTCATGTCTTAATTATATTTATTTCTTAGTTTGGCTTTATTCTTTAATTTGAAAGCTAATAATTTTAATTATTAAATGGAACATAATACTAAATAACTATAATGATAATAATGATAATAATAACAGTACTAATAATAATTATTAATAAGTTATAAAAGTTAACAAGTTAGATTAATGCTAAGCTTAAAGTTAATTAAGGGGGTTTTTGTCATTTTATAAACTTAAAAACAAGTTATGTGTATAAAATAATAACAAATCAAACTACAAGAGGCTAATCTACAAAATTTTAAAGATACAACCCAAACCCCCCGCCCAGCCCCGTATTTCGGTCTGGACTCCGGCCACTCTCGGCCGAAGTCCGGCGAGCTCCAAATAGAAACCATTCGATTTCAAAACCCAAAACCGATTCAAATCGTTTCATATGCGTGTTTTGAACTTGAATGCATATAATAATTGAGGTAAAACATCGGTTACCACCCAATCTAATGTATAACCAAAGCACTTTAAAATCCATAGCCGTTTGAGCAATAAATTCTAATAATAATCTAATTAAACGAACCTAAACAATCATCTAAGTGTTCTTAAACGTTCACAACACTTAATTTCATTTGAAAACACACTAACATTGAATTCACTTTCCCCTTTCATCGTGACCTGCTCTATACTAGAACACCACTCTCCGGACTTCAAGACCTGAAATTGATAGAAGGCTTTTGCTCACCAAGATCCTTAGAAGCTTTCTGTAACACTGATTTCATTATTGTGGTCGTATGCAACTTGAACCAGTCTTAACATAGCCGCGATTGTTCTTCGATTGTTCATCGTCAATTCAGGTAATTAAACATACATACATGCTCGATTTTATTTGAGGAACAAAAGCCCCATGATTTCAAACACTTACAAAATCTAATTGAACTTCAATTTGGATCAAAGTGTTCTAGGGTTTAATCGAATTTGGGGGTTTTCTATCTGTTATGTTTTTTAAGATTTTAAAACCAAGTGATACCAAGGCCACGGCTTTGGTTCACTGGTTAAGACTTTGCCCCTTCCACCATGAGGTCCCGGGTTCGAACTCGGGCACCCTCATGTATTTTTTAAAGGTTTTTTTAGCCTTAATTAATTTATAAATTTTTTTAATATATATACAAATTATTTTTACAAAATTCAAATATTTTTAAAAGTCACCAAATATTTTTGTAATTTTTTTAAGTTTAAATAAATTTATATTGTTAATAAAAAATTTTAACAAAGATTGTTTGTGAATAATTTCTAATAAAATGGATTGCAAATAATAATTAATAAATTATTATTGGTTCAAATGCTTCTTTTCAATTAATATTATTAAATAGTACTTAAATCTTTTTGTTATAAAAATTTATTAAAACTTTATGAACCTCTCAATTTATTATAAGTGTTTCTTTTCACATTTTTTGTATAAAATAAATATATATTTTTCAAGAAAATATGAACGATTTCTATTTGTTAAATATAATTATTTAACAAGCCATAAAATCCACTTAACTCTAGTACTCGTTGATTCGTTAAACTTATTATAATTAAGATTAAATCTTGTAAATATATATATATATATATATATATATATATATATATATATATATATATTCTTATGTATTATGTGAAGGTTTACGTTGTAACGTTGCTTATTATTCATATTAACCATCATTTAAACACTTATACATCATGTGAGTTTTTCCATACCTTTTTGCTTATTTTTACACTTTGAGGTGAAACATGTTACCTTATGATTATTGCACTTGTAAACTCGTTTGAATCTTATAAACACTTGGGCAATTCACCTTGTTTGTTTTGGTTAGTTGAACTTTAGTAATTACATATGATGACTATTATATATACAATCATTAACTATTGCTAGCCTGGCGATGTCATAGATCTATGAGCCTGACAAGCCTGCTTGGTTAATCCAAGTACACTTAGCTAATCGTTTAATCTTAAAATCTTATAATCTGTTAAGGTTGATTGTTACATTTTTCATACAACCCAAGTTACTTTGCTCACTAACCTATGACATGAATTGCCATCTTTTATATATGTAAGTATTGAAAACTATAGAAAACTCACCAACGTTATATTGACCCTTTATTTTTTAACATGTTTCAAGAAACGCTCAAGTTTGATGTCATCTTTGAAGTTTACTCACATCTAGTATTGGACCTAGATTAATAAATGAATTGTCTTGGATTATTTTATCTTATGTTATATTTGTTTTCCTATTTGAGACTTATGTTTGTAATTTACATTGGAAACTTATGATAATAATATTTGGATTAAATGATAGCGTTATGTGGCTGTGAGCAATCTTAATCCTCACATCTCGACAATTCCACCGTCAAGGTTAGGGTGTGACATCCTACCTATGACGACTCTATCTACCATTCACCTCCTTGTTTTGATAATTATTATGATGAAGATGTGAACACAGAAAACTATTTGTGGGTTACGAAGGCCTTGAATGGGGTTGTCGTTATAAAAGGCAAATCATTGTCAAGGATTGAAGAAGATGAAGGTAATGTCAGGGAGCCTATTTTCATAACGAAAGCCATACAAATGAAGAAATCCTTTGGGGTCTCAGGCTTATCAATCTTTCGAACAATCACGACATTCAAAGTGGTGGTTAGCTTCAAATAGAATTGAGCAGTGTGTTATTAGCAAGTGTGATATCAATAGAGAAGCATCATTATCTTCTTCAATGGAGCAACGTGTAGCTTTAACACACTGCAATCGTTAAAAACAATTATTTTACATCTAGGTTCGGATCCTTGTCGAACAAACAAAAAAATCGATTTGAATGATAAATTATTTAACCGGGAGAGATGGATTATGAAGGGATCTCTTTGGTTAACTTTGATGAGTTCATAATGGGTACAACGACCATCAATGATGGTGTAACACTGCATACCGACGATAATGTGGTGGCTACTAATGGTGATGAATTTGATGGAGGTGGTAACTTGGGTTTAGAAGTTGCAATCAATATGCCGATAATCATGGAGTTGAATAGTGGTGCGCAAAAAGGGGGTGAGATTGTGCATTTCGAAATTCAAAATGCAAAGAATATTTTGGTTGTCAAAGATTTTGATAAACCTTTCCTTAATGTTGATCCTAACTCACATGGAAAGTCATTTAATGCATTATTCTCAAATAAAGGTTTCTTTTTAATAATAGTCAAGTTTCTATAGATAAATTTCATAATATATAGATTTTTTTTTGAAAATGGTGTTTTAATGAATAGAGAATTGACAAGGGGGGTGATTCTCGGTGGAATTTTACATTAAGGAAACTCGCTCCTGCCAGGGGTGGTTTTTGCTCCATTTTGACTGCATTCATGATGTGATAGTGGGCGATTTGATCGAAGTGGGTGATATGGGTGGTGGAGAACTTGCCATTGGCAAGGGCGGGTTCTTAAATTCCTTTATTTCATTTAACTTACTTTAGGGTTCTGATACGTTTAAGCGATTTCTTTTATTTCATCTATTTAATCTGGTATGTTAGAAAACATGTTAAAAACACCATAGAATTTAGATTTCATTGTCCTAGTCAACAAATTCTCTTTCTTAGGGTCAATTAGAATAAGAACATCAATAATACAAATGGGTCCAAACAGGTAATTTTTTAATATAAGTGATGTTTACATTAAAAAACTTATTCTCCCTTCTTAGGGGAAAAACAAATAATTAACAACTGGAAGGCTTTGTAGTTTAACGGGGTCATAGTATGTATTAAATGTGTCTTTCAAATGGTTGAGCATTTTAGTTTTATGATGAACATTAATGTAAATTTAAAGTATATTTATGAGTTAGTTGTTCTAAGGAAAAGTTAACGTCAATGTAAATTATCAAAAAGTATTATCAATTTCATAACGAGCATGTGATATACTTCTAGTCAATCTACTATCACTAAAAATATAAAAGAAATAAAAATTAACGAGTGTCATCATTATTGTTTGTTACTTCATTGTTTAAGTGGAACGGGCAAGGAAATGGACTAAAAAAACTAGTCAATTGATTGAGTTGTATCTTAAAATTGAGGGTAATAAGATAGCGGGGAAGAATGATTAAATGATTGTTGATAACTAGTATTAGAGCTTTGATAAGGATTTGATGGGCCTCCTTATTTGAAATTCTGGGTCCCCATTTGACTAAAATGTCGAAATACTTGAGTTACCACCGTAAAAAAAATTTGGTTGCCCGTTTGGCTTAAAAAGGGGGAGTTGAACTGTTGTTCCGGGAAATCCCTTTGTCCTGTCATATTATGTTGCTCAACATTATCATCAACAACCTGTCTACGGACAGTGATCGAGGAGCTAAACCCATTCCGGGATGGGATTGAGTGGCATCCAGGTTGAAGATTAGTCGGAATTTGAAACACATATATTTTCGTAAATGTCTAGTATTTTATTTATAATTATCATATCTTTTATTTATTTGGTTTATTTATGTTTATCTTTAAGGTTGTTAGGATCTAGTATAAATATTAGGGTTTGGTTTCGTCTATTATGAGTTTTTGTTGATTGAATTTTAATTAAAAAACTTGTGTTCTTGGAACCTTTTGGTTCAATCTATCATCTTTGATTATCGATTGTTCTTGAGTCATTTGATTGCTTCGGAATCTGCATCAATGTCTAACCATAAATAATTAGTGGTCGGTGCTTAAATCAAATTTGAATTACAAGATACGATTGAAATTAACATATTTAAACCTTATGATTGATTGATTGATTAGTAAATATAAGTTTCATAAATAACTTGAAAATTAGAAAATGTTACTTATAAATGAAAATATAGTCAAATTTGGTTTCGAATCTCTATTATTTGTTAACTTGTTTGTTATTTGAAAGAATACATAAACATAACCTAAATCATCTTTTACATTAAATGAATTATGAAATATGATTGTATCATATGTAGTTTACTTTGCATTCAGTGTATCTTTAAAATAGAATAATATGAATGTGTAATCTTATACTGTTTATTACAAATCATGACAAATCTCAAACAGTTAAAACATATATAACAAGCTTAGAGTTTCTCTAGGTTGGAATAACATCAATGAAGATTTCTACATATGAATATTACATAAATTAATATAGAAAATGAAATTGTAAATTCAAGCATGAACATTCATAAGCAAATATCTCAATTTGTGTTAACACTCATGAAACAAACATAAATCAAGTCTTAAAAGGTATGATAAAACTCCTATGCCGGTTGTGCGTACGAATGGTTTAGCCACAAATAATCTTTATTGAATTTGAGTGTTTGATTTGCAAGTAGTGTTGATAATCTTGCACTTTGAACTTTACAATCAATTTTTATTCGTTTCTAGGTCCCCAAGTTTGAGTTTTGGTTGATTTTTTCATAAAAAGCCGTCCTGAACTGCTCCAAATCGTAACCATGGCGTATATACTTGGCCTACCATATGCCAAATATAAGGCCTATAGACGAGTCATACACCACTTGCCATCTACCATACGTTAAATCGAGAAGTGTGAGACTTTGATATGTTTTGCTTCATTTTCTTGTGTTTTAAAGATGCTTCAAATGTCATTATCCACTCGAATTAATACAAATTTAGAATCATTACTCTACACATGTTTAATAACTAACATTAACACAGATTTTATGTTATAATTAACGATTACATTATGATTAACTGACACATTGACACCATATATGAGTTGATCGCATTAGTACTTAATAAAACACACACTCCAAGTCACGAGGTTGCCCCAAATTGAAAACATAAAAAACCTACCACGATGACCTACATCCAACTCCCACAACTTCAAGTATGACATATGGACGATGACACCGATCCCTGTTTTTTAATCTAACCCACATCCAATTGTCATAAATTTAGCAATGCGTCACTTCTTAATATGAAATTGGCACTAAAATTCAATCATTCATATCCATTTACAATAATTTTGGGCTTTTAATCGAAATTAAAAGGTAGTGCAATGTTGGGTAGTAAAGCTATGTTTAGTTTCCTCACTTGCAAGGATACCAGAAAAATTCTCAAGCGCAAAGACAGTGATGCTGATGAAAAAGGTAAATTTTTTAGGAACAAATTGATTGGATTGAATGGGTTTTGAAAGATTAATGGAATAATGTTAGGTTGTAGGTTAATTTCTTTATCAGCTTGAAGGGATTCAACAAATAATGGATTAATGTTATGTTTAAGGTCAAATTCTTCTTTTTTCATTTTTTTATGAAATTATTTGTGTGAATGTTGAACATTTAGTCACATTGTTAATCTTTTTCAGTTATATGACATTGCCATTAGTATGTGTTGATCAGTAACTTTGAATATTGGCTGACAAAGTTGATTTAATTGCAATCTCTTGATTGGAAGTATGTTTCCTTTATAAACATAAAGAAACAAACGATCCGTGTAACAAAAAGGTAAGATTTGGGCTTCTGGATTTCCTTAACAACATTAAGTTATGTGGAGGATGTCTGATATTATAAATTCATGTTGCTTCTTGAGTTTACGATTAGTGAAGTGTCTTTATTAACGTTCGCGTGTTGCTTGTGAAGATGATTTGAAGCTAATTCAGTAAAGCCAAGTTTGGACTGGGGTTGGTGGTGATTTGTTCATGTTACTTGGGATAAGTTAGACAGATTTATGCCATTAGCAATGTAAAAAAACAGAGGATTTATGGTTGTTTTGTTTTCGGTTTATAGCCGTGGATTTTAGCAGCTAACTTTTTTGAAAGATGCATGATCCAGACCATACATGACCTTACAATAGGCTGATAGGCAATTATAGTTTGATACTGTCAAAATGGAAATGGTTGAAATTTTCATGAGGCGTAGGGTGCAAAATCTTCTTGCTTAATATGTTTCTTTTGCCTAATAACTAATACTAACTTTAGTGTCTACATTAAGAGCTAGCAGCAATGCAGCATCAATGATTGTGGTTCCGGAAGCTAGTTTGATTGACTATAATGGGATCCATTAGCCTAACCTTAGTAATTAATAAATTGCATATTGTTTTGCAATAAAACTTACCACTCAATTTGCCTACTCTTGCATATATATCATATAAGTAGCTGCAACTTGGATTAATCTGTTCATTAAAATATTGCTAAAGATTTTGAGTTGTTGACCTACATTCACTATTATCTTGATTTAAATTATAAAAAGATTGAACTCCATGCGTTGGTTATTATCAGATGGCAAGTAACTCCAGCAATTGTTTTAGCTGAATTTATGCTCTACCGCAAAAGAATATCTTTCCGAAAGGTAACTATAAAACACTCAAGTCCCCGAAAGTTAAATCAAAGTTTGTGATAAAAGTCAAACATAGATAATCAAAGTGTTCTTCTCATTCATATGAATTGTACTTATACATTGCAACAGTTGGATGTTTCAGGTGCTTGCACTTACTATAGTGTCAATAGGTGTCGCGGTTGCTACAGTGACCGATTTGCAATTCCGCATTTGTTGGGGCATGTATAGCAGTTGCATGGATAATACCAAGTGCAACCAATAAAATTTTGTGTCAAACCTTCAACAACAGGAGAGCTGGAATGCATTGGCGCATGTTGCTTAAGTTCATCAGTGTTCTGTTTAGTCCTTCATGTTGACTTTCAGTGTCAAACTTATCATTCCACAATCAAAACTGACACAAGTATACCACAATTTTAACACCATTTTTTGTTTTATTATTAGTAACTCTTCCTAGCACTTAATGCTTCAACAAAAAAAAGTCTCTAGAAATAAAAAAGTCCTGAATTTTCAATATGGGAATTGATCTGTTTGACAAAAAGAAGTCAATGAACTTTCATAAGAACCAGAACTGGCCCGTTATCATAATTTGTTCATAACAGTCTGGTCTTCACTTTATGTACAACCATAACTGTGTACCAAGTATGATCACAATGAAAACCTGTTGAAAAATTTTATCCATGCACTTGATTCTCTTATGTTAATATCATCGGAGTATACTTCAAACATTTGACGATTATGTGCAAGTTAATGTGGAAGACTACGCCCATCACCTTGTTTTTCTTAGTGATGATGATGCCATCACATCACTTGATCCACCTGGCGTTCTTTCATTTGACAGGAGCGTATACAATTCTTCTATTATCGATCGGGGCTTGTGCAATCCTCGGCTTCTTGCTTCAGTGGCCTGGTGCTCTTGCACAAGGGTAGGTAACATCATATAAACGTAAACATTCATGATCATGTTGACCGTGGAGATGAATCTGTCTAACAACCAACACATACCAAAACAACAGAAAATGGTAACCATTATAAGTGATTAAACTCATTTGTTTACTATTCTTTTTCTGGTTTTATTTTATTTTCTTTTCTTTTCCTTGATGTTTTAGATTGTGTGGATATCTAGTTTTTGTTTGATACGAACTAGATCGTCAAAAACTTTGGCGAATACGGCTTGCTTAGTGTTTATATACGTCATGTTAATTGGCTAGTCACTCTCTCTTAATTTAGTTGTTTTTTATGTTGCGTTATTTCAACGCTTGTATAGATTATAAAATTGGAGTTAATGATAGATGTATTAGACAGACTTTATTTATCATGTGTGTATTTATGTGTATAGGGGTATATTGGTACATTTTGTACTATAGTGGGAAAAATATTACAAAATAGTAATCAAGATTAAAAAATGTTACAATTAGATTACTCATGCATATTTTGCTTAAATTTGATCACTAAACCATGAAATTGAATCGTCATTGAATTTCTTTGTATCAAGAAGGAAATGAAAGAGAAGATGTGGGGATCGAGATTTTCAACTTATGTAATTATATTTAAAAAAAGTAAAAATTAATTAAAATCTACATCACAATTCCACACCAGCATAATAAAAAAATAGTTTTTAATTAACACAAAGAAAAACATGCTAAAAAACGTGTTAAAACATATAATTTTAATAAAACATAAAAGTTGTGTGATTTAACTAAAACAATTTTTAAACTTAAATGACTTAATTAAAACACTTTTAAAATTTTAGGTTAGTGTTACTTTGATGGAATACAAGAATTGTATACCTCAAAATCCTAATACACCCTCATGGTATCCGACCCCTTTCTGTTAGATTGAAGATTTATTCTTCACCGTTGTTTAGCCATAACAACTTCTTATTTTATCATCTTTCGCGTCATTATAACGTCTTATTCTATCATCTTTCTTAATTATCTTCTAATTTACCCTAATCTATTCTTCGCCATCCTCTTTATTCCTCCATCTACTCTTGCACATTCTTTGAGTTAATCATTTCAAACTTAGAGTAAAGATTATTATGAATGACATACATCCATATAGTAATTGGACTTGAATACTCTAAAGTTTAATGCAATTTGAATCATTTTCTATCTATATAAAACAAAAATCTTAGTTACAGTGTTTATTGGCTGGTTTACTTTTTAGCCACTTATCTTTGGTTGGTTTACTTTTGTGCCACGAATCTTTAGTTTGTTTACTTTTTCTTCATCATTGTTTAAATATTTTTTTTATTTTACCGTGCACTTCATGTAAATAAGAAAGAAGATGATGGCTCCCACAAGGGGCATGACGTGTTGGCAAGCTTTCTGCATAAAGCATAAAATGATATATCTTCAATCTATTTGAATATATTTATATTCTACTAGATACTAGTAAAAAAAAGTTTTTTTCCTATTTGTTATTTTTTTAAATTATTTTTATGACACTTGTCATTTTTTAAACATTTTTATTTTATTTTCCCTTAAAAAATGTATTAAAGTAATTTAAACTCTCAAATAATTTCTCTCTTTTCATAAAAATTAATTTGATGAATTGATACATTTTCTCTCTCATCTATATTTGTTAAAAATCAAACTATGTTTTTAAAAATAAATTTTATTAAGAAAACTAAAATTCATATATTTTCTAAAACATTAAACCTTTTGAAATAAAATATTTTAAATCAGTCTTTTTTAAAATAATTATAAAAATATGGAATTTTCCAAAAGCAGTTTTATTAAAACAACCAGAATAATTAGAAACTTGAGTTTTTAATAAATAAGATTTTTATAAACAATAAATTTTTATAAGAGAATTTTAAAATAAATATTTAATAATAAAACTATTTAGATAAGAGAGTTAAAAATAGTATAATTGTTTTATCTTTTGAACAAGTACGTATACATAATTTTATACATATATGTTATATTAAAATATCGTACTGTAACTTTTCGTATTTATTACTAACTATAATCCGTTTAATAAATGAGTTTTTCTAGATTATCTATTTATCTATACATCTATATATCTATCTATAATTTATATATTGTTTATTTACTTGAAATAGTTATTCATATGCAATTATAATCATATTTTATTTCAAACATGGTTTTATAAATCATAAATTTTTGTTACTAATTATTTATTATTTTATTTATTCAACCCGTATATATACATGGGATACTAACCTAGTTTATTATATTTCAAAAGAAATATTATGGTAGAAAGTGTTTGTGTTTTTTTTGCAAAACATATGAAGTTATCACTTAAGAATGAATGTTACGGGTGTAATTATAACGCTAGTGTAAGAACTAATTATGTAAATATTCAATTATTATGCAAATGTGAAATTATTACACAAATGTGAAATTATTACGCAAATGTGAAATTATTACGCAAATGTGAAATTATTACGCAAATGTGAAATTATTACGCAAATGTGAAATTATTACGCAATAAGGTATTCTTGCGTGATAATTTTATATCTTCTTGACAAGTACACGTGAAGGTAAATCTTCTTGCGTAATTATTATTTTCTTCTTGTGTAATTATTATTGTTCTTGTGTCATAATTCCACCCAAAACTTCATATGATTCGCACGAAAAATAATACTTTGTATGGTAGACCCGTTATTTTCAACAAATTTTAAACTTCGCCCTCTATATTTCAATGAATATTATTATCTTATATTTCAATTATTTTTTATTCTTTTATTTTTTTCAAATTTTTTTTAACTTCTAATGCCTTTTTTATATCCTAGACCCGTTTTTTCGGTAGGTTAAACGATAGTAATACATTATATAATTATAATGTCATTTTTATATCCTAGACTTATTTTTTGCATAAACTTTTTTGTTTTTTCTTCTTTTTCATAAAGGTGATAGTTATTACGATTTGTTTTTGTATTTGTGTTTTAATATTTGATCATATTGCGGAGTTCCCCACGCAACGTACGTGGTAAATATTCGTAGTGTATATAAAAATAGGTAAGATATTATTGTACTTGCAAGGTTAAACACAAAGTGAATCCTTTAACATATGCAAAAGTGCAAAATTTTAAATGATATATATATACATATAGAAACAAATCTTTTATACTGGAATATAATATTCTATGGTATAAGTCAATTAAACAGCAACATGTTTTTATTTTTATCTTAATCTTTATACTAATAAATAAAAATAAATTCAGACATTAATTATTATTTTGGGTCATTTAATAATTCTTTTTTTTTATTTCTCTCACCTTTTAATTATGAATGTTATAATAGATATTTATTAACTAATAACTATCCATAATTAGAATTTCAAATATGTTAACTTCAAAATTTCAAATGTGTAATACATTGGTTTATTCAATACGAATAATACACAATATTTAAGACATAACTTTTTATATTATAAACAATGTAACACTAAATTTATTTATCTCGTGTATTACACGGGATTAAACCTAGTCTATCTATCTATAAAAGAACTAAAATAAGCGTGAAACAATTATAAACCTCATTATAATTACTTTCTCATTTCTTTATATTATTAATAATAATACTGAATACTAATAATATTACTCATACCATTTTTATATTAACAAAATATATAATTTAATAAATTAAAAACCTATTGTTTATTAAAAACACACTTTTTAAAAACAAAAGCTTTATAAAATATAGAATACAACGAAATTAAAAAATATCATTTTTCTTAAAACAATATATTGAAAAGTCACATTTTTTATAACAAAAGTTAAAAAAATACATTATTCTTTATTTACTTACAGTAGTTATTTATACGTGATTATAATCATATTTTATCTTCAAACATTATTGTATAATGCATAAATTTTTATTAATAATTATTTAATAATTTATTTATTCAATCCGTATATTATACGGAGACTAACCTAGTGTTGTATATATAAATTCCTCAATCTTTAGATGCTAACCAGCACCCTCATGCACCACGGATATATCAATTTACTCCTATGAAATCACAATCTTTTAAATGCTCCAACTTTATAAATGTGGATACAAAGATTTACTTGTTGATTCGGGTCGGGTTTGGTCAATTTGGTTATATAATAAAAGTACGATATAATAATAAAATAACATTAATATTAGAATTTAAAAAAACACATAATAATTCTTTTAGATTTTGAGTTAAAGAAATCTTTAGCTCTATCTATTGTCTAGTTTATCTAAATATCCAATCATGAATTGTCCTTTCCTTTGATCTTAAGTTCAATACTTGAAAGTATTTGATACGAGTGTATTTCAGGTTTTATCATTATTAGGTAATTAGTTGAAGTGTACTTATTTAGTTATTTAATTAACTAACTCATGAACTTTTCAATAACTAATGGAGTTACATTGTTACATTAAAAAAACATTGTCAATCTTAATTACATTAAAAAATTTACTGTATTACAGTGACTCCGATATAATAATTAGTTGAAGTTCGAGTTTATATTTTCAATAACTAATGGAGTTACATTAAAAAAACATTGTTGTCACTTGAAAAACTTATACATCTATTTACATATGCACGAGAAAATTCACTGTATTACAGTGACTCCGGTGAATACATACTAATTCATCCCCAGTAACTAATCACAACCTCATTGTCAATCCTTCACCCTCACTCCTCGCTTTAGCTCACCACCAACCATTCACTCACAAAGTCACACCTGATCACACATATCTTCTTCGGCTAAAAGAACCCATTAAACCAATTTGTTGCGTGACAAAATATTATGTGCGCATAATAGCATACTAAACAAAAATTTATGCCTTATACATGTAACCCTAATAATGTAAAAAAATGTATTAGTATTTAGTTGGACTTAATATATGTTGGAGCATATATTGTCATATATAATGTGTCCGTCGCTTGTCGAATAGTCTAGGCTTAATGTAATACACCTGATATGTTGTAAACAAATAAAACTGGGTCATTCGCAGGGGCATATGCGAATGAGACTCAGTCGTACGACTGAGCCATGCTAATGGAATAGTCGTACGACTGAGAGATGCGGTTGGGCCATTCGTAAGACTGAACCATAAGTATGGTCCAATCGTACGATTGAACCATACGTATGGCCCAATCGTACGAATGGGCCCAATCGCATCTAATATGGACTAAGGCCTATAAATACCATTTTCATGGTGTATAGAGGTTAAGGAGTGTGCCTGGGGCCTAGGTGCTGTCGGATGAGAGGGGAGATCATGCTCGATCTCCCCTTGCCAAGAGTCTTGATTCTTATGTTGTAACGAGCTTGTAATCATTAGGTTTTATCAACGAAACCATTTTATTATAGTTCGTGCTTATTGTTTGTCTCTTGGTTTTTAGTTTTGTTTCCTTCCGTCAAGAACACGCTCGGATGTCTATCGATCCAGCAGCTTCATAATTAACTCCCCCTTGGACCTAGTTTCCTTCATCGTCTGGCATCCTTCATTAGCTCGTCAAACTTCTTATGCCTCTCCTCGACTGTGACTCCAACATGTATCTCGAATGCAAAACAGAGTCTTATCACGTTCTGAAACTGGAGGGCCTATACCATATCTTGTGTATCATAGAATAATGGCCACCTGTATAGAGTATAAACATCACTAGCTGACAGGTTGGTTAGCCACATTGGGTCAAATACCCGGATGGTCTCCATTTGGCGTTCTTTCTGCAATACTATGACCGCTTCTCCTGTTCTCCAATCATAATACCACCACTTAAAGTGGGGAGTGAAGTCCTGTGGCATTTCCCTCATGGGAATCTTTGACATGGTGCGCGGAGGACTCCACTTCAGCACCACTTTGGGTTTCCCAGTCCTTGGGTCCACCTCCGACCTTCAAATATACCTCATAGGTTGTTGAGGCTTGAAGTTCACCATCTAGTGTGGTATTCTTTCTTCAACGCAGCTTCAAACCAGCCTGACATCTTCTTGGGGTCAGCATACCACAGGTTCATGCGTGCCAGCTGGTTGAGCTCAAAATCAGGGAGAGTCTTCATATCATGTGGGAATCTGAAGTACTTGATTCCCTTTTCCCTCTTCACTGCATACACATTAAGATACTCAAAATAAGCCCACGCTATAATCTTGCCAGACACCTTTAGATGCTTTTTAACTTTGTAGAGCTTGGCGTAGGCACTCGGCTTTGGCGTTATGCTTTGGGCATGGATCTTTGCAAAACAAGTCACCCATTCAGCCTTTTTGATCTCAACATCGACGCCCGAGGCTTGGGCTTGGCTTTCTGATTTCTCGGCCTCCTTCTCCATCGTATCCAGTTTAGAATACATATCACTTGTCGAGAGTATCCCCAAAATCAGGAACCACATTCCCTCTCGATCAGTATATTCTAGATAATGCTGTGTTGTGACATCTTCAATCTCTATCTCATCCACATCGTTGAGCTCGTCATCACTAGCAATATCTACGGTGGATGCATCTTTAACCAGTTCATTCAGATTTAACTGGAACATCTCTGCGAGTTGCTCATCAGTAAGGTCGTGAATGATTTCTCCTTCTTCGGGAGTATAGCTTACTGACCTCCTAACAATCCCTTGCAGATCAAGTATCATAGTGAATTGAGACTTGATCTGCTGTAGGGGAGCAACATCATATTCATCCTACTGAGATGGTTGATTTGCTTGATTTAGAACATGTAACACATCATAGTAAATAATCAAGACAGTTAAATAATCAAATATATACATAAACATTCAGTACATCAGTTTAATACATGATTCAATTACACAAAAGTTCAAAATACATAAACATCTAATCATTACTTTGATCTTGAATCATGGGTTCTTCAGCTGGCGGGGTCGGGGACGAGGCACCCTGATCCTGAGCTTTCTTGGATCGTCTCTCTCTTGCTTGAGTGGCAGCAGATGCAGCAGCATCATCACCCTCCTCATCATCTTTGCTCTTATCCTCTCCCACATCATCATCTTCTCCATCATCATCAGTATCATCCTCATCATCGTTATCATCATCACCATCGTCATCCCCTTCTCTAATCTTTAGAGGCTCATCCTTGGATCCTTTAAGCCCAGCATGAGCTTCTTGTTCTTTGCCTCCAAATCCTGTATCCTCTGTATAGAGGATGTCTGCATCTCACGTAGCTATGTGATCTCCTGACTCTGAGCCTCAATCCTCTGTACAGACGAAACCTGCATCTCATGTAACTCCGCGATCTCTTGGCTCTGAGCCTCAATCCTCTAGGCTTGGGAGACATTGAGCTCCATCAGTTGATTAAGCTGAGTGGCTCTCTGCTCATCCGTCGCCAGCAACTTCAGTACTAACCGGTTCAGGTTAGCCAGCTGCTCCTCCAACCCAACGGATGGGAAAGAGGATCCAAAAGTAGGTGGGACCTGTGATGAGGTCCCGGCTCCATGAGTGGTGGTGGTAGTGGATGTAGATTAGATGGGTGGTAGGATATGTGTGGATGGTAAAGGGGTGGCTGTGGTGGTGACAGGTGGAGGTGTGGTAGTCATGATGGGTGGAGTGTTAGTAGTGGTGGTGGGTGGAATGGTGGTAGTGGTGGTGGGTGGAATGGTGGTAGTGGTGGCTGTAGTGGTGGTAGTGATGAGTGCAATCCTCCTCCTTTTAGTCTTCATCCCATGGGGTTGAGCCATCCTTTTCCTCCTCATGCCCTTTGAGTAGGATGCTCCCCCTAGGATGCTGCTGGGCTGATTAGGGGCATAAGTGGGATCTGCAGCAGTCTCCCCAAACTCTCTAGGGCGTCCTCCAACCTCCCGAATACCTCAGTCGGTGGCAACCACCCTGCTCCCCACAGTATGAGTCAAAGGCTCCTCGTCTGTCTCCTCCTCCTCATCAGGACGAAAGTCCTGATGGAAACCAACTGACTCTGCTCCACCTTGGGTGGAAGATTAAGATGCTATATCAACAATGGGGGCCCTCGATTGGGTGGGCCCTGCACCTCCACCATCATCACTATCATCATTGTCGGAGTCATCATCCGGGAACACAATCATCTCGACATCCAAATCACTGTCCTCGTGGTGCTACTTCCTCCTAGCGGGCACCACATAATCCTCTCGGGCCAGATGCCCGAACAATCTTCTGATAAGGGGCTTCACCTGCTTCCCCCTGTACACCCTCATGCGGCCCAAGGTGGTATCATCCATCACCTCAAGCACCACTGTGTCCTCCTTCTCTTTGGGCAACGATGGTAGCTTCTAATCTATGATCATCTGAATAAATCGAGGGTACATGCAAAACCCCTCCTTCCCCTTTCCCTCAATGTTCTCCACCAGATAGGTGAAGATCATCCTAGAGAAGCTGAACGGGTGGTTCAGCACCAACGCCACGTAAGCGTTCTGGATCTGATCGGATAGCTCGTCGAACCCTCCCTTACGTGAAGCTATGCACTTGAGCAGCACATGGGCGAGGTACTTAAACTGGGGGCACAGGTTGCTCTTGTTGAGAACACCTGCATTGATGTCCCCAGAGTACTTAGCCTTCAGAAAGCAGCCTCAGACCGTAAGGGGATGTAATCGTGTGGGTGCAATCAACGTCATCTCCAAACTCTAAAATAATCCTGAGATCATCGTCTGTGATCTCAATGGCATGGCCGAATATCGAGCTCTGATACCACTTGTTAGGATCGTGTATGGACGGAGTAGTAACTGATTTACGTGTATACCAACTCAAATAGGGCGGAATCCTATTTGATTGGTGATCCAATCAGTGAGAATGCATGTAGAATCGATCTTAGAATGAATCTAAACGTTAAGAACGATTGCAATATGATTTTGTGCGATCTATGAACTTGGAACAGGGTCTCTAAGGTCTCTGGACGGCTAGGGTACGAGTAGGAGTCGAAATATTGAAAGTGTCCCATTTTTCCACGAATTAAGTGGTATTTATAGGTTAGGGCTAGTCAATCGTACGACTGGACCATTAGCATGGTTAGTCGTGCGGCTAAAGCATGCGACTGAGTCAATCACATGACTGAAGGTTCAGTTGTGCGACTGTGTCATCCGTATGTCTCAGTCGTGCGACTGATCTAGTCTCCTGCTTCAGTCATGCGACTGGTCCATTAGCATGAAATGTTCATACGTATGGTCCATTAGCATGGTCCATTCGCAAGAAAACTTCATACGACTAAGTTTGAATATGTTTCTCAATCATTACTTGACTAATATCTATTCAAACAACCACAAACTATATAGTTGATTCAATATGCGTTAATAAATAATAAACATTGAAACATACACTGAAACATTAACATTAAAATCATCAATCACATATTTTGTTTCATTCAACTCATACACTTCATTTACATTTAAAACATAACACACATATTATATTAAGATCGTAAACTATGCACGTATGTATCAACAATATATCTAAAAACTCTTATTGGTATCAAAGTAATTTAAAGTTCATATGAATTTATCTGAAAATGAGTTACTTCTCAAATATTTTGCTAAAATAAGTATGAAACAGAACTGATTTATTGATGTTAATTATTTTAGCTTAGCTGTCCACGTGAAAACAATATTATTTAAAGTCAGTTTCCATAGAACATATGCATGTTCATTGGTCCATTCTTCATGGCTTGTGCATTTTTCTGAAAATAAATATTTAGCACAATGGAGTTTTCAGGAATTTGATAAATATTTAAACTTTTTCAAAGTAATTAAAGAAGCAGTTGTGCATGTCTGCATAAAACTTAGAACGATATCTTTTTGAATATTCCATACTGTAGGACTGTGTGTTATACGGTTAATAAAAATAATATATTGCAAGATTTTATATTTGGAATTTTTATGTTCACAAGGTAAGATTTAAATATAACCGGCTCTATAATTTACATAATATTAGTGTAAGAAACTTAAAAAACAATATAATTATTATAATTAATTTGAGATTAGAAAACAAACCAATTGATTTTTGAGAAATGGTACGATGTAAAATAGATTGAAAGATAGTGAAGTTAAAATCATATTTGAAGCGTAGAAAGTTAACGTTTTGTAATATTATGTTCATTATCAAAATGCTTAAATTTTAAATATTTTTCACTAAGCAATGATTTATGAATAAAAAATATTATTTTCATATAGATAGTTTTTAAACATTATTAATATTTTGTTCCATTCGTTGGGTTGTATTTTGATATCTAGAATTACAACATAAATATTTTAGGGGTAACTTTGTAAAATAGTAACCAACTTTCAAAAGTGTTCCAATTAAGTAACTCAAGTTTTAAAAGTGTTCCAATTAGATCACTCATTTTTATATTTTATACAAATTAAAATTCATAACATATTTTTTAGCATGTTATACTTTTGGATTCAGTTAGAAAATATTTTTTTCTATCTTTTGAAGCTGATATAGAACGTTGACTTAAATTTTAGGCACTTTTATGTATTTTTTTCATAATTAACATATTTTTTTATTTTTTAATGTAATTTTATATATTAAAAATTCTAACTCCAATGTCTTTTCCATCATTACTTTGTTGTCATAATAAAATTTGGTAATGACTCGATTTGATCGTTTGGAGGTCCAATTTGAGAAAAATATGCATGAGTGACTAAATTAGAACACTTTTGAAACTTGGTTACTATTCTGTGATAATTTGAGAAAAATATGCATAAGTGACTAAATTAAAATTATTAAGAATGGATACAATGAATAATTAAATTAAATTAAAAATGTACCTGCTCATCCATAAATATATTTCATCTTGCATGTGAACATTAATTTTTTAAAGTATAATTATTCTTATTATAATTGTGCGGTCATCTTTCTTCATGTTAATGTCATTCAAAAAAGTAAAAGTTTTTAGTTTTATCTTTTATGAAGTAATTTCACAAAACAATATGAGTAAACAAAAAACAATAATTTTATCTTTATGTCCCTAACTCATCTTTTTGAAATATTCATTCAAAAATACAAAGTTATAAGATCATATTTATATCAATTATTTTAAATAATGTTTAAATCCGAAGACTAATATAGCATCAACTTTTTAAAATCATTTGTTCATAAATCATTGAATTTTGTCATTTTATGACATAAATTGTTTATAATGAATTATAATTTATCGTATAATTTGATTATAAATTGTCTTTAACTTAAATATTAATATTAATTTTTAGTTTTAGTTTAAATAAATAACAATTTATTGTATTCTCATTGTACTAAGGTATTATTTTCGAAACAGTTACTTATTTAATATAGATGAAATTTTAAGAAAATTTAAACATTAAAAACTTAAATTATAATCAGTAATTCAATACACTTTATTTGATATTGAATTTTAATATGGAATTTAAAACTTAATTATATAATTTCTAATATAAAAACTATTTAAATGTTAATTATGGTAATTATTGATTGTTTTAACAAGATTAATAAATGCATTTTTTAAATTAAAAATTATAGCTTCGAAAATAATGCAATCACAATTTAATAAATTTTAGAAGCGAAAACTCAATTCAAGAGGCTCTCGTTGATCGCCACGTGTCCCTAGAAAATCTTATTGATTGTCACGTGTCCTTAGAAAATTTTGCTTTATTAGAGGTAAATAGATGATGAATTGATGATTGATCGTAACAAAGGTCACGCCCTCTCATAACTCGTGTTATATAAGGCCATAGGGGTGCCAGCAAAAGGCATGACATGATAGCTACACATGGTGACAATATTGAGTTATGACTATGGTAGCAAAACAACAATGAGAAGAGATATATAAAACAAAACCTAGTCTGTATACGTGTACAAATCGCTTCCGGTGTGGATGAGAGAAAAAAATAGAAAGTCATCAAAAAAAGAACGATAGAGGATGAGGGCCAACAACAACCATGGTGGTGCAAGGTTATAAAATAATGAAAATCGTCATAAGATATTACGTGTTATTGTTAAATATTTTTACTATGATTAGTTATAAAGAAACATTAATCAAATTATACCTTTTAGTTATAGTTGATTATTAATCAACTATTTACTGAAATACAACAACGATAACTACAAAGATATTTAATCAAATCACATCTCATACTTTATAGCCAATATTATTAAGATAAACTCTAGTGTACTCTCTCAAACGCTCGGTGTGAAGTGATAGGAAATCTGATACTTAGATTTGTATGTTGTTAGATTTAATTTAAAACACCACCAATAAAAAACACGTTTAGCCCGTTGTTATATATATTAAGGAAACACTTATCATTTAAAATTCTTAGAAACCTCAATAAAAATACTTAAAAATGCCCAAAAGTAGTTTTGAATGACATTTATATTAATAGAGATATAAAGAGAGAACTGTGTTTTTTTTCACATCCTTTCCACATTTATTTTTGTTAGACTTAATTACATGACTGGTTCTTATAGTAAAGTTTGATTTTATTTTTAGTTCATAACTCTTTAAAGTTACAAGATTGATCTAAAATTTTGTATAAATGTAACAACGATGGTTTTTGAAATGGATGAATACTAATTATTACTGTTAAGTGCGTTTGAAATGACAAAAATACATTTATCAAAATAAATTAAAAATTAAAATTAATTCGACTTATAGGCCCACCACAACCAACCCCCTTTTACTTTTTCTCTTCACCATCTATACTAATATCTCATATCACCATCAAAGCCTTCACGTTTAACCACCACCACCACCACCTTTAACCATTATCACCATCTTCAACCACCAACACCATCTTCAACCACCACCACCAGCACCACCTTCAACCACCCGCACCTTCGACCTTCAACCACCCGCACCTTCAACCTTCAACCACTACCACCTTCAACCTTCAACCACCAACACCACCTTTGACTACCGTTACTAGCACCACCTTCACCATCATCACCACCAGTACCATACCATCCATGTAACACAATCTTTTCCTATTTGTCTTCATCGAAAGTATAGCCACCCACTTTTTCCGGTCATCTTCTATGGCAAAGAAAGATGATTCCGGAAGAATACCAGACAACCACCATCATAAACCATATCACAAGCAGATCTAGTTCATTATTCTCGAAGGGTAGCTGATGAGGGTAGAGGGACGCAATGTGATAGTGTGACGGTGATAGTGATGTTGGCAAATGGATCGGGCGAGAGTGGTGGTTGAGGGATACAAGTGGGGGAAAGAAGTATGGTGGTGACAAGTCACCAGAGAAGGTATCAATCGATTTGGTGATGTTCGCCGGTGATGATGGTGGATGAAGGTGGTGCCGGGTGGGTTGGGAAGATGATAATCCAGGTGGGGAGTATCTTTTAAATACAAGGGTATTTTAGTCATTTAATATTTTAACAGTCAAGGTTAATGTTCATCCATTTCAGGGACTATTATTGTTACGTTTGTGACCAACCTTATAATTTGAAAGAATTAAAAACAAAAGTAAAATTAAACCTAACCGCATGGACCACCCGTATAATTAAATGTATTTATTAGTATTTAAATAAAGACTTAAAGAGAGAAAACTGTCTTTCTTTCACCTTCATGCGAAGGAACTTTCCTTCTAAAAGCAAATGCCCAAATCGGGGTGGACACCAAAGGAGTGCACATGAGCTTTAAAAACGACTAAAAACCCCTTTCGAGGATGGTCTTATAGATTGATAGTCATCATGAGATAGAAAATGCTTTTTTTTTAATATCTTAATGTCACATTACCACAAGATAGATTCACACTTGAAAGAGACAAGATATGAACTGGATTAATAATTAAAACTGTTTTTCTTGCCCCGAGCGACGTGAAATATCCAATATAAAATAGACAAAGTTGATTTGATCGATTTTTATAATCCATGTTTACACAAGTAAAGTTTTTTATTGGAGTTTAAAAAGGAAAGCTTCGGAATATTTGCATTGGACCTACCCTTTCATTAGTTTTAAATCTATATCCCCACATGTCAATAGGGAGTAAAAATCAAGTCAAAATATTGTAATTATCAATCAATTAACCAAGATTGGAAGTTCATTTTGCAATGTTCAATTATCGAGTCAAATCGAGTTAGCAACAAACTCAACCTTAACCTTGATATGTAAAACAATAATTTGATCACGAAAACTAACCAAGTTAAAACTACTTGGTTTGGTTTGGTTTGAGGACTTTTATGCGCTGGCATGTTCGATTCTCATTTTGAGGACTTTTATGCGCTGGCATGTTCGATTCTCAAAGGTTAAAACCAAGTAGGGATCGAAGGGCTTGAACATAGGAGGTAAACTTCAACCTAAGAGATGATATCGTGATCTTTACTTCCTTTGGATATCAAAAATATACATTTCCTAAAGTAAATTATCAATGGAAAAAAATCAATCATAATAATTAATTGGATTATGAAGAAGAAAATGAAAACCGATTATTCTAAGGGAAGGAAGAAAATTATGTTTGTATTTTTAGTTAAATTTGTCACTTTTTGACTTTCATGTGATATAACATGAGATTGAAGATCTCAACAAAAGAAAACTAAATTGGGATCTACAATCGAAGATTTAATTAACTAAGAGATGTATTAATCAAAAACGAAGTGCTTCCAATTAAGGATATTGTAGTTAATTGCATATATAATAAAAACTAAATTAGTATCAAATGAGATGAATTTATTAGAATATATGAGATCTAAGGCAGTTCTTATCTATAATATTTATAAATTTATGTAGTTAGGTTGATTTTTATGTTGATATGTAAATTATTTTTTAAGTAGGCTATCTATTTATAGCGTGAAATAAAAGAATAAGTATGTAAAGTCCTATATCAAACTTATACAAATAAATAAATAAATAAATATATATATATATATATATATATATATATATATATATATATATACATATGGGAGGGTTCAAATGAAAATCACATTTTTTGTGAAAACTTTAGGAACCAATTTCAGCCACTCATTTTTTATCACATGCAAATCACATGCCATTTTCCAATTTTTTTAAATGTTCGTAACTTTTTTTCACGACATCATTTTTTCAAAAAAAATTCACCATAAAATTAGTATTTTTTATCTTTCCAACGCCTACCATATTGATATAATTTTCTAAAAAAAATCATACATCCGTTGTTTACATATGTGTAAATCTAGTTATACACATGTATAGTACTGGATTTACACATGAGTAAATCCGATATTACACATGTGTAAAACGAATTTCGTTAAAAAAACGAGAATTTTTTTTATTTTTTATAATTTTTTTATATTTTTTTATGAAAGAGGGAAAGTTGGAGAACATTTTTGTGTTTTTATTTTTTTATTTTTATGCTATTTTTTGATTTATAAATTTTTTAAATATGTTTTTGTTAATTACAATTTTGCCATTGAGAACTAATGGTTGAGATTAGTTCCTAAGTTCTCAAAAAAGCTAGTTTTTATTTAATCCCTCCCCTATATATATATATATATATATATATAGATATCTATGAATTTGTTCAGAGCTTTGCATTATTATTTTGACTACATTAATTCATATTTTTACATTTTTAACTTGAGAGTTTTTATAACGATTTTTTTCAAATTTATGATTTTCAAACAAGTTTTTAACATGAATTTATATTAACACAAACTATTCTTAATTCATATTTAAATGCATTTCGTAGTCGTATAGTACAATGCATATCTGTTTGAATGTTATATCTCTCAGTCTGATAAAACAACATCATTAAAAAGCTTAATTTCCATATTTAGGCTACAAAAGCTCTAATTAAACACACAACGCTGTATTAACTTTTAGACACTGTTAATAGGTTTGCTATAGCATATATTTTATTAAATACGGGTGTTATTATACATGTATCTATTATCTTTTTTAAATCAATATATTTTAAAAAATATTAGAGAAAAATAAAATATGTTTATATATAAATATATATTAAGTTTACAAACTGCTTTAATTAAGGACTAGTATTATCATGCTTGCTGTAAAGTACGATTATTATTGTTGTTGGTTATTAGAAATAGTAGCTATCACTTGACTAACACTTTTAAATAAAGTTCATTTCTGGATGAAATACAATATGAATTTAACTAGTTAGGGTAAGTTGAGTTTACGATCGTTACATATACATAGCGAGTTTGTTAATCGTGTTTTACCTACAGTTTAAATACTAGAATATATAATTATTGACATATTATTATCATCATCTTATTATTTTGTAATTTAATTACCCCTTTATATTTTGAGGTTAATTTTTATTTATCAATATATAAAACACGATTATGTATTTAGTATTATAGACCAACTTTAATTTGACTTGACCATTTTAAGTTAATCCCATGTATGATTGACTCAAGAATCATATATTAACTACATACGCTGATGAAAATTCAAAAGCTTCAATAGCTTAATAACAGTATTATATATGCTTTATTAACCGCATACCACCATCAGGTCGAGTTTAAGTTCAATATGAACGTGTTATACATCTCAAACATGCTAAGAAGTTAACAAGAATAGAATTTTACCTTAATAATTCTACCATTTCCATTGCTTGCTTTAATTTATACGACATCTACGTCTATAGTTTCCTTCATAATAAAATAAATAATAAGAGGAAAAAGAAAGTGAATCTAAAAATATAAAAGAAACTATAATTAATCCCGTGGGTAACGCTGCATGTGATTCTCCCACATCGTTGACCGATCTAACCTTGTATTCTGAACCAACCGTTGACTTTTAACCATCTTACACTCCAAGTAGCACATAGTAAAGTATTGTTATCGGCAAAGCTATCAACATTCCGAATATAACCCTGCAATATATTCAAATTCACACAAATATAAGTATTTCGTAGTGTATAATACGACATCTTATTAAATCAATACTAAAATTTGTTCTCCTTACGCTGTACTCAGAATATCTGCATGCACGTTGTACTCCTTTGCAAACACAAACGGCACGATTCCTTGAGGTAAAGCCGCCTACAGGTTAAAATTAATAAACTTAGTGAAGGTTCTAGTACTTTCAACGATAGTTTTGTTACTACAAAATCGTATTATGTCAGAAAACCTTGCCAATGCTAGATTTTTACACATTAATAAAAAAAACTGAATTTTAATAATCCAAACTCTGTACTAATTAAAACATAACAATCATACTAATAGTTTGAGTTGATATTTTCAACTTTCACTTTTATTATGAAGGTCAATTTTAATCACATGCATATTTTTATATACTTACATGTGATTTCCAACTGATTTCACTCATTGATAATTGTGAACGAAATTCAAAATTATACAAGTGGAATCTAGTGGCTGTCAAGCGTAAATATATGAAGATTGTGCTACAGGGATCGAGAATGATAAGGAAAGTGAAAATTAGAACCGTCATTGATCAAAATACTAGTATGAATCATTATTATTCAATAGGTAATATAACTGGTTTAGACTACTAAAATCCAATCTGACAATATATTATGAAAGACGACCCGACCCGGTTAATTTCTAGCAGCATGCATATTTAATACCTGAACAATAGCAACATGAAGGAGAACACCCCTGAGTCCGATGGCGATAGAGGTAGCAGCCATGACAGCAGGACCTGTTAAGAACCTTACTGCCATCGAAAATGTCGCCACACGTTGCCCACATGCTATTATTTTTGGCTGTAATGCCATGAATAACCCTGTACACATACATTGAATATATATGCACCAACAATAATAATTGATTATCACGAATCATTCTATAATACAAGTTATTAATGCAATGTTTAAATTATTATTACGTACCTAGACTGAACATAGCCATTCCCAGACCTGCGTCGGATAATATTGAGATCGACCCACTTACAATCGTTGGCATTTGAATGTCCCATCTGTAAATTACGGTAAATTAATGCAATTATTAATGCATAATGTGTATTTTATCATTAGGAATATTTTGGATTTGTAGATTGTGTAAAGAAAATTTAACAGCTTTTAATAATGTTTTTTAAAAGTATTTTGGTTTGTAGAGAGTTAATTAGTAGTGAATTCTAAAAAAAATCTGACGATGAATGTTTGAAATCACGATCAAATTCTTTTAGAGTTCGCTGCTAGAAGCAGAAAAAACATCTTGGAATAATTCTATTATGTTTTTCTAGATCACATAAAAATCTAAAAATAATTCTATTATTGGTAGATTTAGTTTGGGATCAGTCTAGATCGAACCTGAATGAAACTAGAGACCAGATGAGACCCAAGAGGCTCGAATAAGTATTCGGGTTTCGAATCAGTTTTCTCCAAACCATTATGAGGATGAGCCTTGTCATGACACTAGCTGGTGGCATCCGGTGGCTCTTGTTTTCGGGTTCTTCATTTCCTAGTTTCTTGAATGGGGATCCATTTATTTGTAGTTTCGGCTCTTCGATGTCGATCTCCTTTTGTTCACCATATGTTTTGGTCATCGGACTCAAGTTTTCTGTAACAAAATGGTGAGTATTTGGTTTTTTATTTTCATATCATAAAACTAAAGTTTATACAAAAAGGTCAATGATTAGAAGGTTCATTTAACCTGGTGTGTGTACGGCTTTAGAAGGATCAATGGCTCCAAACTCTGCAGCAGCTTTATTAATTGCATGTTTCATGTTACCTTCAGAAACAGGAGATGCACTTGAGCTCCATACAAACATATGAAGCTCTTTATTGTTGCTGGGAGGTGGTGTCACGCCGCTCACACCACCTCCACCTCCACCGCCTTCTAATTTCTTCTTTATGCCGCCACTACCGGCGGCACTGGTGGATGCTAATGAAAAGGTAGGGTTTGGAATTGGCGGTGGGTAAGAACAAACTAAAGAATTATTGTTGTTGTTATTGTTATTGTTATTGAACAACTCTCCGCTCATACTCCTCCCTCCTGTTCTTTTCTTCCCTATCCTCAACATTTCTTCTTCAAAATTCGACGTTCTCGGTGTCGGTCCCTTTGACGACTGCATCGAGAAAACATCACCACCTCCGAAACTACTGGTGTACCCGTGTTTAGGGCTTCCGGTTTTGCTTCCTGCTTTACTGAACATGGCGTAAAAATCTGATTGGTTGAAGCTAGAGGCCCTGGGTGTCGGGCCTCTAGAAGATTGAACAGAGTAGATCTCTACTCCAGTCAAATTTGATGCCCTTGGGGTCATACCGGTAATATTATGAGACTTGTTGTAAGAAGATATAACAGATCTTGATGACGCAGTTGAAGATCTCCGCACCACCACGTGAAGCTTCCCGTCGTCTCCTATCTCGGCGTCAGTCTGCAAAGGCTCACGACCGTTTAAGGAGACAACATCAGACTCCACATGAAAAGATGTGATGGAACCAGCAGTTTCTGGAAACTGCTCAGTTATGAGGAGCTTTGCTCCTCTATACTCAAACATAAACAGCATGAGCGTGTACCAGATCACGCTCTGCAAAACCACAATCTGGACCATAAGGGATCCCGAGAAATCTCCATACATAGCCTTAAGCAACGGGATCCCCATCACCAAAGTGTTGGGGAGCGTTGAGAGGGAGAACAACGTGATCATCCACTCGAGGCTCCCGTTCTTACTGAGCCATTGCCATATGAACAAAGCCCCAAGTATAACAATCTTTTGAAGGGAATCCGCCGCGATGAAGTGGTAGTTCATTTCGTATGGATTGTTTGAAGATATGAAGTGGAAGGAGAGAAGGGGGACAGCAAAAACCGCGACAAAGCGGTTAATGCCAGAGCATTGGTCCGGGGTGAAGATTTTCCACCAGCGGACCGAGCCATAAGCTAGAATCATGGCAACATAGAGTGGCACTATGGCTGCTAGAACAACATAAATGTCCTTTCCTGTGATCATTGTGCTTTTGCAACATGTACACAAAGAATCACACAGCCACAAGAACACACACACACACAGAGGTTGATGGTGGTGATGGAGGAGGTGGTGGGAGGAGGGAGGAGGAAGATGCAGTATGAAGGGTTGTAAAAAATATGCTGGTGATGGATGGATATAGATCCTTATGTATTGGAACTCATGAATAAGGGCAATAAATGGAACTTGCCTAAGGAATCTTGTGTAGCTATAGTTTATTTAATATTATAAGATTTCAATTAGTAATTTTTTCAACCTGTAGAATCAATAATTCATATAATATCAATGGTCATTGAGCTTTGTTTAATTTATGGCAAATATAATTAACCGATTAGGTTTTATATTTTAGTTACTAGTGTGTGATATACTTGCACGGTGCGACGCAACATGGCCGGGTATAAAAGATTTGTAAATCTTTGATTTATTCTTCTTAGTGTGCAAACCAGGATTTAGTAACTGGATCAGACTGACTGGTTAAACTAACTTAATAACGAGCTGCTAGTGTGTTTGGTTTAAAATACCAAAAAGACTTTTATCAATTTGGTCTTTAAGTTTAATGACATACAAAAAAGTAAGTGCATGAAATACAACTCTTTTGATTTTAGGTAAAAGGGCTATTGCTTTGATTTTTTTACACAACCTATGTGAGATATATAACCTATGTGAGATATATAGGAATATTTTCAATAGTTTTGGTTTAGGATAAAATTATAATGTAATATGGATTTATACATCAACACTTCATCAACACTTCTACATGATATAACATCATAGGTATTAAATGTCTTAAACTTGAGGAATCTACAAATTGCACATTTCGAACCACACATTTTAAAAAATGATTTAATGAAGAACCGCTAGTGCCACTACTCCGGTTACCATGCATTCGGTCAGCTTTAATTAAACCAGTTGGTTGATCCAAATCAGGATCAAACCGAAATATATGAACCCGAGTTAAACGAGAGCTTTAAAATTTAATTTTCATGAATAAAAAATGGTGAAAAATCAAGCTTCTATTTACCATGAAAAAATAGTACACAACACCACACAACAAGCGTAAATGTGTTCATCAACTGTAAAAAGTGTTGAACCTTTCTTGGCTTTTCTACTTGGCCGATGTGAGATAAAAAAAATTTAGTTGACAAAAGGACATTATTGTAATTGGGATGTGATTCGTTTATATAACAACAATTATAAGAACTGTCTTAAAATTAAATTGAAATTATTGATATTATCAAATTATTCATCTCAAATGATTTATAAGATACTATAAATAATTTGTTAATAAATAAAAAATCCAAAACGTGAAAGGTTTTATCTCATGTCAATCTATCATCTTAGATTACAACTAAAAAAGATTTTGTGACCAGCTATTTTATATATCTGACTTGTGAATGTAACACAAATAAAGTAATAAGCATAGGTGTATAATGCATTGATCAACCTTATCTTCTTATCTTCTTATTCTAATAAAATTAGTCCCCGTGTGATACACGAATTAAAAAAATAAAATATTAATTAATTATTAATAAAATTTATGTATTATAAAATCATGCTTGAAGATAAAATATAATTATAAGTACATATAAATAGCTAATTTAAGTAAATAAACAATAATTTATTTTTCTTAAATTGTTATTTTATCAAAAAAATGTCGGTTTTAAATATATTGTTATAAGAAAATTGTTTTTTTAATTTTGTTGTATTTTTTATTTTATAATTTTTTTATTTTTAAAAAAGTGTGTTTTTAATAGGTTTTTAATTTATTAAATTATATATTTTTTAATTTGAAAATTGTATGGGTAATATTATTAGTAATTAATATTATTATTAATAATATAAAGAAATAAAAAAGTAAGTATAATAAAATATACAATAGTTTTATGCTTATTTTAGTTTTTTATAGATAGATAGATATGCTAAACACTCATTAAATAACGGATTAAATTTTAATGAAAAATATATATGTAAAATAAAATGAATAGTTACTATATAATATTTTAATGTAAAATATAATTAAAATTATATATAGGTAATAGTTCAAGAAATAAAACAATTATATAATCTTTTAACTCTCTTATGTAAATAGTTTTATTTTTAAACATTTTTTTTAAGATTTTTTATAATTTTTTTACAAAAATCTTGTTTTAAAAAAATATGATTTGTAATTAATTTGGTTGTTTTAATAAAAATGTTTTAAAATATTTCACTTGTTTATAAATTTTTTAAAAACAAAACGATTTTAAAATATTTTGTTTAAAAAATGTTTAATGTTTTAGAAAATTTCATATTATATAAAGCTTTAGTTTTTTTATTTAGATCTTAATTAAAAGATGTTATTTTTAATTTCCTTCATAAAAACTATTCTAAAAAAGATAGTTTGATTTTTTTAAAAATCTATAAGATACAAAAACATAGTAATTAATAAGAGAAAGAAATTTATATGAGTGTTTAAATTAATATAATACTCTTTTGGAGGGAAATTGATGTAAAAATGTCTAGAAAAAGACAAGTGACAAAACATAGACTAAAAAAATAATAAGTGACAAAAAAACTTGTTTTATTAGAGTTTATAGATTATACATATTGAGATAACACGTGTCAATATCACAATCATTCTTATCAAAAATTTTCTGTCTCTCTCTCCTACTAAATAAATATCATAATTATTAACAATATTACTTAACTCTTTTTTAATTTAATAAATTAAGAAAACTATTTATTCATCAATGTTATTTCTAATTATGGAAAAAAAATTAAAAATAAATTTTTTAAAATTTGATATAACTTTTTTTTACTTATAGTCATTTCTTATATATAATTTCAGTCATATCTTATTTTAAAATATTATTGTATAATTAATAAATTTTATTATATTAATATTTTGTTTATTCAATCGTGTTACACAAGGTTTTACTATAGCTAGTACAATAATATGGATAGGTGCATGTCTACATTTGTGAATTGTTTATTTGTACAGGTTGGTAATTGAAAAAAAAATATATTCCTATGTTTTTTAAATTAATTTTCTACTTTTATAAAAAAATAAGTATTGAAGACACGTGCAATCATCACATTATTTCTTATCATAATTTTTTCTTTTCTATTAAATGTTTACATTAATTACTTTAATAGTTTTTAAATCTTTTTAGATCTAAAATAAGTTAATAAATACTTGCGTGTGAATATATACACACGTACATGTATATCCAACGATTGTATATATATGTAAAAGCAAATCCACATCAGTTCATCTTAGTAAAGTGATTTTTAAATGCTTAATTAATTGTTATCGTTTTGATGTATGTATGAGCATTCCTATGAGTATGTATATCAGTATATATATGGAGGGATTAAATATGATAGCAAATTGGTCACGTGGGCTGGCGGACAGCCATGCAGAAACTGCATGTCATACGCGTTTGCGCTGACAAAAAGAACGTTGAATGCATAAATAACTGGAATTTCAACTAAACATTATAATAAACTAATGTTATTAGTTGATCTTAGTGATCTTCAAAGCCAATAATCAATAATGTAATAGTTAATTACATCTAAAATCTAATATATTTATTGTAACAAATTGATGGAATTATTCTTAATACTTTCATCTAAAGAACTAAACAATAACAACATTATTGAAGATCTAAAATTTTAATTCCAAACAAGTTAACGTTATAATTAATTAAGGACAGGATCACGAGATAACCAATGTTAAAATTAAAAAAAGAAATGGTGTTAGCACTGGAGCAGACATCGCCACAAACCCCAAATCCATGTGGGTGACTTGCACTGACTCACGTACAATTAAAAAAGAACCATGTAACATGTCTTGTTTTAAATTATATAGATCCTTAATTAAGAACCTGATGAAATACAAGGAACGTGAATCGGTTTACTTCTTAATCGTTAATAAATGAATTTAAGCCGGCCCGTGCGATGTGCGTGTTTGCAAACTTTGTTACATGCATTGTAGCGGTGGCATTGTTGGTTAAATACACAAATATTAAATGTATTATGATGATCGGAACGTTACCAATTTCTTCGGTCGAAAACGGTCACAACCTCATTCTTCACGGAAACAACATGTTGTGATCATCAATCGATATAACATACAATACACAAAAATATCCAATTTTGAATACAATTTTATTTATATGTGAGAAAAAATGATAACAAAACCACTAATTATTATATATATTAAAAATGCACCGAGTCTGCTACGGTAACATTTTTATAAATACACCTTGGCTTCATATTTCTTCCTTCTTTTAGACGAGAAACTTTCATTAGTTTAGTAGGGGAGGCTTTAAGTTTTCCAAACTGGCTTTAGTTGTGTTTAAAATTTGATAAATAATGTTTATAAATTATATAATTTGACCATTAGGTTAGCGTTTTGAACATCTTTGCTGCAATAGTTTTTTGTGAAGTTTTGATTTTGGCCATTAGACTTTGTAAGTTTGTATTTGAGCACCTTAGTGCGGGTAAAAACGACTAAACTTCCATAGCATGATCCAGGTGAATAGCTTTCGTTTGTTTTTTATTAATGATATGTGTGTCCAACTTTAATTTTTTGTCAACCTTCTTATATGATTACTTTTTGAAAATGAAGTTATATAAAACTCGAGTATTTTTTTAGTATCGTAGGCTATATGGAGTGTGGTTATGGTGGTAGTGTCATGACGAAATAAACAAATTATGAGGGAACATCTTTGTTGTTGGTATTTATGTTATCGGAACCTTTATCTGTATTTACTTTTACGTGTTAAAATTAGTTGAACCGATAATGACTGCAATTAGACCACGTAGCATGAGAAAAACAATTAAAGTCTCGCTGGGAAGCGTGATTGCAAAATCCTAGCTATAGTTAAAAAATAAAATAACATATGAAATTTATCTGAGAAAAATCAAATTATTAAAATTATTAGTAGGTTAAAATGTATAATATATATAGCAAGTTGAAACATTAGAAATTTAAGATTCTAAATTATATATTTTTTGAGGTTTACATTGTAAAAGTTAGTTTTTTAGAGGTTAAAATCGTAAATTTAGTTTTCATCGGTGGTAATGTTGCTATTTGTGATATTATATTATTACCATATTTTCTAAGGTAAGTAGCAAATGCCACCGACCAGAAAAACTCTTTTAAAAAACTTTTATTGTTTTTTCTCTTATATTTTTTTTAAAATTTTTAAAAATATCACTTTTACCCTCTCCCTCTTAAGTTTTTAAAGTTCCATCTACATTAGGACATACTCAAAAATGACCAGGCTCAAATATAAAATGTTTTCGTTCCTAAACTAAAATACGTATTAAAACTGTCTACGTTTTGACGTAAATTTTGTTCAGATTTTAATTGAGTCAAATATAAAAGTTTCGGCGTAAGTTTTGTTTGGAAATGTGCCAAATCAAATCGTTTACTCTACGTTTCGACTATTTTTTGGGAAAAAAGTCGGGTAAAATTATACATTTTCATTTAACGGTATAAATTCGAGTCACTATATGTATTGAATTAAAATTTAGTTCGGAAACAAGTCGTGTCGATTTAATTTATATATTATCACACTGCGTACCATCCCGTGGCAATGCACACCGGACAAAATAACTAGTTATAAATATTTTTTAAGATAAATTTATGTATCTTTGAATATGATTCGATGTGAAAACATAACTTATATAGATCTGAGCTGAAAGCTTAACAGTGTATTGAAATCGGCTTTTAAGTTAATAAAAAAGCTTATTATCATTGTTAAAGTTAGAAGTCACGTGTAGACAAATTTACCTAAATGAAATAGTACACATTATAGTTGTGTTGAAAATATTAATACTAGCTTGCATAGTGGCATACAAAAATAACGGAAAGAATTTGTTGCACCCCTAGGCACAAATTATCCTTGTACCGGTTGTCGGTTTTACGATCACCTACCTTCAATGAGAAAATAGGGGTTGGACCAACTGGGGTATTATCACAGGGGTGGGTGGAGTATCCGCTTGAGGATGAGGCTTCCAAGCGACCAAAAAATAAATAACCACTAAAGAGGATAGAGTAAGACCTAACTAAAAATTATTTCATAAAATGAAAATAATGAATGTCCGAATCGATGTCAATGGAGCCCTCGTGATTGCCCCAAAGGAGGAGAATAGGCAGGAAAGATAGGATTGAAACCCTTGAGATTTTTGACACCCAAGAAAAGTTATTATCATTGTATAAAGAAAACCTACTTGCAACAATAGGAAAGGTCATTTAACATAAAAACAGACAAATGCACCCTTTGAAATTTTTACTAATAGCAGAGCTATTGTTTAAAGGTTTTTCTTTAATGACTATAACAGTATTATTGGTAGGGTTTAGGGAGGGTTATGAAAACAAATATTACTTCTATCCTAAAAGATAAAATAATTACTCTTACTAATATTTAGCGCAATAACTTCTTTTCTTCATGCATAATATATAATAGTATATTATAGTATAGTAATCCGGATAACATAAAATATAGCTATGATTCTATAGCTAAGAGAATCAAAGCAAACAAGCTACAAGGGTACTAATTTTGAAAGGTGTAAACCACAACTAAAACAAAGTAATAAGTAAACTATACCATAAAAGAGCAAACAATCATATAGTAGCTAAACTAGAAGAAATACAAATACATAGAAAGGACACATGCATTAACACCTATGCAAGTACCTATAGACTAGCTTCTTACAAAAAGACAATGCTAAGGCAATTCTAAAGCAAATAGATATATGAAAAAACTAAGGCTTAAAGATATATTTAATGCAATTTAAACTCTCAGAAAACATCATACCCTAATATGTCTGCAAGAGCTCCTCTGATCGTGTCCTTAATGTTTTGCCATTAAATTCTATCATGTTTAATATGCTTATCTCATACCAGTCTGTGTTTGCGTCTGCTCCTTCTCCCCTTCATAATGAGTTTTTTCTTGGTTCGTACTAGTGTGATCATTTGTCTTCTCTTCACATCCTAAAACCATCTCAATCTCTCATTCTATCTTATTTGAGATACATGTCATCCCTTGTTTCTCCTGAAAAACTTAATTTATTATTGGGTCCATCCCTCACAGGCATATACAACTACTCAAGCATTCTTATATTTGCTACCTTCAACTTTTGCACACTTGTGTTGGTCATCAACCGGTTACATATAACATAACCAATTAAACTATAATCTTATAAAATTTTCATTTAATCCTACTATGAACCTTTTGTCACGCAATACACTTTCATAAGAAAATTGTATGTAATGAATAAGCAAATTCAACAAGCCCCCACTCAAATAGATCAATAACTAGTTTATGAATAACTATAAGTAGATTCATGGTGCTACAAAATCGAATGAAAATGTCTATCAACTCTTAATATAAAAGTCATTGTATGGAGTATGTCAACCCCATAGACGCAAACGTCAAAGACAGATGGAGGACAGAGCCAACATGGAGGTTAGAGAGTGTGTGAGACAAACCGTTGTTCATAGGTTATGTTTTCATGTCTTGTGGGGTGTAAATTGATATCAAAACAAATGTATCGATTGCAAAACAACACCAAATATTAATACAAGAACAATTAAGAGAACCCAAATCTGACAAGGTGTCAAGATTAAGATGAGAACAAGTGAGAATAAAATCAAGACAATACTAAGAAATCTACACAAAGATTGTACATTTTCACAAAGACTATAATGAGAAAAAATGAAGAGCAATTGAACTTCTGCAATCAAGGAACCAAATGAGAGAATATGAGAGAAGATAAAGAGCATGTGTTGATAAATTAGGAACCCTAGATGCCTTTAAATAGGTAGAAACTTTAGCCTGGAACAGAAACAACCATCCAATCTCTTAGAAACGGCAAATCAGCTCTCAAAGATGGCAAGAATAACCATAAAGCCCCTCCAACATAAGAACCTGCAGAACATTAACCCAGGACTACGATAAAATTGAAATAACCAAGATAACCATTTAGATTTGAAAGATAAACAACATACTTTAAAATCTCTCCTCAAATCAAATGGTAAACATGTCATTCAACCTAAGCTCTTTGGAAAAAACCGGTGCTGACTGACATCAAGACCTTTAGTAAAACTATTAACCTTTTGAAAGACAAATTTGATGCCCAAAATTTATATGATTTTCTTAGAAACTTTTTCCCAAAGAAAATCTAAATCCAATTCGAAATGTTTTTTTCTTTCATGAAAAAGTTGGTTGGCTGTTATAGTAATAGCAACATTATTGTCACAGAAAACTTGAATAGGGAGATTAATCTTGATACCTAATTCTAATAATACATTTTGAATTCACATGATTTCACACATGACCGAGCATAAAGCTGTCACATCCTCAAAATCCACAGGCGGTATTCTACAGCGAGGCACATGACAAACTAGGATCTCAAACTTTCACACCCTCAAAATCCATAGGCGGGGTTCTACCGCGAGGCGCATGACAAACCAGGATCTCAGACACAGTTATATCAAACGATACTATATGCATTTTAAAATAACCATTTTACCTTAAATCAGAGTAAAACATAGTTTTAAATGTAATTATTGCGGAAGCGTAAATGATTGAAAAACCATAAGTAATAAATGCGCAAAACAAAGCGCTCAATGGAAAATTAATAAATGTAAATGAACTTGCATTCAAATGATAAAGATGATGCATGAACCTCAAATATGCAACCCTAGCTCTAAGCGTGCCTGCAACCTAAGAAAACATGCTAAAGTGTGTCAACACAAGGTTGGTGAGTTCACAGGTTTAAATAAGTAAATATGTTTGAAATTTTGCTTGGTAGAAGTAAACAAAGGTATGCCATAGATAGCTAGCCTATATATCGGGTTACTTAGCATTTCGAACCGAAGCTGACTGTTTGTGAGTTGTTTTGCCTTTCGCTATTCTTATCACAGAACAATGGCAAATGTCTAGGTCAATTAAACACCCGTTCAACCTCCAGTCGAGTTAGTGCGACTAACGCGGGTGGGATTTGTCAAACCCATTAATACTACTCAAAATTACCTCTCTATACCGTTATTAATGGTTTGAGTGTGTAAGGACTTAGGTGATAATGTTTGCACTATAGTAAGATGCGATATACCAATAATACTAAAACTAAATAGAGATAGTTTGCATGCCCCCCCTAAAAAGGAAAGTAAGTAAAAGTAGGGCCATGAATACTCACCTTAGATGCGTAGCAAAAACATGAAGTGTAAAAGCCAAATGTTAATAGTTACCTAACAAATGTAGGTCCATGAGTGTATGTACATTATGGTCAAGATGAACCTCGTTGTATCCAAAAAAACGTAACTGTTAGCGTGTTCGAGAATTGTTTGACATGTTTAACCAAGTTGATTTTTGACCAAAGTTTATTTTTGTTGACCAAAGTTGACCGTACTGACCCGAAGACCCGTTAGTGACTCAAATAAGTAAAAAAATATTTATTCATGCTCAAATATCTCAAATAATGATCCATATAAAGTTTCATGTCAAAAATCTATTTTTGGAAAGTTTTTATTTTTGAAAATTATGAATTCGTTACACATGTGCAATCCGTTTAAAGATTATGAATCAAACCACCACAACCATCTCAATTATACATGTAACAATCCAACAATCATACACAACATGTTAACATAACCTAGAAACTTCATCATGCCCAAACTTTCCTAAATTAAAAACGTAAGAACACAAGTTGTAGAATTTCATCCAAATTTCCTAGCATGTTCCTATGATCATTTAAATATCAATCACATAACCATAGAATGTTTTTAACATATCATACTCATCATATAACACATCGGGACACAAAATTTTTCATAAATAGCAAGCATGTTCTTATGAAGTGTTTTCCACAATTCAATTATTCCCAATTCATCCTTATGTTCTAAACATCATATAACAATCATCAAAACTAATCAAACATGCATAAATAACCATCTATATACCAAAGTAGCCAAAAAGTTTCCATTATTAGAAAGTACTCAAAAACCAAGCCAAAATCAAAAGTTCAAAACATGACTTCTCATCCATTAACATCAACTAGCATCCTAGAACCGTAAATTCAATCCAATTTTATTAAAATCATACAATTTCTACAAAATCCCCAAATTAAAGTTTCCATTATAACTAAGTCTCGGGCTTTTATCAAAACAACACAATGTCACAAAACCAATCCGTACAAACATCATTATATCAAATACTAATACATAATCAATCATAAATTTCAATCAATTTTGAGTTTTGACTTGTTTGGATAATCTAGGGTTCATGTTCATCATGAATATCAAAGAACATAAAATCAAACATAAAAACTTACTTGAAATGCTTAGATGATGATCCCTAGTACGCGTTTAATGCAAGAAACAATGAAAATCACCACCCATATGCAAGAACAAGATCAAAGAATGTGTGCTTTGTGTATGTGGGTGATTGTTATGAAAACACTAACGGAGAAGGGTAAGGGGATGGCCATATTGTGATTAGGATTAGGGGTTGGGTTTTATACTTTTTTTACAAGAAATGCCCCCGTCTTTTATAAAAATCGTTTTAAAGATACGCGATAGAACTTTTTCTACACCAAAACCATGAAATGCTCACATAACATGAAACAAACATTAATAACATGAAACAAAATTAAATGCATGAATGTATGATCGGAAAATCATGTTTGTGTTGATCAAAATATGACTAGAAAATGTTGGGTGTCACACAAACATAGTCATATCAAACGACACTATATGTGTTTTAAAATAAATGTTTGACCTTAAATCAAAGTAAAAACATAGTTTTAAATGTAATCATTGCATAAGCGTAAACGTTTGAAAAATCATAAGTAATAAATGCGCAAAACAAAGCGCTCAATGGAAAAGTAGAAATGTAAATAAACTTGCATTCAAATGATAAAGATGATGTATGAGCCTCAGATATGAAACCCTAGCCTTAAGCATGTCTGGAACTTGAGAAAACATGCTAAAGTGTGTTAACACAAGGTAGGTAAGTTCAAAAGTTTAAATAAGTAAATATGTTTGAACGTTTGCTTGGTAATAGTAAACAAAGGTATACCATAGGTAGCAAGCCTATATATCAAGTTACTTAGCGTTTCGAACCGAAGCTGACTGTTTGTGAGTTGTTTTGCCTTTCTTCATGTCTTATAATAGAACAATGACAAGTGTCTAGGTCAATTAAACATCCGTTTGACCTTTAATCGAGTTAGTGCGACTAACGCGGGTGGGGTTATCAAACGTAGTAGTACTACTCAAAATTACCTCGATAACCTGTAATTAATAATTCGAGTGTGAAAGGACTTGTGTGATAATGTTTGCACTATAGTAACAAGTGATATACCAATGATAATAAAACCAGATAAATAGAAATAGTTTGCATGCTTCTCCTCCAGAAAAAAAGTAAGTAAAAGTGGGGCTGTAAATACTCACCTTAGATGCCTAGCAAAAACATGAAGTGTAAAAGCTGGAAGCTAATCATTACCTAACAAATTTAGATCTATGAGTTTATATACATTATAACCCCCGTAGTATCCAAACTACGTAACTGTAAGTGTGTTCGAGAAATGTTTGACAAGTTTAACCAAGTTGATTTTTGTTGACAAAGTTGACCGGATAGATTCGACGACCTGTTGGTGACTCAAATAAGTAAAAAAATGTTTATTCATCCTCAAATATCTCAAATAATGATTCACATAAAGTTTCATGTCAGAAATCTATTTTTGAAAAGTATCTATTTTTGGAAAGTATGATGTTGTTACACATGTCCAACCCGTTTAAGGATTATAATGTATAGCACAAAAAACATCTCAAATATACATGTAACATATCGAATAATAATCCACAACATATTAACATAACCTAAAAATTTAATCATGCCTAAACTTTTCTAAATTAAAAATGTAAGAACACAAGTTGCAGAATTTCATTCAAATTTCCTAACATGTTCCTATGATCATTTAAACAATAATCACATCACCATATAATTTTCTACACATATCATACTCATCGTACAACACATTGGAACACAAAAAATATTTCCATAAATAGCAAGCAAATTCTTACGAAGCGTTTTTCAGAATTCAATTATTCCCAATTCAATCTTATGTTCTAAACATCATATAACAATCATCACAACTAATCAAACATGCATAAATCACCCTCTATATACCAAAGTAGCCAAAAAGTTTCCATTATTGGAAGGTACTAAAAAACCTAGCCAAAACCAAAAGTTCAAAACATGACTTTTCATCCATTAACATCAACTAACATCCTAGAACCATAAATTCAATCCAATTTCATTAAAATCATACAATTTCTACAAAATCCCCAAATTAAAGTTTCCATTATAACTAAGTCTCGGGCTTTTATCAAAACAACACAATGTCACAAAACCAATCCGTACAAACATCATTATATCAAATACTAATACATATCAATCATAAATTTCAATCAATTTTGAGTTTTGACTTGTTTGGATAATCTAGGGTTCATGTTCATCATGAATATCAAAGAACATAAAATCAAACATAAAAACTTACTTGAAATGCTTAGATGATGATCCCTAGTACGCGTTTAATGCAAGAAACAATGAAAATCACCACCCATATGCAAGAACAAGATCAAAGAATGTGTGCTTTGTGTATGTGGGTGATTGTTATGAAAACACTAACGGAGAAGGGTAAGGGGATGGCCATATTGTGATTAGGATTAGGGGTTGGGTTTTATACTTTTTTTACAAGAAATGCCCCCGTCTTTTATAAAAATCGTTTTAAAGATACGCGATAGAACTTTTTCTACACCAAAACCATGAAATGCTCACATAACATGAAACAAACATTAATAACATGAAACAAAATTAAATGCATGAATGTATGATCGGAAAATCATGTTTGTGTTGATCAAAATATGACTAGAAAATGTTGGGTGTCACACAAACATAGTCATATCAAACGACACTATATGTGTTTTAAAATAAATGTTTGACCTTAAATCAAAGTAAAAACATAGTTTTAAATGTAATCATTGCATAAGCGTAAACGTTTGAAAAATCATAAGTAATAAATGCGCAAAACAAAGCGCTCAATGGAAAAGTAGAAATGTAAATAAACTTGCATTCAAATGATAAAGATGATGTATGAGCCTCAGATATGAAACCCTAGCCTTAAGCATGTCTGGAACTTGAGAAAACATGCTAAAGTGTGTTAACACAAGGTAGGTAAGTTCAAAAGTTTAAATAAGTAAATATGTTTGAACGTTTGCTTGGTAATAGTAAACAAAGGTATACCATAGGTAGCAAGCCTATATATCAAGTTACTTAGCGTTTCGAACCGAAGCTGACTGTTTGTGAGTTGTTTTGCCTTTCTTCATGTCTTATAATAGAACAATGACAAGTGTCTAGGTCAATTAAACATCCGTTTGACCTTTAATCGAGTTAGTGCGACTAACGCGGGTGGGGTTTATCAAACGTAGTAGTACTACTCAAAATTACCTCGATAACCTGTAATTAATAATTCGAGTGTGAAAGGACTTGTGTGATAATGTTTGCACTATAGTAACAAGTGATATACCAATGATAATAAAACCAGATAAATAGAAATAGTTTGCATGCTTCTCCTCCAGAAAAAAAGTAAGTAAAAGTGGGGCTGTAAATACTCACCTTAGATGCCTAGCAAAAACATGAAGTGTAAAAGCTGGAAGCTAATCATTACCTAACAAATTTAGATCTATGAGTTTATATACATTATAACCCCCGTAGTATCCAAACTACGTAACTGTAAGTGTGTTCGAGAAATGTTTGACAAGTTTAACCAAGTTGATTTTTGTTGACAAAGTTGACCGGATAGATTCGACGACCTGTTGGTGACTCAAATAAGTAAAAAAATGTTTATTCATCCTCAAATATCTCAAATAATGATTCACATAAAGTTTCATGTCAGAAATCTATTTTTGAAAAGTATCTATTTTTGGAAAGTATGATGTTGTTACACATGTCCAACCCGTTTAAGGATTATAATGTATAGCACAAAAAACATCTCAAATATACATGTAACATATCGAATAATAATCCACAACATATTAACATAACCTAAAAATTTAATCATGCCTAAACTTTTCTAAATTAAAAATGTAAGAACACAAGTTGCAGAATTTCATTCAAATTTCCTAACATGTTCCTATGATCATTTAAACAATAATCACATCACCATATAATTTTCTACACATATCATACTCATCGTACAACACATTGGAACACAAAAAATATTTCCATAAATAGCAAGCAAATTCTTACGAAGCGTTTTTCAGAATTCAATTATTCCCAATTCAATCTTATGTTCTAAACATCATATAACAATCATCACAACTAATCAAACATGCATAAATCACCCTCTATATACCAAAGTAGCCAAAAAGTTTCCATTATTGGAAGGTACTAAAAAACCTAGCCAAAACCAAAAGTTCAAAACATGACTTTTCATCCATTAACATCAACTAACATCCTAGAACCATAAATTCAATCCAATTTCATTAAAATCATACAATTTCTACAAAATCCCCAAACTAAAGCTTGCATTATAAGTGTGTCTCGGGTTTTAATCAAAACAATACAATTTCACAAAACCAATATGTACAAACATCATTATATCGAATACTAACACATAATCAATCATCAATTTTAATCAACTTCGAGTTTTGATTTGTGTTTGGATATCTAGGGTTCATGTTCATCATGATAATCAAAGAATATGAAATTTAACATTAAACTTACTTGAAATGCTTAGATGATGATCCCTAATACGTGTTTGATGTAAGAAACGATGAAAATCACCACTAATATGCAAGAACATGATCAAAGAAAGGCCTCCTTAGTGTGTGTGTGTTTTGCTGCGAAAAATATGATGGGAAGGGAAGGGGACGGCCAAGTGATGATTAGGGTTGAGGGGTTGGATTTTATACTTTCTTTTACAAGAAATATCCCCGTCTTTTATAAAAATCGTTTTAAAGCTACGCGATTGAACTTATTCTACACCGAAACCACCAAATGCTCACATAACATCAAACACACATTAATAACATGAAATTATATTTATTTTTCTAGTTCAACATTATTTATATATTAATTAGGTGTTAAAAGCCAATAATACACGAAAATGTGTAAATGCCAGAAAATTCTCAATTTTCACAACAAAGCTACATAATTAATCACATAGTCACATAGTACATAATTTCACACCAATTATGATTTTTTGAAAACCATTTGACAAACCACCAATGTTTGGGGAAAGATGGTTGTACGATTCAGCAATTCTTCTAATTAACGTTACGTGAAAGGTTCGTGAATGTTTGTGCACTAAAAGACGCATTTAAGTAAACTACATTAAATGCATGAATGTATGATCGAAAAACCATATTTGTGTTGATTAAAAAGTGACCGGAAAATACCGGGTGTCAGAAAAGCTCTATATTCAGACTCAGCAGATGAACAAGACACAACAGATTGTTCTTTTACTTTTCTATGAAATAAGGGAATTTCCTACGTAAACACGAAATCCAATGACAGAGTTTCAAGACAGTATACATTTTCCCTAATGAGAATTTACATATGCAAACAACTTTTGATTTTCATCCTTTTTGAGAAAGATGCCATTGCCCGGAGACAACTTCAAATAGCGAAGTAATCTTAGAGCAATTTGAAGATGAGCATTAGTAGGAGAATGCGTAAACTGACTAAGATACTAAACAACATAAGATATGTCGGGGTGGGTTACAGACAGATAATTCAATTTGCCTATAAGTTTATAAAAACTAGTGATGTTTGGCAAAGCTGTGTTATCAGCTTTGGTTTTGGAAGATACAACAAAACTTTGTTCACTTAGGGTGTTGATAGGTTTACACCAGAGTATCCAAACTCAGCTAATAAAGGCAATATTTCCTTTGATTTAGTTAATTTCATGTTTTGAATAAAGAACTTCAATGCCCAAATATATTTAAAAATACCTAGATCTTTAATTTTAAAATATTGACTCAAAAATATTTTTACTTTATTAATCTCGTCCAAATTATTTCCAGTTACAATCATATGATCGACATAAACAAGGACGAGAGAAAAGGTGGAACCACTTGATTTTAGGAACAAGGAGTTATCACATTGACTTTGAACATAACCATAGTCACAAATGACACTAGCTAATTTTTCATATCATTTTCTAGGAGCTTGTTTCAACACATAAAGAGACTTAATTAACTTACACACATGATTTTCAGATTTGGAATAATATCATATAAACATCTTCTGTTATGCTACCATAGAGAAAAGCATTAGTAATATCCAATTGAAAAAGAGACCAGCCATGATTAACAACCATAGTGATAACTGTTCTTAGAGTTATGATTTTTACAATGAGAGAAAAGGTTTCATTGAAGTCTAATCCTTTCCTTTGACTATAACACTTGGCAACTAATCTAGCATTATACCTCTATATTTCTCCATTAGACTTATATTTAATCTTATAAATCCATTTACATCCTATGGATTTCTTACCGGGTGGAAAGTCAACAAGCTCCCAAGTTTTATTTTTGTGATGTGCTTCCATTTCTGAGTTCATTGCTTGAACCCAATTGATATCTTTAACAACTTCATTAAAGGAAGAGGGTCCAACAAATGTATTAAGGCCAAAGACAAAGTTGAATTTTTTTGACAAATGAGAATAATTGACAACCTTTTCTAGACCATATTTCATTTTTTCCTTCTATAATATAATTAGATAACTTTTTTGGAAGAGATGTCTGCCTAGAGGATCTTCTTGGCTCAATAAAAACAAAATTTTGACCTCAGAAGAGTCAATCTCGTCATTAGTACTATCACGATCATCAGCTAAGCCACAATCTAGGTCAGGGAGAGTTAAGGGCTGTTGATTGATAGATTTAGCCTTGCCATTCATCCCATCCAACCCAACAGACAACTAAGAATTAGCACTATCTTTATATGTCACCCTCTCATTATCATCAGGAACATTTTCACTTGAGACATTATGAAAGTCAATTTTGTTAAAGAAATTAGATTGTTCAAATTTCTTTTATAGATCTGAAATAAGTATTATCATTAAGGTTCTTTTTTGAAGGGAAAAATATTTTCATGCAACTTAACATCTTGAGAGAAAAAACAACTTTATTGTCTAAACTCCAAAGCTTATAACCTTTTTTAACATAAGATTATCCAATTAAAACACATTGTTTAGATCGACTTGAAAACTTGTTTGAATTATGTAAAACAGTTGAAAAGCAAAGACGTCCAAAATGTCTCAAGTGATATAGAGAGGGACTAAAGCCAAACATGATCTGGTAAGGACTTTTTCCTAGTAAGACATAAGAGGGGGTCATGTTTATTAGTAAGCAGTAGTTAGAATGAATTCAGACCAATATTTTAAAGGCACACCCCCTTGAAACAATAAGAATCTAGAAACATTAAGAAGATGTTTTTGTTTCCTTTTGACTATACCATTTTGCTAAGGCATATGAGTACAAAATGTTTGATGAATGACACCTTTAGACTCAATAAAAGTTGTTATTTGATGATTGACAAATTCAAATGCATTACCACTTTGAATGATTTTAATTGATTCATCAAACTGGTTTTTTATTAATTGAAAATTTTTGTAATGCACTCATAAATATCATCTTTTGTTTTTATAAGATACACCCATACGGATCTAGAAAAATCATCAATAATTGTTAGAAAATATTTGAAACCCTCTTTACCGGTGACTTTGTAAGGTCCCCACAAGTCAAGATGAACAAGGTCTCCAATATTTTTTGAGACATGATCACTAATTGGAAAGGGAACACGATGTTGCTTGGCCCTATGACATACTTCACAATGAATGGAGCCCTTTTTCTGATATGTTTTAAAAGAGTTTTTACGAGAGATAGAGCTTGATTAGAAGGGTGACCTAACCTAATATGCCACAAATCCACATTAGACATGTTGTTGAAACACATAATCATAGAATTCCTATCCTTCTCAAAAAAAATAAAGACCATCATATTAATTACCAGTCATCGGGATTTTCTTTAACCTCAAATCCTGAATATAACATTTATACTCATCAAATATAACTTCTAGTTGGTTATCTCTAGCTAGTTAAAAAAGATAGGAGATTGAAACAATAATCAGGTTCAACAAATACAGTTTTAACATTATATTATTCACTAGTTTTAAATTTCTAGTTTTTGTAATTTTAGCACATGTCCCATTAGGATGGGTTACACTCATGTTATATTCAGAAACATCTACAAAGTTAATCATATTTTTATCAGTCCTAACCATGTGTTGATTTGCTCTTAAGTCAATCACCCACTCATTTTCAAACCAAGAATTAGCTAAAGATAAATAAGTAAAACTTTAAAAAAATAGTTAGAAACATTAGATTGACCCATTGACTTACCTCATGTTCCATGATTATCTCTTAATTTGTTATTAATCAAACTAATAAGTCTAGCAATTTGCTCTTGTGAAAGAGACAAAGGAAAGGAGGGTGTTGTAGCGGTTTTGGAACCAGATAAGGATGCAGCTATAGAACTCCCAGACTTCTTAGTTTGATTATTGCTTCTTTTCTTGTAATTTGGAGGATAAAAAACAAGCTCATACTATTTATCAACACTATGACCCAAAAAATTGCAATGGGTGCATTTTAGTTTAGGTAAGATCCTCTTCCAACCTTTTTATTATTATTAAACACTTGATTTGGTTTAGAAAAGAATCCTAGATTTTGATTTTTTGTTCTAGAGGAGGATCCACCATTACGGTGATACTTTTCTCTATAAATAATTAAGAGAGCAATTTTGATGGTTAGAACAGGATCCCCGGTAAGAAGACTGGATCTAACAGGTTAATACACATTATCTAGACCCATAAAAAATGCCTAATCTTGATTAAGTTATTAAAATCATTAAACTCTTTAGGTGCATTGCATGTACATGAGGGGAGTTGTATGATAGCATCAAATTGTTTCCATATAATATTAAGCTTATGGTATTACTTAGCAACATATATACCATTTTAAGATAATGAGTTTACTTTTTTTATACAGATTATAAACAACTGAGCCATCAATTTTATCATATGTTTCTTTCAAATCAGTCCATACTTCTGAGGCAAGTTTTGAAAAAACTTGACCTACATACAACTCCTATAAAATAGAGTTTAAGATCCATGAAAGAACCACATAATTACACTTATCCCACTCTTTAGCTAGAATAGGGTCAGTTTTAGATTTTTTCGCATTTGCTATCAATGAAACCCAGTTTATTTTTAACTTCTAAATCTAATTTCATTGAACTTTCCCAGGCGTATAATTTTTAGTACCCTTAAGTTTCATAGCAACAATGGTAAAAGTGCTAATATTGTTGGCATGCAAATATAAAGGGTCACATACATCAAGCTTTCTAATCAGATTCTAGAGACGGTAACATCACTAATAAGACAAGAATTAGCCATCAAGTTAAACAAATAAAATATGAAAAAACAAACAAGCACACATAGGAAGATCAAACAAGAGCCAGAGGCAGGTTTTCACACCTTTAATAAAAGGCATATCAAGGATTAACTCAGGTTGAATATGCAAACACACAGATGAGAATAAAACACACAAGTGATGCACAAAGAGAGAAGATTATATCTAGACACAGTTAAACAAAAAAGAACACAAAAAAAAGGTATGGCTCTCCCTATTTTAAACAAAAACCTACCCGTAACCCAGCCAAACAATATCTAAATAGAAAAATATATAAATAACATATAAAGAAATATAAGAGAAGCATAGGAGAGGAATGATCTCACCTGGGGGAGCCCAGGTTAGGGTGTTACAAATAATAAACTACAATCATGTAACCTTCACTTAGAGTTACATAGATTGAAAGACGATACAACTCTAAGCCTCGAACAAGAGGAAATAAGAAAAACTCAAGATAAACTTAAGAAGCTGGAACGATCATGATAACTCCCTTGATATAATCACCAGGTGTGTGAAATAGGGTTTTATAGAATAAAACCCATGTCACTAACAGATCTAAACACACTCAGAAGAGTCGTTGATGAACTCAGGAACCAAATATCTAGGGTTTTAATGTAAGAGAAACCCTAGAAATCCCAAAGATGAATTAAGAACATAATAAACAGCAGCAAAAAAGCAAGAATACAAGAGTCAATCGCTCTGATAATATGTAAACTGGTATAAAAAATGCATCGATTGCAAAACAACACCAAATCTTAATACATGAACAATCAAGAGAAACCCTAATCTGAGAAGGTGTTAATATTAAGATCAGATTAAGTGAAAATAAAACCAAGACAATGCTAAGGAACCTGCATAAAGATTGTACAGTTTCACCAAGACTATAATGAGAACAAACGAAGACCAATCGAATTTCTGCAATCAAGAAACCAGATGAGAGAATATGAGAGAAGATAAGAGCATGTGTTGATGAAGCAAAAACCCTAGATGCCTTTAAATAGGCAGCAACTTTAGCCTATAACAAGAACAACCCTCTAATTTCTTAGAAACAGCAAAACAACTTTTGAAGATAGCAAGAATAACCATAGAGCCCCTCCAACATAAGAACCTACATAATATTAACCAAAAGTAAAATAAAATAGAAATAACTAAGATAACCATTTAGCTTTGAAAGATAAACAACGTATTCGAATAGGGGGGAAGAAGGGAGGATGTAGGAGAGAGAAGATATCATTCATAGGTTTGTTTGCAATTTTTTAAGGAAATGAGAGAGGAAAAGTGATAGGTTTGTGGGTAAGGAGGTTTATCGGTGAAAAGGAGCAAGGAGATTCGTCTATGTCTTTATCGGGCAGTGATAATGTGACAGAACGAACTATGAAGCCTGCTAGGACTATGTACGTACGGAGTACTAACTGATAATGTGTGAAACCAGATCAAATAGTGCGGAATCCTATTTGCTTGGCGATCCAATCAGTGAGAACGTAGTTATGATCAATCTAACGATTAAAGAAATGTTAAGAACGATTAGAACAAGATCAACTGCAAACTATGAACTTGGAACAGGCTTTCTAGAGTCTCTAGACGGCTAGGGTACGAATATGTGTCAAAAGTCTTGAAGTGTTACTTTTTTCCACGAATTAGGTGGTATTTATAGGTTAGGGTTTTTCAATCGTACGACTGAACCATTAGCATGGTTCAGTCGTGTGACTGAATCATGCGATTGATCCATACGCACGACTGAAGGTTTAGTCGTGCGACTGAGTCAATCTTATGTCTCAATCGTGCGACTGATCCAGTCTCCTGGTTCAGTCGTGCGACTGGTCCACTAGCATGAAGTATTCATGCGTATGGTCCATTAGCATGGTCCATTCGCATGAACACTTCATACGATTAAGTTTGAACATGTTTCTCAACCATTATTGACTAAGAACTATGCACAATAACCTCAAACCTATATAGTTAGTTCAATATACTTTATCACACAATAAACAATGAAACATTAAACATTATAAGCATCAATCACATATTGTATTTCATTCAACTCATGCATTACATATATTTAAGACATGAAAGACATTTACATTAAGCTCCTAAACTAGGTACATATGTATCAACAAACTCCCCCTTGGACCTAGTTTAGATTAAAGTCTGACATTCTTCATTAGCTCCTCAAATCTCTTGTACTTCTCCTCTCTAGTAACTCCTACATGTATTTCAAATGCAAAATAGAGTCGTATAATGTTCTGGAACTAGAGGGCTTGTACAATATCTTGTGCGTCATAGAATAGTGGCCACTTGTACAATGTGTAGACATCTTCTGTAGACAAGTTTGTAAGCCACATTGGGTCAAATACCTGGATAGTTTCCATTTTTCCTTCTCTATTTATAACTATGACCGCTTCGCCTATTCTCCAATCATAATACCACCATTTGAAGTGTGGAGTGAAGTCCTGTGGCATTTCTCGTAAGGGAATCTTAGACATTGTGCGCGGGGGACTCCACTTCAGCACCACTTTAGTCTTTCCAAAAATGGGATCCACTTCATACCTACGAATGTACCTCTTCGATTGTTAAGGTCTGAAGTTAACCCATCTGGTGTGGTATTCCTTCTTTAGAGCAGCCTTAAACCAGCCTTAAACCAGCCTGACATCTTTCTAGGATCAGCATATAGCAGATTTAAGAATGCCAGCTGGTTGAGCTCAAAACCTAGGAGAGTCTTCAGATCATTTGGGTATCTGAAGTACTCTATTCCCTTCTCCCTCTTAACAGCATAAACGTTAAGATCCTAAAAATACGCCCACGCAATAATCTTGCCAGATGCCTTTAGATGTTTCTTGACCTTGTAGAGCTTGGTGTAGGCATTTTGCTTTTGAGCTGTGCATTAGGCTCGCATCTCAGCAAAACAAGCTGCCCATTCAGCCTTCTTTATATCAACATCAGTGTCCGAGGCTTGGGCTTGGCTTTCATTTCTGTTTCTTTCTCCATCTCATCCAGTGTGTCGAATGTAGCACTGACGAGAGTGTCACCCAAGTCGGGGATCACATTGCCCTCTCGGTCAGTGTACTCTGGATAGTGCTCAGATGTAACATCCTCAATCTCTATTTCATCTACATCGTTTAGCTTGTTATCACTCATAATATTAACCTTTGGAGCGTCTTCGACTAGCTCGTCTGGATTCAATCTGAATATTTCAGCGAGTTGCTCATCAGTCAGATCGTGAATGATTTCTCCTTCTTCAGGAGTATAGCTCACCGATCGTCTGACAATCCCTTGGAAATCAAGGATCATGGTGAATTAAGACTTGATTTGCTGTAGAGGAGCAACATCAATTCATCTTGCTGTGATGTTTGATCTGCTTGATTTAAACATTTAACACATCAATAATTAGTAATTAATCAAGACATCTAAACATTAGATAAATATGTATAAACATTAATTACAAAACTGTAATACAAGATTCAAGTACAAAAGTTTTCAAATACATAAACATCTAGTCATTTCTTTTGTCTTTATCTATCAACTCTTCAACAGCCGGGGCTGAGGATGATGCTCCTTGGTCTTGTGCTCTCTTAGTCCTCCTTTCTTGACCTTGGGCAAAGGCTGATGCAGCAGCATCACCTTCTTCATCATTATCATCACCTCTCTTCTTTCCCCTTGATCCTTCATCATCAATATCATCTTCTTCATCAGACTCAGCATCATCACCATCATCATCATCATCATCATCATCATCACCTTCTTTGATCTTCAAAGGCTCATCTTTTGATCCTTTAAGTCTGAGCATGATCTTCTTGTTCTTGGCCTCCAACTCCTCAATCCTCTTAACTGATTGATCATTCTACTCTTGAAGTTGGGTAATCTGCTGTGCTTGAGTAGCATTGAGCTCCACAAGCTGACTTAGCTATGTAGCTCTTTGCTCATCAGCAACTAACAGCTTTAGCACCATCCGGTTTAGTGCAGCTAGCTATTCTTCTACCCCAATGAAGGGTAGAGTGGGTCCGGTGGTGAAGGTAGAGTGGGTTGAGGGACCTACTTGGTGGCTGGTGGTGGTAGTGGTGGATGTGGTGAATATGGATGGTGGGATAGGAGTGGATGGTGAAGGGGTGGCTGTAGTAGTGGTGGTTGGGAGTGTGGTAGTGATGGTGGGAGGTGTGGTAGTAGTGGTAGGGGTTATGGTAGTGGTGGTAGAGGGTGTGGTAGTGGTGGTGGTAGCTGTGGTAGAAGTGGTAGATATGGTGGTGATCAAGGTAATCCTCCTTTGCTTGCTCTTTATCCCATGGGGCTGATCCATCCTCTTCTTCCTCGATCCTTTAGAGGAGGATGCTCCCCCTTGGCTGATAGGATGGTCCGGGATGTAAGATGGATCAGTCTCAGCAGTAATGGCATCCCCGGACTCACCCTAACGTTCACCAACTGCCCTGATCCCTCTCTCAGTGGCCACAACCCAGCTTCCCACCGTCCGTACCAGAGGCTCCTCATCTGATTCTTCCTCCTCATTAGGACGAAAGTCTTGGTGGAATCCAGCAGTCTCAGATCCACCCTGGGTGGATGGTGGAGATAGTATATTAGTGGCAGTGGCCCTAGATGGAGTGGGGCCTGTATATCCACCATCACCACTATCATCATCATCATCGTCGTCTTCAGCTGGTAGAACTTTAGGCTCAGAATCTGAATCACTGTTGTCATGATGCCACTTCTTCCTAGCTGGCGCCACATAATCCTCTCGGGCCAGATGCCCAAACAATCGTTTGACAAGGGGTTTCACCTGCTTCCCCTTGTACACCTTCATCCTGCCCAATGTAGTATCATTCATCACCTCTAGGGTCATAACATCATCACTCTCCTTTGGCATCAAAGGAAGCTTCTGATCTATAATCATCTGAAGGAATCGGGGGTACATGCAGATGCCTTCCTTGCCTTTGGCCTCTATATTCTCGACCAAGTAAGTGAAGATCATTCGTGAGAAACTGAACGGGTGGTTCAGTACCAGAGCAACGTATGCATTCTGGATTTGACCTGATAGCTCATCAAAACCCCCTTACCTCGAGGCAATGCACTTGAGGATAACATGCGCCAAGTACTTGAACTGGGGACACATATTGCTCTAGTTGAGCACACGAGCGTTTATGTCCCCAGATTACTTGATCCTCAGAAAACATCCCCGCAAAGTCAGGGGATGTAGCCTAGTCAGACAGTCTCCATCCTCTCCAAACCCTAAAACTCTCCTGATATCAACCTCGCTGACTGCAATATCTTGTCCAAAAATGGTACTCCGAATACAGTGTGGCTAAGAGGACCTGTCTACAACCGCGCTTTCCTAGAAAGCCTGCTAGATAGATCTGTATGGCGTGCACGGTGTCGATATAGTCTTGAAGATCCTCAATCTCTGTAGAAAAGTAATAATACCCAGGAACTCAGAAGCGTTCTGGGACGTGACGTCAAGATGAGCACAGATGTTGTGCTTCGTGCTCATTGTCCACCTACTAGCCATGTTGCTATAAGACAAGACACATAAACGTTAGAATTTTGGTAAGTGAATAACATTTGAACTTTAATGAGCTTGAAGACATTCTGTTTAGTCGTGCGAATGGACAGTGCACTGAGCCTTAGTCATGCGATTGAGCTCATTCTTACGATTGAGCCTGAGATTGAGCTTAGTCGTATGCTATACCATACGGTTGAACCAGTCGTGCGACTAAACTCAGAAGCATGGTTCATTCGTGCGATTGAGCCATTCGTCCAGCTCAGTCATGTGATTGAGTCATTCGCCCAGCTCAGTCGTGCGATTGAAGTTCATCAGTGTGTCCATTCGCCTCTGTTTTTCAATTTAAATTCAAATCTTGGGCTAAAATTGATGTTAAACGTTATGGATTGGTTCATTAGACTCGCAAACACTCTAAATAACATCTAATGCTCTTTAAGTTCACGGTTTAGTTCATTTTATAGGTTATTTTTACAACTTAGGCTCGGTTCGTATTTGAAGAAATTCTGTCAATTAGGGCTTAATTTAATGGAATTTTTAGGTCGGGATCTTTGCATAGTACCTGTAGATGTAAGTAATAATCGTTAGAATCAACAAGAACAGGTGGAAAATGCTCAAATGATATTTTGGCAGAGTTTGGGCGTAGTCGTACGAATAGAGAGTGATTTAGGGTTGGTGACAAAATGCGACCGACTCTGCTCTATTTATACTAGGTTTACTTTCAGTCGTGCGACTGGACCTATTTGCACGCTTCATTCGTGCGACTGGGGCTCAGTCGTGCGACTGGCTCAGTCGGTCACGTTCAATCGTGCAACTAGGTTTCAGTTGTGTGACTGACTCATTCAGTCACCTCCATTCCTGTGATTGGTTCATTCTGGTGATCTAATCGTATGGATTGACCCATGCTTATTGTCCAATCATACATCTGGTCCATACGTGAGGTTCAGTCATGCGATTGGGCTCATACGTATGATCCAATCGTGCGACTGGTCCATACTTATGGTCCAGTCGTGTGAATGGCTCATTCTTATGATTTTGACCTTATGACCTTTCAAACACTTAGCCTTTTAATTATTGATAAGACATTATGACTGTTGATCATCTCAGACATGACCTTTTTAATTTGAAAAACGGTTGATCACCTCAGACGTGATCCTTTTAACTTAAAAACCCGATTGGTCACCTCAGACGTGACCCTTTTTAAATGAGTGATTCATAGATTGAATTCAGAAGCATAGTCCGACTTTTACCTACCAAATGGCTAAAAATAAATAAATAAAACAACTAGAAATTAAAACCAAAATTAAGACATATTTTTGTATTTTTGATTTGAGATGGATTTTAAACCTATTAGAGTAATTCTAATCGATTTTACTTCCTGGACAGCACAGCTTCAATTTAATTTTATCATTTCTGGTACAATTCATTATGGAATCATACAGATATATCAGAATCATTTAGGACATTTTAATAAACAATTTTGATGCTAGATCCTTGTTTTACTAAGAGTCAATAGCAATTTTAGGAAGTCATACTAGAGCTACAAGATGTACATAATGATTTTGTCTTTCAAGAACTGCAACTCACGATGATTGTCAGTATACTTATCCTCTTAAATCCATACACAGATTTTTGACACACATTGGTGATGATTTAAGGTTTAATTATTTCAACAAGCATTTGTGGATCCCACGCTTATATGGTAATCAACGTTCCTCAGGAGATTTTTGAGCGGTCTACGGGTATATTTCAAGAAGAAACTATTCTAAGAGCTTTCAAAGAGATGCCAAGCCTCAGGTAAGTGCAATCGCACAGCAGAGAGGCGCAAACAACAATGAAGTCTAGAATATTTAGGTTATGCTTATCCTCAGGTCAGTGCCACCGCACAGCAGGGAGGCACACAACCTATCTTCTTGTTCGAGCATTTATTTTCTTTTTGCACATATCGCACCAATAACATAAGTTATTAGCTTCATTGCATTTTGCATTTTTTCATGTGCTTTGCTCATTTTTATGGTCATCTGCACACATTTGTGGCGTTTATTTTGCTCTTCACCCCTGGAATAGCGTTGATTGTGTTAAACAGGGATAAGATAGGAACCCATAGCAAGTTGAACAACTTAGTTTGAGCTTGAAAACACCAATGAGTTCTACTTATCTATTGTGTTGAATCTACTAACACATCATATGATGAACTAGTAACCTCTAGGTCTAGTTTCTCTATGTTACCTTGGTAGCCTACTAGTTTTACTATCATTTTTCCTTTTATTTTGCTTAGACTTTTCAGACTTAAACTTTAAATTTTGCATCTTAATCAGTTAAACTCTTTTGAAGTTCCAAATAATAAGTTCCATGTGTACTATCATTTTCCTTAAACGTTGAATCAGTATCACAGATTTGATTACTTTTCTTTTAGCTAAGTTGTCATCCTCTCTTGTTTTTTTGAGTAATTAAATAAAGTAACAACTAATTTAATACTAATCTAACCTATTCTTCCCCTAAAATTCTAAAACCGAAAATATTTTTGTGTTTTTGGATTTTTATAAACAGGAAAAATAAAATAAAAAAATATCAGACTAAGCATTTTCTTCCTCTGTGATAACATCACTTTTCTTTTTCACGCCATTAACCTCTAATAAATATAAAAACCTCGGTTTATCAAATGCTATTGTGTAGAGGTCGCCGCGTTGAAAATCCGTATTTATTTTAACCACATCGATTAATTGCTTTTCAAAACAATCACGTATAAAGTGATATTTAATACCGATGTGTTTAGTTTTAGGATGTTGGACTGGATTTTTTGTTACAGCTATAGCAGCAGAATTATCAACATAGATAGGAGTGTTAGAAAATTGCAAACCGTAGTCGCGCATTTGCTGTTGAATCCAGATGATTTGAGAACAGCAACTTGCAACAGCAATGCATTCAGCTTCACATGTTGACAGAGCAACGAATGCCTGCTTCTTACACTGCCAGGTGACTAACCGTCTACCAAAGAATTGACATCCTGCTGATGTTGACTTGTAATTCATTTTGCATCCGCCATAATCCGAGTCACTATACGTTGTAAGCTCAAAGTCATCGTCATGAGGATACCACAACCCGAGTGTTGGAGTACCCTTCAGATAACGGAAAATTTGTTTAACTCCTATGAGATGGTTGACTTTCGGTTTCGCCTGATATATGGAGTAGAGACACATTGCATACATGATATTCGGACGAGACGCTGTGAGATACATAAGGGATCCAATCATTCCTCTATACATTGTAGCATCAACCAGATCACCATTTTCGTTGGGAGCCACATCATGGTTCGTGGCAAGTGGAGTTCCTGCAGCTGAGGCATTCTCCATGTCAAACTGACTAAGGATGTTCCCCACATATTTAGTTTGATGCAGGAAGATTCCTTTTGGTGTCTGATTCACCTGTAATCCTAAGAAGAATTTCATCTCCCCCATTGCACTCATCTCAAATTCTGCTTTCATGATAGATTCAAATTCTTTACATAACTCTTGTTTTTAGAACCGAAGATTATGTCATCAACATAAATCTATACAAGCAGTAAGTCTCCATCCTTTTCTTTGATGAATAGTGTATAGTCAATAACTCCTTTGCGAAAACCGTGTTTCACCAGATGAGTTGAGAGTTTCTCATACCATGCTCTCGGGGCTTGATGGAGCCGGTAGAGAGCCTTATCCAGTTTGTAAACTCTGTCCAGATGGTAAGGATCCTCAAATCCTTTGGGTTGACTGAAATACACTGTCTCACGAATTTACCCATAAAGGAATGCACTCTTGACATCTAGTTGATAAACTTTGATCTTCATGTAAGATGCAGAGGCTAGGAAGATACGGATTGCTTCCATTCTAGCCACAGGTGAAAACACTTCATTGTAATCGATTCCTTCGACTTGTCTAAAACCTTAAACGACAAGTCGAGCCTTGTTTCTAATTATGACCCCTTGGTCATCTTTGCCTTGTTTCGAATTATGACCCCTTGGTCATCTTTCTTGCATTTCAAGACCCATTTAGTGCCAATGACATTAGCATCTTTTGGTCTATCCACCAATGTCCATACTCCTAACTTCTTGAATTGAAGGAGTTCTTCTTGCATGGCACTAACCCATGCCTCATTGTTTAAGGTTTCACTTACATATTTTGGCTAAAATTTAGACACAAAACATCGATAAGCACCATCATGAAGATAGCCTTTTTCCATGACTGAGGCATAATCAGCTGAGTATAGCTGATTTCTTGTCTGTACTCCCGATTGTACATCCCCTATGACGTTGTCCAGAGGATGATATACATTAAGTCGAGATTCGGGAGTGGTGGGAATGACTACTTCCTGATCCAGATTTTGAATTCCTGGTTCAGTATCTGTAGACGTTGGAGTGTGAGGTTCCAAAGTGTTAAAGGCATCAACATCTGATGCTTGTGTACTTTCAGTAGCAGGAACCTGTTCCTCCTGATCCACCTGATCATTCTCCACGTCTTCAGCATCAGAGGAGGAGTCATTTACCTCCAGTGCTCCCCCTGAATGACTAGAAGACTCACCTTGTGAACCTGATGTTGTCGTGTCTAGTGACGGTGAGTTTAAGACATCGTACATCATTTTGGTTGATAACTAATCATTAGGAAGGGAGAGAGGGATGTTGAAGGATGTAAAGAATCCATCATAATCGAAGAAAAAGACGGGTCCTTTTCCAGCAGGGGGTGGTGTATCTCTGAACGTCAACGTTGCACCACACTTCTACTTGACCCGTTGAGTTGTTGTAAACTCTCTTATTCGGTATGTTGTATCCTAGAAAAATCCCTTTTTCAGCCTTCTCACTGAACTTCCCTGACTGAGTTTTCTTCAGTAGCGTACATGGTGCACCAAATGGTTCGAGGTACTCCATATTAGGTTTACGTCACTGGAGCAACTCAAAACACGTTTTACCATGACGTTTAACCACCAAGACTCGATTTAGGGTGTAACATGCATTGGCAACTGCCTCATTCCAAAATTGGATGGGCAGTTTCGAGTCTGCTAGCATCGTTCGTGCTGTCTCTATCAAGCTCATGTTCTTTCGTTTAGCAACTCCGTTCATTTGTGGAGTGTAGGTAGATGTGAACTGATCTACAATTCCTTTCTCTTTGCAGAATGCCTCCATCCACTGGTTCTTGAACTCTGCGCTGTTGTTTGAGCGAATCTATCGCACTTTCAGCTTGTAGAGAGATTCCAATGTGGTCACCAGCTGTTTGAACGATTCAAATATTTCTAATTTGGATTTCAGAAACATTACCCAAGAGAATCTGGAGTAGTCATCAGTGACTACATAACTGTATAAATCACCAGCGATACTCTTGGTGCTCACAGGACCAAACAGATCCATGTGTAAAGGTTCGAGAGGAAACTCAATGGAGTTTACTTTTTTTGTCTTGTGAGACTTCTTGGTCTGTTTACCTTTCTTACATGCTACGCAAAAATCCGGAAGTTGAAATTCATAACATTAACTCCATTTACTAAGTCATTCTGAATCAGATGATTCATCTTCCGTGGATTTATGTGTCCCATTCTCCTATGCTAGGAGATCGAGTCCCTCTCAGTTACCTTTGACAAGAAGCATTGAACTTGATGATCGGTTGTGGAGACCTTTGATAGATCCAAGACATATAAGTCATTATATCTTGAAGCTGACATTAAGATTTGGTCCTCCGGGATAATGTAAATCTTCTTCAATACATAGCACTTCTTGTTGTGAAAAACAACCTTGAATCTTTTGTCACATATCTGGGATACTGAAAGCAAGTTATTCTGTAATAGTTGAACATAGTTGACCTTATCAAACTTTACTTTCTGGTTTCCCACTTCGCCTTAAGCGGTGATGTATCCTCCTTTATTTCCAGAAAATGTGACATGTCCCCCTTTAATTTGTTTGACATTTGAAAGGAGAGACAAGTTTCCAGTCATGTGCCTAGACACCCCACTATTGACAATCCAGGTATTTGTGATAGCACTGTAACGGACACCCTGCACATTTAGAGGAATTATCAGTTTAGGTTTGGGACCCATGCCTTAACTGGCTTGGGTGACCTAGAGGAATCACACATCATGAACTCAACCCACTGTTAGGACCGTGTACGTACGGAGTACTAACTGATAATGCGTGAAACTAGATCAAATAGTGCGGAATCCTATTTGATTGGCGATCCAATAAGTGAGAACGTAGTTACGATCAATCTAACAATTAAAGAAACGTTAAGAATGATTAGAACAAGATCAACTGCGAACTATGAACTTGGAACAAGCTTTCTGGAGTCTCTGGATGGCTAGGGTACGAATATGTGTCAAAAGTCTTGAAGTGTTACGTTTTTCCACGAATTAGGTGGTATTTATAGGTTAGGGTTTTTCAATCGTACGACTGAACCATTAGCATGGTTCAGTCGTGCGACTGAATCATGCGACTGATCCATACGCACGACTGAAGGTTCAGTCGTGCGACTGAGTCAATCTTATGTCTCAATTGTGCAACTAATCCAGTCTCCTGGTTCAGTCGTGCGATTGATCCATTAGCATGAAGTATTCATGTGTATGGTCCATTCACATGAACACTTCATACCATTAAGTTTGAACACGTTGCTAAACCAATATTGACTAAGAACTATGCACAATAACCTCAAACCTATATAGTTAGTTCAATATACTTTATCATACAATAAACAATGAAACTTAAAAACTATATAAGCATAAATCACATATTGTATTTCATTCAACTCATTCATTACATATATGTAAGACATGACAGACATTTACATTAAGCTCCTAAACTAGGTACATATGTATCAACAAAGCCACCTTTGATTGCTAATGCTCTAACAAAAGTAAAAAAAGGTATATGTATTGTTGTATCTATAACTAAAACAAGGGATAGAGAAACGACTTGAAGGAAATTAAACAACATAACAATGTGGTTATCTACAACAAAATGTAAAGACCTTTATGTAAATCATCTAATTGCATCTTAGATGTTACGTAGCCTAAATGTATCACAAAAGCATGTTCTAGGTTATTTTGCTTCATATATCAATAGAGTCAAAACAAAACAAAAAACGAAAGAAACTAAAAAGATTATAGATATGCATGTTGCAATAAAGATCTTTAAAGAGATTGATTGTATTAATAGAATGACAAACAAAACGCCTTGAATAATTTAGAAAAACATAAAAATATCCTCATAACAAGTTGTCGTTCATAGAAAAAATTGCTCGAAGCTAATTCGTGACTTGATAAAAAATTAGCTCGTTTAAAAACAAACCAAGCTGAGCTAGCTTGATTTGTAGGAAACCAATCTCAAGCCAAGGAAGGTTGCATGTTGGCTTGGTTATTTAACTTGTTTAAATTAAACACAAATATTGATACTTACAAGCTATAACTCAAATAACTATCTATATCTTTCTAATTCCAAGTTTTACACCCGTTTAAGTTCATTAACTAGCTTGTAAACAATATGTTATAAATTTTGAATTTATGTAAGAAAAACGTTATTTTTTATTTAGATATGAAAGAATAATGATATGACAGATCTCAAGCTGGACCGAGTTGTTACAAACCAAGCTTGAGTTCACATTTTAGCTCGGTAAGAATAAACGAGCTAAGTGAGCATGCTCATGTAACTTTGAGCCCAAGCTAGCCCGAGCTTAAGTTGGTTTGAGTTGCTTGTTAAAGAGACATAATAATAACAGAAATGTCGAGTTGGATCCCAATATAATAACAAATCTTCCAAATATCACAAAATAGAAAACAATACACAAACAAACAAACTCCAAAAAACATAATAATAACAGAAAAGAGATAATAGTGTTCAACAATCCCACCAACTTCAAGCCAATCACTTATAGATAAAGAGTACTAAAAGGAGATACATGAAAATAAAAAAAGTTCAAAACCCTAATGAAAGATTCTCATGATAATAACTTACGTTTATTAGAGCGGTTTAGTGTACGCTTTTTATTACATTTAAGTGTAGCAACTTCCATTCAGTTTTAATGAAAGTCCCTAGGTCTTCTTCAAATTACCCTATCTCGTGGTTGATACAATCAATCTTAAGAATAGAGGTATGGAAAGGACGTTTTTGGAATCAATAGCAATTTGGAATCCGGAATTGTAACGAGTATTCAAATAGATTGGCGAGAACAAATTAGAAATTGATCTTGTCTGATGGTTTGTGATCCTTTTCGGGTTTCTGGGCAAAATATGATTATTAAGATCCAGTTTTGACCGTTGAAAATTTCTTTGACCATCATATAAAGGTTGTATAACCATTTAAAATCTACCCTGATTAGTTCCTTGAAGGTTGCGTTTTTCGATATCAGACTAGCTTGGGCTAATATCAATCATTTGGCGGGATGGACCATATAAACATTGAAAAGATAAAGCAACAAATGGGCCTTTGGGTTTTACGTGACTTTAAAGAGACAATAGATTGGAGTCTCACTAGATGCAATATGCTTCAAATAGACTAAGGGTTTTACCATAGTGGGTCTTTGGGTTGTGGGTTTCTCTTGAAATGATAGGCGAGACGGGTCACCAGCGCTGTCTGTGTTCGCGGGCGTGGGTGACATTTCGCCAATGGGTTTACCCGAATGACCGGGTTTAAAATTATTCGTTAGCCGTTCAAAAAAAAACAACAAATTAAGGAAAGATATGTACTATGATTACCTTATTAATGTTTTTATTATAATTTTATTATGTTTTTAGTAATTTTGTGTTGGTTAAAAGATAAATAGTAGCATTGGTATTTTGGTTATGTTAAATAATATAAATGAATAATTAACTGAAATATTTGATTAATGATTATAAAGGTGGTCCCGCTCACTAAGTATAACACATGTTCGGTGGCTGTCAACGTGAGTGTGAGTATGAGTGTAAGCAAACATGCTCCCTATCACCCAATATAACACTTGCATGGCTATATTTTTTTATCTTATAATACCAAGTCTTCTTCCAAAAGTTGAGGTGTTTAATGATATTTGTATTCGAAATCGAATCCAAAATATTCGAAATTTAAGATTCGTATAGTGTTTTAGTATTTTCGGATATTCGAATATCCAAAATAAATTTTTATAAAAATTATTAAATAATAAATATTAATTAGAAATTTTGGATATTTTAATAAAAACTTCGGATATCTGAAAACTTTTTTAATAAAAATATTAGATATTTTAAAAGTTATTAAAAAGTATATATCTTTTAGAATTCGGATATCCGAATCCAAATCTAAAATTTTGGCTATCTGAATTTATAGAACCCCTTAGTTTAAGCAAGAGACGATTGAACACATCAACTGTCTTTAAACCGTGTGAAAAGTTGACGTGGGAGGCCTTTCATAAATAAATCCGCATATTGAAAATCTGCTGGAATATGTAGAACACATATATCGCCAACTTGAACTTTCTCTCTTACGAAATGGATTTGGAGCTCGACATGTTTGGTGTGTTGATGTTGCACCGGATTTTCAGTCAAGTAAACCGCGAAAATATTGTCGCAATAGACAATGGTAGCCTTGCGGGTAGTCACATGAAGTTCCTACAAAAGATTCCGTACCCAAATTCGGATAACCGAATTTCGGATTTGGATTCAAATTTAGATAGTGAAATTCACTATCCGAATTTTTTGCATATTCGTAATTAGAATATCCGATTTTAAACACACCTAAAAGTTAAATGACACAAACTATTATTATTTCACATAAAATTGCAAAATTTTATGCATGACAAAAGGATATTGTAAAAAATTATATTGTTAAAAATAAGTCATGTCATTACCATCATCAAGATTCTCGAGTTAACTAAAACGTAAGAAAAACTTTTATATGAAAATGATGAAGAAAAATGTTTAAGACTAAATGATGTATGATATAAAAGAATTAGGGACAATCGTATATATCTCCCTCTAAACTTGTGAAATTACATATATTCTCAAAGCATGCATAAAATTCATTGTACTTATGCATTAAAAACTTATGTTTTGAAAAAATATGTAATTTCAAAGGTGGAGAGGGGGATATATGTAATTCTCCCAATACATCGATCGTGTTTTCAATATAATTATGATTTTTTAAGTGGCAACATAGCCTGATCTACTTGAAAAGTATTATAAATTTGTTAGATATTAAAAAGTATAACATTCAAAAATTGTATTACAACATCCAAAATTTGACAAACACGCTCATTTTGATATTAATGATTTCAATAAGAGAATTAGACAGAATTATGAGAATGAGATGTCACATTATGCAAGAAAACATCCTTGTATTTCAAGAACGCGATCTACCATTTATTGTTTACCGAAACGATGGGCCTCAACCTTTGGCACCTCTTTCACATTTCATGATTTTCATCAACTCAATCTTCTTATTGAAATGGGCTGTGTAAGTGATCTATAGCCCATATATTAACTACCAGCCATAGCCCATATGTCATAATCTCACAATATAACCCATTTATATAGGAACATATTCTTTTCGAAACAAACGTTATGTTAAGAACTACGAGAATCGTATAAAACACTTCTACATAGATGATTTATTAGAAGGGAGTAAGATTGACGGTTATATATCTTGGTATATCCTACTTCTAATAAATCAAAATAATTCTATACATGTGGCATCTTCTTAGTCATTCACATCATTTATTTTCCCGCTCATAAAAAACTAATTAATACCTTCAACGTTTAAGTGTATACCATCTATATCTAACTAGAAGGGTGTCTGCGTAATGCGGTGGGGTAACATTTTACATCCGACACGAGTTTTCAATTTTTGTTAATCTTATAGTAATTTACAAAAGTTTATTATATTTTTTATAAACTAAAATTTAAAACACTAAATAAATGGATTTTGCATGACGACTTGTACATTTATTCATTAACTTATTGTACCTTGTAAATACGTATTGGTTCAGCAAAAAAATTACACCAAAACGTTTAAAAAAATACATATTTACGATTATGGTATCAAAAAGTTTTAAATAGGATAGATTTATATAACAGAAATCTTAAAACAAATTAAGTTTTTGGTTTATGGGTAGATAATGTAAAATTTTATGTAATTATAGTAAATATAAGGTTCTTATGTAGTAATTGTAAGGTGTAATTTTTAAATAATGTTAAAAATATTATTTTACCATTAAAATGGTTGTATCTTATGCATTGAGTGAGGTAAGTGTTTTTAATTAATGGTATCTTAAAATATATTTTTCATATGATTTATATATTGTATAGATATTTAGATTTCAAAATTTACACATTTATACCTTTCTAATATCATGATATTTTTATTTTAAGTTTATACCATCTATATATTTTATTCGAATTCGTAATTATCTATAATTGTAAGTTTTGATGATTAATAATAAAAAGAAACTTCAAAATGTATATTTTAGTTAAATATATTAACAATATCATAATAACATTTGATCATTGTATATTTTAATGTTGGACCAAAAGAACCAATGAGCCTAATCAGAAAAACCTCTAAGTCCCACAGACATTACAACTGCTGAAGAAGATCTCAACAGCTGAAGACATCAGCTGATTACAAGGTCTGAAGACAAAGTCTGAAGACAAGATCTGAAGACTTCTACTGAAGACAAAGTCTGAAAGTAAAATACTAAAGAACAAAGACTGAAGACCAAAGTGATCAGTAGTTGTCATAACAGCTGAAGTAATTAACTTCAGTAGTTGTGATGGTTTCCTTTCACTACTTGTAATTTACTTTTCAGTAGTTGTAGTTTAGTAGTTTTATGTTTTTGTACTTAAGCATTCTCTGAGATGTAATCAGTAGTTGAGAACATTCTCAGTAGTTTGCATAGTTTCCGTAGTTTGAATAATTCTGTTAGATGTCACTATCAAGTGACATCAGCAGACGTCATATTTCCTATATAAGGAATGTTGACCTAGTTGTAACGTGTGACATTGAGCCACCACGAAGCATATGAATGAAATATTTCTTTTGCAGAATTCTCTCTTTCTATAACCATTTACTGTTACATTGGATATCAATTGTGTTCTAATGAATTGTTTAATTCATTGTTCGAATTCTGCTGCAATACTCTCTAATTAATCAAACTTAGATCACTGATCCTAACAAATGTTTCCGAAGAAGAAGGAACAATACTCAGATGAGGATCGAAAACTGTTTGAGCTTGATGCTAAAGCGCATAGTATTCTGGCCATGGCTCTGCCTAATGAAATCTATTCTGGGCTTATGCATCATGAAACTGCTCATGACCTCTGGAATGCATTGAAGGAACAATTTGGTGGAACAGATGAGGTCTTAGCAAACAACAGAGAATTCTTGCCTAATAATATGAGACATTCTCTCATAGGAAGGGTGAGTCACTGACTCAACAGTTTGAGCGTTTTTCCTGTTTGATCTCTAAGCTGAAAATGGTCAAACATGAATACACTAATAGTCAGATGAACAACAAATTCCTCAGATCACTGCCTGAGAGATGGGACACATATACCATTGTCCTACGCTCCAGTGCAAATCTGGATAGCCTATCTCTCACCCAACTCCATGGGAAACTGCTTACATTTAAAAGAGAGATAGAGCAGAAAAGGAAACATGCATCATCAGGAAATCTCACTAATGACTTTGTACCAGGGAACACTGCCTTGGTTGGTCATGAGTTAGAATATGCTGCATCAGAAAGCAATTGTCATGAGCATATAGATTTCTCTTCAAACAGTTCTGATCATGCATTTGTTAGTGTTGATAGTCAGTCAGGCTGTAATAGTGACAATTTGTGCTTCATTATGGATGATTTGAAAGGTATTGTTGATGATGACTTAGAAGAGATGGATATTTTGAGCCAAATGGCCTTGATTAATATCAGATCTCAAAAGTTCTACAAGAGAACTGGTAGGAAATTTCCAGGACTCTCTGGCAAAACTAAAGTTGGTTTTGACAAGAGTAAGTTGAGGTGTCACAAATGCCACAAGCTTGGACACTTTGCAAGAGAGTGTAGATCAACTGGATCTAACTCCTCTGCACCCTTTGTGACTTTTCAAGCAATAGTCCACAAAACAGAGGGCAACATCCTACTAGTTTTGGTCATCATTCACAATCTATATCTCCTGCATATTTTGTCCCTCAGGGTCCAATGTCATATCCATATCCCTGCTATTATATGCCTCAGTCAAATCAAGTTCAAGTTCCTATTGCACAACAACCTCAAGCCTTACCTGAGCCTCTACCATCTCAATCATCTAAATCACAACCTCATCACAGCTTCTTCACCCCTGGTGTTGTTGACTGGAGCAGTTTACCAGATGATCTCTCTGGTAATGAGCAATTATTTGCTGGTGATGGTCAACATGGTGGTGAACATCCTTTTGGGAATCTAGCTCTCATGGCCCTGGAGTCTACTGAGAGTTCATGCTCCAATGCATCTTCATCACAGGTAACCCAGGTATCCTCTGAGGCTAAGGCCAAGCTATGTTCTGAATCTTGCATAGCTGCATTTATCTCTATTAGAGAGGCAAATGTAGCTTTAATTAATCAAAATCTTGAGCTTGAGCAAACTATTTCTAAAAGAAAAGCTGAATATGAGTCTGTCCATAAGGATATAGATGATGAGATTTATAAGCTTAAATGCCAATTAAATGATGAAAAGGCTAAGCTAGAGGTCATTCTTGAGAACCATATAGAACTCAAAGAAAAACTTGCAGTTACCCAAGTTGAGTGTGACCGCTGGGTATCATCCTGCAAGGGATTTGAAATGCTGCTCAGCGAGCAATCTGCTTCGAATGTGAAGTTTGGAATATGTTACAACCACATTGCACCACCTACAGATTTTACTCCAAAATCAATAGTAAAACCTGAAGGTGAAAGTAATTTCCAAACCACATCATCATGTGCTTCATCCTCAAGTGATCACCCAAAATCACAAGATGAAATCAGTGTTGATACCTCAGCAAATCAATTGCTTGATGGGTCAACTACTGATAAGCACATGAAGCTGAGTACTTCAGATGTTGTCCCTCAAAGTATCTCAAGCACTGAAGGGAAAGACAGAACATCTGAAAAGCATTTCAAATCAGCTGAAATAAAAGAATTAACAACTGCTGATAGAGAACAACTGAAGAACAAGTCTTCAGTTGTTACAGATCCTTCAGTACTTAACACAAGTACTGAAAGGAGGAAAGTACGAAGAGCACACCTTCAGTAGTTTCCATATCCGCAGTTGATCAATCCAAGATGAAGAATAAGCCATGTGAAATATGTGGTAAATTTAATCATCTTTTTGAAGAATGTTGGTACAGAAAGGGTTCCAAACTCAATAGAGATAAGCTCATTAAAATCCAGATGGATGAAATGAAAAATGAGTTTGAGACCAAGTTTGTACCACAGTCATCCCAATGTGATAAACCCAAGCCTTCATCCAAATCCAAAAAGAAGGATAGGGTTTATCATAAAACAGTTGATAGTGCTCTTCATGATAAACATCAGACTAAGTCTGTGAATTTCAAGGAGGAAATGGTGGGCCACATGACCTCATCAAACACAAGTACTGATATGTCACACGAGCTGAAAGCTTTGGCTACAAATCAGACACAACTTGTTATGATGGTTCAGCATTTGTTGGGGAGAGTTAACCAACTAGATGCATGTGTGATCAAACCACTGAAAGGGCATTCCAAGCCCAAATCCAAGGAATCCATTTCAGCACCATCTCCTTCTTCATCAGCTGTTAATCATAAGAAACAAGTTTTGGTTAAATCTGTTGATGAAAACAGACCCAAAACCAAAAAGGTTTGGGTCTCAAAACCTAACTAGTTCTTTATGATAAATGCAGGGTTCTTCAGCATGCCAAAGGAGCATCTGGTATGTAGACAGTGGAGGATCTATGCATATGACTGGGAGCAGTTCTCTTCTTAATGACTACTCTCAAGGAAAGAAGGGATTTGTTTCATTTGGAATGATGCCAAGGGTTACATCATCGGGAAAGGATATGTGTCTAATGGAGATATTAGATTTGATGATGTTAACCATGTGGAGAATCTCAAGTATAATCTACTGAGTGTCAGTCAGATGTGTGATAAAGGGCATGTTGCACTTTTCACAAGCCAGAACTGCAGGATTCGGTCTTCCCAAGTTCTGAGGCTGATTGACAAGGTATTGGATAATCATACTCTCCTGAAGGCCAACAGGATTGGAAGAGTATATTCCTGGATTTATCAAGAAGATTGATTTGAAGGGTCATCCTTGTCTGTTCTCCAAAGCCTCTCCTTAGGAATCTAAACTGTGGCATAGAAGGCTGGGTCATGTTAATCTCAAAAACATGAATCAGCTGATCCACAATAGTTTAGTGAGAGGTCTACCAATAAAGGAGTTCCACTGTGATGAAACCTGCACTGCTTGTTTAAAAGGAAAACAACACAAAGTCTCATTCCCTCCTATTGAAGAACCTAAGTCCACTGCCTGCTTGCAGTTACTGCACATGGATCTATTTGGTCTTGTAAGAGTGATGAGCATGGCAAAGAAGAAATACTGTCTGGTAATTGTGGATGATTACTCCAGATTTGTATGGACTTTCTTCTTGCATTCAAAGGTTGAGGTTGCTCAGACGATTATAAACTTTGTGTTGTATGTTGAGAAGCAGTATTTTCTATCAGTCAAGTGTATAAGGAGTGATAATGGAACTAAATTCAGAAACTATACACTTGATGATTTTTATCTATCAAAAGGAATCAAGAGGCAGTTTAGCATCCCAAGGACTCCAGAACAAAATGGAGTAGTGGAGAGAAAGAATAGGACCCTAATTGAAGCTGCAAGGTCTATGTTGGCTGACTTTGGTTTGCCATTGACCTTTTGGGCTGAAGTTGTAACACAGCTTGCTATGTGCAGAATAGAGTGTTAGTAAAAAGAGGTTGATGAAGACTCCATATGAAGTTCTACATCATTTTGCTCCTCTAATTCATTCTTCAAAGCCTTTGGGTGTCCTTGTTTAATTCTCAACACAAAGGATCAACTCCACAAATTTGATCCTAAGGTGGATGCAGGGTATTTTGTAGGTTATTCATCCACATGCAAGGCTTACAGAGTCTTCAACTGCAGAACAAAGATAGTTGAAGAAACCTTGCATGTGAAATTCAATGAATCTCCTAAGGATAAAATTCCACAAAACCCGTGGAGTTGTTTGATCTGGACATACTGCAATATGTTCCTTATCAACCTCTAGCTGTTGCAGATCATGTGGATAAATCATCTTCTGCAGCAAGTCTTCCACCTGGTGGTACTGAAGATGATAATGATATCAGTACTCACCTTTTCAAGTTTAGTGATCAACTGCTTGAGTCTGCTAAACTTGATGTTCCTGTAGCTTCTGTAGCTCCATCCACAACAATGTTGATGAGATTTCTGACTCCTCTACATCATTTGACTTGCCATCTAATACTTGGTTTCAAGAATCTGGATCACCATCTGCTGTGCTGAACCGGCTACAAACACTTGCACTGATCTTATAGTATACCAAGAGCTGAAGAATCACCCCATGTCTCAAATCATTGGTGATATCAATGCTGGTGTCTCAACCAGAAGTCAATTGTCTAACTTCTGCTTCTATGCTCTCTTTATCAGTCAGCTAGAGCCAAAGAATTATCATGTTGCTTTGAGAGACAATGGATGGATTGAAGCCATGCAGCTTGAGCTACTTCAGTTCAAAAAGCAGCAAGTGTGGGAACTGGTTTCTCTACCCCCAGTAAGTGTGCAATAGGAACTAAATGGGTGTTTAGGAATAAAACTGATGAAAATGGGCTTATTGTCAAGAACAAGGCTAGACTGGTTGTACAAGTGTTTTCACAAGAAGAAGGCATTGATTATGATGAAACCTTTGCCCCTGTAGCTAGACTAGAGACAATTAGATTGTTCTTAGCCTATGCTGCATTTCACAATCTTAAAGTTTTTCAAATGGATGTCAAAAGTGCATTTTTATATGGTAAAATAAAAAAAGAGGTTTATGTGTGTCAACCACCAGGTTTTGAGGACAATAAACATCCTGATTGGGTGTATAAACTTGATAAGGCTCTTTATGGGTTGAAGCAAGCTCCTAGAGCCTGGTATGAAACACTTTCAAATTTTCTTCTTAACAATAATTTCACTAGAGGCTCCATAGATAAAACTTGTTTATTAGAAAGTGGATCAGCATAAGCTACTTGTTCAAATTTATGTTGATGATATTATTTTTGCATCCTCTGATCCCCAGTTGTGTGATGATTTTACAAGTTTAATGAAACAAAAGTTTGAAATGAGTGCAATGGGAGAATTACAGTTCTTTCGGCTTGCAAATCAAACAAAAGGCTGATGGAACCTTTATTCATCAATCAAAATATACAAAAGAACTTTTGAATAAGTTTGATTTACAAAATTGTAAGCCCTGTTCTACTCCTATGTGCAACACCACACAACTGGATGCAGATCAGAAAGGTAAAGCTATTGATGAAACACTTATAGATGTATGATTGGGTCCTTGATGTACTTAACAGCTTCTAGACCAGATATCATGTTTGCAACTTGTGTTTGTGCTAGATTTCAGGCTGCTCCTATAGAGTCTCTTTGATTGCAGTCAAGAGGATCTTTAGATATCTGCAAGGTACACAATCTCTAGGTCTTTGGTATTCCACTGGACACTCATGCAATTAGTTGCTTTTTCTGATAGTGACTATGCAGGGTGTAAGTTAACCAGAAAGTCAACTTTTGGTGGATGTCAATTCCTAGGCAACTGTTTGATTTCTTGGCAGAGTAAGAAACAAACATCTGTTGCTACATCCACTGCTGAAGCAGAGTACATTGCTGCTGCAAGTTGTACATCTCAGGTACTCTGGCTTTAAACCCAATTATTGGATTATGGCATTACAGAGACTAAGACTCCATTATTAATGGATAGTGCTTCAGCTCTGTGTATTGTCAAGAATCCAGTCCAGCACTCTAGGACCAAACATATAGAGATCAGACACCATTTTATTAGGGATTGTTTTGAAAAAGGTCTCATTGATCCAAAGTTTGTGCCTAGTGCTGTTGAGCTTGCAAATATATTTACTAAGCCTTTGGGTAGTTCAACTTTCCAAAACCTGTGTTAAGGCTTGGTATGCTGCAGCTAGGATAAGTGATAACTACTGATGATCTCAGTAAACAAGTACTGATGATCATTAGTAACCATGTCACAAATATGTACTGATTCTGTTAAAAGAAACTGATGCAGTTACAACTACTGATGTAGTTATAACTACTGATGTCAGTAAAATCAGATAAGTACTGATGTCCTATGAAACAACTGAAAACAGCTAAAAAGTCTAATGAGTAAGTGTTGAGGACAGTATGAAACAACTGAAAAGCTAAGAATTGACAAAAACTACTAATGAGAATTTTCTCTTCAGTTGTTTCCACAAACTGCTGTTTCACCCTAAACAGCTGATGACAAAAACTATGTCTTCAGTAGTTTCACAACTACTGATGACTAATACCAAGTCCTCAGTTGTTTACAACAGCTGAAGACAAACCAAGATTTTCAGTAGTTTCACAACTACTGATGACTAAAACCATGTCTTCATTTTTTCAAACGTCTAATAGTTAAAACCCAGTCTTCAGTGCTTCATAACAAAACTGATGCCAACACCAACACTTTCAGTCATTTTCTTTTCAGCCTTTTCTAACCTATAAATACCTACACTTATAGCCAAACGTTCATTAGCCGTTTTTCAAACCTTTTCTCTCTCAACAATGGCGACCATGAAACTCAAACCCCGACACAACTGTGTTGCCTACCTTTCGAAATCGGCTTTTTGGAACAAGTTTGACAATGCCATCGATCTTGGTGGATTCCCAATACCGAAAAACCTTTCTTCTGAATCTACCATATACCCTGATTCCTTAACCAGTTTCGGACCAACGTCTCTGTAATAACTGGTGAGAATGAGAGCCAACTCACTCTCCAGTCGTTGGGAACCAGAAACAGGTGCTCATCACCCCCGACATCATTCGCAAAATCCTAAATTTGCATGATGGCACCTATGTTAAAGAATACCCGAAAGGCACCACTGATATGTCTTTCATCATTAACGGGTATGAAGGCGACTTAAGTGCTACAAGTATACTTAAAAAGCACTTCCATGATGCTGAACGACTTATCTTTCATATGGTGAATGTTTGCCTTGCATCGAAGACATCTTCTTGGGATCAGATGTCTTCCCGATGGCAAAGGTATTGTACTCTATCTTTGAACACCAAAATCTAAATTTTTCTGAGATAGTGTTCATGGAACTAAAGGATCGGGCTCAGAACCGTGGCAACAGATGGCTACTTTATCCCAGGTTTCTGTTGGCCATAATTTTGAATCAATTAAAATCTGATGGCCTTGTTGGTCTTGGAGTCCCTGCTCCAGCTGTTTTAGCTGAGGTATACTCCAGACATAACTCAGACCCTACTCTAAAAGGGGCTGCCCGGATGCTAAAACCCAAGCAGAGGGAACCCACAGCCTCCACTTCAGATCCAAAGTCCCCACCAAACCTAATCCAAAAAGCCCAAAAGGCTACTCAGGGAGATGAGTCCCCTGAGGATGCCCCTGTACCACAAACACAGGAAATACATACGGCTCTAACCCCCCAGTTATGTCCAAGACTCAACTGCTGAAGCCGCATAGGTATCCTCTCAACAGGATCTTGTTGCAACCACAATTGGGGATCCCACATTTCTGGAACCTATCTCAATTGAGAGGGTTACCATTGAAGAGCACCTCTCACCTCGGGTGCAATCTGCTTCGGACCAATCTCCACATGCAAACCGCCCTCAAAGCCCAACACTGATAATTGCTAAAGTGTTGAGTCATTGCATTCATCACCCCCTCCCCAAAAACCACTTACCACTGGGATACCTCAACCATTGAGGGGGAGGACCAAAATGCTTCTGATAACCCACAGCACAGGGGTTACAATGTTCAATCTCCAAGTGTAGAAACGGAGGTTAGAACATCTGGTAAGGATGCCACTTCTACTGATTCAGCAAATGATCAGGATGAAGTTGGTAACATCCATAAGACCTTACCAGAGGCAACTGCCAATGAAGGACACAGTCCTGAGGCGAGAAGTCCCCAGTACCAAGAACAAGGGGCACATGCTTCTACTGATCTACACTCAGAGCATGTACATCCTGATTCAATCAGGAGGTCAGGTGATTCAGCACAGACTGATGATGACCTGGGCTTTTTCTATGATGTATTAGCCCATAATACCATCCTAGAGACTGAGGTGAGCAGACTCAAAGAGCTGCTAGCCAAGATGTCTCAGGATCAAAGTCAATCTACCCCAAAAACCCCACAGATGGCACCTTCAATTGAAGGTTCACCAAACACTGAGCCTACACACTTAACTGAGCCACCAACCACTACTTTTGGCACCACGTCTCAGGGACAGAACCCCTCTGAGCAGATGGTTGCTATCTTTCAAAACTCCTTACCTCTCATCACTCCCATCATCACTGACATAGTGCATAAAGCCATTGATGAGAGGATCTCCTCAAATCTACAAACCCTCATTGATGATGCCGTTCACAAATCTCTTTCTGCCTTTTAAGCCCCTGATCCCAATGCAACCAAAAAGGGGGAGACTTCAAGTCTAAGGCAGTGAAAGAAAAGAAAAGAGAAAGAGTTGATGATGAGAAAGAACCTGCAAAAGAGAAGGAGGTGGAGAAAGAACTAATCTCAGAACAGCTGATCACAGATAAAGAGAAGGAAGATCAGCTGATCACATATAAAAGAAAGAAAAGTGCTGAGTCAAAACCTGATGAAGATAAATCCTTAGAAGATCTTGTCAAAGATGCTGATGAAGCTCACAGCAGATCATGGATAAAATTATAGATCAGCTCTTTCGACAAGGTCATGACACAGCCACACTAGACACTGAGATTAGAAGACTAGAAATAGAAGAGATTCAAGCTAGATGGGCTGGTTATAGTGTGTTAGAAAGGGAAAGATTGGAGATAATAATCAGATTCATTGCCAAATACCTTGGAAGATCATTGATAGAGATAAAGGCCTGGTCCAAAGACAGTATCTTGGAAATAACCAAGAAAATCTGCTCTACTGGAGGCTATAATAAAGGGTTGATCATCGAAGCACTGGATGAAGCAGGTGCAGGGAAGAGAACTGAAATGGCAAAGCTCTCCAAATCAAAACTCACCACCAAAATGCTAAGTCAGTCTTCTCACACTCCTACTCAAACACAACCCTTATCTCTAAAATCTCCCAAATCTATCCCTAAACCAAAGCCACCCACAACTCACCCACAAAACCAATCCCTTTACCCCAAAAACCACCTCAAACCTTACCCAGTGATACACCAGAAGGAGGAGAAGGGTGTTGAGGGTAGAAGAAGATGAAGAAGAGGATGATGATGAAGATTGTCTGCCAATCTCTGTTGTTCTCGACCTTAAAACACCTGAGCACAGAAGTCAACAAGTGATTACACCTGACTTGCAAATGCAGATGGTGAAGGTAAAGATTGAAGAAGCAGAACAGCAGAAGCAGCACGATGAGCAGTTTTTCAAGATGGTTGACAAGGATTTCCCTCAGTCCTCATCCATTCAAGAAATGAAGAAACATGCTCTGAGGCTGTACACTCTTAGACATACTTTTCAACATCAAAGAGAAAGAGTGCGGATCTGGCCAGACCCCAGGGTAAGTTCTAGAATTCATAAGAAGAATATACCAAGTAGATATCATGGCCAAGTGAAGAAGACCTTGAATGCTGCAATTACATTGGCTATGGTAGTCTCACCCTGGGAAATCGTTGAAGAATTCAAGAGAGCTCACAACTCCAAGACAACCCCTCAATCTATGCTTGAGAACAAAATGATCAAGAAGGGGTTGTTATACAAAAGACTTGAAGATCTTCAGAAGAGTGAACTCCAGTTGTTGCTTGAAGGTTCTCACCCTCATGAATTTTCTTACAGAGAGATAACAACTGTGGAGTTGAAAAATGGAAAGACAGTGAGATACCTGTCTGAGTATTATGGCCCAGAGTTCTTCTTCGAGGGAGAAGCAGAAGAACTCACCAAGGAGGAACAAGTTGTTCTCCTTGAGGCCTATGCTAGTGAGTCTTATAGACTCATTATGGAAATTAGGTTTTATGGTTGGGACAAGACTCTGTGTCCAGTTCCCCAAGACAGAGTTCCCTTCCATACTTAGCCAATCAAAAGATTAGAAACCTTTTCCCAGCCTGTGCTAAACTGATTACCTCTAAAGCTCATCAAGAGGGTGTTTCTGCCAAGAATAAGTGGGATCATCAATAAGTTTAGAGGTTTTGGCTGCATTGGTTCAGGGGGAGTTTGTTGGACCAAAAGAACCAATGAGCCTGATCAGAAAAACCTCTAAGTCCCACAGACATTACAACTGCTGAAGAAGATCTCAACAGCTGAAGACATCAGCTGATTACAAGGTCTGAAGACAAAGTCTGAAGACAAGATCTGAAGACATCTACCGAAGACAAAGTCTGAAAGTAAAGTACTAAAGACAAAGTCTGAAAGTAAAGTACTGAAGACAAAGTCTGAAAGTAAAGTACTGAAGAACAAAGACTGAAGACAAAGACTGAAGACCAAAGTGATCAGTAGTTGTCACAACAGCTGAAGTTATTAACTTCAATAGTTGTGATGATTTCCTTTCAGTACTTGTAATTTACTTTTCAGTAGTTATAGTTTCAGTAGTTGTAGTTTAGTAGTTTTATGTTTTTGTACTTAAGCATTCTCTGAGATGTAATCAGTAGTTGAGAACATTCTCAGTAGTTTGCATAGTTTCAGTAGTTTGAATAATTCTGTTAGATGTCACTATCAAGTGACATCAGCAGACATCACATTTCCTATATAAGGAATGTTGACCTAGTTGTAACGTGTGACATTGAGCCACCACGAAAGCATATGAATGAAATATTTCTTTTGCAGAATTCTCTCTTTCTATAACCATTTACTGTTACATTGGATATCAATTGTGTTCTAATGAATTGTTTAATTCATTGTTCGAATTCCGTTGCAATACTCTCTAATTAATCAAACTTAGATCACTGATCCAAACATTTAAATTGTTTATTAATATGTCATTTATGACAATTTGCTTTATCATTAACAAAACATAATGATGGAATCCAAATAATATGTTTTTTCTTAAATCTTGTTGTTCTCAAATGCGACTATACCATAAAATTACATAGCCCATGAAAACGATCAAGTTTCAAGGATCTAAATGTTTTGTACTCTGTAGAGTTATAGTCTAAAAAAATGGATTCTATATCTCAACATTTTACATCCCTCAATTTATAGTAAATTTTCAAAAAATCAGATTTTTACTATGCAGGGTACGAAGTGTCAAGGTGGCGTTTTAAACAAATCAAAAACAAAAACTTTTGAAAGTTTTCATATATGCAAGAGTGTTTGTACATAAACCAATGTTAGCTGAAAATCCTTCTACACACAAATGTCAAATATGCACAAAAGGTTTATTTCAGTAATAACAAAATGGTGACAAAATGCTACAATTTTGCTAAAACATATAAACTAAATGATATTTTACAAGAAAACATGTGCTCACATGATGTTCTAAATTGGTTAAAATTTTCATGTCTTCCAAATCATTTCTTAGTACTAAAGGTAAGTGTTCCACTAATGTTACTGGAAAATATTTGTCAAAGAAGTGGCTTATGTAATTGAACAAGATCACAAGTCGTATCACATGTAATCGAGTCATAGAAGCAGAGAAGATAGTTTTCAATTTCGGTGGGTGTTAATGACAATCAATGTCAAAGGTTGGTTTGCTTTTAAGACACTGATATTCCCACATGATCAATTATATGTGGTGTTATCTAGAGTTACAAGTAAAAATTATGTTAAACTACTAACATTAAATAAAGATGATAGATCTACAAATAAAATGCAGCACCAGTGAAGGGCGGTTACGTACAACACAACAACACAAAGAAGAGATTAACTTGACTAATCAAACAGTGAAACTGGATTAACCACAATAGATGATACTAAGAACACAAGTAAGTAAGAGACAGAACAAGATAGCAAGACACAAGGAGATGGTTTTCAAGATTGCAGTATATTGTCTTCTCAAGTTCTATTACAAGTGTTACAAAGCATATGAGAAAGTTACAAGTACTTGAGATACATATACTACATCTACAGTCGGCCATACTTTGAAGGCCAGCTGGATACAATTGACTAGACACAACATAAAATCAATTGTAGAGTCAAAAGGCATATTGGTTTTGACTTGTGACTATGACATGCCATAGCTCACATCCTAATATATTACAAAAAGGATAAAATACATGAAGTAGAAAGTTACAGACTCAAGACCTCAATGTACAGTTACTTAAAGCATAGACCTTTTCACCAACTCATGCAAGTTGGTGACTTTACAGAGTTGCAGCGGAAAGGGGTCCAGCTTTATGTAAAGTAATCAGATAAAGCATGTATAATAAAAGTCTTCGAAAGAAATCTGTCTTCAAGTGTTGAGCTTCGGAAGACTTTGTCTCTGAAGCTTCAAAAGACTTCATCTTTGGCTTTAGAAGATATTGGTCTTGGCTTCAGAAGATTTCACACTTAGAATATTTATGTTGCATGTGTGAAACTTCCGAAGCATTCTTCTTCAATGTACTTGGTGCAGCATGCAGGAGACTTGAAGTGTTTGAGTTGTATCAACCTTAACATGTATTCCTTACAAAATCCCCCTAGGCTGATGCTACCAAAACTCTTTAAAGACTTCAGATATCAATAGTCCTCATTATGATGATGACCATCCCTTTCTTTATGAGATGATTAGGATCACTCAGACTCTCAAAATGTCTTCTCATGTAAAAGAGATCATGTAGAGACAGATTGAACATGTCCTGCCATGTGTGGACATCCTCAATGCCTTGTTCTCTAATGATATTCCCTCTTTCCGGATTTGTGGTGTATGTCCAGGACAAGATGGGTCTTCCTGAAGCTAGAGGAGCTGCTTGATTGGAGTTGATGTAGCATCCTCTGGCTGCACATCCACAGGATGTTCTGACTCATCTTAAGGTTCAGAAAAGGATGTATCTTTCTTCTTCTTTGGCTTTGGCTTTGAAGCCATCCTTTTCTTTCACTTTGTTCTTTTTAACTGAGAAGACTGGCCTACAGCACTTGATTGATCTTTATTGTCTTTCTTAGTTAGGTCTTCCTCTCTCACAGGTTTAGAAGGAGAGGGAGTCTGACCCTGTTGTGGATCAGAAGATAAAGCTTGTTGAGATTCAGCAGGAGGTCCAGGTTGTGTTGTCTCTGGTTGTTCAACCTTAACCTCCACTTCAGGTGGAGCATGACTTGGAGGGGAGTGTAAGTCAACCAACTCTCCACTCTTGATCTTCTACTTGATTACCATTATATGCTCATCCATAGTGGATAGAGACATAGGGCCAAGTCTCCTTCCGGAGAATCCATGCAGCTTTAAGAAGCTCATCATCCTCTGCTTGTCTGCGGACTTCTTCATGCTCTTCTGGATGATGGCTCTTGACTTAGCAGCTCCTTCCCTTAGTTTCTTTTTGGTAGTCTTTCTTTCCTTGACTATCTCAAGTTCATTTTGTTTGAGATACTCAAACTCAATATAGTCATAGGATAAGGAAGAAGTGCATATGCTGATAGAGGTCTATGGCACTCAAGTAGTTGATCATCTTGATCATGTATTTTTCTTTGTCTACCTGAGGTTCTTGTTGAACCACATCCTTATGTGCAGGACTTTCTTAACTAGGGAGAGAGTAGGCACATGCTTATATAATCTCTTCTTTCTTCTTTTATTTGTACTGGTAGTTCAGCATCTTCTGCCTCTTTCTTCTCCTTTGACCTTTCTCTGCCTACTAGTTTATTTAACTCCTCTATGGGGAGAGAAATAACGTTGTCAATGTCATAGTTCCTGGTCTGCAAGTAGTTGATCCTGACCGCCCTCAACTCATCATCTTGAGTGTTTGGTCTGGGGCAACCCTGATAGCAGTTTCCATGAGTCTTGCAGACCCAGAAGAAGAACTTTCCCCCTCAGCTTCCTTTTCCTCTCTCTCTCCCACTCCTCAATCTCCTCAGATGTCATCTTTCTTTTCCTTTGTCACTCACATACCTTTGTGACTCAGGGTGGAGAGATTTGTGGCCTTCATTGCTTGGTTAGCATCCAAGCTCTGGCCAGAGAGAGGTTGAGAAGCACCTTCACCAACAGGTGTCTCAATAAGGGTATGAATCACTACAGCAGTGATGATACTAAGACAGGACTCTCAGGTTCTATCACAGGGCCTTCAATCAAGGTTTCCCCTATGAAAGTAATCTTAGGGTCTACCTCAACATCCAGTTAACCGATGACATTGCCTGATTGCCTTAGTCTCCTTCTGAAACTGAACTCTGCAGTGATCCTGTCTTGGATTCTTTGAGCCAGCCTGTCAGCTTTCTAGATTGGCTTGGGTTGACAAGTGGCATGTTGACTAGATCCAGACCTTCATAGAAGTTCAAGGTCTGATAATTGAAGACCTCTTGCTGCCCTTGAACTCTATAAATATGTGGGCTCTTCTGTTGTTGTCATACCTCCACCCAATGATATGATTTGAAGTTGGTGGAGATGACATAGCCCTTGGTATTCCTTCCTCAAACAGACTCTATATGTAGGAGTCTATAGAGTCCATATCAATGTGAACTTGAGGAATTTTCTGAGTGTGCATAATTGTAAATGAGGATGGTGAGTCCTCAATGTCCACACTCTCTAAAGAACTCCTAGGTTCTGTGATTGTAATGACTTTCTCCCTTTTTTGGTAGCATCACCCTCTTGCATAGGTGAGCTAGGAGTTAGGTCAATCACATCCATAGGTTCTTGTGTTCCTGGTTGAGCTCCTCTTAAAGGTCTCCCAGCTAGTTTTTCCTTAAGATAAGAAATCTCAAGTTGATGATCATTGACCCTATTTTGCAAGGTAGTCACTTGAGATTCAAGGTGACTAACCTTGGAGACTAGATAGGTGCATGTTTTAGACAGTTTTTGCACCTTTAGTCTTAAATCCCCTCATCTTCATCAGAAGAATCATTGGGGGATGAGATGATCGGACCAGAGTCCTCTATCTCACCACTAGCTTCAGGTTCTTGGCCGCTGGATTTCCTCTGCTCACTGTCAACCTCAGTTGAGATGTCAGTGGGCTGAGTTGCCATGGTTGAGGTCTTAATGATGGAATCACTTTCAAAAGTGAGAGCCTCTTCCATATGGACATCCTGAACATGTTCAAAAGTGTCTACCTCAGTAGTAGGTGACTAATCTCTCTTTGAATAGGGAAAAGAAGAAAGAATCATGGTACTCACTAAAACCTAAATCATCATCAATATAGAAGTCATGGTTGGGGATTGGTTGGTTAAGTCCAAAGGCTGGGGATGGTAACTGTTCCCTGAAGGTTGATCACTTGAGTGTTAAGACTCAGAGTGATGGCTTAAGGCATTTGGTCTATGAGCTCATCAGGTTGAGCATGAGGAACCTCAACACTGATTATTAAAGGAATGGGAGTGGTCTGCTCCTTTGGAGAAGTAGGAGCTTCAGTGTCCACTTCTTTTGTGTGGGTGAGTATATGGGGACCTGCACAGACTGAATAGTCTGTATAGGGGTTCGTTTGTGATTTCTTTGGTAGGTGAGGGTGATTTTTGGCTGTTAAGGTGGTTGGGATGTAGAAGGTGTGGGTCCAACACTAACTGGTGCTGCTAGGTTGTCATCTTGAGCAATGAGCTCTAACACTTTTGGGACAAGGGCTGTTTCTACCCCAGAGAAGCCAACAGTGGGTTTTCTTAGTATTTTAAAAATGTCGGGCTTCATCTGTCCCAATTTAAGAGTATTACCTGTTCCCCTTAATTGTGAACCCAGTTCATAATTAAGAATGTGTTGAACATATCTAGGGAATATATAGTACTCTAAGGAGTCCAAGTTTGCAAGCAGATTTGTATAAACAAACTGAGAGTACCTGAACTTGACCCCCTGAACCATCCCATGAACAATGAAGGAGAGATCCTCAGGAATCTGGTCCCATCCATCATGCTAGTTTGATAAGCTATGGATAACCACATGGAGCAGGAATTTCCATTTGGATGAGACCTTCCCTTTCCTGAAGGTCTTGACAGAGAAGTCTCCCTCATAGCCCATCTATGCGAAGGACTGGTTTATATCATCTTTGGGAAATAACACTTCACTTCTTTATCATCCAGCTGAAGATGCATGTGATGATGGCCAAAGTGATGAAGACTGTTCTCCCCTGCACTGTGGCAGACAGTGCCTTCTCCCCATCCATGACGACCTGTTGGTGGGTCTTCCAAATTCTAGTAGTTGATCCTCATAAAGAGTAGGATCAAGGGTTAGGGAAGTGAAGTAGTTGGATAGAGTTAAGAATCGGCAAACCTCTGAGAAATGTGGATCTTTCTCAGAGTGTAATAGAGCAACTTGGTTATGTTGCCTGTGTAACTACATGGAAAAGTTCGGATCATTTCTGCGGTTAAGGTTAGGTTAAGGTTGGCCATTTTAAGGAAGCTTAAGGATGAAGAAAGAAAGAAATTTCAGAGAGAAATTTGGGATTTTAGGTCTGGAGGAAGAAGGAGATGATAGAAAGAGGGGGAAACCATTGGGTTTATATGTGAAAAAGGATTTCAGATAAAGTTTAAGGAAAGAGGATAAACTTTGAAATCACCTCTGAAAAAGTAGATTACTTTTGCACAAAAAGTATTTTTCTTGGAAGTCAAAAAGCTTCTGAAGGTAAATTATACTTGGAATTTTTAATGAAAAAGTTTACGAAGCTAAAATGACTTCAGAAGATTTTCCTAAGAGTTGTGAAAATTTTGCTTTGGAAGAAAGATAAGACTTGAATACTTTGTCCAGAGTAACAAAGCTTCCGAGAGTTAATTTGCTTCGGAAGAAGAAAGTCTTTAAAAACATATAAGTGTCTGAGACAAGTATTAAGCTTCGGAAGATATTTTAGAAATTTCTTCTGAATGTAAATTTCTTAGACAGTTATTTGTTTTGAAGGCATGATTTTCTTCCGAACGTAAAAGCATATCTTCCGAAGGATCAAAATTTTCAAAAATCTAAGGAAAGTCTTCAAAATATTTTCATCCAAAGAAAACAAAAGTTTATGAAAGTGATGAACTAGACAACTTAGGACCCAAAGATTTTAAGAAATAATACGAATTAGTTTTAAGAAAAACCTACTCAAAGTTTATCATCCCAATAGCTGATATAAGATATTTAAATCTCTGTTCATCAAAAGTCTTTGTAATAGATCAGCATATTGTTCATTTGTGTGGACTTTGATAAGTTCAATTAATCCTTTTTCAAAACTATCTCAAATTAAATGATACCTGATGTTGATGTGTTTGGTCCTTGAGTGCTGCACAAGATTTTCTGTGATTGAGATAGCACTGTTGTTGTCTATGTGAATGTGAGTCTCCTTAAAATTTAATCTATAGTCAAGCATCTGATTTTGAATCCAAAGAACTTGAGCATAGCAGCTTGCAGCAACAATGTATTCAGCTTCAGCAATTGATGCAGAGACACATGATTGTTTCTTGCATTGCCATGAGACAACCCTTCACCAAGAAACTGAAATCCCTCAGATGTAGACTTTGCAGTCATGTTGCAACCACCATAATCACTATCCATATAAGCATACAAATTAAATTCAGAATTCTTAGGATACCACAAACCAAGTGTTGAAGCACCTTTGAGGTATCTTAGAATCCTTTTGACAGTGATAAGACGAGACACCTTAGGGTTGGATTGATATCTTGCACAAATACATATAGCAAACATGATATCAGGCTTGATAGCTGTAAGATACATAAGAGACCAATCATAGCCCTGTAAAGGTGTTCATCAGCACACTCCCCCGCAAGATCAGGTCCAAAGGAGTGGTTTCTAGCTATGGGTGTCTTAGCAATCTTACAATCAGTCATGTTGAACCTCTTAAGTATGTCTTGAACATACTTTGATTGACTAATGAAGATGCTATCTTCATCTTGCTTCACTTGAATTCCCAGAAAGAAATTGTGTTCCCCCATGACACTCATTTCAAATTTGTCCTTCATTAGCTTCTCAAAGTCTTTGCAGAGCCTTGGATTAGTTGAACCAAAAATGATGTCATCTACATATACTTGAACTAGCATTAAGTCATTTCCCTGTCCTTTGATGAAGAGAGTTCCATCGATAGTACCCCTCCTGTATCCATGTTTGCAGAGATACTGAGATAGAGTCTCATACCACTTCCTAGGTGCCTGATGTAGCCCATAAAAAGCTTTGTCAAGTTGCAAACAAAATCAGGATGATCAGGATCTGCAAAATCAGGTGGTTGTTTGACATACACCTCTTCGTCAATCACTCCATAAAGAAAAGCACACTTTACATCAAGTTGATAGACCTTGAAGTTCTTAGATGCAGCAAATGCCAAGAATATCCTAACAACTTCCAATCTTGCTATAGGTGCAAAGAAATCAGTGTAGTCAATCCCTTCTTCTTGTGTATATCTTTGAACAACTAGTCTAACTTTTACTGGATCAAGAAGAAGGCTGGTGCAACCAAAAGCAAATCACTGGACAAATTTTGGTGCTACTTACAAAGGCTTCCGAAGCCAAGTGTGGAACTTTTGAAGGAAGTAGAGTTCTTCCGAAGATAGAGTGAAATTTTTACTTTCGAAGACAAACTCTACTTCTGAAGACAAAGTGTTCACTTCCGAAGATCAAGTCTCAAAAGAATAAATCAGAAGACTACTTTCGAAGTATGAAGAAAGAAGAAGTCCTCAAGCCTCGGAAGAAGTAGCCTCTTCCAAAGTGTAAGTGGCTTCGGAAGTACTTGTTCTTTCGAAGCCATTTAACCTTCGGAAGATACTGCTATGAACCAGTGGACATAAGTATGGTCTCTAATACTCCGCTGCAGACCTCTGATACTGCATGGCGTTTTCTCAAAGAGCCATGTAGTTGACCATACTTTATTTCACTGTTCATTTTTTATGTTAGTACAAATTACCAACTTTAGTTTGAGACAAAAGGTAAGTCAGGGACATGTCCTGACTACCATATCTCGGATAAGACTTTATCTGAGATACCGTAAACTATAGCTTTGTAGTATTTGCTTTATTAGAGGATTCCAACTGGTATCAAAGTATATTCGGCTGTAGGTATTATTATATATCGTTTCTCATGGTAACTCATAACAGTATGCTTGTAAGAGTCTTGTAACATTTGAGTTAAGAAGCAATATATGCAAGTACCTTGAAAATTACTTCTTGTGTTTGATTATTACTTATTATATTGTTATCAACTCTTCGAGACTTTGCTTTCATCCGAGTGTTGTTTAAGTTATTTTGAGAGAAAAAACCAAGTGTTTAGTGACATAAACGGATCCTGCAATTGGTATCAGAGCTCTTTAGGCTCTTGATTATGAGATCTAACCATCCAAATCAACCTGTTTTTCACTCCTCCTTACAACTCTCTCAAAATGGCCCTTAACAAATCCGAAGTAGAGATGGAAACTATGACCAAAACTCTCTTCATTACTCCTGAAAACTTTAGGTCTTGGAGCAGAAGAATGGAAGGCTTCATCAGATGCCAAGACAGCAAAATGTGGAACTCCATTGTCAACGGCTGTATAAACCCAAGGTGGCAGCACCTGGTGGAAACGGTGCCATGATAGAAAAGGCTGTTGAAGATTATTCTGATGAGGACCGAAAGAAGATGGACATTGACAGCAATGCAATGACCATTCTTATGACTGCAATACCCAAATCCATCATGGTGGGGTTTGAGCATTGTAAGTCTGCCAAAGAATTGTTTAATGCACTTGCTCAAATGTATTCAAGCTCCAACGACTCCAAGAAGGACTCACTGAAGCAGCAGTTCGAGAACTTCACTTATATTGCTGGAGAGACCCTCAGCCAGTAGTATTTCAGGTACATGGATCTTATTTCTTCTCTGCAGTCTATGAAGATCACTCCTGAACTTAGAGATCTCACAAGAAAGTTCATGAGTGCGCTTCCAAATGAGTGGACATTCTAGTGTGTCTCTATTAAGAGGACAAAGAACTTGAACCCTCTTACTATGACTGAACTCTATGGCATCCTTGATGGATACCATTTAGAGATGGAGAGTAAAAAGGGCCACCAAACAAGCAGACCTCTAAGTCTTCCCGCTAGCAACGCTTTAATGGTTGCTGAAGGCTCAGTACCCTCACAACCTCAGCAATACCTAACATACAACCAGCAGCCATCTGCTCTTCTGGACCATACATCACTTTCCCTGAGACTCCGAGGTCTCAACAGGCTCAGCACAGTTCGTTTCAGAACAGTTGTGCGCTTGTCTCAAGAAATGGACACTCTGGTGATTTTCAATACTGTTTTGATGATCTAGAGTGTTTCAGTCCAGACGATGCAGAGTATATGGACATCGTTCAACAGATGGCTCTTTTAACCTATAGAGCAAAGAAGTTCTTTAAGAGAACGGAAGGCAATTCCCTCAAAACCAACTACCGGCAAATTTGGGTTTGACAAAACCAAGGCCAAATGTTACAACTGTAACCAACTTGGTCACTTTGCAAGGGAATGCAAGGCTCCCAAATCAAATCTAGGAACCCCACAGGCCTCCACACATCCCTCTACATCAAAGCCCACTGGGAAGTCGACTGAAACAACTACAATGGCTCAAGAAGTCGACTGGAGCTTTATGGTATAGGATGTGACTCCTGCTCAACCTCTCATGGCTGGAATAGATGATAACCAGGTATATGAACATCTCTGTACTCCTGCCTGTATAGCTAAGGTTAAATTATATCAGGATTACAATATGGAAATTAAATCTGATATTGAGTCTTAAATGTTTTGAAATCTGATTTTAAAAGGGCTGAATCTGACTACCAAAAGAAAATTGAAGAGTTAGGGAAAACTGTTTCCCTATTAAAACACGAACACATCAATTACAAGACTCAAATAAAGGATTTAATATCCAAATTGTCTGAGGCTCAAGCCAAGCTTGTCACTGTTGAGGCTCAAGCCAGGAAGTATGCTATTTCTGAGTAGAACTTCCAAGCTATTATTGCATCATCCTCCACTCCAAAATCTGTTATCAGAATAAAGGAGGGTTGGGGACTAATGAAATTGCTCCACCACATTCTTATGAGTCCATAAGACAACCTAGATATGGTACTGAGGAGCAAGAGGTCCTATTTGTTGACCCATCTTCATATGAGTTGAAGAATGATGCAACAATAGAGGCCACCACAGGGAAGGAACAGGTAAATCAACCCACCTCTCCCAGTGAAGATCAAACCCTAACCACCAAAGCTAGAAGAAGCAGAGCTAAAGCTACCAGAAGAACTGCTAAGAAAGTGGTTGAGTCTAAGCTGATGATTGACCCAAAACAAAAAGGGTGTCTTTATCTCAGCTGGATTCCAGGTGGTAGGTACTTCTAATTTAGGAAAGGAGTGTAGTACCAGCACTCCTGTCCTACCAAAGGATCAGAAGTTGAAGGGAAAGGTTGTTGACCAAGAGAAAAAGAGTAAGAAACAGCAACCTACAAGCTCCCAAAAGACTAACATTACATGCATAATGTGTGGTCTGCAAAACCACATGGCTAAAGATTGTTACTACAATCCTGCTAGCATACATTATGCAAATAATGTTAGAAAGAAATGAGTCAGGGAAGGTTTCTCATTTGGACCTTATCAGATGGTCCAAGTGATGAAAAAGGGAAAGCTAGTTTCCGAAGCTTGGTTGTCTTCGAAAGAAAATCCTTCTTCTCAAGGGAAAATGGCTTCGAAAGCAAAAGCTCTTAAAAATCTGAAGAACAAGAGAGTTCCCTTGAAACCATCCCAAAAGAAGACTGCTTGGAAGAAAATGTGGTGAAGGCTTCTTCCGAAAAGAAAGTAGCTTCAGAAGAATTCCATGCTGCAAAAGCTTCTACAAGCACATCTTCCATGATCAATAAAAGGATGGATTGGAAGATCAAGAAAGATGTTGCAGCCCAAGCCTTTTATTCAAAGACATCCATTGAACCCCCATGCTTAACTTTTGGTTCATTATGTTACTATCTTTGGAAGAACCCAAGACCAACAAGGCTTGGGTCTCCAATCAAAACTAATAATCTCATCTTGTGTGCAGGGACATCTATATGACAAGAATAACAATGTGTGGATTGTGGACAATGGATGCTCTAGGCACATGATAGGGAACAGATCTCTCCTTCAACAGTTTTAACACTATGATGAAGGTCCTGTCCAATTTGGAGGTGAGGCCAGAGGATATATATCCATCGGGAAGTTAAAAGTTGACAAAGTTAACTTTGTCAAACAGCTTGAACACAAATTGTTAAGTGTTTCTCAGTTTTGTGATCAAAAGCATCAAATGCCTTTCACAGAACATGAGTGCATTATCCTCAAACCTGGGATGACAATTCCTCCGGAATTGGTGCTTCTTAGATCTCCCAAGAAAAGGGATATGTACAAGCTGGATATGAACAATGCTTCCCCAATGGGTGAAGTATCATGCTTTCTTTCCAAAGCTGATAGTGATAAGTCAACACTTTGGCATAAATGTATGTGTCATGTAAATTTTAAGACAAAGAACAAATTGGCTAAAAATATCTTAGTACATGGTTTGCCTAAAAAAGAATTTTTCTGCAAAGATAACTATGTTGCATGCATGAAAGGAAAGCAACATAGGGCATCTCATAAATCCAAAAGTGTTAACTCCATCACTACTCCGGTACACTTATTGCACATGGATCTTTTTGGTCCCACAAGTATAAAATGAGCATTGGAAGGAAATCATATTGCCTTGTGATAGTTGATGATTTTACAAGATTTACATGGGTATTTTTTTAAGAACTAAAGATGAAACTGCTGAAACATTAAAATCTTTTATTCTTAAAATCGAAAATCAAATTGATCACAAGGTTAAGATTATTAGAAGTGATCAAGGTACTGAGTTTAAGAACTTCGTTCTTGACTCATTCTGTAACTTAAAAGGGATTGCCAGACAATACAGTGCTCCCAGACCTCCTCAACAAAATGGTGTTGCTGAGAGGAGGAACATGACACTTATTGAGGCTGCTCGAACTATGTTAGCTGATTCCAAACTACCTCTAACATTCTGGGCAGAGGCAGTTAGCACGGCACGCTATGTGCAGAACAAAGTTCTTGTAGTTAAGCCACATGGAAAAACCCCTTATGAGTTATGGAACAAGAGGCCACCGTTCATTGGCTTTCTAAGGTCCTCTGGCAGCAGGTGTACCATACTTAACACAAAGGACAATTTGGCAAACTTTGTTGAAAAGTCAGATGATGCTATCTTTGTTGGATACTCTTCTAGCTCTAAAACTTATAGAGTATACAACATCAAGAATCAACAATTTGAGGAATCTTCCAATATAGTTGTTAATGAGCACACTCCTTGTGTTAGGGGGAATGGACCTGATCATATTTTTGATTTAGAATTATTTCCAAACTATTCTAAACCTTCTCATGAGAATGTTTCAATTGGAACAGGTGCTCAAAATGATGTTGATGCTAATGCTGATTAACTATTTGAGCTACCCAGACCTCTTCTAGGTTCTCCAAGAGCTGCAACAAATCAAGCTCCCACTATTTACAGATCAGATAGTATAACTATATCAAGGAATAGTGAAGCTTCAACCAGTGAATCACCTACTGATCCTCAAAACTCATCAGGTGATCCAACACAACACCAAGCTGAAGAAAGTAGCATTTTGAAGGAACATGCAACTGTTAATGCTACTTCATAACCAACAATTGATGATGTTTCTCATTCATTCAATCAGTCCTCATTGAATGAGTTTGAAACAATAGCTGGACAAAGCGCTCCTGTTCCTGAGCAAATATGTCTAATCTGGACTTATCTTTGCAACTGGAAGTGATTCCTCGTTTAAGGATTCACAACAATCATCTAGCTGAGAACATCATTGGGGATGTCTCTGAAGGTGTGAGAACAAGAGGGCAGACTCACCATGGGAATGTATGCTTGTACTCATGCTTCTTATCTCAGATGGAACCCAAGAAGGTGGAAGATGCCTTGAAAGATAGTAGCTGGGTTGAATCGATGCAAGAGGAGCTGCTTCAATTCAAGAGACAAAAGGTCTGGAACCCATGTCCGCTACCATCTGGTCAAGTACCAATAGGTACTAAATGGGTTTCAAGGAACAAAAGAGATGATAGAGGCTTGATTATCAAGAACAAGGCAAGACTGGTAGTTCAAGGATACAGTCAAGATGAAGGAATTGATTATATTGATGTCTTTGCACCTGTTGCAAGACTTGAGGCAGTTAGGATCTTCCTTGCTTATGCTGCTTCCAAGAACTTTACTGTCTACCAGCTTGATGTCAAGTGCCTTTTTATATGGGGATATAGATAGGGAAGTGTATGTGTGCTAGCCTTTAGGATTTGAAGACCCATAACATCCTAACTATGTGTGCAAATTGGATAAAGCTCTATATGAACTGCACCAAGCACCTAGGCTATGGTATGAGACTTTGCCTTAGTTTCTTCTGAAGAATGGTTACACAAGAGGAACCATTGACAAGACTCTCTTCATAAGGAAGTTTGGTAAGGACATTTTGCTTTTTCAAGTCTATGTTGATGACATCATATTTCGTTATTCAAATGACCAAATGTGTAAGGACTTTGAAAGCATTATGAAGAAGAAGTTTGAGATGAGTTCCATAGGAAAAATGGACTTTTTCCTTGGAATTCAGTTGAATCAACTGAAGGAAGGGTTTTTCATCAATCAATCTAAGTATGTTAATGACATCTTAGAAAGATTTGAGATGAAAGATTGTAAGCCAGCCAAGACACCCATACCCAGAAACCATAATCTTTGTCCTGACCTTGAGGGGGAGGATACTGATCAACATCAGTATAGGGTGATTATTGGTTCTCTGATGTATCTCATAGCTAGTAGATCTGATATTATGTTTGCAACTTGCATCTGTGCAAGATATCAGGTTGCTCCAAATGTGTCTCACCTAGCTGCTGCCAAGAGAATCCTCAGATACCTCAAAGGAGCACCTAAACTAGGTCTCTGATATCCAAGGAATAATGATTTTAATCTCTATGGATACTCTAACAGTGACTGTGGTGGCTGTAACATTGACAATAAATCAACATCAGGAGGATGTCAATTTCTTGGTGGAAGGATCATCTCATGGCAATGCAAGAAACAATCATGTGTCTCTACATCAACTGCTGAAGCTGAATATATTGTTGTTGCTAGCTGCTGTGCTCAGCTGCTTTGGATTCAGAATCAGATGTTAGACTATGGATTCAACTTTATGAGTACTCCTATCCATACTGACAACAATAGGGTTATCTCCATCACTGAAAATCCGGTGAAGCACTCCAAGACAAAGTATATTGATATCAGGTATCATTTCATTAGAGATATTCATGAGAAGAATCTGATTAAGCTAATCAAAGTTGATTCAAATGAACAATATGCTGATTTGTTCACCAAAGCTTTTGATGAATAAAGATTTAAGTATCTTATAATCGATATTAGGATGATAAACATGATTATCTTAACTCTTTTGAAAACCTTTTTAATATGTAATGTCTTATATCAATACAATATAAGCCCTGTTACAAAAGATCTCTCTAAACTTTTCTAAGTATAAATTTCTTCCGAAGAGAAATTAACCCTCTGAAGACCTTTTACATATCTTCCGAAGCACAATTTCTCCAAGGATATTTTTTCTTCTCAGAAGAGTTTTTAGTCTCGGAAGAAGCGATTGATTTCAAATCAGATCGACTTCCGAAGCTTACAAAACTCTCCATTCGGAAAGCAATCTTTACTCTCGGAAGTAACTTTTACCTTCGGAAGTAGAAATTGCCTTCAGAAGACAAATTACCTTTGGAAATGTTTTATATTCAGAAGAGAGATTTTACTGTATAACGGAAATCTCTTGGGGCCCACACTATAAAAAGTAAATATTTTGTTAATGATGTCAGATTATTTAACTGAATTAAACCTTACCGCCCCTGTCACTTCATCCACTAAAACATCACATCACCTTATCCTAACCCATTACTGCCATTCCACCCTCTTTTATATAAACCTGACTATTCACTCTTATCTTCTTACCACAAATTTTTACTACCCTAAAAGTTCCCTTTCTCCCCAATTCACCCAAGCTCAAACTCTCCTACTTTCAACCTTTTCTCAATGGCCCTAAATCCTTAACATAACCAAGTTGCACTTCTTGACTTTTCAAGAGATGCGGATTTCTCTGAAATCATCTCCTTCCTCACCCAATCATCCTACTACACTGCCTTGACTGTTAATCCCATGGTTTACCTCAATCACATGACTGAATTTTGGGATAATAGTCAGGTTGAAACCCTAAATGGGGTTTGTGTAATACGATATTGCATTTGTGGCCAAGAGTTGGTCATCACTAAACAGCTTATCAGGGAGCATCTCAAGCTTCATGTTGAGGGTGCACCCACAGAGTTCCCAAAAGCAGATTTAGACAGCACTTACATCCTCATGGGATATGGTGGAGACGTGAGCAGGTCAACTGTCTACAAATTCAACTTCTCCTACAACTGGAAGTTCCTCCTACATGTTGTCCTTCACTGTCTATCAAACAAATCTGGGGGATGGGACCAAATCCCGTATGAACTAGGGTGCTTAGTTCATGGATTGGTGAGAGGCCTCCGCTTTAACTACTCAAGATTTGTGCTGACCAATCTCATTGGAAATCTACAGAGGGAAACATTCTTTATGTATCCTAGATTTCTTCAGCACATTATCAACTGTGAGTTGCACCAGAGTCGGCTTTTCTATGAAGCCACTCTGCCTGTCCCTTAAATGAGGCCTACCATCTTTAAAACTCTGAAGAAGGTGCCCACCAACTTCACTGGAAGGTACACTTCTTTACTTCCCGGTATGACTGAGCAAATAGCTCCTGCTGACATCCCTGTTGAACCCACAGGTGATGAACCCACACCAGCAACTGCCCCCACAATGCAAATTTCACCTTCTCCTCCCATCACCATCACCTACAAAAGACTCCCCAAACAAAACCCTTGTTCAATATACTCTGATTGAACAAGCTCCTCTTGTTCAACCTTAAAAGGCTAGAGTGGAACATTGGGCTCCCACTCAGCCTGAGGTCTCACCATCCTTCACCATTGACCTCAATATGGGTCTTGAGTCTCCTCAGTCTCAAACCCATGAGCCCACTACCCAATCTGAAAGCCCTCAGGGTGAGTATTTACACTCCTTTGAGCAGTCAAAAAAAGATAGCCCCACTAGAGGCTCAATGCTTGTAGACATTGACCATGGTCGCGGGTCAGTAGGCTTAACCTCCTTATCTTTCACTGACCTTCTCTTCAAAACTGATGAAGAGATAACGTCCCTCCATAGCAATGAAGTTGATCTACAACACCCTCTCCAAGATCAACAGAGCCTAGAGAGACCTCTTATCTCCAGCCCCCATCAACAAACCCTTACTGAGAGGAGTCCCGCTGATATGGAGGGGACTCATGTAGATTCAGCTGCCATTACAGAAGGTGCCATGGACCTTATGGACGGTGGTAACATTTCTGAGACTGAATCTGTGGCAACCATGCCTTTTGATGACTCTGAAAGAGACATCATTAAGCAGGGGAAACCGGGGTGCCAAGAAACCACATCTGGTGGTGAGGCTGAACATACTAGGTAAGAAGAAAATGAATGTGGAAGAGCTTCAGGAAGAGGAGAAGATTGAAAAGCTAAAGAGAAAATGAAGACTTATAACTAGGAAGTTGTTAACTGCTAGTACAAAAGTAGTTGCAGCCAACCAGGAGACAGTCAACAACAAAAGGAGAGAGGATATCATTGACCAACTCATCAAGCTTGGAGCTTCCAATGAAGAAACACTCCTGCTACTATTAGAGGAGTTGGTGGAGCTGGTAAAGGCAACCAGGCTACAACAGGAAGTAGCACGATTGGCCTTAGAGGAAGAGAAAGAAAAGGAACAAAGGGAAGCTGACATGAAGCTCAGGAGGGAAAGGATAGCCTTCCTAACCTCCAGAGGGTTCTCTCTCCAAGAGCTTTCTCCACACAATGATGAAACGATCCTATGGCTCTTTAACAAAGAGCAGGATCCATTGGAGAAAGAAAGAAAAAGAGATGCAAGAGAAAAGTTGAGGGAGAAGAAGAAAATGGAAGAAAAAGCAAGGGCCATTGCAACCAAGAAGATAGGTGACAAAGCCTGGATGAAAGACTATCTCCGGGATCACGGCTTCTCTGGAAGGCAGGTGGATCCCATGTCTGAAAGGACACTCCAACGAATTATCAGTGAGATCAAAGCTGACATTCGTTTGGGGAAAAGGTGAGAGATGTACAGAAGGGTACATGGGATAACCTTCACACCAACCACTCAACCATAACCTAAACCAATTCCCTCTCCATTCACCATCAAAACTGAACCTTACACTCCTGAACCCACACCTTTACCCTTATCCACTTCCACTCCTCAACCACCCAAACTACCCATCCTTCAACCCAAAACACTTACCAGAACCACTACACCACATCCTACCCAACAACCTGCCAAACCATCCCCTCAGCCTTCCAAACATCTCTCCGTTGAGGAGTTTAACACAATCAAGACTAAGCTCACCAACTGCACAACCCTGAGCGATATCTCTATGAGGAAGACTCCATAATACTAACATATGTTGATGGATCTTCAAGTTCCCTCACAAGAGATTAATTTCTTGATCTGCCCAGAGGAACACTAGACCATGATGCAGAACTTCTAGGCCTCAACTCAGACTCATTAAATGATGAATAGAAGAGACTAAGAAGGAAGCTGGTGACTTTGCTAGATACAAGAAAGAGGACAAGATCCCTAGTCAGCCTCTTATTCCTAGAAAGAAAATAATCCAGTGGAGGTTCGATGAAGCTACTCAAAACTTTATTGTGGAAAGAGAGAATGGTGAAGTCAACAGACTGAATGCCACCTCTCTGCTACACTCTAGCAGGTATGATATTGCTGAGTTAGAAGAGAAACCATTCTCTAACCCCTCCAACTCTAAAACTGCTGCTCACATCAGAAATCATCTCAGCAGTCTTCATCTGACTGAGTTAACTGCAAAAGCTAAGATTGAAGAAGAGTTGAAGTTGAGAAGAAATGAAGACAAGGATAGACCCCCCCACCAAGGGAACAACCTTTCTATAGATGGTGGAGGGTCTTGAATTGGAACCTATAGTTTGATGGGAATATGATTATGGCTCCCATCAACTAACTCTTTTCAGAGGGTCACAACAAAGGGTACATATCATTCAGGGTGACAGACTAGAGTTCCTGTCAACTAAAGATTTGTACAAACTTCTTAGCACCACATTAGGGAAGAACAAGGAAACTGACAAGTATTTACTCTCTTTGGTGCTGAAGGTTTTAAAGAGCAGAAACAAGTGAGGTTTTGATAGCATCAGCCTAGGGGGAGTTTGTTGGATCAAGAAGAAGGCTGGTGCAACAAAAACCAAATCACTTAGGCAAATTTTGGTGCTACTTACAAAGACTTCCGAAGCCGAGTGTGGAACTTCCGAAGGAAATAGAGTTCTTCCGAAGACAGAGTGAAAGTTTTACTTCCGAAGACAAAGTGTTCACTTCCAAAGATCAAGTCTCAAAAGAAGAAATCAGAAGACTACTTCCAAAGTATGAAGAAAGAAGATTTCCTCAAGGCTCGGAAGAAGTAGCCTCTTCCGAAGTGTAAGTGGTTTCAGAAGTACTTGTTCTTCCGAAGCCATTTAACCTTCGGAAGACACTGCTATGAACCAGTGGACATAAGTAGGTCTCTGACACTCCGCTGCAGACCTCTGATACTGCATGGCGTTTTCTCAAAGAGCCATGTAGTTGACTATACTTTATTCCACTGTTCACCTTTTATGTTAGTACAAGTTACCAACTTTAGTTGGTGACAAAAGGTAAGTCAGAGACATGTCCTGACTACCATATCTCAGATAAGACTTTATCTGAGATACCTTATACTATAGCTTTGTAGTATTTGCTTTAGTTAGAGGATTCCAGCTGGTATCAAAGTATATTCGGTTGTAGGTAATATATAATTTCTTATTGTAACTCATAACAGTATGCTTGTAAGAGTCTTGTAGCATTTGAGTTGAGAAGAAATATATGCAAGTACCTTGAAAATTACTTGTGTTTGATTATTACTTATTATATTGTTATCAACTCTTAGAGACTTTGCTTTCATCCGAGTGTTGTTTAAGTGAGTTTGAGAGAAAAACCAAGTGTTTAGTGACATAAACCAATCTTGCAGCTTTGTTCTTGATGATAAAGCCTCTATCATCCTTCTTGTTCCTAAACACCCATTTGGTTCCAATGGTAGTCTTTCCAAGAGGAAGAGGACAAAGGTTCCAAACTTTCTGTCTTTTGAATTGAAACTTCCATCCTTCAAAGACTCATCAACTTTCTTTGGCTCTATCTGGGATAAGAAACAAGAGTGAAGACAAACATTTGCTTCATGAGTTTGTCCTCTTGTTCTTACCCCTGTGTCAACATCTCCAATGATGTTTGTGGTGGGGTGAGACTTGTGGATCCTTAGCTGAGGGATCACAGTAAGTTGCTGAGAGAGATCTAAATTAGAGAAATTCAGATTTGGCATAGATGTTTCTCCCACCACATCAGCACACTTATCAAGAGAAACTTGATCCAATAAGTGTGTGACATCATTGATGTTGTCATCTATGGAGTGGTTATTAGCATCAAGAAATTCCTGATCATTATCACCACCTCTATTACTTTCTTTTACATTTGAAGTATCTTTATCTGGTTGTGGAGCCTCTGAGCTGGAATTTGAAGGCATACCAAATGTATCAGCTGAGTTTGTCATTGTTGTGTTGATAGACACTTTATTTGCAGAAGTAGTTACAACTGGAGCTGAAGATGTGTCGCTTGAAGGTCTTCTTAGCTCAAATCTTGGGTCAGGATCACCTGTTGATGAGATATCTGCAGATCCTGAAACAATCTCACAAGATTTGTTAAAACAATTGGTAACTAAATCAAGATCAAACAGCCAATCAGGATCAGAACTAGCCACACAGGGTGTGTGTTCATTGAAAGTCACATTGGCTAACTCCTCAACAATTCGAGTTCTGAGATTGTATACTCTGTAAGCCTTAGCTTAGGAAGAGTATCCAATAAAGTGTCCATCATCTGATTTCTCAGCAAATTCGGCAATTTGATCTTTGGTATTCAAGATGGTGCAAGGACATCCAAATGACCTAAGAAAACCAATGAAAGGTTTTCTCTTGTGCCAAAGTTCATAAGGAGTCTTGCTATGAGTCTTAACCACTAAAACTCAGTTTTGCACATAGCAGGTAGTGTTGACTGCTTCTGCCCAGAAGGTGATGGGCAGCTTAAAGTCAGACAACATGGTTCTTGCAACTTCAATCAGTGTCATGATTCTCCTCTTAGTAACACCATTTTGCTGAGGAGTCCTGGGAGCACTGTATTGTCTTGTAATACCTTTTTCATCACAAAATAAATCAAGGATTTGGTTCTTGAATTTAGTTCCTTGATCATATTTTATGGTTTTGACCTTGTGATCAGATTGATTCTCAATCTTTAGGATGAAATTCTTCAGAATCTCAGGAGACTCATCTTTAGTTCTAAGGAAGAAGACCAAATTGAATCTTGTAAAGTCATCTGTGATCACTAAACAATAATAGGTCCTTCCTACACTCATTACACTGGTGGGGTCAAAGAGATCCATATCTAACAAGTGTAGGGGTGTAGTAATGGAGTTTCTTTTCTTAGGCTTGTGAGATACCTTATGTTGCTTCCCTTTCAGGCATGCAATACAATGGTCATCGCTTGTAAACTCTTTCTTTGGCATTCCAGTTACCAAATCATTTTTAATAAGTTTATTCATGTTTTTAAAGTTTACATGGCATATTCTTTATGCCATAGGAAAGACTCATAACTATTGGCTTTAGATAGAAAGCATGAAACTTCTCCAGAGGGAGATGTTTCTTGCAAGTCCATCTTGTACATGTTCTCTTTCCTGGGGGCTCTAAGCAGAATATGCTCATGAGGAATGACCACCCCAGGCTTGAGAACAATGCACTCATGCTCAGTAAAAAGCATGTTATGACTCTGATCACAAAATTGGGACACTCAAAAGATTGTACCCAAGATCCTTGACAAGTTTACCTTTTCAATGTTGAGCTTACCATTTGTGATCTTGCCCCTTCTAGAAATTTAACCACCTTCATCTCCTCCAAAAGCAACTGGCCCTCCATCAATCCTTTCAAAGTTCTGGAATAGTGACCCATTGCCTGTCATGTGTCTAGAACAACACTGTCAATGATCTAGACATTCTTGTTTGTCTTGAGTTGTCCCTGCACAAAGAAAATGACTAGTTACATTTGAAAACCCAAGCTTACATGTCTTCGGCTCACTAAGAGAAACAAAAGGTAATGCAACAGTAATAGATCCTATAGTTGTGCTATGAGAATCTTCAGCTTTTGTTGATGTAGAACATCCAGTAACTTGGTCTTTCTTTGACTTCCACACCACCTTTGGAAGTTTGGACTTGACCTTCAACACTTTGGAAGCTTTTGATGCTTCGGAAGTTTTGATGACTAGACCTTCAGAAGATTCTGCAGAAACTGCAGTAGACTTTAGTGCTTCGGAAGTATTCCTTCCTTCCAAGACCAAATTTTCTTACAAAGGCAATCTTCCACTTGCCTTCTTCTTAGTTCTGGAGCTTCCGAAGGAAACAAATTTTCCTTCCGAAGCTTGAATCTTCTTGGAATTCTTGGAAGTCCTTATCCTGGTCATGTGAAGAGTACCTTAGGATTGTATGGAAAATCTTAGCAAGATGAGCGGTACTTTCACACATGACAAACTCAATTTTCTTCTTCACAAGAGTCTTCTGCTGAAAGCACGACTGACTTTGATCACATCCCTTCTCCACCTTCATCTTTGCAGATGCTGAGACAGTCCTTTTGGGCTGAGGACTGTTCTTGGAGTTGGATGGTTCAGGCTGTGTAGCAGTGGTAGATAACAGATCAGCCTTCTTCTTGGTGCTGAGATGATTTGAACATGAACCTGAACTCTTAGCAAAAGAGTTTAGGTTGATGTTTTTAGTCTTCAGTACTTCAAACCCTGTAGAGATAAAAACTTGTTTCTGCTTGGAGTCAAAAGTAGCCTTGATCTCTTGAGCCTTCCTTTCTTTCTTTTGCTCTTTCTGATCAAGTTCTTTCTCATTGACTTGGTCATCACAGTCTTCTTCTTCTCCTCAAAAGGATAGTGGCCATTCTTAGAATCCTCTTCTTCACTCTTCTTAGAGGAATTCTTCACTATCACTTCTTCATCCTCTTCACTTAAAGGATCTATAAGAGGAAGCTCATCTTCACAAGTTCCACACCTGGGTGAACTTACAGACAAGATTGTTTGTGGAGGAGCTACCTCATTAGAACCTAGTCCCTGCTTGTTTTGATAGCACACCTTGTTATGCAGGGATGAGGATATCATGTTCTTAAAGGTCTCTTCTTCAAGAACACACTTTTCTGCCCTGGCTTTGTTGATCACAAGCTCAGCCTGGCACTCAGTCAGCTTAGTTATGAGATCCTTGATTTGAGTCCTAAAATTTGTATGCTCATGTTTTAGAACTGAAATAGTTTTCTCTAAGTCCTCTATCTTCAGTTTATAATCATTTTCAGACTTTCTAAAATCAGCTTTTAAGATATTTAAAGACTCAAGATCAGATCTCATTTCTAAGTTGTAAGACCTGTATCTGTTAACTTTAGTAATGCATTCAGGGGTACAGAGATGTTCCAATACCTTGGCTTCATCATGATATGTCATCAGTGCTTGGTTTGGAGAAGCAGCTTCCACTTGAAAGCTCCAGACAAAGCCTCCTTCTTCAACAGCAATTGCAGCTTGCTGCTTTGGCTTCTCATTCTGGGTAGCCTTGTCAGTGTAGTTTGGTCTAGATTGTGTTTGGCCACCATTTGTTCTTGGTGCCTTACACTCCCTAGCAAAGTGACCCATCAAGTACAGTTTAAACATTTGACTTTGCTTTTATCCAGCCCAAACTTTCCACTGGTTGCATTGCTGGAGAACTTCCTTCCAGTCCTCTTGTAGAACTTCTTGGCTCTGTGAGTGAGAAGAGCCATCTTCTAGACTATCTCCATGTACCCTAGATCATCTGGATGGATACAGTCCAGGTCTTTAAGGGTGAAAAGAAAGCTGCCACAACTTTCATCAGAAGACACAAAGGCTTGAGAAGAACTTGTCTCTTGGAATGGGCTTCCTTGAGTGTAGTTCTCCCTTGGTGTCTTAGGGAAGGTGATGAAAGGACCCTTTTGTTAGTTGTCAGGGTAGCATATGAGATGATATTAGGGTTCTATGCTATCCTTTTCAACCACATGAAAGGCTAAACCCATTTGATTATTGGAGTTTTGCAAATGAACCTTGCATGTTCATCTTCATCTGGTAGCCACTGAGAATCCCATACAACTTTGTTAGAGTAAGAGTTTTCAGGTTCTTAGTTCTCTTGATAACTACACAGTAGTGTGTCCATTGCCTAGGAAGTGAGGACATGAACTTCCTTACAATGTCTCTGTTCTCAAGAGCAACTCCTCCATCCACTAGGGTATCCACAATCTCAATATACCTAAAGTATTGATAACAAAACATAGTGATGGAATCCAAATAAATATGTTTTTTTTAAATCTTGTCGTTCTCAAATGCGACTACACCATAAAATTATGTAGCCCATGAAAACGATCAAGTTTCAAGGATCCAAATGATTTTTACTCTGTAGAGTTTATAGTCTAAAAAATTGGATTCTATATCTCAACATTTTACATCCCTCAACTTATAGTAAATTTTCAAAAAAATTAGATTTTACTTGCAGGGTACGAAGTGTCAAGCGGCATTTTAAAAAAATCAAAAACTTTTGAAAGTTTTCACATATGCAAGAGTGTTTGTACATAAACCAATGTTAGCTATATGCACAAAAGGTTTATTTCAGTAATAACACAATGGTGACAAAATGCTACAACTTTCCTAAAACATATAAGTTGAATGATATTTTACAAGAAAACATGTGCTCACATGATGTTCTAAGTTGGTTAAAATTTTCATGTCTTCCAAATCATTGCTTAGTACTAAAGGTAAGTGTTCCACTAATGTTACTGGAAAATATTTATCAGAGAAGTGGCTTACGTAATTGAACAAGATCACAAGTGTATCACATATAATCAAGTCATAGAAGCAGAGAAGATAGTTTTCAATTCCGTGGGTGTTAATGACAATCAATGTCAAAGGTTGGTTTGTTTTTAAGACAACTGATATTCCCACATGATCATATATATGTGGTGTTATCTAGAGTTACAAGTAAAAATTATGTTAAACTACTAACATTAAATAAAGATGATATATCTACAAATAAAATGCAGCACCAGTGAAGGGCGGTTACTTACAACACAACAACACAAAGAAGAGATTAACTTGACTAATCAAACAGTGAAACTGGATTAACCACAATAGATGATACTAAGAACACAAGTAAGTAAGAGACAGGACAAGATAGCAAGACACAAGGAGATGGTTTTCAAGATTGCAGTATATTGTCTTCTCAAGTTCTATTACAAATGTTACAAAGCATATGAGAAAGTTACAAGTACTTGAGATACATATACTACATCCTACAGCCGGCCATACTTTAAAGGCCAGCTGGATACAATTGACTAGACACAACACAAAATCAATTGTAGAGTCAAAAGACAGATTGCGTTTTGACTTGTGACTATGACATGCCATAGCTCACATCCCCTAATATATTACAAAAAGGATAAAATACATGAAGTAGAAAGTTACAGACTCAAGACCTCAATGTACAGTTACTTAAAGCATGAACCTTTTCACCAACTCATGCAAGTTGGTGACTTTACAGAGTTGCAGCGGAAAGGGGTCCAGCTTTATGTAAAGTACATCAGATAAAGCATGTATAATAATAGTCTTCGGAAGAAATCTGTCTTCAAGTGTTGAGCTTCGGAAGACTTTGTCTCTGAAGCTTCGAAAGACTTCATCTTTGGCTTCGGAAGATATTGGTCTTGGCTTCAGAAGATTTCACACTTAGAATATTTCTGTTGCATGTATCAAAATTCTGAAGCATTCTTCTTCAATGTACTTGTGCAGCATGCAGGAGACTTGAAGTGTTTGAGTTGCATCAGCCTTAACATGTATTCCTTACAAAATTCCCCTAGGCTGATGCTACCAAAACTCTTTGAAGATTTCAGATATCAACAGTCCTCATTATGATGATGACCATCCCTTTCTTCATGAGATGATCAGGATCACTCAGACTCTCAAAATGTCTTCTCATGTCAAAGAGATCATGCAGAGGCAGATTGAACATGTCCTGCCATGTGTGGACATCCTCATTGCCTTGTTCTCTAATGATATGCCATCTTTTTGGATTTGTGGTGTATGTCAAGGACAAGATGGGTCTTCTTAAAGCTAGAGGAGCTGCTTGATTTGGAGTTGATGTAGCATCCTCTGGCTGCACATCCTCAGGATGTTCTGACTCATCCTGAGGTTCTGAAAGGATGTATCTTTCTTCTTCTTTGGCTTTGGCTTTGAAGCCATCCTTTTCTTTCTCTTTGTTCTTTTTAATTGAGAAGACTAGCCTGCAGCACCTGATTGATCTTCTTTGTCTTTCTCAGTTGGGTCTTTCTTTCTCACAGGTTCAGAAGAAGAAGGAGTCTGAACCTGTTGTGGATCAGAAGATGAAGCCTGCTGAGATTCAATAGGATGTCCAGGTTGTGTTGTCTCTGGTTGTTCAACCTTAACCTCCACTTCAGGTGGAGCTTGACTGGAGGGGAGTGTAAGTCAACCAACTCTCCACTCTTGATCTTCTGCTTGATTACCCTTATATGCTTATCTGTAGTGGATTGAGACATAGGGCCAAGTCTCCTTCTGTAGAATCCATACAACTACAAGAAGTTCATCATCCTCTGCCTGTCTGCAGACTTCTTCATGCTCTTCTGGATGATGGCTCTTGACTTAGCAACTTCTTCCCTTAGTTTCCTTTTGGTAGTCTTTCTTTCCTTGACTATCTCAAGTTCAAGTTGTTTGAGATACTCAAACTCAATATAGTCATAGGATAAGGGAAGAAGTGCATCTACCTGATAGAGGCATGTGGCACTCAGGTAGTTGATCATCTTGATCATGTCTTCTTCTTTGTCTACCTGAGGTTCTTGTTGAACCATATTCTCATGTGCAGGACTTTCTTGAACTGGAGAGAGAGTAAGCACATGCTTATATAATCTCTTCTTCTTCTTTCTTCTTTCATTTGTACTAGTAGTTCAGCATCTTCTGCCTCTTTCTTCTCCTTTGACCTTTCTCTGTCAACCAGTTCATTTAACTCCTCTAAGGGGAGAGAAATGACATTGTTAATGTTATAGTTCCTAGTCTGCAAGTAGTTGATCCTGACTGCCCTCAACTCATCATCTTGAGTGTTTGGTTTGGGGCAACCCTGATAGCAGTTTTCATGAGTCTTGCAGACCCAGAAGAGGAACTTTCTCCCCTTAGCTTCCTTTTTCTCTCTCTCCTTCTCCTCAATCTCCTCAGATGTCATCTTTCTTTTCCTTTTGTCACTCACAGACCTTTGTGACTCAGGGTGGAGAGAGTTGTGGCCTTCATTGCTTGGTGTAGCATCCAAGCGCTGGCTAGAGAGAGGTTGAGAAGCACCTTCACCAGCAGGTTTCTCAATAAGGGTATGAATCTCTGCAGCAATTGATGATAAAATATGCTTGTTATAGATTTATAGTTAATGTACACACTTTTATAAAATATGCTTATTTGTTCAACTCATGTATTATACAAGTCTATAACATAGTTTATATGCATGTACATGATTTATTTATGATAGTTAAGTTAACCCATTACAAATTTTATGTGGAGCCCATATTAATTTCATGATTGTTAGGTGTATGTAATGTTATATTCAATAGAAATCTAGTCTACTTCTAATATTATACTATTGTCCTTTACAACATTTAAACCGTCAACATCAAAGGGAGGTACACTATTTTACACATCAAAATATCGTCAAACCAAAATCCTTTTAGGTTTTTGTATGTGTATGACCCATTTCCAAACTCCTTCTGTATTTACATCTTGTTGATAATCACATAAATATGAATCAAACTAAAGTTAAAATTTAGATTAATATCACATACACACATATATTCTTCCTCTTAAAAGAGTATCTCTATTCCCATTCATGTTAATTTGTTCTTCACCTGTATTTATACCACATTCATCTTTACAGTCTATCAAAACATCAATTAGGATTGGAGTTTAGTCTGTTGATAGAAACGACTGGAATTTCGCTTGCTCAAAATAGACGGTGAACTCTTCCTTTGGTGTGAGGTTTGTCTAATTTTCTCTTTGACTCTTTCTCATTGTTGTGCATGATTGCTTGCATCTTGATTCTGTTTGTTCAATAGTCCTTAATTAAGAGCGGTGATTTGTAACAAAAAAAGACATAATGGGTACAATATTATGTGTTATACAATATTTTTTTATTTGAAAGATTATACAACCTATGGCAGTATTTTTGACGGTTTGTAAAACAATCTGGCGGTGCTTAATCAACTATAAAATTGTGCAAAATATAGAGTATTAGTCCCGAGTCTAGAGTCTTGTATTATTCTTTTGGAATAATTGTTTGTGAAAAATACATTAAATAGGGAGAATTGTATGTGGGTGCTGATTTGTATATGATGTTTCTGTTAATGCTTTTTTTTGTAGGTGTGATCACAGTATTGTAGCTTATTTTAAAGTTAAGTATTTAATATAATTTGATAGTGATGATATAAGTACATTAAGTTTGTGCTAAATGATAATAATTAATAGCCAAGTTAATCGCATTAAGTTTCAATAATTTACTACCATTAAGAAAAACCTTAGTTCACATGTGAATTTATAGTAATTGAATTTGTAAAATTTTAATATATAGATTCATTCAATTCAAGGTCAAACACATGCTTTGAATACACATTTTTTGATCCAGATTATTTTGTTGTCTTTGCAATTTTTTGTATTGGGCTGGAGTTGTTATTGGGATAAAAAAGACTTGGGCTGAAGCTGTGTAACTGGGCTGGAACAAGAAAACAACTAGCGGGCTGGTTTCTTTAACACATTTTAGAGCCTTGTTATTCGCGAATTAGGGCAATGGCATTAATAATGATCACTTCTTGTTTGAATAGTAAAAGACACCTAACTTGTTCATATCATCAGCTCGATGCATCTTTATCTTCACAAGATCACATCTTCGTCTCTAGAAAAATATAGATTCTTACTTGTTTACATAAACCAATGTTAAAAATCAAATGTGAGTTAACATTGATAAATGGGAAACAAATAGTACTTCACAAGTGAATATACAGTATGTTCCGCCAATCTGGTCTCATTACCTTTTGGTGGTGATTTAAACTTTATCTTCTCTGTAATATCGATAGTAATCATGTTTCATTAGTCGCATAGTGTTGGTAGGGTGGCCACCCATACATTATAATGTGAAAGACGCGTGCTTAAGAAAAAGAGAAAATCAATTTCATAGAGTTCCAAAGCTTCCATGGTCGTTCTGGCAACTTGATGGTGAAGTGAAACTGTTAGCGTTTTAATTTTGAACTTTGATTTTTTCTAAACATTTTCTAATTACCATTTAACAAATGGTTGATATCTTAGAGTGTTTTAGAGTTGCCATTTTCCTAAGAAGTATTTCTAAATATTTAGGGGATGATTTTGAAATGAGAACTAGTTTCAAATACCCATATGGTAAAGTATTACATACTATGTATTATTGTATCTTCAAGACTGCATTCTTCCAAAGATTTTTTATGTATATTTCTATTTTATAAACAAATGACATCTTTTGTAATATCTAGTTACTTTTAAAAGATATTCTGACATGTTTGATTTGTATTTTCTAAAGAAAAAAGTTGCAATTACTATACAACTATTTTGATAATAAAACTTGTTTGGGTGATCATTTTTAACTTTCGACTTTTAAGTTATTTTCTCATTGAACAAGACTTTTATAAATGTAGCTTAAACTATTATATTAAACTCTGATTTAATTTATAATAATACGTATTTATAAGATCTATAAAATGTAGTCACTATTAAGTGATCCTCAATTTAAACTCATGTCACTTATCTTGAAAATTCAAAGATCAACTTGTATAATTTACCTAAATATGTATGGTTATTCAACTATCAAAAGTAGGCTGTCGATGTGTAGCTACAAAGGTTTATAAAATAAAGTAAAGAAAGTAGGCTATAAAAAGATAATTCTGATGTGGACCGTGTTTTGTAAGATGGCCACAACTCATACCATTTTTGCTTTCATGAAGATTCTGGCCAATTAAATGGAACTTAGATACCACTCGAAGGTGGCCTGATGATAAGACAGCATAGTTATTCGGTGAAGATCCGGGTTCGATCCTCTTCGAATATACATTTTGGGTGGTTAGCTCACTGTGATGATCGGAGAGTGTCATGCCAATGTTTGAGCGTTGTGCGAATTGAAGTGGGACAACGATAGCCGTTCGAACCCGCCCTGTGGCTTGGTTTAGAATTGTAAGTCGGTTGCTTTCTGTGACATTTAAAGAGAGGGTGTTGTAGACTGGTTAGTGAGTCCAGTAACATTTGTTTTTTTCAATGGAACTTGAAAAAAATACTTTTTTGTTGTTTCTATTTTTTGGTGATGACAAAAAAAAAATAATAACTTTATGATATATATCTATCTATTATAATAAAATAAAGTTTTAAGATGCCACTTGATACAATTCTAGACCATCTAATTTTAATTTTCTCGTTTCTCTTTCATATTAAACAATTACCTTAAATACTTATAATATTATTTAATTTCTTTTAGATTAAAAATTATTTTCCAATAAATTAAGAAAGTGGTGCTTTTATAAATGATTTTTTTATAAAACAAACAAAATAAAATTAGGAGTTATAATAAGAAAATTTTTAATAATGATATTTTTTAAAATGGTTTGTTTTGCAATAACCGATGGTGTCGAATGGAAAAGTCGTCGCTCAACGGATAAAAGTTACTCTAGGGATAACATGACTATTTATTAAAAATTTAATTAGGGTTTAAAAACAAAAGTTTAAAATAATAAAATTATTGTTTTATAACTTATATTATTACTCATATGTAATTTCAGTCATATCGTTTTATAATTATTACATTTTCATTATTAATTACTTAATATTTTATTTATTCAACTCGTGTAATACACGGGGTTCTAACCTAGTAATATATATATATATATACACACACACATAGATATATATATACATAGATGTATATATATACATAGATATATATATATATACACATATATATATATACATACATATATATATATATATATATATATATATATATATATTATATATATATATTTCCCCGTAATCTAAGATAAAAACACATTCTTTTATATTTGAGAAATCAAACCTAAATAAAATGGTTTTGTAAAATAATAATTTGTACAGAGAAGTCGAAATAAAATAATACAGTAATGTCTCTTTTCACGTTTAGTAATTTTCTATTATTGATTTTCATAATTTACCAACTAAATCAGCATAATTAATAGATATGATCTCACGAGATATGCTCGTGGGTGGAGTAACATACGAACAATAAAAATTCTATTTTGTATTTTAAAACTACAAGCCCTTTAAACTTTTACATTGTAAACGTAGGTCTATGCATATATGTTATTGGTTCACATATTAGTTTAAGTTGTTACTGATAAGAAAAAGTTTGATAACAAGTAAAAGTAGATGCATTAAGCAATTTTATTTTACACTTACATAAATTGTTTATTTCTAATTCCGATTATCTCTTATTTCTAGCATGTTTTATGAATTATGTTCCACAAATCTAAGTTCAAAATTAAATTAATTTAAACTTGTAATCAACCAACAAAAAATGAAAACAAGATTGTGGAGAGAAGAGTCAATTGAGCTTTAAGCACTTGTATAAAGATACTATTTGATTTTTAAGCACACCAAGACTCCTGACTTTTAAAAAATAACTAAACAACTACTATTACATTAAGTTGATATAATAATAATTATTACTACTCCTTTCATTTTATTACTATAATTATTATTAGTTATGTTTTATTTGTGTAATTTAGAAATCAAAAATCTTTTTTTAAACAATATAATTGATTAGCGTCTGATTCAGGTGAGACTTGAGGAAAATACTCTAACCCAAAATCAAATACTAATAACTTTTTCCACTAAAACTTACACTACCCTGAATAAATAACCTAATTTAAGAACAATCAAACTTTTTGATTGATCAGGGTTACCATACTTTACATCTTAATAAGTTTTAGAAAAAATTATGAGCCATACTATAATTTACATAACAATAAATTTATAAGTATTTAATAAACGCTCGTTAGAAAGATAATTAACATAAAATTAAACTATAATATAATTTCCACAATAATTATTGAAAAAACAGAGAGACTTAACCTAGAACCTCCCTATATATATTTTTTGATTTTTTTGTCCCATGTGAGATTTTGGCTTAAAGCCTCCATTTATTTGATTAAATTTTAAGGTACCTACCTTAACCACTTGTATATCTAGATGTGTATAAATTGTTTTTTTTAACTGGTTTGGATTATAAATCGGTTTGCCTCACTGAATACTCAAACCTCCCAAACCGATTTGAACCTGTTTTGAAAATGTTTTTTTATTTATAAAAATCCGGTTTTTTACCAGTATAATCGGTTTTTATTTTTGAACCAGTTTTGGGCGCCGGACTGTCAAACTAGTTTACAAACCGACTGTTCAAATCAGAGTCAAAATCGGTTTGGCTCAAACCGGTTTTTTAAGCCGGACAACCTTTTACCGATTTTTTTCCTAAGCTGAATTTTTTTATCAATCTTTAACCAATTAAGATAATAATCATTAATTAACATAAATTCTTCTATCGTTAATGCTTATTGTAGTACTACCAGTACATATGTGTTTTTTTCTAAAAGTCTAGAAGTGCGCTTCGAAGTACTACGTGTAGAATTGGAACTTTTGTAAATAATATGAAAGTGCAAAGCATAAAACCATTGACTTTAGAGATAGTCCATTTCACACTAAGTAATTCTTTCTCTTTAAGAAAACATTTCTTTGGATGCCCTTACATAGAAGATGCCTTCTCTCATCATGTATGTTTCCATAGTATAAATATTAATATTAAATTAAGTAATAAAATAATGGTTTTAATTATTTCAATTAATAAATAAAGCAATATGGCATTTAGCACTCTAAATAAGTGACAACATTTACTGTTTAATGAACTCACATAATTTTAAAATTAAGGATATTTTTTGTAACAACAATATACATCACAGCACCCAAATTTATTACCCGATCGCCTACTGTTATTATGTGTTAATTCTTGATCATTCTATATGCTATCTACATATGTATGGATGGTACAGGTTTCGTGTATGTCATTGTGCATCACCTAATATATATTAATCACACACTGTGTTAAATGTTTGTGTACAGCTAGTACGTATTACACTAATCTACATAACCCGAATAGAAGCATCAACATACAATATTTTTGCATCGATTAAGATCGGTAACCTCAAGTGGTACATAACTCGAATAGAAGCATCAACATACGATATTGGTGCATCGATTAACATTGATAACTTGAAATGGTACATAACCGAAACAAGAATCAACATACAATATTATTGCATCTATTAAAACAATAGTAGAATAAGCCTACTATAGGACAAACTTTTGGTGGATTTAAACTTATCTTTCTATGTCTCTCTATATATGTAGTTGGTTTACCATCTGAGGTTACCAAACAAAATAAAAGTTTTCGTACCTAATAAACATTAAATATGAAGAAGATATAGAATAAATCAAGATAGAAGACAAAAAAAGAATTATAATTATGAGTAAAACCCCAATAGAAGCATCAACAACTGTTTATGACATAAAAAGTATCTCAACTGAATTCGACTAACCGACAGACTATCACAAAACGATAATCAAAGAACAAATACAAATATTACCTAGTCTACTATTTCAATAAGAACATAGAGTGTCAATAATCGCACAGAGAGATTACATGCATATGAAAGTCGAAAACGAATAGGAACAATGCAAATTTAGGATGGAATTACCGATTCATTGTGATAATGATGAAGGTCAACAACGGATTTGGTAAGGAACAACTTTGAATCAGAGGCGATTTTGAGAGGAATGGTGTTTGTTAAACAGCTGCAAGAAGGAATTCGAGTTTTCTTTTTTTAAGAATAGGGTGTTAGAAACCGGTCGGGTAAGGTGGGTAAACCGAGGGTACGCGTGTTAAAATAGTTGGTTACAATGGTTAGGAAAATGAAACACAAAGGATACCAGAAGCTGCATGTGGCAATAATAGCTCTAGAAAGATGCATGTGGCAATCTCAATTACATTTTTATTAAAGTAGGGGAATACCTAAATTTTAAGATTTGATTAAGGCTCTGTAAAAATGTCGAGTTAAACTAAGTTATTCATCTGGTTGTTGTGACTTGATAAAAAAAGTTAAATAATCGGTTTTAGCTACCTTTATTACGTAAGGTAAGTAAAGTCGTCCCCACAGGAATATGTGAAAGTGTTTAACGATTGTGACTTCACTAACTTAAAGACTCAAACTTTATAATAAAAATTGAAACTTTAGAATGAATTAATGATCACAATTTCATAAAGCAAGAAACTTTAAAACAATTTACTTAAATAACGAAAGACAATTACTTACGGGCTCCAATTCTGCAAGATCAACAATTGATACTTTCAAATTAGGTTTGTAAGAATGAAACTTCAAGATGTTAACTTTTGATTAAATTGACAACAATTGACTAAGCTTTTAACATTCGTTCGTTCACAATGTTACCAATTTACGATCACTTTGTCTACTTTTCTTATTGAGCTCACAATGCAAGGAAACCGAAAACTGATAATCAAATAAGCAACTTTATTTATAAGCAAACATTTTAATTAATCAAAATATAAAACTTCTTTCAATCACTCATTGTTCATTACAAAAATCTAATCAAAACATACCAAATATCTCACTTGACGAGAATTATACTTCCGGAAGTAATCACGAATGAACTAGCCACGCATCATCTTATTATCCCTTCGATCTTGAATGGAGAATGTTTGTGGGTGATTTAAGTAGCCTTAGAACACCAAAAATCACCTAAAGTTCGTCACTTTTCGTCTTCAAGAAGTTCTAGATCGAATTGGGGTTGATTTAGTTTAAATAAACTTGAAAATCCAAAAATACACATGTTGTTAGGCCACCGACGTATCATATGCCCACTAGCATATGATACGCCACCTCATACGCCCAACATTCTGTTATATTTTCCAAATACGCCCACTGATATACCGGCTAATATGCCGTTCGACGTATGATACGCCAAACCCAGTATCATATGCCATGTCTCTTATTTACATTTTTTGGTAATTACATCTTAGTCCTTCAACTTTTATGTTTTGCTTTTTTTGCTTCCAATTAAGCTCTTTTAAGCTCTAAACACTATGGATCAAAACATAAACAAAGTGAACTTGTTCTACACTTATCATGATGTAAAATCACACATTTAGTTTAATTAAACTGAATTATTGACTCGCAATCACATCCCCACACTTAACCTTTTGCTTGTCCCTAAGCAAAGCTTTCAATGAGTTTCAAACTTTTATTATCAAATACATTCTCCAATCCCCTACTCATTCTCAGTTTTGGCTCAAGGTCATACCCAACTTCACATACTTTTTCTTTTAAACATATTTGTCAATTTTGTTCTTTCAAACAAAATCATGTCAATTTTAACCTAGATTCACCTAACCGAGCCTAATAAGACTTCATGTTTTGCCTATGCATATAACATATTTTCTCACAATATACCTAAAGTATACACAAATCAAAAGGACTTTTATAGATTTTATTGGTATAAATGCATTTTGCATTGTGGGGCAAACATTGGCTCGTCTTTTATAATTTTTCTATTTTTGTGGGGCACACTAACATTGACCCTTTTAATTTCTTGTTTTTCGAACGATATGACCTTTTTCAGCTTTTATTTTCATATAATTTGAAAACATCCTTATCGGCTTACCGAAGTATGATACTTGACACTTTGGCCATGTTTTAACACATAATCATCGATCAAATTTGGATTTCATAAAAAAAAACTAGAATGATAAAAAGCTTCTTGTTTTTCTTCTTTACATCATATATAGCATTGGGTGTCACATTGGTTCTTTTGGTTCTAATGGGTGATATTGGGTGTGATCTAAAAATAAGAAAATAAAAAGGCTTCTTAATTCTTATGTTTTGATCCTAATGTCTTTATCAACTTTGTGCATAACTTGGTTACTTGCTTGAAACATTCCATATGAATTATTCTTTTTAACTTTGGGAACTTAATATACATATGCATGAAAGGTCCACATTCTAGCTTATTACCCTTGGTTAGATAACTCTAAAGTCTTTTTCCTCTTTTGAATATCAACACGAATCTAACCTGAACAAAGACCACAATCAATGCTTAAGTAGGTAATTAGTTAATGATTTATACTTAAAGATTCAATCTTTACATCTTTTCAAGCTTACTTAGGACTTTTTTTTTCAAAAATTTCTTTTTTTTCAAATTTTGACACTCTTCTCATTTGCTTCCCCCATCCCCACACTTATTATACATGATCCCAAATGTATGGTTAAGATTCAACCACAAATCGAAAGACAAACAAGATAAGGAATGAGTACATGAACCTAAACATTAGTGAGAGCCTTCAATAGGTGACTTGTGTCTCCCCACACTTGAGTGTTTGCGTCTGGTGTATGATTGAACTAACAAAGCAAAACAAAAAAACACACAAACTAATAGAAGAAATAAAACTTATTTTCATAGGAATCACAGTTGCATTTAGCATATGCAATAAGCCTTTAAACCCCTCGGTAGACCCGAGTGGATGAGTTGTAGTCTCGTGAGGGTTTATAGTGAATACACCCATAAGGTTCTCGAGTTTCCTCCCTCAAGCGCTAAGTATTAGGTCTTTAGCCAGACCTTTCCTGAGACCATTTATGGTGGTCGTATTGAATATTTTCCAGCCACATTACCAAAAATGTTTGATAGTAGACATACCGAATCTCTATTTTTTTTCATGGTCTCCATGTCTCTTGAATCAATGGTCAACATCCTAAATCCATATTTTCCCATCGAGTTACCAATATAGCATGGTAGTTGACATGTCGGGTCCACACCTTCTTTCCTATCCTTGGCATGTCTATAGATTCGTTGTGAGCTCTTCTTTGAAGAAATTGCCCGTTGTTCTCTAAACTCACCTTTCTCATAATCGAACACGAGCCATTATCCCCTGCTTTGTCAAACTGCATAATAAATATTGAAAGACTATCAAAACCACATGGCAATATTTAGTCTCTTGTTTCTTAGGAGGTGTTATGCCATCTATTAGGTTTAAACATTCAACATTTTGCTCTGGAAAACCCATAAGCTCTTCTTCCACTTACATCATCATAAGCATCAACCACCACTCTTTCTACACATATATCTTCAACAAATGAAGGACTTTATGTGGTATTAATTTCCATGACCTCATCCTCGACTTTAACAGATTGTGAGATTAACTCTTCTACTTCTATTTTCAACAATAACGTGTCACGCTTGATAGTTAAGTAGTCAAATCGTTATTAATCTGGAAGATGATGTTGTTACAACAACTTATTAATCTCGGGGAATATCAATTGCAATCGAGCAATATTTTCCTCTTCCTCAAATTGATAAGTATTTTGAAATTGCATAACATTCTGGAAAACCTTCTCTTGTTTAGGAAATTGACATTGATTATGATCCTCATATGTCATTTGAGAATATTCTTCATGATAGTGGTTCTAATTTCCCGATAACTTGAGCTTGATATCATCTATGGTTTATAGTTGTTGCAATCCCAATCTTCCTCAGAGTTGTAATGTAAGGCCCCGTTCCCGGGACGCTTACAGTCGGTCAATCATTGCACATAAAACATATAATTACTTTAACTTGATAAAAGATTACAGCGGAAACATTTAAATCAACATATTCATTACGAATGCTTTTGCAAAATAATACATTGTCATCAAATTACAAAATACATTTTACGTTTCAACACAAAAGCATTATAAATATGGATGCCATCCAAAAGAGCCAAGTAGCCGCCCCGTGCCATCCTCAGCAACATTACCTGCCAACTGGAAACACATAAAAATCAGCGTTGCTGAGTGAGTTCTAATTTTATAATAAAGCATACTTTACTTTCATTAAAAACGTTCTTTATTATCAAATCATAACCATCTTAGAACGTGAGCACACATCGTACGTACACATAGATAATATCATTATTATCTTTATTTACTGTTCATCACATACATCCATTAACTCTTTCTTTCTTTACCACATTCTTTATCACTATCTGAATCAGTGTCATCAGCTATGCCCCGAACAAATGGAGTACTGGGTTGAAATTCATAAAATGACTTCCACACTGCACATAGCCTGGCACCAGCTCCGGGGTAAACGACAAAGATCCCAACTGTATACTACATCCCCAATATTACGCATGCCGGGTACTGGGCCGAAGATCATAAAATGACATCCACACTACACATAGCCTGGCACTAGCACCGAGGTGGGTAACCCCTTTACACCATGTACCACATCGTTGGTCAGTCACAAAGACTGGAACCCCTACGTGTATCCTTAAGGGTTAGCTAAACCACACACAGTTGAGCTTACAATCTTTTAGGGTCGTGCACCTCCGTACATATTGCTTGCAAGCCTTTCCAAACCTTCACTTTCATTAATGCATGCACACCGTCATTATGTTCCTCTTTCATTATCTTTCACTTTACGTTACATAATATTTTATAATTCATTCACAATCAAAACACGTAAAGCCACGGGAAAGATAAACATACGTAATAGGAACATAAATATAATCACACAAAACATCGCCATACAAGGCAATCACATACATACATAACATACATCAAACATACCATCATGCATACACATACCACATCATACATCATCAACCTGTCGGATCATCGCCCATCACTTCGAAGGTCAACACCTACATCTGCACTTCCCCCGAAAGTCAGATAATAAACTATGCTCATTCGGGCGCATGGACCCTATTCAGTCGCATGACCTTCCATACGTATGAGGACACTTGGGAGAATGGACCTTCAGTCGCATGGTTCCCATGCGTATGAACCTCAGTCGCATGGTATCCGGGCGTATGGACCTCAATCGCATGACCTTCATGCGGATAACCTTCAATCGCCCTCCTTTCGTGCGAATGAACCTCAATCGCACGACTCACAGGCGTATGGACTCCAGTCGCATGACCTTCAGTCACATGACCTTCATTCGCATTTCATTCAGTCGCATGACCCTCATCCATATTTCCTTCAGTCGCGTGGCCCCCATCCGCATTTCCTTCAGTCGCACAGCCCTCATGCGCATTTCCTTCAGTCGCATAGCCCTCATGCGCGTTTCCTTCAGTCGCATAGCCCTCATGCGTATGAGTCTCAGTCGCACTATTCACACGCGAATGAACCTCAGTTGCACTCCTTTCGTGCGTATGACCTCCATCCGGTCGCCTAGCCCTAGCTGATGCAGAATGTAGTTCATCCCGAACCCAACCTGTCATTTTTGACCTCCAAGCTCTCCCAAACTCATTCTAAGCTCAAATCAACCATCCTAAACCTCAGGGGTACATACCACAACACCATTGAAGCATACACAAGCCCAAAATCATGCCCCACCCGAATCAAACACATACACATATGCATACATACGGTTTCAACACCCCACTTTGAAAACGGGTTTCAGATGTGTTCCAGCCCCAAAATCATTCAAAAACATGTAAAAAGAGGGGTCCTAGAACTCACCTTGACAACCTCTTCAGGTATAGCCTCTTACAAACTCGTTTGCTTTCGACTTTTGCACTTGATTCTTCAAAATCCTTAGCTTTTGCCCTTCTCCTCTTTCTCCACCCTTAGAACCGAATAAAATGTGAATGGGAGAGGGAAATGGCTGCTATTCCCTTTTACCCACTCATCCAACCTTTTTCTTCTTTTAGCAAGATTGGTCCCTCAACTTGGACCTTATTTTATTTTCTTTCTTTTTCCTTCTTTTTTTGGCTTCAAAGAAAATAACGGGCGTTACATATAATTCACCTCTGATTAATAATATCATTCACAATATAAAGAAGATGACTCGTAATATGCATAAGATGATGGCAAATCATAATAAATATAATTTTCTTCTCGCATCTTCACATTTCTCGTGTATGAATTGGACTTCCGCAACATGTACATGAATAATAAATCTATTCATGTGAGGTTTTAAGTATTTTAGAATAACCTGCAAGGAATAAAACACCTAGTGTGTGATAACTGAATCGATTTCGTTATGCTAATGTAGTAAACCAGGGATGTAGCATAGCCATGTAACACAATTTTCAGGACGAAAATTCTTTCAACATGGGGATAATGTGACATCCAGTAATTTTCCATTACCAAACTCCGTTAGTTCTGTTAGGTCTTGCATACACGTGTCGTGAACACATACTAGTTGTCGATTGAACGTTGGTGACTTATAATAATAATCTATGATAAATAATGATAATCTAATTAATAATTTTGATTATTAGTTGTGATTATGTGACTCATGAATTTAGAAAATTTTAAATATTTATTTGGTAAATTTTACGCGATAACGTGACAACGTGTTATATATATATTTAATGCGTTCTGAAACTTATTGTAAATGTTTATGGCTATTATTTTTGACTGATAAAACTTATAATTTTAGTTAAAATTATTTAAAAGTATTAAAAAGATAAATTTTATAAAATAAAATAAAGGGGTTATTTTGTAATTACTTTTTATCCAAATATTAACAAAATCAGAACCCTAATCCCCCAAACCTCTACTTTCAGCCGCAACTATCACCCAAACCCCCACCCTTGCGAATTCAATCAAGAACACACACATACATTCGATTTTGGTTGGTTCCAAGAGATTACAAGGTGTTAGCAAGTTTAATTGTTGATTTCTACACATCTAAAGGTTAGTTTTGATTAATTTTTTATGATTTTTGTTCTTGATGAACCCTAATTCGAAATTGATGATGAAAACATGAAGTTGTTGATTGTTATATGATAATATGATGTTATTTAGGTTGTATCAATGTTGAATTATGTTGATTTTGCAAGAAAATCCATGGATTGAGGCATCTGGTTCATACATTGCCTTAAGAGGATTTGTTCTTGAAATTCATGATATGATGATGATATGATGTTAGATACAATGTTTGGAGGTTAGTTTAATTGAATTGTGCAAGAAAGTTCATGAAATTAATGTGTAGATCATAACTTACTAAAAGTAGAAACTTTTGTGTATGATGATTGGAGATTTTGATAATTTAGTGATGATAATCATGTTAGAATGAATGTTATGAACTTGAGTAGGTATAAAGTTGATGAAATTATGAATGATTGGGATGTTAGATAGCTTTGGGGATATCTTTCCCAAAAGGGAAACTTTATTTTTGTAGAACCTTAGATATGATGATTTGGGCATGCTTATGATATTAGGTCATCTTAAAATAATTGATGATGATGTTTAATGTGATGAATGTGTTAATTGAGTTTTATGCTTGGTTGATCATGTAAGGAGTTTAGGTATTGGTGATCATGTATGATGTTGAATTGTGGTTAGTGATTAGGAAATCATGTTTGGGTTTGAATTGATCATTATTGTGTATCTTGTTTGGAATGAACCTTGTTGATGAATGTAATTATGATTGTCATACACAAATGTGAATCTGAGGCCCCTCTTAGTAGGTGTAACATCTCGTATTTTTGTTAACTAAAAGTTTATTTCGTTTATTCTTATAAGGCCATTGTTGTCAATCTTGAAATTTATGGGTGATTTATGCTTATTTCTTAGTTGTTACTAAAATGTAATGTATGAAAGCTAATAATTAAAATATTAAATTGTGTAATAATAACAATTATGATAATATTAATAATAGTAATAATAATATAATAAGTTATAATAATGATAATAATACTAATAATAATAACTAAAATAATAGTAGTAATAATAATAATAATAACTTATAAGAGTCAGATACCTAATAGTTGTAAAATAATTAAAAATTTAAGGATAATTAAATTAAGGGGTTTGTTTGTCATTTTAGAAACTTTAAAAGGAAATTTTAAGCATAAAATGTTAAGTTGTAAAACCAAAGGGACCATTTGTGTAATTAACAAAACAGTCAAACCCAACCTTCCCCCTAACCCCGTTTTTCCGGCTTGTTTCCCGGCCAACTTCCGGCGGCCTCTGACCACTTCGAAACCCACTCTTTTCTTCATAATCAAACCCCAAACGTCCCTAACCGGTTCGTGAACGTGGTTCGAACACAATTATGATCTTTAATGGAGTTAAACAACGGTTATGGATCCCAAACAAATCGAGTAACCGAAGCTCTTAATCTTAGAGTCGTTCGAGCATTAAAACTCAATATCGAATTAACTGAACCTAATCCATCTTCTATCTATCTCTAATCATTACCATTTCCAATTTCTCCTGAAACACACAAAATTTATATCTTTGAGTACCTATTGAAGCCGCGACGTGCTCTATACGCGAACGCCATTCTCCAGACTTCAAGACCTGAAATTGATAGAGGGCTTTTGCTCATCAAGATCCTTGGAAACCTTCTGCAACACAAATTTGATTATTGTTAGCGTTTGCAACTTGAACCAGTCTTAACATAGCCGCAAACGTTCTTCGATTGTTCATTATCAATCCATTTTCAATTCGGGTAATTAAACCTACTTACATGCTTGATTTTATCTAAGGAATGAAAGCCCTAACCTTAATTCAATTAATAATATCGATTTGGTGTTTAATTTGGATCAAGTCGAATTAGGGTTCTAAGAATTGGGGGAAATTCGGTTTATATGGTTTTAAGATTTTAGAACCAAGCGATACCAAGGCCACCACCCTAGTTCACTAGTTACTCGCTCACATCTCAACTTTGAGGTCCCGGGTTCGAACTTGGGCATCCTCATGTATTTTTAAATGTTTTTTAGCCTTAAATAAATTACAAAAATTTCTAATAAATATAAAAATTATTTATGTAAACTTCAAATATTTTTAAAAGACATCAATATTTTGTAAATTTTTCTAAATTTAAATAAATATATATCTTTTAAGGCTGCTTTTGAATAATTTCTTATAAAATACTTAAATAATAATTAATAAATTATTATTGGACCAAATGTCTCTTCTCAATTTATATTGTTTAAGTCATGATTATTTCAAATAATTACTCAAATTTTATACTTAACTTTATTAATTATTATAAATGATTCAATGTCATTTTCTTTAAAATACATAAATAGTATATTACTTAATTCTAATATTTGATACACTTACAAGAATATCCCAAATATCAAATTAAACCCTAGTCCTCAATTAACTCGTTAAACTTATTATTTAGACATTAAATCTTGTAATATATATATTCTTATGTACCTTGTGAAGGATTGCGTTGGAACGTTTATTATCTCTTATTAATCGTCATTTTATACATTTTGCCAAGTCAGTTTCCTTGCTCCTTTTTATATTATTTCACACCTTTTTGGGGTGAAACATGTTACCTTATCAACTTACACTTGTAAACATTTGATACTTATAAAGCACTTGCAATTTATCTTTACTTTGTGTCATGGGTTATGTGTTATTGTGAGATTTATATGAGATACATTATATGTTGACAATCATTAACTATTGCTAGCCTGGCGACATCATAGATCTATAGGCCTGAAAGCCTATTGGTGCTAAAGTCAATGTATTGACGGCTCCTAATAACGCATGACTTGTTCATCATGGGAACCAAGTACACTTAGCCGATCCTGTAAACTTGTAATCAGTCGAGGTTTGATTGTAGCTATATGTGTTCTATAAACTTGCATAACTCATAACCTTTGACCATAAATTGCTATTTGAAATCTTTTGATATATTATGTATGTTAAACCCTTAGAAACTCACCAACTTCATAGTTGACCTTTTATTTTTAACATGTTTCAAGAAATGCCCAAGTTTGAAGTCAAAATTTGAAGTTTGCATAAAACTAGGATTTGGACCTAGATTAAAGAATAAAAGTTTGGTTTATCTTGCTATGTTTTGACTTGTTTCATGTTAACTTATGGTTTTATTTTCATTTGAAACTTATAATAATAATATTTTCATTTTAAGATAGCGTTATGTGGTTGTGAACAATCTTAACCCTCGACGTTTCCGCCGTCAAGGTTAGGGTGTGACAGTAGGATTGGCAGGGTTTAGGATGTGAAGTTGTGAGTGGCTTCCACATGGCATGTAGTGCATGATTAGACTTCACGTATAAATTATTGGTTGTGATGTATTAACATTTGTGTTGAACATGTTGGTTGTTAAGATTTGCATGAGTTGTATGATGATCTAATGTTGTGTGATGATCTAGGTAGAACTTGCATTGATGATATGATACACGTGGATAATATGTATGATATTCATGTATGCTAAGTTATTACGCTTGATTAAACAATATCTCAACTAATATGTCACCAATGGGTCAAACGGGTCAACTAGGTATCCTTAGAGTTAAGCATTCTGTGTACACGTACTTACGTACTCTCATGTTCTAGGTAACCTTTGAAGGGTTGTCTTTGCATCCATCATTAGTTCTCTCTTTTATCATTATCTTTGCACACCAGGTGAGTTCATGCCCCACTGATTTATAAACTCTCTTCTAGGGGAGGTAGCATACTCGTTTACAAACGCTTTATTATTATTATTATTATTATTATTACTATTATTATTATTATTATTTTTATTATTATTATTATTATTATTACTATTATTATTATAAGTTGTGTATAGTTTAACATAGTGTGTTATACCTTGAAAGTCCTCACACTTTCGGATTGTTAATAATGGTAACTAGCGAGAAATCTTGGGTAGTACTACTGGGTTTGACAAGCCCCGCCTGTGTGACTCGAGGTCAAACAGGTGCAATATTATCCTAAACACAAATATCATCACGACCTGGTAAGTCATGACGGGAGGCAACAAACGCAACACAGTCAGCTTCGATCACGAAATCACTATTTGTTATTACTTGTGACGGGAGGCAACCCCAGGTTTATGTCGAACGTCATTCGTGTCCGCATGTCGTGCGTGGGCGACCCAAATTTTCCAGCCAGAAACCCTTTTTACACCCCCCTGCACGCGGGTAGGTCATGGTGTAAAAGGTATCATAAAGACATTCAATAACTTTCAGCTTGTTATCACATATAAACACATAATGTTTCATTTGTCTCACCAATATGGGACAAGGATGTTAGAGAGACTCCTTTTCACACCCTTATTTACAACAAATATTTAATTACATATTTACATATATAAATATAATTAAAATATAGTTAAGTCTGGTCTGACCACCAAACCAGTAAGGCGTCCGGTTCGACGTTCGATCCGGTTCTGAAAACATTGCCAGTGAGGTTGTTATTAGATGAAATAACTGGTTAAGAAAAGGTTTATTGTCTACTTTAGATTTTCTGTGTATATTACACATAACATAAAAGTTTTACGCTATTGAAAATAAACATATTTAAAGCATTTTAAATAAATGAAGATAAAAATGTACCTTTAATAATATTTACCTCTATATTAAACTATGACAGAAAGAACAGTTATTTAATTTGTATGAATTTTGATGCGTTTGGTGTTACTTCCCTTTGTAGCACCACCTCTTCCTCTGTTTCTTTAAGGTAGCGTTCGTTTCAAAGAATGGAATGAAATTTGAATTGGAAATGGAATTAGAAATGGAATTTGAATTGGAATTCAAAGAATCCCACTCAAATCCTATAATGTGTTTGGTTGGTATAATTATAAATGGAATTGGAATTTAAATTTGTAAAATGACATGATTACCCTCTAAATACATATGAACTTCACATATAGTTAGTATTAACGTCATGTCCACATGATCCACATATGGTTAAATTTGAAGCAAATTACACAAAAAAATAATATTTGAACTTCACACATCAACACATCCAAACAATATTAAGCACAAATGAAGTCAAAACAACAAATCTGAGTTAATAATATGCAAAAAAAACCGTGTAATTTGAAGCTGAAGTATGGAATCAGTAACTCAATCAGCAAATGCTCGAATTAGAAAACCGCTTCAAATGCATCGTAAATCATACCTGCGTAATTTGAAGCTGTTGTACGAAAATGAAATTATTTGAAATGAACACTACCGAAGGCTCCAATCTACGTACTTTGAGTCGACTGTTAAATCAATTTGCGATTCTCAGATCTCCCTAATTTGAAGGTGCGTAATCAGATATGCGATTCTCATATCTGCGATTCTCTGATCCGCGATCAGCCGAACTGTTCAATCGTTCACCGTTCGGTGGTGCGATCCTCTCGTTCAAATGAATGCATACTTTGTTCCGTGAGATAATCAAGTGAGATTTGCGTTCGGTGGTGCGATCCTCTCGTTCAAATGCGAATCTGCTGAACGTGGGTGGAGCAATTGTTCAAATAAAGCTTTTTATCCCCTAGTCAATCCTCATCTAGGGTTAGGGTTATTTTGGTAAATTGTCCAGAATTCCTGATATTTTGAAACAATCCCCCCAAGTTTAGAAGGATTTCAAATCCCGTAATTTGAAGGAATTCGAAGGATTTAAATTCAATTCCAATCCTTATTTTGGTGAAACGAACAACACAAGGAATGGAATCCGCATTCCAATTCCATCAGAATTCCATTCCATTCCATGAAACGAACGCTACCTAAGTGAATTTCTCGGCTGGGATTGTTTGGCACAGTTTCCATCACCATTGCTACCGTCTCAGGCCCTCTCTCTAGTTGTAAAACATCTAATGCATGCCTCTTCCTTCCGGTTAATGTTCATCATCATTGATCATCAACCCTGTTGCCGATTTTTGTTCTCCTGCATTAGCACCACCTGTTGTGGGTTGCATCTGATTACTGTTAGATGATGTGGGTTGTGGCGATTACTGTTAAGAACAATGTAATGTCGATGACAATGACGATGACGAATTGTTCATCTGAGGTGAACTTGATGTAATATTGTAATTGTATTGTTGACAAGGTTGTTTTGTTGGAAATGTTGTTGTTTTGGTGCTTAATTTTGGTTTACCCGAGGGACATATGACATAACCGATGTGTTATTGGTTGCTAAGACTTGGCTACCGCTCGTGGTAAACAGCCGTGACCAGACACCTGTTTCGAGCCCAACCGATACATGATCAAAATTGTAATTGTGTTGTTGACCCGATTGTTAAGTTGAATAAATTGTTGTTTTAATGTTTAATTCTGGTGAACCCTAATGGCTGTGATGACATGACCGAAGTGTTGCTGGTTACTATGGCAATGACAATAAATGTTAATCATTCAAGAATTATTGTTGTAGTTTCGGTTTTAGGGATGTCGATAATAACGAGTTTTTGCTCATCGGAGACGAGATTTGTTATGTTAGATATGTTGTTGTTTTGGTGTTTATTTGCATAGAATCTATGGGCAATTATGGTATAACCGGAATCATTTTGGTTGAACCCAACCCTAACCGACTGGTTTCTCTTTGATTTGACCTTCTCACATTTGAAACCGGTTCCCAACTCGGTTTTCAGACCGGTTCACAACCCGGTTTTAAAACCGGTTTTCAAAATATAACCATTGGGTAATGGCTATATAGCCGTTTGTACTCATTTTGACTGTTTTTTTATGTTTTTTACCATTATACCCTCATTAGGTTAGTATATATATATATGTATTTGATATTTTGGTTGAAGCACAACAACTTATAACACTCTCTACTCTCAAAAATCTAAAACACGCTCTCACAAATTCTTTCGTTTTAAACGCTCTCATCAAAAATCTCTCAAATGGCTTTATCAAGTGCTCAATCATCCGTTGGTTGAGAAGAGTCTTCAAGCAACGTGATGGTAGCAATCCTTCCATCTAATAGGAACCCCGAAGTATGGTGTAATTACGATTTATGTCAAATGGCGAGCGGTCCAAATAAGGCTCGTTACAAGTTTTGTCATAAGTTTTTCAAAAAAGATGCAAACACAACGTTAAAACCCATATTTTAAGTAAATATTGTAAAGCGTTGAAAGGTGAACCTTCTTAATGTCAAGCTTCGATGACAAACAAAGTAAATATTTAGGCTTATAACGTTAATGTAGTTTAATGGTGCATTTTGTAATTCAAGAAAGCTTGCCATTCAAACATTTCGATAACGAACATTTGACTCGACTCATTCAACGAACTTCTTCAACCACGTTACACCAATGTAAGTCGTGCTACTCTTTGAAGAGATTGTTTAAAATGTAGAAAAAAGCTAAAAATGAATTAATATCTTATTTTGAAAATTTACAAACCGATGTTAACTTAACTAGTGATGTTTGGTTGACACCTCACGGTTCACTGGACTTGTACATTTGTGTCACCGCCCATTGGGTTGAACCCGATTCATGGCAAATGATGAAACGTACGATTGTGTTTGAATTGTTTGATTATCCTCACACCGTCCAAAACATTTTTTTATCTTATTGATAAAGTTATTTAAACGTATAAATTAGAAAACAAAATATTTTCTATATCTTCTGATAACGTGTCAAATAACACTCTTGCGATAGATCATTTAAATTAAAATATTAACCAATGTGTGAGGGTGTGTTTTTTCATAGTCGATGTGTTACACATAGTATAAACTTAGCCGCTAAAGACGGTTTAAAAACAATTGAAAAAAGTGAAAGATTATTTTAAAAGAATGTTACATGACATTTTTAGCAATAACCAAAGATATACTATATATCGCAAGTTTTGTAAAGACGTAAACACCAAATGTTTAGGCCCGAATTGGGATGTACCAACACGATGGAATTCCACTTGTAACATGTTTGAAAATACTATTAAACAAAATGAAAGTTTAATAGCCTTTCATAATAGTTTGGTAAGTCGTTAAAAGACAAATTCTTACAATCTACCGGGTTGGGCCGTTATTGAAGAAGTAACAAAAATGTTTCAAAATTTTAAAAACGCAACAATGTGTCTTTCCGGAGTTTATTATCCAACGAGTCCGTTAGTACTTCACCATTTAATGACTTTAAATTAAATGAGATGTTACAAACTATCGGATTGGGCCGTTATTGAAGAAGTAACAAAAATGTTTCAAAATTTTAAAAACGCAACAATGTGTCTTTCCGGAGTTTATTATCCAACAAGTCCGTTAGTACTTCACCATTTAATGACTTTAAAATTAAATGAGATGTCGTGTAGGGGTAGACCTTATTCGGATATGATATCCCTAATGAAAGAAATACTTATAAAATAGTTTAAAGAAATGCCTCCGGTTATTACATGTGTCGTTGCTTTAAAACATTTTTAAAATTTGTTAGGGTTTGAAACTTTGCTTGATAAAATTACTTTTAGTTTGGATTTAAAAGTTGGTAACCCAATGTATAGTAAAACTTTAAAGCTACTTTTAACAAACAATTAGAAATAATGTATGATGCTTATTTATTAAAATATGAGGAAACATCACAAATCCATTAGGCTTTAAGGCATGCGGCATATGCCGAAAGTTCGAATGATGCAATGTTTGAATTATATAATACTTTAAGGGATGAATGTAATAAACATCAACGTGGTAACACTCCGAGTAGTGAACTTGGGAGGTATGGTTTTACAAACTTTTCATCCACCATGACTTCACAAGATTTTAAAATTTTAACTTGGCTTGGTGGAAAGGTAAGAAGGATCAATTTCCCATCCTATCCACCATGGCCCGAGATTCACTAACCGTCCAAGCTTTCACGGTAGCTTCGGAATCTGTTTTTTCTGTTAGTGGCAGGGTTATATCAATAAGACGAACTCGACTTACTCCACAAGCAGTTGAAATGTCAATTTGCTTGAAAGATTATTTGGATGTCGCGGAAAGAGTACAAGACAACGTTCACTTGAAGGAGAAATAGAATACGAAGCAGAATTATACGAGGACGAGGTAGAGAGCGGATTGACACCCGGAATGACCGATGATGAAGCGGCATATGATGACTACATTTGAATAAGTTCCGGTTATGGTGGCAAAAATAAATGTACAAGTATGTACCGGACTAACGAAGAAACGAATACACTAAATGTTTAGTTTTTAAAAACTATTATTGAAACTTGTATGTTATTAAAATTGTGTAAATGTTTTATTTAGTTCACTTTTATTATATATCTCACTTTGAGTCTTTGACTAATTTTATAAATGTTTTAATATACATCTTTAATATAAATAATAATATGATTATATATTTTATAACAAAAATTGTATAAATTAATATAATATACAAAAAATTATATATATACTTTAACCCAAATTTTTAAATATTCTTTGAATTTGAAAAAATTATTATTATATGAATTAAAAAGAAAACTCGAACTGGTTTATGACCCGAACCGGTTTCAAAACCGACCCAGATCAATTTGGTAAGGTTGAGATTTTTAGGATTGAAACCGGTTTCCAACCCGAACTGGTTTAGGGCCAAACCGGTTTTGACCGGAGTTGACCAAACCGTTTCGGTTTGGACCCCAAACCAGTTTAAACTCGGTTTGTACATGTCTATTACAACCACAATAGGATAAATCATCACAAGCAAATCTACACCTCCATATACACTACTATTAACATTTTATTGTTGTACGATAATGTTAACTTATTTATTATTATTTTTTATTTTCACAACGACTGCGTAGTTGTTTTTTTTCATATTTTAGATGCTAGGTTGGTTGTGCACTCATATATAATAGTTTATTTACTTGTATTTGAAAAATCGTTTGTTGATTTGTATATTGTTATTTACTATATGTATACTTCTAAACCTATATTCTTACTAACTTTTTAATTGACATATTTTAACATGTTTTTAGGTAATGAAAACTAAGTTCGTTGTTTTACTCATACTAGATTTCAAGATTAAGCTTTAGTTGGATCAAGTTAGATTTTGAATAAAATAAAAACTTATTTGTTGGTTCAGTTTATTTGTTTCTAGAATCAAATGTAACCAACTATTCAATTTTAATATTTTATTTCTTTTAGCACTCTTTATCTTTGTGTTATCATGCCTTAGTGTTTTCGTTTTAGCCGGGAGGTGATATCTCATCTAGTTTGTCACACAGGTTTATAACCTAGTATGATAATATTTGTGTTGATAAACTATTAAGAACAATTAACGCGTATGAAATCTAGAAAAAATCACTCATGCATTACAAATAAACTTAATATTAGAAAATGTTGAGTTCTTGACCAGACAATGCGATACATAATGTTGAGGTTATATGCATGTATCTATATAAAATCTAATCTAAACAATGAATCAGTGTATCTTGTGTCTAACATCAATTAATGCGGTCGAACTTACATGAATTTGGAAGTATAGCACTGCAAATACACATATTAAAGACATAATGTGGAATATCATTGGCACTCATGACTAGAGCACTAATCACTAGGAAGTTTAGGGAACAAGTCTATAATTGGTTACCGTATGGTTGATGATATCTAAATCTATTATCTTTCTACTTCAATAAAATAATATTTAGGAAGGACACATGATAACATCATATTAACGGCCCAAGAGCCATATCTGATATTGTCCACTTTGGCGATCGACAGGTGCTCAGGCGTCCATCCCTCAAGGTTCTAAAACGCGTCTGATAGGTAAGATATCCAGGCTCATATAAGAATACTTTCATTTTCCTTCCCAACCGATGTCGGATATTACTTCCTCCTCCATTGGGAGACCAGCATCATCGTGGGCACACCAACCCGATCCTGACTCCAATGCCATTAATAACAACTTAAGAACCGAATAAGATATTGTCCACTTTGGCAACTTGCACACCCTCATGTGCCCGTCCCTCAAGGTTTTAAAATGTGTCTGATAGGAAAGGTATCGAGTCTCATATAAGGAGATTTGCGTTCCTCTTACCAACTTATGTGGTATGTTACATTCAAATTTTCTCGTTTCTCCTTCCTACTTTTTATTAGCCTATTTCTAAATAAATAAATTGTTATAATTAGAAAATTTTCCAAATCATCAAATTTTATTAAAAATATGAAATATCTTATAAAATGGTGTTTTAAAAAAGTAACATATTTATAAACTAAAAATAATTAAGATTAGGAGTTTTAATAAGGAAATTAAAAATGGTATTTTTAAAATATTTTATTTTGAAACAAAATGTTTAATTTTTATTTAGAAAAACAAAAAAAAAGTAAAAATACAAAAGTTTAAAAAGTTGATATTATTTTTTTATTATTTATAATATTTACTTATACGTAATTTCAACCGTATCTTATATTAAAATGTAGTTTAATAATTAATAAATTTGTTCTATTTAATATTTTATTTATTTAACCTATATAACGAGTTTACTATGGCTAGTATTACTATATTAGGCACTAAAATAGGTCAATGAAAATCCCCTATGATTGTATTTTAACGATGTTTTGAATTACACTTAATACTCAAATATATCTTTCAAAACTGGATGCTATTCGTTCATATTGATTTTAAAACTTTAGGCCTAACCCATTGAGTAACACCATCAAAAAGAAAACTTAACATTATAAGAAAACTCCCTTAAGAGACTATTAAAAATCACAAAATTAAACATCACACGATACTATTAGACCAGAAAGCCAAATGCTCCTACGATTGCTTTATTCATAAAATGAAATATATAAATGCATAATTTTTACCTTAATAATTTTATAATATTTTAAACATTTATACGAATATAATTTATCTATTTTGCATCATACACTAAAAGTATAATTTTATTTTAATCCTTTATGTTATGCTGTACTTTTATCGGGTGGGTGGATCGGGCCTACACTATAATGTAACACACGAATATTTTTAAAAAATAATAGAAGCAAGTCAATTGACCATTGGATTCAACGCAATGGAGGTATTATATGAAGATATGAATAATGTCGTGTTGATTATAAAAACATTTATTTATGATAACAATTAACATGTTTATTTATATCCTATGTATGTAAGAATGATCTAAGTGATAAGACACTACCAATGATCAATATTATGATGTCGTGACGTTCGTTCTAGTGGATTTGACGATTACATAAAAGTAAATAGCAACTATATGTCACTTACAGCAACATTATTTAACAGGAATGGCTTAATGTGTTTTGTTGAAGAATTTGAATATCATAACATTAAATTTTATCATATAAATTATCATTGATACAAAAACGAACAGCATATTGTATGTCACTATATGTCAATGTACTCATACTTTAATCAGCTTTATTGAACTTATAAACAAAATTTGTGTGGAGAAATACTACGTTAATGATCTGATTGTCAATGATGGTGGTAATAAGTAGATGAAAGTGGTTGATGATTGTATTGAGAGACTAAAAATGTTTGAGAATGCTTTTACATAACTAATAAAACTAAAAAATAATATTAATAAAATTATTTAATGGAACTAAATAAATTTTAATGAGATGTTAGTGATAATAGTTTTTAGTTTCTAATAAAATAATATATACAAATTTTCTTCTAGACATCCTTAAAAGTGGTGTCACCTCACGGTTTGCATTTTTGAAGTTGTGAATTAATTAAACAGAGGTATTGAAATCGAATAAAATCTTGAGAGCCCTATCTACTTCAATAACAAATATTATTTCTGATACAAATAGATTACTTAAATATCATAGGTTTGTGGAATGTCACATATCACTAGCAACCAATTTGGTGCTTGATGATTGAAGCATGCTCCATCAATATTATATTTATCCACAATGAAATATCATTAATTGCTAAATTTTTTAAAAGCTATAAATGATTTACAGTTTATAGAATTCTAAATGTCTTTTAGAGGAAATGTTATAACTTATTTGCGTGTGAAGCAACATTATTCATCACGCCTTTGTAACCAGCATAGTTTACGAAACTAAATTTGAAAACATAAAGAATACATACTACAAACTAAGTTACAGAACCGTGTATTACACGGGGTTACAAAAAAATTATATAACTTTATAATGTGTATTACTCAGACTGTATAATTATGTGATAACAAAAAAAACTTACCAAATTGACAACCCAAAGAAACCTCATAGGTAAAAATGAAATTAACAAATGTAAACCAACAGATTATTTTATACCAACTGATTTTTAGCAAACATGATAAAATGAATCCCATAATAATAAAAATATATTTATATCAAACAAAACAAACCATATTAAGAGCTTAAAACTAAACTTTTGATAATCACTATTCCAGTTAAGTAAATATGTTACTACGAATAGTTAGAAATATCCACTTTAACATGGTGCACAAAATGTATTATAACTTGATGATACAATAACATAATGTAACGTGATAAGCAATTAACAGTCATGTTAAACAATCAAAACTACATCAACTTTCCTAAAAACTAAGAAGTTGCATATGTTTAGATATGCATTTATACACACGAACTAATATACATTTTTATCAACATCCAACGAAGGTTTTTGATCATATGTTAACTATTTTATTTTTTAATTTTAGTAAGTATTTTTGATGTTTTGTAAGACCTCGTTCCTGGAAAGCCTCACAGTTGGTTAATCATAGCATAAAATTAGTTTAATAACAAAAACATTGTAGCGGAAATAATTAGACATTCATTTAAAACTTAGAAACCATATTGTAATCATACATTTGTCCTTTAATTGTAAACAAAACATAACACTTGTTCTTAAATTACAATAAAATATTTCATAAACAAGAATGTCATCCATAGCTCCCCAAGTAACTCTGTGAAGCCATCCTCAGCATCAGCATTTACCTGTCAACTATTATGCATAAAAGCAGCTTTGCTGAGTGAGTTCTAGTTTTAGGTAAATAAGAAAATATAATTTTATCCATCATATAATGACCACGCATACATAATACATAACATTTTCATCTTAATAAGCATGTTCATTATCTTTCATTCTTTCATATCTTTCACTTCATCATAAACGAGATTGCACAAAGCAAGAGCTCCATGTTGATCGACAACGAATGTCGATCCCTGTCGGTACACATTATCATGGTAGCTAACCCCCGACAGTTGATCCACACTACAAGGCACATAGCCCGCTCATGAATACGGATCAATCATCATACATCATACTCACATAAGTGAAGTCTATCATAGTGCTTGCAAGACTTTTCATCATCAAACGGGCCCGGGGGTAACATTCATTTCCTTATAGAAAAATCGATCTTCCCGTTAAAACCTCATAAAAACTCAGTCATTTAAAAATGTATATTTAGTATGCATAATAACCCCAAAACATGAAAAAACTTACAAATAAGAATATGCAATTTCACTGGATGCTTACACAGTTTCGCAGATCGCATAAAAATTACAAACCAGCCCGTTTTTAACCCAAAATCGCAACTTTTTACATCCAATCTCTTAGTTAATAATCTATGAGGCTATATCTAAGCTTTTTACATGTTTTCATACGTGAAAATGTGACATTTATACAATTTTTTGCAACTTTCAAAACCCAAAACCCTAGAATCCGGGTTTGATCTATAGAAGGGTTTAGAGGTCGATTCTTACCTGGATTTGTTGCTCCTTTCTTATGGTTTGATACTCAATCGTTCAGATCTTTAATCCTTTAACCTTTGAAGCTCCAAATCTTGATTTTCTTCATTCTCTCTCTCTACTTTCACTCTCTACGAATTTTGGTGACTAGGGTTGGAATGAGGATTATGGGTCCTAAATCACTTAGGCTCTTACCCATAAGCCTAATTAGCTCATAACTCATTTTCTTTTTTTATTAAATACCCACTAATTAAGCCCATTATCCTCGATAACTCGTTTTAAATTTTCGGGGTGTTACATGTTTTAATATAGTAGCTGGCATTAATATTTTTAATACAGAGAATAAAAGAACACTAATATGTTAAAAATGTTTGATATATGAAATTATATATTTTGTTTTTTTCTAAAGCATTCATAAGTTATCAGGGAAAAATTATGTTGTTTTATTTTATTTAATAACTATAAGTGAGTTAATTATTAGGTGTTTATTGATCTGAAGAATATAAACCAGAGAATATAAACCGATTATTAATAATCAGTCAGTTATAAGTGGAACTCATGATTATTAATAAAAAAGTTGTAAGATTATAGGAATATTAGTATTACTTTTAACATATAAATTAAATTAAATTACTTCTAACTAAAGATTATTAATCATGCATTTGTTATAGTGAAATTAATAAAAAAACTATTAAATTAATCTATATTAATAAACCAAAATAACTATTATCACGTGACATTTTCTCACAACAGTTTTATCAAATGTTATTTTCTTATTAATATTTTGATGCATGTCATTATCATAACAAGTCAACCCTTTAATAATAAATCTCATAGACTTGTTGAGATAGGGATCTGCTCTTATATTATAAATATTTGTTTTATATCTTTTTTCAAATTGTTAAACACATATTTAATAAATAATAAAAACAACTTTTTTGAAACAACATTTTTATGAATGATGAAGTTTTTTAATATAAAATTTTCACTTTATAAATGATGGTGTTTAAATTTCATTTTAAAAGATGAAATTAAAAAAAAAACCCATTTTTATAAACAAAGCATTTAAAGACAAAAGTTTTTAAAAAATATTATTATTTTTTTTACTTGAGGTAGTTAATTATATATAATTTTAATCATATCTTATTTGAAATAATAATTTTATGATTTATAAATATTGAATAGTAGCTTTTAATTTAATATTTTTAATTCACCCGTGTGGTATATGAGTCTCTAAATTAATATATAGAATAAAGTAAGGTGTAACTAAAAAACAGTATAAGGTGTAATTAAAAAAACCTTTACTCAAAATTTAATTTGAAATAGGTCGTAAATACAATCAAAATATCCACATAAATAGATTAATAGATTTAAGAGAAACACAACAATGAGATTGAAAGAAAAAATAACAATACGACGCATACTATACTGTTTTATTAGTATTAGAACAGATGGATCAACCTTTGTTTTATTAGAATCTTTTTTTTAAAGGAAGAAGTTTTATTGAAGAAACCACTATAGCAAGCAGCTAGAGGTGGTCAAACAAAGATACAAAACATGGAAAGAAACTTGACAAACGACTGCAATATAATACCTGCAATTAACACCCGTACAATCAACTTATAAACCACCGCTCGTCTCAAATACTGAATCTGCCCCACTCAGACCATTCAAATTCATGGGCCGATCTGCAGTTTACCTTCAAGAATCATGAAATAAATAAAATATCATATTGTGAGTGAATAACAATCCGTAAATATTTTTCCTCATTGAAAACCAGTACTCTTTAGTTTTTCTTATAAAAATCACCTAACATGTAAAAAATATGTAGAAAATAAAAGATGATAAATTAATTATAACATAAAAATATGATATAAAATAAATACAGTAGATTTATCTTGAGAATCATTTTTTTAACAACTCTAGAAACTAATATAATTCATACATTTCTTATCAAATGCAAGTTACATGTCATTTTCGTCTTTTTTAAAGGTTTGTAAATTTTTTTCACGACATTGTTTTTTTTAAATTCACCATTGATTTTAGTATTTTTTTTATTTTTTCAACACCTACGATGTTGATATAATTTTTTTATAAATTTATCCAGTCGTTATTTACACGTGTAAAACCGGTTTTACACATTTTAAATTTAGTATTACACATATGTACAACGTATTTCGTCAAAAAAAACAAGTTTTCTTTGTTTTTATAATTTTTTTTCTTTTTTTATGAAAGAGGAAAACTATAGAATTTTTTTGTGTATTTTTTTACTTTTATTTTATTTTTCATTTTATAATTTTTTTTCTGTTGTTGTTGTTTATAATTTATCATTAAAAACTTATGTCATACTTCGATTTATACAGTTTCAAAAAAAAAATAAGTTTTTATTTGATCCCAGTATATAAAATAAATATACATCATTAAGAGATCGACGTTGTTAAATTGAATCAAGACAGTGGAGACTTAATTAAAATTGTTTTATTAACATTTTTGAAATCGACAATGTTGAATTAAACTTTTTAAAACTTAAATTTTGTATATTACAGTGTCACATGTACCTATAAATATATATGATAAATAATACGCATACAATATTTGAAGCTGTTAAATATATAATAATATATGGGTCATTTATCTACTGGAAGTTAAAAAAAAGTAGTTTATCGTTTATACTTTTTAAAAATATTATTTTGAACAATTTCTATAAGTTGAAGTTTTTTATAGTTTTGATGGAAAAAATATATAGCTAGTAAAATGATATCATTTTAAGCATTTTTAACAAAAAGTATCTAACATGGCAATATTACAAAAAACACTGTACTTTCTGTGAGAAAAAAAAAAGTACGTTGGTTTTTATGAACAAACAACTGTTGAGATACTTGTATATAAAAACAAAAACATACTAGTTTTTACGAGTAAAAAATAGTTAAGAAACCGTTTATAAGAAAATACAAAACGTAGGTTAATTTTTTTATAATATTTGTCCTAGATTCAAACCCAAAAACTTTCTTTTGAACGGAAAAACCCAAAAAAAATAATAATTAAACTTACCCGGTCACCACCTCGTTTCACCCGACCGGTTTGATTCGATTTTCAAAGTTTTCTTCACACACGAATTCCGAGTCACGAGTCGAGTGGCCACCACTCGGTCAGTCCTTTGTCCTATTTTAATTGAATCATCAAAAGGTCAAACCATATCATCTCCTTTGACTCCACTTCCCTATAACAACCCCTTCATTCTCCATTAACGCTTCAATCTTCAATCTTCATTCTTCATTCTTCATTCTTCAACAACATCAATGGCGCTCGATTTCGTCGGAATACAAACCACCGACCATCTCAATCGCATCTTCCACTTAACATCTCACGACTTCACCGTCTCCACCACCGTCAAACCACCGGTCTCCGCCGTGAACCGCACCGGACACGCCCGCTTCCGCCGCGGACCGTCGTCTGATCCTCACGCTCCTTCCACTTCTGCGCAATCGGCGCCGGCGGCTCTCCGGTTGACGACGGAGACGAGTGAGTGCTCGTTTAGTAGATCGGTGACGGAGACGACTTCGTCTTCGTCTAGGTCGACGAACTCGTCTTCCTTGTTATCTCCGTTAACCGGAGGAGGAGAAGAAGGAAGCGTTTCGAACGGTAAACAGTTCTCCGGTTTAGGCATAGTAGCTCCGGCACCGTCGTTTTCCTCGAGGAAACCGCCGCTTCCGTCGTCTCACCGGAAACGGTGCCTCGCCGATCGTCCTTCCGTTTCGTTGCACGGATCTAGATCGGAAAACAACTCCGGTTGTCACTGTTGCAAGCGAAGGTACGTGAATAACAGAATAAGCATATGACTCATTTTCGCCGGAATATACTTATTCCGGCAGCTACCGCAACTTTTTCTGAATCAATCGATTAATGTTTTATCGTTGTCTTCAGGAAAACTGCATCGAAACGTGAAGTGAAAAGAGTTCCGATCACCGGATCGAAGGTCACAAGCATACCGGCCGACGATTACTCATGGAAGAAGTACGGCGAGAAGACAATCACCGGATCACCTTACCCTAGGTAATCATCATAAACTATCATAATCATAAACTGTTTTGATTAAGCACATTATACTATAGTTTTACTCGATAACATCTTCAGATCTATAGTATATTGATTTCAATATTTCTATGAAATTGCAGAGTATACTACAAGTGTAGTACCGGAAAAGGATGTCCGGCGAGGAAGAGTGTAGAGTTAGCTGTAGACGATTCAACGATGCTTGTGGTAACTTACGCCGGAGAACACGTTCACCGGCGAACTCCGACGCCGGTTCCGGCGACTTTGACCAGCTTAGTAGTGCGGTCAAAGTGAAAAACTGGGACCATGGTGGGCCCACCTGCTATACACAACTTTCTATAGTCAATTGTTGCAGGCCATGAAAACAGACTTTATTATTGTTACTTTAGTGTTTTTTATATTTTTCGTGGTGGTTGTGATTTGTAAATTATTAGAAAGGTGATAAAATATGAATGAGAATTGTTTTTTTTGTCAAGTTGGGGTAATGTGTTTATTCTGAAGTATCCAAAGTCAATTTTCACAATTTTAGTAATATGAGTGATGTTGAATGTACACCGAGATATATAATATATATTATTGTTTTGCATCGAGAAATTATGTGTTTAAAAATATGGGTACGAGAATCGTCAATTACTAAGAAATGACCTTTTGAATATTAAAAGAAATTGGATTTGTAGTTTTACTAATTCACGATCCCTTTGAGGATATTAGTTTGAACTAAAATCATTTAATTATTTTATTATTATAAGAGAATAAAGAAAAAAGTGTCGTGGGGTTAAAGAAGTCAATGGATCCGTGTGAGACGTCAATGGGTTTAGTTGTTCACACTTTATACTTTTGAGTTAATCACTTATTGCATATGTAATATAGACAAGTTTTATTATTTTATTTTATTTACACCACTAAACCTTAAAAGCATAACTCAATAACCGTAAGATAAGGATCCAACGATCTTATTTGTGCGACAGGAGAGGGAAAAAAAAACTAAAAATATCAAATTTAGAATTAATAACTTCAATCCTAGAAAATAATAGAAGTAGATAAAAAATTTTAATGCATTTTTTTCCTATGATGATGTCTTAAATAGTTATGTCGATAACAATGAGACATCCAACTCGACTGTGTGTATCTTTTGCTCTACTAACAATATACTTACTCATATCAATAATGGCTTAATATTGTGTGATACGTGAATAAGCAGTCACGTATCATTAGCAAACATACTTTTGATGATAGTTATAAACACACTTTACATATGTAATATGGAATGATCACGTATCATATGTTTTCTTCGTGAGTCTGCTATATAAGGCATGAAGGCAAGAAATACATGACTGACTTGGACACGTATAGAGAGAATTCTTATGTATTAACTAACTTTAGTAAGTCCGTGTATTACACGGGTCGAATAAATAAAATATTAATATAATAAATTTATTAATTATAAAATAATATTTTAAGATATGATATGACTGAAATTACGTATCAGAAATGACTATAAATAATAAAACAGTGATATCAACTTTTTAAAAAAATTTTAAAAATAAACATTTTATTTTAAAACAAACCGTATAAAAATATTATTTTTAAAAAAAATTCTTATTACAACTCCCAGATTTGATTATTTTTTGTTTTAAAAAAATTGACTTATTAAAAATATCAATTTATTTAGAAATAACCTTAATAAATAAATTTCTTTCTCAAATTATTATATATTAAAATGTATTAAAATAATTTTATTAGTAATTAAAGTAATTATTTAATAGGAGAGTGAGACGGGAAAAAATTGGTAAGAATGATTGTGGTGCTGACACGTGACATATCCATTTACCCTTTTATTAGAGTAGCAAAATAAAATATTTTTTCTTTATTGAATGTAGTGATCCAAACATATAGTATATCTTTCTAATAACAAGATTAATTGATATCCGTTGTCAGCTCTAAATGACTATAAGCTACATGATCGTAGCATCAAGATATTTATGATTTAAAACCTATATGGTATTGACAAATATTCCAATCACACATTTCAAAAAATGTGTTTTTCGTCTGTTGTTGATGACTTAACAATTGCATCATTCAAAGAAAGTATAGATAGCGAAGATCGGTAACAATCATATTTTGGTCTAGTGGTTTTGGTCTAGTGGTTAAGGGAGAGACAAAAGAATTTGCTTTTATTAAAGGTTTAAGATTCAAACTTTTACAATAACGTAGTTATCATTATGTTGAACATGTTGATGGTGTTCACACATCCTCGTTACATGTTAAATTGAGAATGTATGTCAGTTGTCCTATCACCTTAGTAACTTATCGGGCAATGTTAGCAATATAATGTAACATGTATAGATTATGATTGTTTGTGATACATGTTTTCTCAATAAATAAAACTACTGTAGGTGAAGACCGAAAATCATTGTTTTAGAGCATTCACAATGTGTTTTTTATATTTATCCATATAATTACACTAAAAATCACTACATTTTATCTCTTCTTTTGAATTAAATAATACTTTTTATACCTTATCATTACTTTTTTCTTTTTTCTCCACTCACAATCATTTTAAAAGATATTATTTTATAAGAATTAAACAGTGATTCTTCAAATATACTAATCCACAATAATATATTCTATCTCATTTATCACAACCACTTTAAACCATTTCATATAATATACAAACACACTCACAAACTTTTAAAGACTTCAATGTGAATGCTATTAGTATGATTCTATACTTTGTCAAAATAAGCTTGTATAAACAATTAGTAAAACATAAATTTAAATAATAATAAACAAAGGTTTTACGTTTCTTTTAAAGTTATAAATTGTCAAAAGATACTTAACTACGTTTCTTCTTTAAAATAACAATATAAAATTTATGCCTAATGACGCATGTTTTTTAAATAGTTATCAGGTAATATAATAATAATGGATGGATTATACTTTTCATATTAAAATAAAAATTAAATAAATACTAGTACGGAAAAATATCTGCAAATTATTTTAAAGATATAATAACAAATTTAAGTGGACTCGTTTAAGACCTTTATGCTGCTCTTCTTTTCATGCGACTTCTTTTTGTTGCTTTTGTTAATCGTTATGGGCAACTCATGATGTGATCAATGGGTGGTGATTAAAGTAGATGCTACCTTTTTATTTTTGTATTAATTTATTTTACTTTTGTAAGAATTAAGTTTTTACAGTATTTTATAACTTTTTTTAATATGTTCAAATTGTCGTGATAAGTCGAGCATACATGATTAAGAAACTAAGTCATACTAATAATTCACATAAATGATGATTTGTTCAACTTTAAAACATGATATGACATCTACGTTTTATTTTTATTGAATTATTTTAAGTATTTGTTAAATAATAATGCGTATTTTTTCATATGTTTCATATCGATTATCCTATGTTAAAATCTTTTTAATATAATCATATGTTAAAATCTTTTTAATATAATTTTCTTGTATTTTCTTCATTATACCAAGAAATTGTAAAATCTACGGAATATATAACATACTTTTCCAAATTAAGAAACTAGAAATGTTATTAACAGGTCTATTAGAATATAACATGTATAATAAAATCAAGTTAATTCTATTTGTCCCTTCCTTATAGATATTTTCAGTTATGGTTCTTGCAGGTAAGATTATCCCAATAATATATAAATACAAACTACGGGATTGAAATTTTTTTAAATATTATCTCAATTCCAATGACAGCTTCATTAGATATCTTATAACTATAATTGTTCTTTTTTTTCGATCTAATCCCTTCACATCTGCAAACCCTAGTAAGATTCATACATGTTACACTTTTTAGTTATTAACAGAACCCAAAAACTCACATTTAGATTTAGATAAGAACTCATAATCTTTTTTTTCTACTGAAAGATACAAGAACGAAACAATTAACTTATTGATATTGAAAGACAACAAATTATTTCGATGTATCAAATTTGGGTCAAATGAAATTCACAGGAATAGGAAGAAGTCTTATAAGATATTTTATTTTTCGGGCATATTTCAATTGTTAATAAGATACATAAGGACCGTTACTCCAAAAAGTATTACACCTTTGATCGTGAAATATCGATAACTTATTGAACCCTTATTTGAAACCAGGATACTCCAAATTCAAGAGTTGATGAGTTTTATAAACTATTCTTGTGGAAAAAATAATTGAAAGATCCTGATAAATTAAATTAAGTTTAAAAATCTAAGAAATAAAAAGAATTATTGATATGTCTTAACACTCTCAATTCTATAATCAATCTAAACGAACATGACACTTCAATAAACCAGTTGATTTGCTAACTCATTTAATAAGGGTAAAAAGTGTCTATTTTCATTGTGCAAGGGTTATTTGAAAATTGCTAGCATATAAAGTTCTATACTCATTTATTTAGTTTTCATTAAATTATTCTTTTGTATTAAACTCTTCATCAACTTTTTACTTCTAGCTAGCAACTTTAGTCGTTTACTTTCCCAAGTTTAAATGTGAAATAAGAAACAAAAACAATTTAAACTACACATATTAGTTGTTCAATTTGTTATCAAGTGACCATGTATTATTAAACTTGTCAATTTGAAACACAATAAGAAATGGGAAATGATGTTAGAGAGTTATGCCTCATCAATGAATAATATGTCACATACTCACATAGATCACGTAGAACTCTCACATGTGAATAAAACTTAAGAATACATCAATGAGGTTGTTAAAGTCTTTGAATTACTGCAAGGACTATCACAACAATATTATGGTCGTCAGTAATGTTTGAATTTTTCTAAACTTTTATCTTGTCAAAAGAAATTTTGACGTTTATACCCCCACCCTCTTATGAGACACATGGCAACCTATGATGGATTCTACAATTGTTAAACATACGAATTTTCTAAATTCTAACATAATGTATCTCTCTCATTTATTTCTGTATGTACGTTTATATTAGGTAACATTGGTTATTTTTCGAGAAGCAAGACAATATTTATTATCAAATAACATAAATCATACTTAACGTGTTATTTTCTCTTGACCACTTCAAGGTCTTCATAAAATAAAATAAAATTATAGAATAAAATCTCAATTTTGCCTTACAATTTACAAAGCTAGGTTTTGACTTAAAATGATAAAATCGAACATTCCACAATATTTCTTTTCTCTTGACCACTTCAAGGTCTTCTAAATGGGAATCATATACTTTTGTAGTTTTTTCTATGATTTGACCATTTACTAATGTTTAATTAGAATCTAGAAAACAATAAGAAATCATGATTGTGTTTCGGTTTTTTAGCTCACAAGAACATGCCTTGAAACTTCCTGTATATGTTATTTTTCGAACAATCATGAATCATGTAGATAGAATATGTTAAAAGTCATTCTAAAATCGATCTACGCAATCATACATATTGAGAAAGCTTAAATCAAAACTATAAGAAACCAGATTTGATTATCTATTCTAAAAAAATTAAATTTAAATGTATAAATAAAAATAATCATTGGCTTATTTTCTTAACTAATTGTTCCTATGTTATTAATTAATTCTCTAGATCAAGAACAACACCAACAACTAATTACTATGATTTTGAGGCTTGTTTTGAAACCTAAAAAAGAGATATGTAACAGTCACGTGATTTCTACATGATGACTCAAAAATCTAAGCGTTTGAGAAATTAAACAAACTCGTTTAAATTAAAAAGACATTATTGACGTCAAATTGTCGAATAGCTCATCCTTGAGAGATGACCAAGGGAAAGGAGTAGGTCAAATTGAGGGTACAATTTGGTATGTACGAAAAAATATATATAGATGAGGTATGAAGAAGTGAGGGATAAAGAGTAGAAACAAAGGAGTTGCGGTGGGGAAAATGCTCACTGAATTGAATATGTCATGCGATGTACAATCATCCAGTTTTAACATCCGGGTATTTGTACGTGTGATGTGTAAGACTATATCCTAAGTACACACATGAGATGTAGTGAAGATTCATGTTGTGGCCATTATATGGTTCAAGGTAGGAGAAATGCACGCAATGAACAGTAGAAAATCACTATTGGGTGGTTGGACAATGGGCCAACCATTTGCTACCACTTATCAGGCCATTCGTTTTATTTTCTTTTTCATATTACGTTTTTGCATCTTGATAAATACGATTAACTAGGTGGATGGAAGAAATGGCTGAGTGTGCGTCCCTTAAACAAATGGCTCAATTTCGAGTCTTAAGAACACCCTTACCCCCCATCTTTTGATTATTAATGATTTTTCTTTTGGTCTTTAATTTTTATTTTCTTTTTTCTTTTTTCATTTATAAGTTTTAGGTGTTAACTTGATAACTACACCAATTTATTACTTGATCACCACAGTTTATAAGTTTTAACACCCTTGCCATACTTGTGTTTTAAATATACAACCGCGACTTACAACTATAAGTACGCAAAAAAGGTAGTCTCGCTGGGTAGCACGGGATACTAATACCAAGTAAGATGCATAAAGAAATTTGTAGTTTGAATGGATTATAAAAGTCATGGCCCTATGGAAACATAGAGTTAATTAGACACTTGGAGGCATACGATTAACGAGATAAATGGATGTCTCAAAGGTATAAAGCCAATATTTTGAGGGAAGAGAAGAATGTACAAAAGGAGATACATATGTTCCCATAACTTGACTATTATAATTTTCAATAAAGTCATTTTGTTAACAGGTGTGTGCGTAGAGATGAGGTGAACAATGAATATTATATTGAATAAATGAGAATGAATATGACCTAAATGTTATGCTATGGAACTTATGACTGGAGTATGTATAAGAAGGAAGTTTTGGAAGAAAATCAAGCTTTAATAGCTCACATAGAAAACAAAGTTCCACCTATGTCTAGAGAGGTAAGAGATAGATTCTGTTCATCAATATGTGTTGAGGAAATTGAAAGATACAGAGTCCATGCTCAACAACTGGCTGATAAAGTTAAAGAAACAATGATTTAGAATGAATCCCATGTAAGAGAACATAGATTATATCAAATTAAAATTAACTCTTACAAAAGGATTTAGATAAACTTGTTTCAGAAAATTACAGTCTAAAAGCCCAAGTTGAGCATTTGACCAATTCCTTAACAAAATCCATGGCTGATCATGCATCAACTAAAGTGAAACTTCAGAAGTTTCAACTTTCATCTCAGCAATATGAGAAATTATTAAATTGTCATATTAAATCAAACAACAGGTATGGGTTGGGATATAATGTTGTTGCACCTCCTATAAATGATAATTATTCACCTTTACCTGAATCAATGACAAATACTTGTCGAATCATTTTGTGCCTAGTACAAAGTTTGAAACAAACTCTAAACTAATTAATCACAATGAAACTGAGGTGAATGAAACTGAGTCTTCTAAATCAGAAACATTGAACAAAATGACTCAGAATTTGACTTTGATGGGTGTGATGATTTGGATGATTTTGATGAACATGATGATGAGCTACTGAACATTGATAAGAATGTTACTCTTGAAACAATCATTCCAAAAGTTCTTGAAGAATCAAAGTTGTCATATCCACCAAAACGAAGAAACATGCCGAAGACTATTTGTAAGAGAATAGCTCAACTAAATGAAGTTCTTCAAGAACTACATCAGCAACAAAAACCTTCAGAGGAAGAAACTGAAAAGTGTGCTTCTATTGAGAAAGTACATAGATCTTCTATAGAAAAAGAAAAGAAAAGGCAATCAATAGATCTTCCTCAGAAGTAGAAACCCTCTTCAGTAGCAGATCTGCGGAAAACCAAATCTACTGAGTCAGTAGATGATTTGCGAAAGGCAAAAATAGCAGCAAACAAATCAAAGCCTCAAAAGCTGAAAAATGATAAATCAACTGAAAAATTGGAAAAGTATGCAAAGCCTCAAAAATTGACAAGAAGAAGAAAGCAGCCAACTCTGATGAAATATCAGAGGATATGTATTGCAAATGGTGGGATATGAAAAATCACAATACAGAAGATTGTTGCTTCAGCAGTTATTGTTCCATTTGCAATATGAACAATCACATAAAATCTGACTGTTACTTCAATAAACATTATGCTATTTGTAACAAAAATAACCATTCAACTCAGGAATGTTATTTTAACAAAAAGAACAAGACAAAGAGCACAAAAAATAAACAATCTGAAAAAGTTAAATTAGACACTTAATCTACTGATAGTGAAAAAGATTCAAAGTATAAGAAGCAGCAACAGAAACAAAAGCCAACCAAAGGAGAAAACATCCACTGATGGTGAACCTTTGAAGAAAAGAACAACATTTCAACAATCAAAAACACCTCACAAAAGGGTGGATTTGACTAAAAAAGAAACAAAAGCTGATGATGCTTTCTTTAAGAATTTTGAAAAGGGAACTCATGTACCTCAGTCAAAATCAAAAGATTAAGAAACTTTTCACAATCAAGGCTCGTCATCAAAATCAAAACAGCAAAACAGTAAAGCAAAGGTGAATGAAGAAGAGAATGAGAAACTAGGAGCTAATTCAACAACCTCATCTTCAACAGAATTATCCTCACCTAAAACAACTCAGAATGAATCAATCAAAACTAAAATTAATACTGAAACTTCAAGATTTATTCATGATGGAGTAACAATTTTAGACACAACTGGCAAACCCAAGATCATTAAGGCTTGGGTTGTCAATTCTAATTGATTTCTTTATGTTTGTAGGAATAATCTTTGAGAGCTAACAACAAGTGGTATGTTAACAGTGGTTGTTCCAGGCATATGACAGGAAACTATTCTCTTCTCCATGACTTCAAACATAAAAACGCCTCATATGTGGCATTTGGTGGGGATAAGAAGGAAGGTAAAATAATTGGTGAAGTAATGATAACTAATGGTGTACTTAAATTTGAGAAAGTAAATTATTGTAAAAATTTGCAGTATAATTTATTGAGTGTCTCTCAAATTTGTAACCAAAATTATAGCATATTGTTTGATAATACTAATTGTTACATTCTTAAGCCAGGTTTTTCAGTTTCAGAAGAACGGATCCTTCTTAAAGCATCAATAAAAGAAAACACATATGTTTTGGATATGAACAACACTACCTCACAAGACATGAAACATGCCTACTATCTAAGTTATCAGAAGATGAATCTCAGTTGTGGCATAAAAGGCTTGTTCATTCCAACTTGAAGAACATGAACAAATTGGTCAAAAATGACTTAGTCATTGGACTACCAAAGGAGTTTTATTGTTCAACCCATTGTTCTTCATGTTATAAAGGAAAAAAACATAGAGTGTCACATAAATCCAAAATCATCAACACAAACACTACACCACTCAAATTGCTACACATGGATCTGTTTGGTCCAGCCAATGTAATGAGCATTAGAAACATGCAATATTATTTAGTGATAGTGGACGATTTCACTAGATTTACATGGTTCTTTTTCTTAAAACAAAAGAGTGAAACATTAGAAACATTAATGAACGTTGTCATCAAGATTGAAAACCAACTTGACTTAAAAGTAAAAATATTTAGGAGTGATAATGGAACTGAATTTGTTAATAGTGATCTAGATTCTTTTTGCAGGAATAAAGGTACTGCAAGACAATGCAGTGCATCAAGAACTCCACAAAAAATGGAGTTGCTAAAAGAAGAAACATAACACTTATTGAAGCAGCAAGAATAATGCTAGATGATTCATAATCACCAATCACATTTTAGGCTGAAACAGTGAATACAACATGCAATGTTCGAAACAGGACATTGATTGTCAACGAAAACCTTACCTAGGATATCTTAGAGCTTTTGGGTGTCATGTATGTGTTTTAAATATAACAGAACAATTAGGAAAATTTTTAGGAAAGGCCTATGATCTTTTTTTGTTGGATATTCTTTAACATCTAAATCTTATAGGATTTACATTCCACAACATAACATTGTGGAAGAAACTCCTAATGTGTCATTTGATAAATCTTGTTCACTAAATTGTAAAAGGATCATCTTAGTTGTTTGATATAGATGCTCTAACAGACTCATTTAACTCTGGTTATTTGAATAATGTAGGATCTGATGATACATGTTATCTATTTGTTCCTCCAAATATGAATGAAGTATCATTGCCTGCTGATCCCCTAAGGTTAAACACATCAACTCACATGGAACAAGGAACAACAGCTAATAACAATGATGCTACACAAGTGCAACAAAATGGATCCACATCCGTAGATGGAAACACTTCATCAGCAGGTTCTGACACTGCATCCGCAGATGTGCATTTGGTATCAAAGGATATGAATAATGCTTCGACTGATGCTCCATCCTATCAAGCAGATACAATAACCATTGGAGATGATGCAGAAAATCCTCATATAATATTCGTAGATGTTGTTGTAACTCCTAGGGAAGCTCAACCTGCATCCGAGAAACTCCTGCGGAAGATGTTGAAAATGCAGCTGATGTTCAAATGCAGGAAGACCCGTCCATACCCAATGATGAACATGAGGAACACTTTGATTACTTCCTAAATTCATCAACTGGATTGGATCCATCTGCATCAATGGATATGACTAACATGGAATCTTCTATTCCAGTTGAATCAATTCCAACAACAAGAATTCATAAAAAAAATCAAATAAACAACATCATTGGTGATGTAATCGGAGAACCACAAGAAGTTGAGGGGGAGCTGCTAACATATGTCTTTTCACTTCTTTTCTTTCATAAGTGGTTCCTCCAAACATCACAATTACATTAAAAGATAATAGCTAGATTGAAGCTATGCAAGAAGAGCTTCAAAAATTCAGAAAACAAAAGGTCTGGAGTCTAGTTGATTTACCTGAAGTTCATCATCCAATTGGAACAAGGTGGCTCTTCAAAAATAAACTGGATGACAGGGGTATACTTGTGAGAAACAAAGCAAGACTGATTGCACAAGGCTACTGTAACATCTTGTATTTTTGGTTAATTAATAGTTAACCTCATTTATTCTTATAAGGGCTATTTATGCCTCTTTATGAATTTTGTGTGTTATTTATGTCTATTTGTATTTGATCATTAAGTATTTAATATAAAACTTAGTAACATAACTATTAAATTGAAAAATAATAAATATAATAATAATAACTTTAATAATAATAATAATAGTAACATTGATGATATTAATAAATTAGAGCAAATTATTTAAAATGGTTGGAACTTAAAGTACATAAAGTTTAGGGGGCATATTTGCCAATTAATAAACTCTAACATTTAAGTTTGTGTATAAAATAATAAAGGTGTGAAACAACAGGGACTAATTGTGTAAATGTTTAAAAAAAAACCCAACCCTTTAAACCTGTTTTTCCGTTGGAAGTCCGGCCACCGGCGGCCGAGCTCCGGCCACCCCTAAAACCATCAAAACTCGATGTTTTCTTGATCTAAAACCGTCCCCAAACCGTTCTTGAACTTGTTTCGAACACCATTATGAACCTTAATTGCATTTAAACGTCGGTTATGAACCCGAACGAATGATTAACCGAAACATCTTAAACTCCATAGCCGTTCGAACATTAACACCTCTTAATAGCCTAATTAAACTAACCTAAACGATACTATACCATTCATTAATCGAGCACAACACTCAATTGCATCTGAAACAAACACAATCTTCGAATTTGAATCCCATCCTTGTCGTGAACCTGCAACCTAGTCGAGGCCACTGTCCAAGCGATTTGAACCGAAATTGACAAGGGGCATTGCCTCAGGAGCGTTGTCTAAAGCTACCCACGAGGTTAATTTGATTACTTTCATCATTTTCACATCCATTGATTCAACATTCAACCGCGGCTTGTTCATCGTTGTTTCTTGACGGGTTAAGCTTCAATCGAGTAATTGAAACTACCTAAACATTCGTTTCATCATAGGGAATCAAAGCCCTATGGTTCCAAGCCCTACACTAGTCGATTTGGTCTTCAATTTTGATTCAAATCAAACTAGGGTTCTTAAGAAATTGGGGCTATTTTGAAACTAGTGTTCTTAAGATTTGGGAACCAAGTAAAACCGCGGCTAAGGCCTTGGTTCACTGGTTCCCTACTCGTTTGTCAATCTAGAGGTCCCGGGTTCGAACCCGGGCACCCTCAACATATTTTTTTAGGCTTTTTCAGCCTTTAAAAAAATACAAAAAATTTTTGAAAATTATTAAAAATCAATTTTGTAAACTTAAATTACTTTGAAGTCACTTAATCAATTTCTAAAAAATTATGTTCTTATAATACTTTTATATTTTTATAAAACAAAGAGTATATTTAGTTTAATTTGATTAAAATAGACTTTAAAAATGACTTGAATCACTAAAAATTATTATTGATTCAAATCTCTCTTTTAAATTAATATGGTTAAATAGTTCTTAATTCTTTTGTTATAAAAAGTTATTCAAACTTTATGAACTTTCAAATTATTATAAGTTTTCCTTTTCATATTTTATTTTCTGTATAATATATATATATATATATTTTAAAGGGAATATGAATGAATTTAATTACTTAACAACACCAAATTCCTATCGAAACCCTAGCTCGCATTAAAACGTTAATCTTATTATTTAAACTTAAACTTGTAATATATATATATTATATATATATATATTATATATATATATATATATATATTTAGGTAACTTGTGAAGGACTGCGTTGGAACATTGCTTATTATATCTTTTACTAATCATCATTCTACACTTATTTGATCAAGTGAGTATTTCCATCCCCTTTTTGCTTATTTTCACACTTTGGGGTGAAACATGTTAACTTATTATCATTGCACTTGTAAACTTATTTGAGACTTGTAATCTTATCGCAATTCATCATGCAAAGTTGTGGTTAGTTGAACTTTTGTGGTCACCATGTTATGGTGTTATATGTACAATCATTAACTATTGCTAGCCCAACGAAGTCATAGATCTATGGGCAAGACAAGCCTGCTTTGGTTGATCCAAGTACACTTAGCTGATCGTATAATCTTGTAAACGTTTGAGACTTGTAAAACTTTGTCGAGGTTTGATTGTTGCATTGTTCATAACATCCCTAATCACTTTTATTCACTAACTTATGATTTGAATTGCCATCTTTTATATAATCTATGTATTAAAAACTATGGAATGCTCACCAACATTATTGTTGACCTTTTATTTTTAACATGTTTTAGGAAATACTCAAGCTTGATTTCTACATATTGAAGCATACACATCTAGGCATGGACCTAGATAAATAAGTGAATTAAAATGACTTGTTACCTTTTATGTTATGTTTTTATTACTTTGAGACTCAAGCTTGTAATGATACAATTGAATCTTATGATTAATTTATATTTGGGTTATTAATAGCGTTATGTGGCTGTGAACGATCTTAACTCTCACTCCTCGACGTTTCCGCTGTCAAGGTTAGGGTGTGACAGCTACACTTAAGAAGAAGGAATAGATTATGATGAAACTTTTGCACCAGTTGCAAGAATTGAAGCCATAAGAGTCTTCCCAGTCTATGCATCATATAAGAAGTTTACTATCTATTAAATGGATGTAAAATGTGCATTCTTATATGGAAAAATTGATGAAGAAGTCTTTGTAGCTCAACTTCCAGGTTTTGAAGATCCTGATTACCCTAATAGGGTGTACAAGCTTGACAAAGCTTTGTATGAACTACATCAAGCACCAAGAAAGTGGTATGAAACATTATCATCTTTCTTGCTGAAACATGACTACAAAAGAGGAACTATTGATGAGAATCTCTTTCTTGAGCAAGAACATCAAGATCTCTTAGTTGTACAAATATATGTAGATGACATTATATTTGGATCAACAAACAGGAGATTGTGTGTGAACTTTGAAGAGTTGATGAAATCTGAATTTTAGATGAGTTCAATAGGAGAATTAACCTTTTTCTTGGGTCTACAAGTTCATCAAAAAATAGATGGCATCTTCATCAATCAAGAGAAATATATTCTTCAAATACTAAAGAAATATAATCTTAGTGATGCATCCTCATGCAAAACACCTACATCAACAATTGACAAGATTGAACCTCATCCTACAGGAAAATATATTGATCAAAGATTGTATAGATCAATGATAGGATCTCTTATGTATTTAGCTGCCAGTAGACCTGACATAATGTTTGTTGTGTGTGTTTGTGCTAGGTACCAATAAGATCCAAAAGAGTCTCATATGAATACTATGAAGAGGATTTTTAGATATTTGAAAAGAAAGCATGCTCTTGGACTTTGGTATCTAAAGGATGGTAACTTTACCCTCTACTCATATTCAGATAGAGACTATGGAGGATGCAATAACAACAGAAAATCCACAACTGGTGGATGTCAATTCTTAGAACCAAGACTTGTTTCATGGTAGTGCAAGAAGAAAACAAATGTGTCTGTATCAACATCTGAGGCTGAGTACATAGCTGCTTCAGCTAGTTGCTCTCAAGTGCTTTGGTTGCAAAACCAATTACTTGATTATGGTTACAATTTCCTTCATACTCTAATTTACATTGACAATTCAGCTGCCATGTTTATAACTGCTAATCCAATGCAAAATAGTAAAACGAAACACATTGAAATAAGATACCAATTTTTGAGAGATTGTTCAAAAAAAGGTTTGATCAAGTTAGTCAAATTGGATACAACAAATCAGCTTGTTGATTTATTCACTAAAGCCTTTGATTTATTTAGATTTAATTTTCTAACTGAGTCTCTAGGTATGATTAACTTAGATTAATTATTATAAACAAGAAAAGCGTGTGTCTGTCCTTGTAAAAAATGTTATCCTTCGCAAGATTTACAATTTACCTTTGGAAGAAACTTCTAAAACATCTTTTGAAGCTTAGAATAACATTTATATTTTCTTTCTAGTTGTGTCTTTTAATTCTGCATGACATATGTATGGGATATGATAGTACACTATGCCTTTGCTTCTTCCTGAATTCTTAAGAGTCATTAAAATCTTATTAAGTTTCTTGATATGTGAGTAGGTTCATCTTGAGTGGAAACTACACTTAGAGCATGCCAAACATAATACAAATTGACTGTTTATGGGAAACTTCATTTTGAGGATACAACAAGTAAGTCTTATTCTGATGTGACCAAATCACTCATCTAAGCACACTATTTACCAACATTTTATAATATTTATCTTTGCAAATCATATTAAACAAAGACCTGGGTGTATAAAAAAATTATGATCCTCATCAACCCTCTGTTTTGTGTAAACAAAGACCTGGGTTTATGGCACCTCTGTTTTACGGAAGTAAAGACCTGGTGACCTATTGATGATCATATCAAAGGTCTCAAAAGAATCGTTTGTAATCAACTGTATATTAAATTTAGAGCTTCAACATAAATGCATTAATGAGATGTCCAATGCATGTCAAGATAGAACTAATAACTTAAAGTACATAGTTTCTAAGTGTGAAAAGGTGATGATTTGACTCACAAAGGGAGGACAAACTTAAAGTAAATTAAATGTGAATCCCATAATAGTTACCTTCTAATAAACATAAAAACATGATAAACAGCATGTCTAGTTGACACAATACTCTTTTATGGATTTAAGTGGACAAACATACTTGCAATTAAAACTAAAAGTAGGTATCAATTTATCAAACAAATCAATCAGGAAGATGCTTAGTGTTATAGTATGATCCCATTATATGTATAAATGCTTGTACATAGCACTATAACAATATGTGTTTAGCATGTTTCGACAAACATGTGTCTTTCATGATATTCTCTTATAAATTTATGATAAATGCTTTTGTTCATCATTGATAAAAAATTTAAGGGGAGTAGAATTATGAAAAATAATATCACAACAAAATTTTCAAATGAATTGTCAATATAAAGGAATTGGAACCTGGAACACCCAGTTATTTATAAAAGACAAAGAAAGAAAGACAGAAGTAAAGAAAAAGAAGGAAAAGAAATAAAGCTCAAGTAGAGGGACCAATTATGTCAAAAAAGACAAAATCTTAAAAAGTGGGTGTGAAAGGTGATGGCCGCCCATGTTGGCTGCCTACACCTTTTCATTTGGTATTTTTGAGAGAGAAAGTGCAGAGCTTTCGGTTTAAAGAAGAACAAGAAGAAGAGTCGAATTCAGGTAAGAATTCTTGGTTCTAAGGTATTCTTAACCGGTTTAGGCCTAGGTTATATGCTCATACGTGTTATATGTTGTGGGTGTGTGTGTGTTTGGTGGGTTTTAGGCGTTTGAGCTCAATTTCCAAACAGGGTAAAGAAGTCTTACCCAAATAGCTGCAAAGGTGAGTTCTAGGACCCTCTTTTTACATGTTTTTAACTATTTTGGGGCTGGAAATGCATGTATGAACATTTTTATAAAGTTGGATTTTATACCCGTATGTATGTATGTGTGTATGTTGCGGGTGGGGTTTGATTTGGGCTATGTATGTGTTTGATGTTGTTTTGGATATGTTTCTAAGGCTTAGAATACATGATTTAAGCTTAGAATAAGTTTAAGCATGATTGGAGACTAATGGTCATGTGGTTGAAGGCCATGCAACTAAAGTCAATGCGAATGAAGACTCTGCAAGAGGAGAACTGATTGTTCTTCCGCATTGACAAATGCGGAAGACCAGAAGTGATGCGGACAAGTTCTGCTCTTCCGCATTAACAAATGCGGGGGAGTAGAGGAAATGCGGATGACAGCTTTTGCTCATCCGCATTACCCAATGCGGATAAACCACATGCGGATGACCCTCCGAGTCTAACTTATCTGCATTTGCTAATTCGGATGAAGACAATTTAGTTTTTTGATTTTTCGGAGAAATTGGTAGATATAGGCCTTGACTTGGGAGGTTCTCAAGGGTTTATAAGTTGACTTTTGAGGTCATAGATGACATGATGGGCATGAATGATATTGTATGATTGGTGCTTATGCATGATTGTGTGTATGTGGTATGTTATGCCTGTGTGATGTGTCTTGTATGGTGATGTTGTATGTTTATGTTCATGTTCCTTATTATGTATGATTATTTTTCCCGTGGCTTACGTTGAATGTTAATGAATGAAATGAAAAGTATTATGTAACATAAAGTGGAAGATAATGAAAGAGGAACGTAATGTAAGAATGCATGCATTAATGAACAAATGAAAGTAAGAAAGGCTTGCAAGCAAATGTATGGAGGTTCACACCCAATGAAGGGTGTTAGCTCAACTGTGTGCGGGTTAGCTACCCCAGAAGGATACACACTGGGGCTTAATCCGTGTGATTAAGTAAATGTATGGAGGTTCACACCCAATGAGGGGTGTCAGCTTAACTGTGTGCGGGTTAAATACCCCACGAGGATGCACACCCCACGAGGATGCACACAAGGGTTCAATCTTTGTGATTGACCATATGTATGGGGTCCTTGTCGCTTAATCCTAGATGAATTGCTTGGTGCTCTAGAGGGGGGGTTAAGCACATGACAGGACCTAGATGGAAACGAAAGATCATAAATGTACGAAACGAACGATGATGAAGATAATAACTATTATCTATGTGTACATACGATGTGTGATCACGTTCTAAAGCCTGGAATGATTTGAAAGAAAGTAAAGAACGGTTTTAAACAAAAGATAAAGTATGTTTTATTATAAAATTAGAACTCACTAAGTGATGCTGACTTTTATGTGTTTCCAGTTGGCAGGTAATGGTTGCTGAGGATGGCACGGGGCGGCTACTCGGCTCTTTTTGGATGGCATTCTTTTGTTTAATGTTTTTGCATGTAATGCGAACAAATAATGTTTTGTAACAAATGTTTTATTATTTATCCGTGTCATTAAGCAAATGTATGGAGGTTCACACCTAATGAGGGGTGTCAGCTCAACTGTGTGCGGGTTAAATACACCACGAGGATACACACAAGGGTTCAATCTTTGTGATTGACCATATGTATGGGGTCCTTGTCGCTTAATCCTAGATGAATTGCTTGGTGCTCTAGAGGGGGGGTTAAGCACATGACAGGACCTAGATGGAAACGAAAGATAATAAATGTACGAAACAAACGATGATGAAGATAATAACTATTATCTATGTGTACATACGATGTGTGATCACGTTCTAAAGCCTGGAATGATTTGAAAGAAAGTAAAGAACGGTTTTAAACAAAAGATAAAGTATGTTTTATTATAAAATTAGAACTCACTAAGCAATGCTGACTTTTATGTGTTTCCAGTTGGCAGGTAATGGTTGCTGAGGATGGCACGAGGCGGCTACTCGGCTCTTTTTGGATAGCATTCTTTTGTTTAATGTTTTTGCATTGTAATGCGAACAAATAATGTTTTGTAACAAATGTTTTATTATTTTGCAAAAACGTTTATTTTAATGAAATGAAATGTTTGTTTTAATGTTTCCGTTGCAATGTTTTATTTAATTCAACGAAGATAAATGTTTTATGCGCAACGATCTACCAGCTATAAGCGTCCCGGGAACGGGGCCTTACAAGTTGGTATCAGAGTCAAAGTTTAAGTGAAACGGGTAAATTTTCAAAATAAATCTTAACTTAAACTGAAAATGGGACGGAAAGGGACGGGATGCCAATCTGAGTAGCTGTGTGCCATCAGGTATTTTCGTAATATTAACCGGTATTACGTGCGCATGTTATGTGGTTTATATGTTGTTAGTAGATTTAGATATTGATGTAGTCAGGATAGGAAATGCGTAGGGTATGAAGAGTAAAGTTAGTGCCTAATCACAACTAGCCACTGTAATTAGGGACTTATTACACTTGACATAAACTAAGTTGCTCCCTTGAATGACCGTGTTGGTGTTTGAATATTTCAATGTGTGTGTGTTAGAAGATGGTCGGCGGTAGATCATCCAAAGCTTCGAGGGGTGGAGTTCGTGGTGTACGTGGTGCTGAACCGCGGCCCAAAAGAGGAAGACCTAGATTCGAAAAGGCGGTTCATGAAGAACCCGAGACCCCTCATCGGGAATGCGGTGATGAGAGTGCCAATTTGAGAGCCTTAGTAAAGGAGGCTGTTGTGGAAGAAGTCCAGCAGGTCATGCAGATGATTTTACCATCTGTGGTGACTGAAGTAATAAAGGCTGTAAGGGAAGGAGAGAGAAAGGAGAAAAACAAGTCCTTGGGAGAACGGGAGCGACCAGAGCCAGAAAAGGTTCTCTCCGATGATGAAGAGGAGGAAGAAGAAGAGCCTACGCCAGAGGCAGTACGAGGCTGTAACTACGGGGCATTTCAAAGGTGTAAGCCCCCTACTTTTGATGGTAATGGCACTGCTGATGCTGCTCACCGATGGGTGATGGAAATGGAAGTTGTTCTGAATATCAGCGAGTGTCGAGAGGACCAGAAGGTGAAGTTTGTTGCCCACTCGTTTGTGGGCTTGGCTCTGTGTTAGTGGGATAATACTGTCCAAGCCGAGGGTAGTCGGGCAATTGGGAGAATGAGGTGGTCAGAGTTGAAGAAGCTGGTAATTGAGGAGTTCTGTCCTCATCGGGAGATGGATAAGGTGGAAAAGGGATTCCTGCAGCTGGAGGCGGGAATAATGACACATCAACAATACACCACCAAATTCAATGAGATGGCACGGCTGGTGCCGGATCAAGTGACGCCTTTGTCACGGAAGATCAAAAGGTATACTCAGGGCTTGCCGGTGGATATCCATAGGCACATGATCGCTGCCCAACCAAGCACGTTTAGGTCGGCTATTGATTTGGCAGGAAGGTTGTATGACGAGCGAGATGTGGTGGTGGCTGAGGCAAGCAAGAAGGGTGGTGGTGATCGGAGTTGGAATGGGAAAAGACTTGGTCGGGGTGGTGCCCCGACGAGTAACAAAAGTGCACAGGTGGATGACGTTGGGTGGTCACATCCGGTGTGGGGTCGAAGAGGTGTGGCAAGTGTGGGAAGGAGCACACCAGTGAATGTAGGTTTGGATCAAACATGTGCTTCAAGTGTGGAAAGCCTGGTCATATGGCAAGGGAATGCAAAGCAGGGAGATGTTTCAACTATGGCATGGAGGGCCACATGAGTAGGGACTGCAAGAAGTCGAGGGCTGAAGGTTCAGGGGTGAAGAAGGCTAGGGAGAAGGATAGAGGGCAGCGCCAGATCGTTTACGATGACGCAGGAGGAGGCTAGGATGGACCCTGATGTTGTGTCAGGTACGTTTCTAGTAAACCAAACTTTAGCCTCTTTGTTATTCAATTCTGGTGCCAGTAAAAGTTTTATTTCTACTGCTTTCTGTGCTAGACTGCCTGTTAGTAGTAGGAGTGTTGATGCGCCCTTGATGTAGAAACTATCATAGGAGAGTCTACTAGGATTTCTGAGATGATAGAAGGTTGTGACGTGGAACTAGAAGGTCACAAGTTTCCTGTTAGACCATTCATGATGACCTTAGGTGGTTTCGATATAGTTCTTGGAATGGATTGGTTAGCGGAGTACGAGGTGAACATTGTGTGTCGCAAGAAGATGATTCGGTTAACAGCGCCTGAAGGGAGTATGGTGACGGTTTATGGTGATCGAGTCACGGCGATCCCAAAAGTGATCTCAATAGTGGTGGTGGGAAAGTGCATGAGGCATGGATGTAGTGCCTACTTGGCCTATGTAAAGGATGTGGATACACTAACACCACAACTGTCTGATGTACCGGTTGGTGTGACTTTCCAGATGTATTTCCCGAAGACTTACCAGGAGTGCCACCTGATCGAGAGATCGAGTTTTAGATTGATTTGATACCAGGTGCCCAACCTGTTGCCAAGGCAGCGTATCAGCTGGCTCCGACCAAAATGAAAGAGTTGATGGAGCAACTGTAAGAGTTGGTATACAAGGGGTTCATTCCACCGAGTATCTCTCCTTGGGGTGCTCCGGTCTTATTCGTAAAGAAGAAAGACGGTAGCATGAGGATGTGTATCGACTAGCGTGAGCTGAATAAGTTGACGGTAAAGAATCGGTACCCGTTACCGAGGATTGATGATTTGTTTGATCAACTTCAAGGTGCCAGTTGGTTTTCAAAGATAGATCTTCATCTGGCTACCATTAGTTGAAAATGAAGGAGCAAGATATTCCTAAAATAGCTTTTCGCACGCGCTATGGTCATTACAAGTTTCTCGTTATGTCATTCGGCTTGACCAACGCGCCAGCTGCTTTTATGGACTTGATGAACCAAGTGTGTCGGCCAATGTTGGATAAATCCATGATTGTGTTTATCTATGATATCCTGATTTATTCCAAGGGTAAGGAAAGGAGGAGCATGCCGGTCATATTCGGGAGGTGTTGGAGACGCTGAGAAGGGAGAAGCTATATGCTAAGTTCTCCAAGTGCGCATTCTGGTTGCGCGAGGTTCAATTCTTGGGTCATGTGGTGAATCCTGAGGGGATTATGGTGGATCAGGAAAAGGTGGAGGCAATGATGCAATGGAATTCTCCGAAGACGCCATCCGAGATTCGTAGTTTCTTAGGTTGGCAGGCTATTATAGAAGATTCATTCAAGAATTCTCTAAGATCGCTTCTCCACTAACCAAGTTGACCCAGAAAGATGTAAAGTTTGTGTGGGGTCAAGCTCAAGAGAAGGCGTTTGAGGAGTTAAAGGCAAGATTGACTCAAGCCCCTGTTTTGTCATTACCCGATGGGAGTGAAGATTCTGGTATCTATTCTAATGCTTCCTACTCGGGGTTGGGGTGTCTGTTAATGCAGAGAGGAAGGTTATAGCCTATGCATCCTGACTTTAAAGGTTCAAGAGGTTAACTATCCTACTCATGACTTGGAGCTAGCAGTTGTGGTCTTCGCGTTGAAGATTTGAAGGCACTACCTGTACGAGACGAAGTGCACCATATTCACTGATCACAAGAGCTTAAAGTACTTCTTCAAGTAGAAGAACCTGAACATGAGGCAGAGGAGATGGTTAGAGCTCATAAAATACTATGACTGCGAGATCCATTACCATCCAAGCAAAGCCAACATGGTGGCGGATGCCCATAGCTGAAAGGAGAGACCCAAGCCGATGCGGGTGAAAGCTTACCAGTTGGCCATGACCTCTCATGTGGTGAAGCAAGTCAAGGAGTTTCAAGATGAGGCATTGAAAGAAGATCATCTGAACTCCAAAAGAATGAGAGGTCTGGTTGCGGAATTGGATGAAAACACACTCAGTGTTAGAACCCGATTTGGATGAATGTGGATTCTCGTTTGGGGATCTACGCGTGAAGATCATGGATGAAGCTCATAAAACTCAGTGTTCATCCTGGTGCTACAAGGATGTATCAAGACATAAAGAAAGATTATTGGTGGCCGGGTATGAAGCGTGATGTTGCAGAGTATGTGAGTAAGTGCCTTACTTGTTTACAAGTGAAGGCCGAGCATCAAAAGCCGTATGGAAAGATCCAACCGTTGGATATACTAGAGTGGAAGTGGGAACATATCACCATGGATTTTATTACAAAGCTACCGCGTACCATGAAAGGGTATGATGCCACATGGGTGATCGTTGATCATTTGACGAAGAGTGCCCACTTCCTACCGATCCGTGAGACATATTCATCCGAGAGGTTGGCGGATCTGTTCATTAAAGAGATTGTAACTCGTCATGGCGTGCTCGTGACACTCGGTTTACATCCAAATTCTAGAAGAAATTCCACGATGCAATAGGGATGAGGTTACATATTAACACGACTTATCATCCTCAGATAGATGCTCAGTCAGAAAGGATGATCCAGATGCTGGAAGATATGCTTCGGGCATACGTCATTGATTTTAGAGGAAGTTGGGATGACCACTTACCGTTAGTTGAGTTCTCATATAACAATAGTTATCATGTCAGCATTTGTATGCCTCCTTATGAGATGCTATACGGCAGGAGATGCAAAACACCCGTTTGTTGGGGTGATATTGGTCATAAAGAGTTAGGGAGCGTCGAACTGGTCGAGGCTACAACTAAGAAGCTGGAAAGGATCAAAGCCTTCATGAAGGCAACCAAAGATAGATAGAAGTCGTATGCTAATAAGCAACGTAGACCGATTGAGTTCCAGGTGGGTGACAGAGTTATGTTGAAAGTCTCACCTTGGAAGGGTATCACTCGGTTTAGAAAGTGGGACAAGCTGAGCCCAAGATACATAGGGCCTTTCTGAATCATTGCTCGAGTAGGAGAGGTGGCCTATAGACTAGAGTCACCAGATGAGTTAAGTGGAATTCACCCAAGATTCCATGTATCACATCTGAGAGAGTGTTTAGCAGACGAGGATATGATTGGTCCACTGGAACATATCGAGGTAGATGAATGGCTCAATTACCTGGAGCAACCAGTGGCAATCATTGACCGCAAGGAGAAAAGGTTGAGGAATAAAGTGGTTCCTCTTATGCGTGTACAGTGGAAGCACAAAAAGGGATCTGAGTCTACGTGGGAGACTGAAGAAGAGATGATACAGCATTACCCACGTTGTTCGAGGAATAACAGGTTTCGAGATGAAACCTATATAAGGGGGTGGACTTGTAACACCCGGTTATTTATAAAAGACAAGAAAGAAAGAAAGAAGTAAAGAAAAAGAAAGAAAAGAAATAAAGTTCAAGTAGAGGGACCAATTAGGTCAAAAAGGACAAAATCTTTAAAAAGTGGGTGTAAAAGGTGATGGCCGCCCATGTTTGCTGCCTACACCTTTTCATTCGGGATTTTGGAGAGAGTAAGTGCAGAGCTTTCGGTTTGAAGAAGAACAAGAAGAAGAGTCGAATTCAGTAAGAATTCTTAGTTCTAAGGTGTTCTTAACCATTTAGGCCTTGGTTATATGCTTATACGTGTTATATGTTATGGGTGTGTGTGTGTTTGGTGGGTTTTAGGTGTTTGAGCTCAATATGCAAACGGGTTTGAAGAAGTCTTACCCAAAGAGCTGCAAAGGTGAGTTCTAGGACCCCTTTTTACATGATTTTAACTATTTTGGGCTGGTAATGCATGTATGAACATTTTTATAAAGTTGGGTTTTATACCCGAATGTATGTATGCGTGTATGTTGCGGGTGGGGTTTGATTTGGGCTATGTATGTGTTTGATGTTGCTTTGGATATGTTTCTAAGGCTTAGAATGCATGATTTAAGCTTAGAATAAGTTTGAGCATGATTGGAGACTGATGGTCATGTGGCTGAAGGCCATGCAACTAAAGTCAATACGGATGAAGAGTCTGTTGGAGGAGAACTGATTGTTCTTCTGCATTGACAAATGTGTAAGACCAGAAGTGATGCAGAAAAGTTCTGCTCTTCTGCATTGACAAATGCGGGGGAGTAGAGGAAATGCGGATGACAGCTTTTTTTCATCCGCATTACCCAATGCAGATAAAGCACATGCGGATGACCTTCCGAGTCTAACTCATCCGCATTTGCAAATTCGGATGAGCAAGAGGAAATGCGGATGAAGACAGTTTATTTTTTTGATTTTTCGGAGAAATTGGTAGATATAGGCCTTGACTTGGGAGGTTCCCAGGGTTTTATGTAAGTTGACTTTTGAGGTCATAGATGATATGATAGGCATGAATGATGTTGTATGATTGGTGCTTATGCATGATTGTGTGTATGTGGTATGTTATGCATGTGTGATGTGCCTTGTATGGTGATGTTGTATGTTTATGTCATGTTCCTTATTATGTATGATTATTTTTCCCGTGGCTTTACGTTGAATGTTAATGAATGAAATGAAAAGTATTATGTAACGTAAAGTGGAAGATAATGAAAAGAGAAACGTAATGTAAGAATGCATGCATTAATGAACAAATGAAAGTAAGAAAGGCTTGCAAGCAAATGTATGGAGGTTCACACCCAATGAAGGGTGTTAGCTCACCCGTGTGCGGGTTAAATACCCCATGAGGATGCACACAGGGGTTCAATCTTTGTGATTGACCATATGTATAGGGTCCTTGTTGCTTAACCCTATATGAATTGCTTGGTGCTCTAGAGGGGGGTTAAGCACATGACAGGACCTAGATGGAAACGAAAGATAATAAATATACGAAACGAACGATGATGAAGATAATAACTATTATCTATGTGTACGTACGATATGTGATCATTTTCTAAAGACTGGAATGATTTGAAAGAAAGTAAAGAACAGGTTTAAACAAAAGATAAAGTATGTTTTATTATAAAACTAGAACACACTCAGCAACACTGACTTTTATGTGTTTCCAGTTTGCAGGTAATGGTTGCTGAGGATGGCACGGGGCGGCTACTCGGCTCTTTTTGGATGGTATTCTTTTGTTTAATGTTTTTGCATTGTAATGCGAACAAACGATGTTTTGAAACGAATATTGTATTATTTTGCAAAAGCGTTTATTTTAATGAAATGAAATGTTTGTTTTAATGTTTCCGTTGCAACGTTTTATTTAAGTCAACAAAGATAAATGTTTTATGCGCGACGATTTACCAGTTGTAAGCGTCCCGGGAACGAGGCCTTACAGAACTTGAGCACTAACTTGGTCTTTGGGTACATGAAGTTTTTAAAATATAAACCTTCTTGTGCATAATTGTCATGAATACAAAGTCAACAAGGTCTAATAGAAATAAATGGTTCTATCAGTTGATTCGAACCATACAACAGAATAAGTTTCAATCATGGCTTTTTAAACATCAACAGAAGCTACAGTGCTTTTTAAACATCAGCAGAAGCTACAATGAATTGTAAGCATCAGCAGAAGCTACAGTGCAAACTTAAGAGGGAGTAAAATATGACTATCCGTAGATTGGTAACCTACGAATGAGTTAATATTTTACAAGTACAATTCATTTCTATAGATTGGTAACCTATGGAAAATCAAATTATATTTCAATTCAAACTTTCAGTTTAAGTTAGGCATCCGCAGATGTCCTACGGATGCACTATGCACTGAAATCTACGAATCAAATCTTAAACCATGGAAGAATAATAAGATAAGAATAATAAGAAAGTGGGACCCATTTCATTAAATAAATGAAATAAATGTGTCCGAGAGAGTATAAATGATGTTTTTGACTTGGAATTCATTATTCACTTTTACAGAACTTTTTTGACCTAGAAGTTCATTAGTCAAAAACTCATCCCTCCCTTATCAGATTTCAAAATTACTCAAACCTTAAACCTCAAACAACGTTTAAATCTTATTTCGAGTCTTAATCTCAAGATGGCTAATCGATTTGCGAGGGAACACAAAGTGTGTGCATATCTCAATACTGATGATCCTGTATCGGAAGGGTGTCATGACATCATCAGATATTTGTGATGATCCAGGCTCTTTTATGCTCTAACAGCAGAGCCTGTGATTCATCAAGATCATATAATCGATTTCTGGAAACTCTCACAACAAAAGAAGACATTTTGGGGCTGAATTTTGAGACACTTCAAAAGATATGTAGAATGGAGATCAAGTACAAATATGATGATCAAAAGGATACAGTATCTTATTTCAACAAGAAGATGGTTTCAAGATTGAAGGAATTTTCAGTTTTGAAGAGCTGATTACAAGTGTCTAAGCCTAAGGGGGAGTATTGTTAGATCTAGGAACAATAGGACTAGATCATTTTGTATAGGCTTAGAACTTTAATCAATACTTGTAATAAATTATTTTAATTCATTATTTTGATGTACGCATTATGTATATAGGTTAACTCTTATTTGTGTTGATTTATGTATGTTTACAGGTAAAACATTATACTTGGTCAATTTGTGAAATTGAGTAAGTGTAAGAAACATCTATGGATGAACATTTTTGTTCTTCCGTAGATATGTTTCTTACAAATCCAATCATCCGAATATCTTCTGCGGAAGAACAGATAGCTTTGGAAGAACAAATGCCTTCGGAAGAATAAGATAGCTTCGGAAGAACAAAGTACATTCGAAAGAACAAGAATCCTGCGGATTAACAATCATCTACGGAAGACAATCCAGCTACGGAGTCCAAACACTGTATTTAATTAATACAATTGTTACAAGTCAATAAGTCAACAAGACAGTTGCGCAAATCCTAAGAGATTTGGTGTTTCCTTAACTGAAACATGAGTGTCAATAAATATGGATCCTAGGTTTTACATCAGCGAAGAGACGCAAGATACACATGCACACAGACGTACAAGACGATACAAACACAAACACACAATCAACCAAATGAAAAACCCAAACATCAATTCAACATAAACCCTAGCAGCCGTCATATCAACATCAACATAATCGTAGCATTATTGTTTATAGCATTCATTATTAATTCATCTGTAATCATTAATCAATTTTAATGAAATACGTTTGAATTAATTCTTCTCTTCGCATTAATTGTGTTCACATAATTGTGTTTGTTGTAATCATCAATCATTATATTTTACATCAAACAATTAAAAAAGGTTAATGTTGATTCCGCAAACATTAACTTGAGTTACTATAACACTGATAATTCCTGATTGTGATCCTTGGATTCACATTATTAACTATGACTAACAAATACAAGTTAAGAAGCTTGGTGCGGCAAAAATCCGCGATGAAGTTCCATAAGAGTTTACTAATTTAGGATGATAAAATAGACTATAACCTTATTATAATTGGGTTGTATTAACCTTGTATAACTAGGATATTAAATCTAAATGAAAGGATGATTCTAACTCCTAACTATATTAAGGTAGTGAAACAGTGATATGTTTTTAAGTTATATGACAATTTGAATTAGGCTGACTCCACATATTGTAGATGTAATGTGATATAACGAATCACTCACTAATTTTACATGAAGCATTGAAGATTTAAAAGGCTAAAGGGTTTGTTAGAAATATAATTATGATTTAACCTAAGTTTACTATTAGTGTGACATAATATGTAATCAGCATTATAACCTAAGTATGAGGCGGTGGTTAAACAACCATAACCGCCAAACTACCATCTTCAAAGGGTAAAAATACCCTACCATGTATTAAATTTAGATGAATTAAATCTGTGTTTTATTAATTCTCTCTCAAATACAAATCTCTCTATCTTTGTGTGAAACACTGTGTGTGTGAGACTCCATCAATTCATCAATTGGTATTAGAGCTTGACGCTCCTGGGAAGAAAGAGACCTGTGAAATCGTTTGTGAAGAACCGAAAGAGATCAAGTGATTCGATTGTGAAGAAGAAGAATCTCGTGAACCCATGTTCTTCTGGTGTTCCCGCTTAATATCGAAACCAACCATATTAGTCGCATTTCAAAAACAATCAAAGAGTATTAAATTGTTTTCTGCATCAAAACAAAAAGAATGCTACAGCATCTGAGAATATGAAGATAGAGAATGAAAGTGATCAAGTTCAACCTTGTTCTCAGAAGAAGACTCCTAGAAGGAAGAAAATGGGCTGTGTTATATGTGATAGTATCTCTCATCTTGCTAAGGATTGTATCTACAATCCAAAGAGTACTCTCCACATCACAAAGAAAGAAACTTCTAAGAGTCTGGAGAAGAAGAAAGCTTTGGAAGGAAAATCTATTTCCTTTGAAAGCTCCAAAATGAAGAAGAAGACAAGTGGAAACTTGCCTTCGGAAGAAACGTTGGTCTCGAAAGAAGGAACGCTTCCGAAGTACTAAAGCTTGCTGCAGTGAAAGCAAGATCTTCTGAAGGACCAGTCATCAAAACTTCTGAAGTCACCAAAACTTCTGAAGTATTGAAGGTCAAGTCTAAGCTTCCAAAGGTGGTGTGAAAGACAAAGAAAGACCAAGTGGCTAAAAGTTCTTCATCAACTTCAGTAAATGATCCATCCAGCATTACTATAGGATCAATTACTATTGCATTGTCTTAAACTTATTTTGATGAGCCCAAGACCAATGAGGCTTGGGTTTCCAAATGTAACTAATTATTTTCTTTGTGCAAAAACAGTTCAAGACAAACAAAAATATATGGATCATTGACAGTGGTTGTTCCAGACACATGACAGGCAATAGGTCACTACTCTAAAGTTTTGAAAGAATTGATGCAGGGCCAGTTGCTTTTGGAGGAGATGAAGGTGGTTACATTTTTGAAAGGGGCAAGGTCACAAATGGTAAGCTTAGCATTGAAAAGGTAATTTTTGTCAAGGAGCTTGGGTACAATCTTCTGAGTGTATCCTAATTTTGTGATTAGAGTCATAACATGCTCTTCACTGAGCATGAGTGTATTGTTTTTAAGCCCGGGGTGATCATTCCTCATGAGCATATCTTGCTCAAAGCCCCCAAGAGAGGGAACATGTACAAAATGGATTTGCAAGAAACATCTCCCTCAGGATAAGTTTCATGCTTTCTATTTAAAGCAAATAATGATGAGTCTTTCCTTTGGCATAAAAGAATGTGTCATGTAAACTTTAAAAACATGAACAAACTTATTAAAAATGATTTGGTAACTGGAATGCCAAAGAAAGAGTTTACAAGTGATGACCATTGTGTGGCATGCCTGAAAGGAAAACAACACAAGGTATCTCACAAACCAAAGAAAAGAAACTCCATCACTACTCCCTTACACTTGTTACATATGTATCTTTTTGGCCCCATTAGTGTAATGAGTCTAGGAATGACCTTTTCATGTTTAGTGATCATAGATAACTTTACAAGATTCACTTAGGTCTTCTTCCTTAGAATTAAGGATGAGACTCCTGAGATTCTAAAGAATTTCATCTTAAAGATTGAGAATCAATGTGATCACAAGGTCAAAACCATAAGATATGATCAAGGAATTGAATTCAAGAACCAAATCCTTGATACATTTTGTGATGAAAAGGGTATTACAAGACAATATAAAGCTCCTAGGACTCCTCAGCAAAATGGTGTTACTGAGAGGAGAAACATGACACTTATTGAAGCTGCAAGAACTATGTTGTCTGACTCTAAACTGCCCATCACCTTCTGGGCTGAGGCAGTCAACACTGCCTGCTATATGCAAAATAGAGTTTTAGTTGTTAAGACTCATGGTAAGACTTCTTATGAACTTTGGCACAAGAGGAAACATTTCATTGGTTTTCTCAGGTCATTTGGATGTCCTTGCATCATCTTGAATACCAAAGATCAAATACCAAATTTGTTGAGAAATCAGATGATGGACACTTCATTGGATACTCTTCCCAAGCTAAGGCTTATAGAGTATACAATCTCAGAACTAGAGTAGTTGAGAAGTCAGCAAATGCGACTTTCAATGAGCACACTCCTAGTGTGAAAGGTTCTGGTCCTGATTGGTTGTTTGATCTTGATTTAGTTATCAATTGTTTTAACAAATCTTGTGAGCATGTTTCAGGGTCTACAAAAATTTTACCTACATGTGATCCTGATCCAAGATTTGAGTTAAGAAGACCTTCAAGCTATACATCTTCAACTCCAGTTGTAACTAACTCTGCAGATGAAGTTTCTATCAGCACAGCAATGACAAATTTAGCTGATACATCTGCGATGCCTTCAAATTCCAGCTCAGAGGCTCCACAACCAAATAAAGAAACTTCAAATGTAGAAGAAAATGATGATGGTGATAGTGATCAAGAATTTCTTGATGCTGACAACCACTCCATAGAAAACAACATCAATTAATCAGTTTTAATGAAATACCTTTGAATTAATTCTTGTCTTCACATTAATTGTGTTCATATAATTGTGTTTGCCGTAATCATCAATCATTATATTTTACATCAAACAATTAAACAATGTTAATGTTGATTCCGCAAACATTAACTTGAGTTACTATAACGCTGATAATTTCTGATTACGATCCTTGGATTCACAGGTGGTATCAGAGCCAAGTGCTCATTGATTTTGATCGATTGATCTATTTTATTTAAAAGCAAATCGCCTTTGTGTGAACACTAAAAATAATGAATTGTCTTTCAACGAGTACTGTTCCATTGCTCGATTAACTTAGATCAATATTCAAATCAATTGCATAGGAGATCTGAGTTATTGATTGACATTCATCAACTGTTAAAGATTATTTAAACAAATACATTAACAAAATCCTTGATTTGATAATTTAATTTTGCATCTTCACATTATGCAACTTGCATTAATATATCTTTGGGTAATGTTTGAAAGATTATTGGTTTAGTTGTATGTACTTTCTTCTCTTGCATCTTCTTTAGAATGTTAAGGGAGGCACACTCCGTAGAAAACAATAATGCAAATATCAGAAGGCATAGAAAAATCAAAGAAACATGGTTATCTTTGACAAATTTTGAGCCCATAACCGAAGTTTGGAAACATCACGACACGTAATGTGTCAGATAAATGAGAAGAATACGTGAGTGTGCGAAGAGCCCACACATAAGCTAGGAAGTCATTGCCTTTACCAACATAAAGTTTGTCTTTACCACGGCATGTCTTTTAACAATTCAAACAACCATATCTGGAATAGGAGGGACTTAACCTTTTTCTTATCTATTTAAATTCTAAAATCGGGGCATTTTCAGAAAAAAATGCTAAAGTTAGTTTTATAAATGCAACATACGTCAAAAATCAATTCATACATTATAAATTTTATTTTGTTGTGGTTGTGTAATTTTATAATAAATTATAAAAAATTAGAGTATAAGTAATTTCATGATGTAAAAGTTAATCATAATCCTTAGAGATAAGCCTCTTTGAACAAGAGGTTAGAGGAATCAACTGTGGAAAATCTCTAATGTAATGTGTAAAGTTCATCATAAGTGGAAATTCAATATATAAGCCAGTGGAGAGCTAGCTAGTTTATACAATTCAATATGGAACGATATAAATGAACGGATCAAGCAAATCATGAAATAAGCTTCAAATTCAAATTCACTCTAAACCTTACACGTGTGACCATTTGTATTTTTTTTTTAAATATATATCGTATATCTAATTCTTTTGACCAATGTTTTCATAACCAGATCGCACGTCGAACCGGACGTCTTACTGGTTTGGTGGTCGGACCGGATTTAACTATAGTTTAATAATATTTATATATGTATTTAAATATAAGTCATTTATATATGATTTACATATATCTTTTATAGTTATATATAAAACTTAACTATATTTGTATATCCGATGTACTAATTTATGGTTTAACACCTTGTTTTTACCCATTAAAATCAAAAAAAATTAAAAAAATCAAAAACCGGTCCGAACCGGCCAGTTCGACCAATCAAAAACGAATCGAAGCAAACCAAACCAGCCACCAGACCGATCGCCGGTCGGACCGGCCAGTCTAATCCGGTCGTGAAAACAGTGGTTTTTACAATTCTTAAAAGTTAAACATTCATATCAAAATGAAGCCCCAACCAATGCATCAATGAATAAAAAGCTTGCTTAAATTTTACACGTACAATAGCTCCTACGGAACGACAATGAAGACACCTGATTTTATAATAATGGCTGAGACCTATCATAATGTACAAGGCTTAAAAAAAATCTTCGTATAAAGGAGCGCCAACTACTGCACTAAAAGAATAAAGTGCATGCCTAATTATTACATAATGGCTCAATGAAACAACAATGGACACACCAAGTTTTATGGAAAAAAAAGCCTGTGACGTAATGATATCAAAGTATGTAGGAAAGATGCCCCTTCTTATGTGGTTGAGAGTTCAAGCTTATCATGAATAAAAGATGTAGATTTAAAAGTTAGATTAGAGTTTGGGAGTTACTCGTTTTACAAAAGCACCTAATTTGACGATAATAATCATAAACTATCATAATACTTATACATCCAAAACCTAATGTGGTACAATATTAGGTGAAGCTGCAAGTAGAAACAAATCATCTATGAAATTACAGTAAAACCCATTAAGAACACAGATCCCATTATATAGTAGACATGTGTGAACTAATGGACACAAAGGTGACTGCTCACAAACTCGAATAAAGACTCGATTTAAATAAATTCCTAGACTTCATATCAGGAAAACGAAAGTATATATGCAGGTAAGTAGCAGATTTGCCTCAAGAGGTTAGAAACCCATAAGATAAAAAGACATCATAAGCAAGTGTTTGGTTCAAAAAGCAGACCCATGACAGTGTAACACTCAATCTACCCGAGTCAAGCTCATGGATTCACAGTACAAAACTGGACATTTAAACCCTAGGTAACATAAAGAGTTGGAGCCCCTAAATTACAGGGGCTTAAACCAAAAGCAAAGGCTATTTGACCCAAAAATTAGGGTCGCCCCTTGCCCAGTGATTTGTTATTCCAATGTTTGTTTCCACGACCATAACAGCTCCAAACACTGTCATGACTAATGCTGTTTCTGCATAAACCTTCATATTGTTCTCGTCAAAGACATCTTATCTTCATCGAAGCATATTTTTTAAGAGCAACCAGTTGAACCACTAGGACAAACAGACTTTGTATAAATACTCGCTCCACCCGTCATCGTTTGAACAACAGAACAAACAGGCTTCCTTTGCTGCCAACCAAGTAGATTCTTGTTCTACCATTAGTCCATTATTGATGGATGCTAAACCTACCCTCATAAGACAAAACCAAAATATATATTCTATGGTCCATTGCTCTAGGAAAAAAGATACACCGGGGACTCCATAAAGAGACCAATTTTGGTAGTGCGATCATGCTTACCATTGATATTAACATGTCCATAACTTCTGTGCCATTCTTTCCCCAGGTCATTTTACTCTATTGCCACAACCCAGATTATCATCAGACCAATGTAGTAGTTCAGAATGAAACCAAGGAAGCAGATTTAACCATTCTTCTCTATCAAACCACAAAACCTGAAAGCTGCAATTCAAGACATCTTAGAACTTCCTTTGCTCATCATCCTTTCCATCCTTTCCATCCTTTCCATCCTTTCCCCGGGTCATTCTCCCTATGGTCCCACACCCAGATTATCATCAGACGAATGTAGTTCAGAATGAAACCAAGAAGGCACATTTAGCCATTCTTCTCTATCAAACCACAAAACTTGAAAGCTGCAACTCATGATATCTTAGAATGTCCTTACTTGTCAACAAAAACAAGAATCCAATATTGGAGTTAATTCCAAACCAAGTATAAATTATTCAAGGTTTTGGGGACAACATTAGTAATTAGTGGCAGATAACCGTTAGTATTTAGTTATTATTTGTTTAAGTGTGTGATAGATTAGGATTGTTTTGTTTATTGGTTAGTAGTTATCTCCAAGCACCAATGATCTCTTGGTCTAGTGGTCAAGGGGGAGGTGGGAGGTTTTGCCTCTCTTGGAGGTCCAAGGTTCAATCCTAGGCATTGGCGGATAATTACTAATTTGATGTACTAACTACTAACCACTAACCCCGCCGTCCAAAAAAAAAAGTTTATCTCCAAGTATTAGGTAGTTATAGGTTGAGTTAGAATGGGTTGCTTGCTTCCAAGGTTTAGTCTAGTATAAGTAGAGTCTTAAGAGCTATTGTAATTTTGTTTATAATATTCATAATGTCATCATGACTTGAGCTTAGTCACTGATTCGTGGTGTTCTTGTGTGTGATATTCAATTCTAGGCCAACATGCAAAAGCTACAGGAACATATGGCAGCTACAATGGCATCATCTAGACGGCAACCAAGCAACAATGCATCACCTTTCACATCAAAATGATACGCACTTTGTTATGTACAGTTCATATTAACTGATTCACATACAGCTTAACCGAGACACATGGTTTCGATAGTAATGCGGCTTAACAATGTGCTCCAGCTTCAAACAGCCAAAGACTTCAGCTGATACAAACAGTTAATGCACACAGCTGTAGCTTATAAACAACATCAAGATCACACAAAAAGTGGTTAATGCACACAGCTGTAGCTTATAAACAAAATTAGGATCACACAAAAAGTGGTTATTGCAAACAGCTTTAGCTTATAAACAACATTAAGATCACAGAAAGTCAAAGCCTGGAAACAGATATGGAATCAAGAATCCTAGAATGAAAAAGAAGTAATAAGATCACACAAACCCATCTTGCACAAACACATGCAGAACCCACGATCTAAAACTAAAATCTTGCAGTTTCACAACAATGGCAGCTGAAAATTTTACTTAACATCACCAAATACATCAACAAATTCATCCATATCTCTTGTTATAAACGAACTCTATAGCTTCCATTACATTCACGTACTTATTTCATACACAAACAAAACACCAACCGAAGTATAAAACAAGTAACTGTACATACACAATCTTAAAACGGGTACAAAACCATGGAAACCCTAAACAGGGGGAATGTTAGAGAACGAAAAACCTTTATACCCCTTATACGCATAATACGCAATCCGCGTGTAATAAAACCCCGGTATGAACAACACAGCCCCCAAGATCGCAAAAAACAACCCTGAACACACCACAAAGAAAAAGGCCACAACTTTATCAACCCAAACAACAATATAAAAACAAGGGTTAGGTAGAGAACCAAAGAAGAGTGATAGTTACCGTGGCCTGTGTCACCGCCAACGCGATTAGCGGCCATGAAGATGCCGGAGACGATGCCGATGACGCCGAAGACGAGAAGAGAGACGGCGAGCGCGATCTCCTTGATGGGAGGTCGGTTGTGTATGGTGTAAGTGGAATCGGAGTCCATCATGATGTCTTCATCGGATATGGAGAAGGCGTGATCTACGTAGGCCATTGGGATTGTTGATTGATGGTGGAATTGATTTAGGGTTGTGTGGGAGTGTAGGTTGAGGGAGAAGAGAGACGGTGGGTGGTGTTGAGAATTGAGATTTGAGAATTGAGAATTGAGAATTGAGAATTGAGGGTTTGGTGTTGGTCTGGTTTGATTTGGGGCAAAACACGAGGAAGAAATGAAGGGGACGTTGCGTGATAAACCCGTGTGCTTTAATTAGATTTGACGAAATGCTATGATACAAACTTTTTTTTTGGTTAGTCAATATAGTTTTTATGCAATATGATAATCTAATTTATATTTTATTTAACTTAAAATAATATAACTAAGAACTCTAGAAGCATTAAGAAGTAGTTCTGAACCTCATCTTTAAGTATTCTATTTGTATTTATTCTTGTTTTTTATAATTTTAATAAAAGTAAAAAAAATTGGTCTAGTTTAACCACTTTAATCATTTCGATTCAAAAATAAATCTTTTATTGTATTATGACATGGTTTCACTTTTATAATAATTTTGATCCCTAACATTATTTCTGTTAGATTTTTCAGTTAAGTTAAAAGATATATTAGTAATTTCATATTTAGGAACTATAATATATACATTACATAAGATTAGCATAATTGTTGTAAATTTTTAAACAATTAAAATTAATAAAAACAAAACTAAGTCTAATCTAACATTCTAATGGCACAACTCCTGACCTCTCCACCCACCCCCACGTTATATCATCGGCACAACCACCATGCCATTCTTTACCACCAACTATAACCACCATATCGATTGCTATTATCATCAACATGAAATTAAGAGAAACCCTTGTTGAAGTATTACCCAGAGAAAGTGGTGATTTCAATCGTTGCATTTACGTTTTTTATTAGAATTTACCGGTGGACTAAATGGGATTCAATTATGGTTACCGGTAGATACCATCATCATCAAGCATCTTTGTTTTTAACTGAAGCCCCGATGGCAATTGTGGTTGTCCAAAGATAAGGAAGAAGACGATGGTGCTGGTGGTTGTCTGACGGTGGTGCAGAGTGTTCGGCGAGTGATGGTCTAGCATTGTTCGGAGAGTGACGGTGTGTGTGTATATATATATATGTGTGTGTGCATAATTTAAAAAACATTTCAATGATTTTGGTTTAATACTATGCAAATCATTTATTTTGATACCTTGTAATAACATTGGATATACCAAAAGTTTATGTTAATGGATCCATTCCAAGAGTTGACCTTGAATCTACTTAAATGATGCATTTGACATGAAAGTATATGTTTAACACCCAGTAGCCATTTTCTAAGTGAGGATGTATGTAAAATATAAATAAAATGAACCTAAAATCACGCGTCGTAAAAGTGTCCTTGACAGATACGTCAAGCAGCATATGAGATGCCCCCATCATTTTTGGCATATTTATTAGCGTAATATATTAGCTTATGAGTGTAGGACTTCATGCCCAACGTATGGCATGCCGAAGAAAGTTCACCACTTACATGTCAAACCGAGCTTCAATCACGTTTAAACATCATTCCAACTTATCTACATCAAAAGTAACTTAATATACAACATTAGCAACATATAATTCATGTTATAATGTAGATCAAGCTTTACATTAAAGCAAGAATGTGTTTTAACTTTGTTAAATCATCAACAATGTCACACCTTATCGCAAACACTAGTTATATGTGACAGGATGCCATCAGAACAACGCAACAAACATAAACTAACCTTATTAAACCTTAGTAACACATACAATTGTTTAACATAAATCATATTATTACATAAGTGTAGGCTAGATCTAGAGATCTATCGTCTAAGCATGCAATATCTCTATCTTTTCAAGCCTCAAAAGCTATCTTCTCTAAATTCCTCCAAACTTGCATTACATGACACCTACGATATGTGTTTAAAAATATTTTGACGCATGTGAGTTTCTATACCCAAATTGAAACATGTATTCATTGTTAGAACTAGGGATCTGACATACATGATATACAACAAATAAAATATATAACATGACATAGTCACATACAAACAACATTAGAAGACTAGTAGCATCAAAGTACAACATGACAATGCCAATATGTTACTTAACATTCTATCTAGCATTGCCATACTAATCACATATGTTCTATAGTTATTAAGCATTTACCAATACTATGATAACATGTCCCAAATTCAAAAGTGTGATAAAGAACGCATAGCCAAAATAGTTATTTAAAACAAGAATTCTGGAACTCACTTTAACCGGTCATTAGTTATCACACAATCCTTCACACTTTAGAATATTTTTAGCCTCCACGACATAAAGCTTCTGTAATTGATCGTATACCTTCGTAACTCTCCATACTTAGAATATCTTCATGGTTTACTTCGCAAGTGTGCCTCAACCCCTAAAAATAAGGTTAAAACCTTGCTAGTGTCACTGCTTTACTATCTAGCCTAGCCTTCGCAATTATTTATACTTAGACAATTCAAAAATTATTAAAGCATCCCCACTTAACTAATATACCTTTCTAGCTCCCAAAACTTAAGCAAAATTTATAACTAATACCCTTCAAGTGAGTATAACCTCCGTAACTAACTATAGCATTCATACTCAACACTTAAACAAATTTCAAAACGGAAGAAACTATGGTATTTTCACTATCTAAACTCAAAGCATTCATATCTCTCAACACTTAACCAAATTCCAAAGCACCAAAACTATAGTATTTTCACTATTTAAACTCAAAGAATATGTATCTAATGGTACAATAGATAATGTTCCAACACCTCATGGGGTATTAAAATGAACTTAAAGTTTTATGCACTAGTTGAAGACCATGGCCTCCTACTGATAGACAATTTCTAGGTTCATTATGGGCCATAAGGTCCAAATGTTATGACAAATAACTTTCCTAAAGGCCATATCATGTTCATACGTTAAAATTTAATCATTTTGTAACCACTTCTATGTTACAGATAATAAGGAAAAAGATGTTACGGACCGTGAGCAAGGTTGTTAAGTGCGGTAACTTATATCTGTTCACTGCGAGCTTTCATTCACTAGTAATGGGTCATGTAACTTCATTCTTGACCTGAGTTATGCTTATTTTAAGTTAGCATCTTATCATTCATGCCAAGCACACCAACTTGTGGGGTGTTGCATGTCACTCTTTGATTGTTTTTAATAAACACGTTAAAACCCTTAATTTCAAACCAATTGTAGTCAAGACATTCAACAGAAGCCTAAAGGATCCATGGGTTCAAATAGATGTTATAATTTGTGTTTTTATTCACCTTAAACTACCTAGAGTAAGTAGGGTTGTATATTCTCGTGGAACTAGTGGTTGGTGTGTTGTGAATTGATTTATAAGAATACAACTAACCAAATTGTCGAATTACTTAAACTATTATCTATTGGTTGTGAAAATTAGACTTTTAAATGATTAACGAGTTAACAGAAAAACAAATTGCAAATAATAAAACTTGATTAAAAAGACAATTATGAGAGATAGTAATCCATTCTAAGATCCAGCTTTGGTTTTTGGTAATTGTCTAGTCCAACTTGGTGGAATACCCTTAACGGGGATTTTATGCATATAATGATTAAGTGATATTGATAACCAAAACTTAATGAGTATTAGCACACAATACCAATTCAATTAATTACCAAAACTTTGCAATCACACAATTGACGCAAGATTATATGACGTTTAAATCAAGGTCATCCAAAAAAATTGTTTAATTAATCAAAACACAAGTTAAACTTATAAAAAAAATTAACGGGTTTTAAAGTTTAAAACCAACACAAGTCAAATATAACAATACCTAATCACACAAAACCTATACTCGAAGTAGATCACAAGAAGATTAGCCGCTCATGAATGATCTTCAAAAACGTTGTTGATTTGCATAATAGATGGTTATATGTTGTAGTAAAGAGGTGAAATGGTGAATCAATGACCTAGAAACTCCTAAAATTTGTCTCAAATTGTCATAGGTCGAATGGGGGGAATGTGGTTGCTTAAACATAATAAAATAAAACTTTATATGTTTTCCACACGGGCCCTAACATAGCCTACACCGGCCAGCCTAGCTTACGCTGGTTACTTTTTTGTTGTTCTGAAGTTGGGGCTGGTGTAGCATACAATGGCTACAGTAGGCTATGGTGGGAGCCTTTTTGTTGCACTTTGAATCTTTGTTTTTTGACCAATCCAATGTGTTGTTTCACCATATAAGCTTTCAACGTGATCATTTTACCTACAAAATCACTTCCAAGTCCTAGTTAACCTATTTCACATAATCAAATGCATAAAAACAAGTAATCATACTTTATGTTTAACATTAAGCAATTAGAATACCATTCTTACACACTCGCATCATGAATCTTTATGTTATATCTTTAGCTTTCTTCCATGTGGCAAATTGAGGTAAGAAGCCTTCCTCGCTTTACCCACACCTCCATTAAGCTTCCATCAAGCGACCATCGATTGCTAATATGAACCCCACTACTGGCTGCCAAGAGGTGGTGAACTTAAGTAGGAGATCTCTCTCTCCCTCTCTTTCTCTCCCTCTCTCTCTCTCCTCTCTCTCTATTTCTCTTTCTCTCTCTCTCTCTCTCTCTCACACACACACACACACTATCTCTCTTGAAGCACATGAACTTCAGAACCATAGAGTTTAACACATGTTTTAAAATGAGGAGAACACATAGTAAAGGATGCACACATCAACCTACCATATCACGTGAGTTGTACTAAAACGAATAATGATTTGATTGTGAGCCAAGGTGTTGATCGAGTTTTTTAATCTGGCATCGGGTTCGACGGGGTGGGTTAGTCGGGTTATTTTATGTGGTAATCCAACCCGAATATCGAGCCTAATTAGACTATGTTTAATCGCTAATCAGGTTTATTCGGGTCGGTATAATCGGTAATCAATTGCTAATTAGAACATCAAATGAGCTGTTAATATGTTTTTTTAATGAAATACTACATGGACTACTAAAATATACTTTTAGTCGTAATTGCCATCTTTGGTATATCAGTATAGCCCTACAATATACATAAATGTGCAATGCTCTACATACTTGAAACCTAGAGGAAGTCGACCTTTGATTCGTAAACCCATAATTGGGTTATTCGGGTTAACCAGATTAACAAAAATACCAACTCAATTACCGATCCTAAAGACTACATCGGGTTGGTTTAGTTTTAAAATTGGGTTCGGGTTGATTAGAATCTTCCTTAATCGGTTTGGGTAAAAAACACACCCTTACTATGGTCTATGAGCCACCAACATAAAAATTTTAAGTGTGTATATAATTTAACCTTTTATTTGAATCTATCCTTTTTTCATCCCATTTCATTTCATCTAAAAGTTGACTAGGGGAAAGATTATTGAGGGCGGGGGCGTGAATTCATAACAAGATATGAAAATGCGACATGAAGGTAACACAAAATTCGCAGGTTTGGGTTTACTATAAATATGTTAAGAGTCGAACCCACGAACCCATCTAACTAGACGAGTCGAGTTTGTTCAACCAATGGGTTATGAGTTGACCCGCTTAACTCAACTTTTATTTATCTTATATTTTTATATATCGTTAGTCTCATAAAATAAAATTTCACTTGTGTTTTATTTTTAAATTTAAAACCAAAACTAAAAATTAATATAAGACATCATAACTAAAATATCATTGTTTCATATTTATTTATGTTTTTTTCTTGTAAAATTGTAGTTTTAACGAGTTAACATATGAAAAGAATATAAAACTTTAAAAATTCCAATTAAACCAAGTCACTATTTTATGAACCCATAAACTTTTGTTTCATGTTCATGTTAGACATGACCCGTTTGAGAGTAGCCATTCCTAATTCCTATGACTTGTGAATGTGAATGAAAGGGGCTCCTTGACGGAGTCATAGGGTTTTGCCTATAATCAACCGTAAAGTCCTTCGTCCCCAAAGTCTGCAGATCTCCACAGCAGTTGAATCAACATTCAAAACCACCATCGCTGTCGGAAAATGGCCACCATTTCTTCCCTTTTCATCCTCTTGTTAACCATCACCGCCCTCTTCATATGTAACGCCGAAGCATCCTCCGTCAAATTCGTCAAGAAGACTGTTTCTTCTCACCCCATAGTCATCTTCTCCAAATCTTACTGCCCGTATGCATCTCCTAATCTCATCGTTTCCATTTGTATAAAATCCACTGTTTAATTGTTAAATCTTTATGAACTTGGTGGAGTTTAGGCCATCGCTGATGAAGTTGGTAGTAGTGAAAAAAGATGAAATCTTTGTGCATTTGTGGTAGTAATTGGTGTATTGCGAAAGAAAGAAGCTACTTTTTTTCATGATTCGTTCATTTTTGGTATAATAGTTGAAATGTTGTTCGGTTTTGTTTTGATCGTTTGTTTCTGATGGTGTTTAACAGATACTGTAGAAGGGCTAAGGGTGTGTTCAAGGAGTTGAACAAGAACCTTATGTTGTTGAGCTTGATGAGAGAGGTCGGTAGTTTTCTTTCCTTGGTCCCTACATTGATCCTCTTATTGCTAGTATGCTAAATGATTCTTTTTTGAGGTTTAACAATGCTTTAGATTATACTAACTGCATAAGTGATTGTAAAGATTGAATGCCTAGAAGATTTTGCTAGACGTGGATTATATTTTGTGTTTGTTAGACCAAAGAGTATAGGGGAATTGGGTTTTGAATAATATTATGGAATGAAAAGGATTAGGTGCATGTGCATCACTATTTGTGTATATGGCTATCACTATGAGAGTTCAACTTTAAACCATGAACCCTAACAGAGACTTTGTCAAGGATCTACCTTTGACACATCTCACTACAGCAAATGACAAGTTTTGCCCTGTGAGTTTACCGGCAACGGGTCTTATATATTAAACCAAAAAAAATGCTAGACCATTCTTGCTCTGATTGAAAATTGGATTTTGTTTATATGAATTAATCTAATCCTCAAACAACATCAACTTAAATCTTAGATGCTGAATGGAAACCAAGTTGTTGGTTAAGGTCTTAAGGAGTTGAATTGTGATTAATGTCATCCGCATAAAGAAGTACAACTATATAGTCTTTTTATGATTTCTTAGTGAAGATAGAGTAATTAGCAATTAAGATTAACTGCAGAGTGCAGGTATAACCTGAGCAGAAGAGGTGTTGTGATTATAACAAATCACTGATGGTAGGAATGGAGAATAAACTTTTTTGTTTTTTTTTTCATATGAAATTTTTTGCAAACATTTCCCATTTTGAGATGTCAATTATGTATGCTTTCTGTGAAATGTTTTAAGTTGTAAATTTACCTTTCTGCCTATTATCATCATTGTTAGTAAGAAATAAAAGTTCATTCTAGAATTTCTTTTTTCTGTTTGTGTTCATCGTAGGGCGTTTAAGATGTTTGTCAATTAGTTATTTTAATTGATAAAAAGTGAATCATGTTCATATCTCAGATAAGAATATGTTTTCAGGTTTGTAATGTGTTATAATTATATTTGTAATTATCATCATTGTATTCTTATAAATAGCTGATTATTAATATACAACAATTCCTTATGGTTTTTTCATTATTCTATAACTTGAGATTAATTATGTTTTGCAGAGGATGGCTCGGACATTCAGGATGCCCTGAGCGAGATGGTTGGGAGGCGTACCGTTCCCCAAGTGTTTATCAATGGGAAACACCTTGGAGGTTCAGATGGTAATTTCAGTTATCTAATCACATTTTTGTTTCTACAATCACAGGTCAGCTTTATAAACCTTTTTGTCTCATTGGTCTTTATAGATACTGTTGAAGCTTATCAAAGTGGAGAACTGGCTAAGCTTCTTGGCATTGATTCGAGTCATAAGACGGACCTCTGAGCTTTAAGCCTTCAACAGCGTAACAATGCCATTTGTCGTGTAGTATGTACCAGTGCCCAATGGTAGTTTCAGTTGACTTGATCTTTTATGATTATGTCAAAATATGTACCAATAAAATTAGTAGCTTGTCATATCGTTTTCACAGTTTTATCAAATTGGGTTAACTTCAGCGATCTTGGGTATATTTAGGCTCTTCTATTTGGTTTGATGTTTGCACACGTGTACTGTGTAGTGCTTTTCTTTGGTTTTTACGAGTGTTATTATAAAAGGACTTGCCGGTTGGACCGAAAATGGGTAATGTATTGGATAGGTCCGGTTATACTTATCATGAACGTTTTCTTTTGAGCGGGCGGTTATTAGTCGGACTGGTGAACTTGACCGGATTTTATTTATGAAAGAACATTAGCACAATTACTATTCTCATGGAAGCCTTAAACAAAACATCAATCTATTTGTTTTTAACACCAGAAGATGCTATATGTACAAAAAATAACGCACTCCATCTATCTATGGAAGCCTTTGATATATAAAATTGGCATGTGACTATTTTAGTTAATAGATCATTGAGTTGGTCTGGCTCAGTTGGATTAGTTAATATCGGTAGACCGAATGCTGACCTCCAGTAACTGGACTTAGTTTTTTCAGTTACAGAAGTTCAGAATTTTTCTTGGGAAAAATGAATGGACCCTTTAGTTGTAGTTAGTTGTAGTCGATAGACGAGAACTTTTACGTCTTTATGTTAACCCTCCCATTGAAAAGTCCTGGTTCCGTTGTATGAAGTTCTTTCTTCTCTCTCGTGGTTCTCTTAATATGTGTTACCAGTGTTGGCTTCTAACTCCAGTGGATGTTCTCCGCTTGTCACAAGTTCGAAGGTTTGACCAGATTGTCTGCCGACTTTCTCAAAAGTCAAACCAGACTTGAAGATTTCAACATTGTGCTAGTTATTGGGTAAAAATTGTGTAAGGTATATAAAGGACAGTGTGAAAAGATATCTTTTCTAGATGAAAATGAAAAGATGCTATTGAAGAGAATCATCTGTGGTATCGGATACAAAGAGCATTAATACTAGCCTGTATGTTCCTTACACTCATCATTGTTGACTTCTTTTCTTGATTCTCAACGACAATGAGCGCATACAAGGCAATGTACTGTATGCATGGTTTTTAGTTAGTAGCTAACCGAGTCCATTATGATTAGTTGGAGTTAGTTTGATAATTGGTTTGTAGTCGATGTTTAGCCATAATTAGGAAGAGCTGTGTGCGGGGACAAATTGAATGATAAACTGCTTCTACCTAACATACTCCTCTCTCCAATTCCCTTCATCTGCTACTGTTGGTTTGTAACTAGGGTTGTTCTTCAATTATCCCAGCTCTTAAAGTTATCTAGCTTGGTGCTTGAACATAAACTATAATTTAAGGCCCTTTAGATACTCAAAACGCATCAATAGTATTAGATCCTACGTTCCTAAGATCTTCATCTATTCCACCAAACAAGCCGATAACTAACAAGGAACTGACTTCATGCAAGTGTTAACATGCTTCTAACTTTCATCATGTTCAATTCTCCAGAATTACTAGAAGTAATCAATGCACATCTAATGTCATACCACAAGTTAATAAAGATGAGAACTAAACACCACTACAGTGGAAATCCTCCGTCAGCAATTATTGGTTTGTGAGAGGAGGAATCAGGTTATAAATGATTTGAGAGAGGACATTATGTAGAAATGAATGTGAAATGATCAAGTTGAAATAGCTATAGCACTCGGAGGTGTTTTTACTTCAAAATTTTAAATTTGAATACATAATGAAACTATCATTTCTTTGAGCTCTTAACAAGTAATTAAATGATGCAGATGTTTCTACTTGCATCATCAGAATTTTTAATTTGATTACAGGTCTGCTAGAGTATTTATATGTGTAAATCTTACTGATTCATGGGGTAGGAATAAGATAGAGATCTCAACTAGCCACTGAACTTATATAATGTAGCACATCTGAAGTAGATACGATGAAATATGTATTTTATTTGAAGCACTTCATCAGAATACATTGTTTATCAAAACCACAATATGAGTAATCTTTTTAGACCATCTCTTTATACTTTTTTTTCACCAATCCAGGTTTGGCATTCCCAATACAATCAGTAAAGCTAGTTAATAACAGTGCTTGTTACTACTTTTCTGCTGAAAGGAGTTCAACCATTTTAACAAATGTAATGAAAATTTTACACATGGAAAATAGGACTCACAGAAGAGCTGGCACCAGACGTGGGTTCCACCACAAACCTGCATTGCAAAGACTTGAATGAGGGTGGCTACTTCAAGATACACATCACATTTAATGACGAAACATGTTTTACTTTGCTTAAACCGCATTTTCTTTTCCCATTTAGATATGAGGCTAATTAAGTTTGTGGCATACACGCCCACAGTTTCTTAGAAATGTAACTGTTAACTAGAAATGCTAGCAAAACACCACAACTATAGAGGTTGCAAAACTAGGGGGTGCAATGTGGGTAACGGATCGACATGGGAAACTTTTAGGTGTAAATCAAAGGCGCAGTCGGGTTGAGATAACCCACCAAGAGTTTTTGTCCATCTCTATTTCAGCTTTTATAATAACTAGCTTGTTAGCACTATACTGATGAAACTAATATTTTTTTATGATAAATGAATTAAGATTTTAGGTTGTAAGCATTTAAACAGACGTAAGTTGACTACAGTCTACACTCATAAGAGTTAAGACCCATGTGCTTTATAGCCGGGTTTTTCTACTTGACTCATTTGACCCATTATCAAATATCAATAAAACAATATCCGTATTAACCTTTTTTTCAAATAAACAGGTTATAATTTCATCTCTCTGTGTATATGTGTGTATATGCACACGCATATACAAACCATCAATCGTTAACTAATTTAGCACCAAAGCTTTTGAGGGGTGATACGAAGTAGTTGGATTCAGAATGCATACCTGTACATGATATTGATCAGCATATGTTTCTCAACTACTTTGGAGAACTTTATTAGGGTCGAGTTGGCCACTGCAATAGCTGGAAGGAACAGCTGAAAGTTCCTGCCTTCCTTTCCATTCTTCACCAGGCTTCAATGTAATGGGCTTTTCGATTGCTGCTGCTTCTACACATAGCATGTGTTTGTACTCATCATCTCCAAAATCACCCATAGCTTTTGCCTTCTTATCCCATGGATTCCACACCACTAACAGGAAAAATGAACATGGTTTTGTTACATAAGTTACACTTCTAAAACAAACACACCAAGAAACTCTGAACAGGTTTTCGTTGTTGAATAAGCGAAAAAAAGAAACACAAATATGATAAATAAAAAGACTATGGTGTTCAATAAATATAAGTGCATGTCAAAGCATATACCAGCATCAGGAAGTCCATCTTTCCGAACAACAAATGTTCGTTTCTTTTCATGATCCAGGATTGCAATCTTTGTTGGTGTGCTGAGATAAATCTTGTCAATCTGAGTAAAGAAATGGCACTACATAAGCATAACAATATATGGCATAGTATTATTTCTTAGTGAGATAACTAAAGCACCTCTGATTCAAAAGTTATAGCATCTCCTTGTTCTGTATATCTCTCCCTGTTCTTCAAGTTGTCAAGATAATCAAGAGTCTCCAGTCCTTCCACTCGAACCTCACTGAATATTAAGATGCTTTGTTCAGATAGATCACCAAGGAAATACAAATGGAACATAGGATCCGTTCACTATTTGAGAAAAAACTCCAAACTTATGTCATCGATCAGCATCAACATGATCAACCTCGACATGGGCATCATTTATAGAATAATTTCAAACTAATCACGTCATACATATTGATAAAAATATAAATAATATCGTCTACAAAATAATCCATGTATACATGGCCACTACAACCAGGTTACAGGACGGAGACGAACAGGATTTCAGGGAATTTGACACTAATTAGTTTTGGTGAATCTGCATGCTACATATTATATGATAGTATTTTCTGGGCCCTCGGTTGAAGGAAAGAAACATACAAGGAACTCAATTTTGGATAAACCTGAAATGGTATCAGATTTTAGAGAAGACGATGCAAGTTTGGCTATTTATTTAATATAGTTCATATAATCAACATGGGATTATACATTCTGCAGAGCAAAAAGCCATGACAGCATAGAAACAAGTCTTTGACAAATCTGATTAACTGCGATTAAAATAAATTAGCTACCATTAACAGATCATCACAAATAAAATCTCCAGAAAATGATTTATCGTTATAACAGCATGAGCTTCTATGTGGTATTATTATGATTAATGATACTTTTTTTATCTATATGGCATTGACCAAGTAGTACTTCAGCACAAGCATCAGAATAATAAAATACAAATTCTTATCTAGCTGATGAGTATAAAATTGCAAAACAAAATGAATAGATAATAAATAAATATCCGGATTAGCCCTGAATACACTAAGTTTCTCATAATATATACATTGAAAAGTGCAAAACCAATTTACCTGATGTCAGAAACAGAAAAATAGGTGTGATATGCAAATGTAAACGTAAATGGCTTTCCATCAGTATTTCTGATCCGAGATGTCAACATCAAGTCTCCTGCAGGTCCCAGTGTAACCCTCAGTCGATACTCAAAGCTACAAATCAATATAAGCAGTTAAAACTGCAAATTAGATCTACTATTAATGAGAAAGTAAACGCTAAAAAGAGTGTAAATTAAAAATAAAACTTGATGGTCATCTATATATAAAGAATTTGAGGTTTTGAGTATACTAATACGCTTTTCTAGTAGACAAAATAACTTGGAACTTGTAAAGATATACCTGTGAGGCCAAATCTTCAAATCCTCTTCAGTGGGCTTTAGTAACAAATCAACAAAAACTCTGTTGGTGACATTGACATTGGGTGGAAATGCAGGGGGATCAGGGTCTATGGCCCATACTCTGTTTCTAGCAAATCCATGTGCTTCAAGAGGGCCTAGATTTGAGAACTGCATCAAGAAAGCATGAGAATATATCTAAATTTGCAGAATGGAACAGAAGAAAGAAAAGAGACATACTTGAGGAAAGCATATAGGAATACCCCCACGTATTGGCTTAGGAGGCTTAAAGATTGCCTGCAAAAATACATACATTTCTGGATGATAAAAAAGGATGACAAGTTACAAAGAGCCGATTCAAAGTACAAAATTAGAACCCAGAAAAGAATAAACCTCTCCCAATCCCTGAAATGTGACATAATATAAAGAAAACCAAACAGTCTACAATAAAAGAAATTACTAGCATGCCCCATCCGGAATCATAAAAAATTCATTAAAACAGGATTTATGGATAGGTGGTACCTTGCTACTGACAAAAAGTAACTCTTCTCCCTGCTCATTTTTCCACGATGTCACATGAGCTCCATACAGATATACCTGCAAGAATAGAAAGCTTAACAATCAACAAAGATGCAGCTATGATGAACAATAAATTAAAATTACTGATTTACTAGAAGACAATCAAGGCGTTAACCCATCTAATTCATTGAAGAATGGCCCAGCATTTGAAATTATACATTCAAAATATCATATAGAACCACAATTATATGGAAAATGGATGCCACAGAGTTACTTTTCCTACATTCTTTTGTTTGTGTTTTATTCTATCTTTTGGAGCTGACTAACGCCACCAACTAGATGTTCAGGACAAGAGTATGCCCAATAGGCATCACAGACTAAAATAAATCTACATATCCAGGAATGCTTAGAGGACCATCCATCATTCCAACAACCACAAAGATAGCTTGTTATATTGCCAGCATAAAGAATCTGTCTAGATTAATAGTACAATTTTGTACTGTACTACTAGAAGGCAATCAAGACATTAACACATCTAATTCATTATTAACTAAACTACATTATTTATTTACTAGAAGACAATCAGGATATTAACACATCTAATTCATTAAACTACATTACTTATTTATTAGAAGGCAATCAACACATAACACATTTAATTCATTAAACTACATTACTTATTACTAGAAGACCATCAAGACATTAACACATGTAATTCATTAATGACCCAACATGCATGATTACACATTCACAATTTCATATAACACCAGTTATATAGAAAATGTACAACACTTAGTTACTTTTCCTGTGTTTCTTTTGTCTGCGTTTTATTTTATCTTTTGGTGCTGACTAACATTTGGAAGTTTAGGACAAGAGTACACCCAAGAAACATCATCACAAACTGAAATAGATCTACTTATCCAGGTTGGCTTAGAGGACATCCATCATTCTAACAACCACAAAGCTAACTAGAAAATTTGCGAGCATAAAGAATCTGACCAGATTAACCGTACTATTCTGTACATCCCAGAGATGATAAGAACACAACTAACAAACTAATTTTCATATGTAAGTGCAACTGATGAATCTCATCAGGTTTCCATACTTTTATAAACATGAGATGCACTGATCATATTAAAATTAGTGATCAAGCCAAACCAAGGAAAAACAATTCAAGCTAATACATGTAACCAAAAATTCAAGCTCAATTTCAGCCATGAATAAACACATATATGCATAAAAAAATATGAAATCATGAAACTGCATTGAAATGAAGATGCATAAAAAAAGAACCATATTAATACAAGGTAAACATAAAAATTGCATAAAGAGAACCAAAAAACAAGCTTGAGAAGGGAAAAGATTGCCTTCTATATCATTCCATATTATAATATAATATTAGAAGGTAGTGCATCAAAATAAAGATAATATCATATATATATATCAAAAGGTTTAATGACTGTTTTCCCACCATAGTAGCATGACCTTATTTCAAGTTTACATGCAATTTCTTAACTGGCCTTGTCCAACACACCTACTCTAAAAGGAGGAGGTTGGTATCTTTGTATGAATAATCTCAATATGAAAGAATCTATAATGGAAGGGGATAATTTCTGACTTGTAAGAGTGGTTTCACTCACTTAGCCGGTGTTCTAAAAGTCCTTTCTTATGGCAACTTAAACATCCAAGTACACATTTAGCATTCCCCACCACCACAACAACGCTAACATGTGGGAACACCATATCTTCAATTGGCAACTAATTTTTGAATTAAATGTTCCAAAAGTAGGAAACAACCTTATTCAACTTATCAGTCTATCAAATTCCACTGGATATCTTTCCAATCCTTTATAAGTAGTTATACTCGAACAATGAAACCCAGTCATTTGGAGAAGTTAAAAGTATTTGACAAAACAGTGAGATATTACAATTTGTAATCTCTTATAAATGTAACCTAATATTAATTTATTATACATATTTACATATTAAAATAAGCCACATATTTATCCTCATAAAAAGGTTTGTTTCATCTGCATTTCTATGAATTACATGCTAGAAGACAACTTTATCGCCTAACTCTGCATAACATTTTTTAGATCACTAACTCGTGACAAATTTGAATACCCAATTGTCAATTATCATGGACAGAAATGGTAATGAAATTCTATTTTGTCATCATCTTCATAGACTAAAGTAAGAAAATAATCCCTTATTTTTTCCAGCTAGCAAACTGTTATAAGTACAGGTGAAGGAAATATCAAATGAAGTCTCACACATACATAGCAAATTACTAATAGGTTGAGAAATGTATGTAACTCGCTAAAAAAAGAGATCCAACACAATCTGTATAAATGAGACAACAAAAAAGTGTATTCCCCCTATTATAAATCAAACATGCCTAAGGCTAAAAGGAGTACTTGCCAAGAAGACGTTCTAATTCTCCAAAATTGAATACAAACTGTTACGTGGGATTCAACTAACAACCTTTTCCTAAACAAATAAGTCCACCTCAAGCTTATAGGTATCGTCTTCGCTGCAAACGTTATTATGGAGTAGCGATTCAACAAAGCGCACAAAATAAACAACTAGTTCCAGATCTCAATTCTATTGTGCAGTAACATAACACTCTCTGTAAGACTGTAACCATCTCAACATTTGCCTGGATGAACACACAATGAGCACGCAGTACAGAATACAAACTCGTGAACGAATTGAAACAATATTCCTCGGATTTAGCACGAAATGTTCATACATCGCCAGATTCAGATCGCAGATAACAACCAAATCTAACCTACAGGGCGTATAGCATATGATTGGCCAAAATGAACAGATCGAATGAATCAGCAATGGTATGAGACAAAATCCATCAACGAGTGCAATATGTGGGAGCAGGCGATGGAATCGGGGAGAAGAGAGTTTGAATCGGTCTACATACCTCAGCGCTACTGCCGTGAATTTCACGGAGGATGACTTTTTCAAGGCCATTGACGCCTTTAGTGATCTCAACGGATTTGTTTTCGGTTGTTGACATCGCATCTATCGGTCATCAACTACCATAAGCGTTGTTTGCCCCAAAATCGCCAAGGAAACAGATACTGTGATGTCCACTACGATCTCTCTCTCTCTCTCTCTCTCTCTCTCGATCGAGAAAGTCTGAAAGGCGTAACTTCCTCCCTCAATAAAAGCGTTGTTTGCCCCCACTTTTAAAGAAAACAGGAATTTATGTTATAGTCTTCTGATTTGACCTCAATATTACTTTTAGAGGAAACAGGGATTTATCATTTATGTAATAGTCTAGTGATTTATGTGGGGTATACATTCGAAATGAAAATTTTTCTCATTCATCAACTAAGAGCATTCCCGCTTACTTTCGATGTGAGTTTGTGTCATGTATTATAAGGATTGTTGTAAGTGAAAAAGATGAAATTTTTTTATGAGAATTGTATTATGATTCTTTTTATTTGTGAAAACATTATACAACTTTCATAAATTTTTTAATATTTTTAAAAGTGATTATGAGTGAATAAGAAAGAAAATGTAATGTTAAAGATATTAAAATGTATTATTTAATTGAAAGAGATTTTAAAAATTGGCGTTTTTAGTGTAAAGATGAAAATAAAAATAGAAAAATTAGTGTGAATGCTATAGTTAATCTAATACTACTTTACTTCAAATATAAATTTATTACATGTCTCAAATGACAATGATACATATTGTTATAAACTATTTTTCTACTTTGTAACTTTATTTTGAATTGCATATTTACTTCACTTTTAAACTACTCAAAATGATTTTATATTATGTCTAGGTTTTAACGTATAACCTTCCTTTTAAAAGACAAAATCAAGACAAAACTTTTGCAAACTGAACTAGTCTCATAGACTTTTCTACTTTGTAAATATTATTCTTTTTGAGAAAGAAAATGTTGGTTCATCGTCATGTTTGTTAAAGCCTTTCATCTAATTTCTACGTTATGAATTTGAATAGATTATTATATTTTTTCTATATAAATTTAGAAAGTATCTCTATCATACTATGAAAACAGATATAGGGATTTTTTCCTTATCGTATTTATATCTTTATAGTCATAATCAAAAAAATCTAAACATGCATGTGAATCTTAAGTGGCATGCCTACTTTTATTCTTTAACTAAAAATGCAGGATCATATTTTAAAAAAATAAGTATTATCTTAATTTGACTCACCTATTCGTTTCACAGTCGAAACCACACCACAACCCCTCAAGAGAAAACTCATTACTGAATAACCTTTTGACTCAACTCTAAACATATCTACCGAATCTCACCCAGACCATATATTATTTCATTATGTGCTCAAACTATGCACAAATATATACATGAGTCACACTAGTTTAAGTTACTATTTATGAAAAAATCACAATAAGAGCAAACCGCATAATGAAGTCACATTGCTCATGACTAAATGAGTTATTTGTTTCAAACGTTATTATATAGGTATGATACATCCAATTTTCCAATTCTATGCAAAGAAATTACTAGCATGTCAATTAAAAAGATAAATAAAATCCAAAATATTATAAATAATATAAAGTGCAAAACACACAATTTACTATTAACTTGACAGGTCCTGTACACACCTCCAACCTCGGAGTAGAATACAATCTAAAAAGGGTCTGTTTTCACAAACCCTGGAACTCAGTTGAAATCAATAATCAAATAATCAAACGAAGAAAACAACCAAAAATGCAAGCTCACAACAAACCGTGACTGTAAAAAAAAATGACCGTGCAACTGACACAAAAAAATGTACGACAAACAAAGCTACATTTTTTGTGTGACTGAGACACCGTACCAGTAACTGGACCCCAATAGAATTAGGGTAAAGTTGACTGAAATTTTCGTTCCGACTCTCATATCAACCGTAAACCAGCCTCTTGAGAGCAGAAGCAGCTAAAAATGCACCAATGCTCTCAACATCACACTAAACACAAAAAACGGGGTGTTCGCTGCAAAATTTGTTAAATAATAACAGTTATTTAAAGGAAGAGGGAAATGAGAGATAAAAGAATTAAAGAAAAAAGCAATACAAATTTGTAATTCAGGCTGCATAGAACTCAGAACAATTGAAGTGCCATTTTCAGTTTATTTTGCTTCCATTTTGGCAGCTTGTAGAAGGCTTCTTTGGTCATTCCAAACTTCTCCCTGAACTCAGCTGAAGACAAGTATGTCTGCAAAAAGACCAAACCTTTTAATAATTATAACTAGGTGTTCGTAAACCAAAACCGAACAAACGAAGTAAGAAAACCGGTTCAAGATTAATATGGTTCAGTTTTAAAGCTTGGCTGTTTAATGGTTTGGCTGATAGTTTGAACTTGGAACAGGTCATTTAACCTTTATTATTCATGTATATTTTTCTATATTTGGAATATAAGTGCGTATTACATTATTGAACACTCTAATCACTTCAAAATGTTAAAACAAATAAATGGTTTAAAAAAAAACAGGTCCTCAACGTGCCAAACCTGCTAACCATGCCGGTTTGGTTAGTGGTTTTCTGAAACCACAGTAAGCGGTTCAACACAAAATTTTCATCAAAACCTGCCAAACCCAGACCGTGAACACCCTCTAATTTTAATAATAAATTACATAAATTCTTAAATACATAATTTCGAAAACAATACCTCTCTCTTGGTAACATCAATATCTGGAGCAGGGTCGGTCGATACTGTTATAAGGCGCTCATATGGATATAAAGTAAGCCCTTCCTCATCTTCAACCTCATTTTCTTTCACATCTTCTTGTATAGTTAGGGCTTCCATTTTACTGCTCATTGTGTTTTCCTTCGAGTTTGAATCAGACTTTGGTGGGGATTTGGGCCGAGCTATATACATGGCATCATAATGACAAGTTTGGATTCAGTTTTCAAACAAATTACCCAACTATAATTACTTTTGAATGTGAGAAATCTTACATTTGATGGAACGGGGCATGAGGGGTTCTCGTGGAGGTTGATCAAAAGTGGCAGATAATGATGCTATAGCTGTAGACCTTGAAGCAACACTAGAGGAATCAGATTTTGGATAAGGTTTCCTTACTTGGGGAGGGGGTGTTGATAGGTTTCTTGCACTTGCATTCTCAAATGTGGAAGCAAGAGCATTGAAGGCTGGTGATCGACCTCTCACACGTACTCGATCTGGGCTAAAAGATACACTTCTTGAACGCTGCTGTGGTTTTTCGGCTGTAACAGACCTTCCTACATGTGCTGCAGGTGCTCGCCTTTTCGGTTTCTGGTAGTATAACAATTATTTTATTATGGAAGTTACAAGCATGCATATTTACAGTAGCATGGGGTCTAACAGGCATTAATGTAAAAGATACACAAAAAAAAACTATTCCCATTACTTGTGTACAAAACACTATCCTTCCTTTATTTGAAGGCTACTTTACTTAATGTATGATGGTAATTAAATTTTATATTAAAAATTCTATTTGTTATTATTGTTATTTCAATTCTTAAGAATTTGAGTTACATAATTTTAACATAAGATGTATTTTTATACAATGAACTTTAGTCCACAATTTATATCCAAGACTGCGATCAAATAGAACTAAGATCCAAATTAACTTGTATATAATTTCGAAGTAACTAGAAATGTATAACGAGTTGTAAGTTTTTGAAAAATAATTAACATTACCAATTACTTTTGTACGATAAAACAATTCTTTTTGATTTACAATGTTAAATTAATATTGCAATAAATCAGTTTGTATTTTCTGTAAAACAGTAATTTTTTGATACATCTGGTATTTACTTACATTTATGTAGTCAAAACTTATTAAAAAGTATTTTCACACTTCTTTTGATCGCATACTTGAACAAACATGTAAAACAAATACTTCCAGTACACTTTCACAATCATACCAATTACATCACTCCAGTACAAAACTAACATGCATTCAGAATTTGCAACATGAAGACAGGGGGAAAATAACTACATGGTAATGAACATTAATAGGCTAATAGCTTAATCATAATTGATGCTTTGTGTTAGGTAATTTAATTAAGAATGAACAATGCAAGTCCTGTGATTATGGGAGTTCAATTATGTAATTAATAAATGATTATGTGCAAGCATGCAGTTGACACAGTGAGAAAGAGTGATGTTGTTATCTAATTACTCTATATAATAAACATGTGTTACATGCATATTAAAAAAGTGGAAAAATAAATGTAAAAGATGATCCAACAGGTCAACCCAAACCGATCCGCTACGGCAACATATTACCTATGTTGACTTGCAAAACAGCCCATATGTATACAAGCAAATCGTTTGAATCCAGAATAACAAAATTATCCAGTAAAATGATCAAGAAAACAGGAATGAAACCTTGACAAACAAATTTGCATGTAAAGGTGCTAATTTCAAACTTTTAGTAAATGGGTCAATTTGAGTAATATTTATTTTATCGTCAAGTGGCTTAAGCTACATGATTTAACTGAAGAGGGAACGGGTCAATTGGGTTAGATGGATCAAAGGAATTAAGGTCATTCGAAGTCTATTCATGTTCACAAAAATCTCCTCAATCATTTTGACCTGTTACCTAACCCAACTGACCCACCCACTTTGGCACCTTTACTTGCATGCTAGAGGAAGAAACCAATAAAGAAAATGTGACTTACATTAGCCAAGGTTGGTCGACCACCATTTTTCAGTATAGATAGTTTCCTTTGGAACGAGTTTCCATGCATCTGCAATCATGTTAAAATATTGAATTATAAGCAATTATATATTTAGCTGGTCATACTTCAACATATAATTAAATGTGATCACTTACTGCAGATTTGGTCGAATCCCATGTGAAGAAACGTGTGAAGAATTGTGGCTCGCTTCCTTCCGTTATGATATATATTGGAGTTTGAGGAGATAATTCTCAAGAAGAAAATCATGTTTCACGAATTTCTGTTAGATTTGCAAGTGTATCATTACACAGCCATATCCAGTCAGAAACTTCTAGCAGAAAAATAAATAAAATAAATATAAAGGCACCGTTATATACCTCCCCTATAACTAATGCTTGTGTTTTCAGTTTCTGATCAACCTGCTGCCCTACCCAAACAAAGATGCTTGAGTGACAATCAAGAATAAATATATCTTCAGTCATCAGATCGTCTTGGTTGAAGTTGTAGATCTCAGTGACCTGCATTAAAACAACATGAAACGTTGTCAAAAAATTTAGTCTACTTCTCACAGGTAACAAAAGGTAATACACACCTTCAGATCTCCTAAACCAGTAGAAATGTCAGCCAGAAGCAAGGAAACACAAAAAAAAACAAAATTAGTATGTTTCTCACAAGTAATCAAGAAATCAATTTGGTGTCATCAAGAGGTGGTTACTTCAACCTTTTAAAAATGTGCATGCAAACAAATGGGGGTCACTTTCGGCCTCTCTTGCGATCTTCTGACTCGGGTATTCAGCTTTTCCACCTAAAATTTCCCAGAATTGTTCAGACTCTGATCCCTCTTTTTGCAGTTTGGACTGCATATTCGGCTGCAAGTACAATAATCATTTAGCATTTATTTTTCTGGATAAACAAAAGGTAAATAGGTAATGGGAAGAATACAATTTGATGAAATTTTAAACCTTAATGACATCAAGCTGCCTCTCAACGAGTTCCTGGACTTCAGGAGTTGTAAGATTTCCAATCCATGTAAAGACTAAAGAACCACTGTGCAATATGTAACAGTAGGAGGAGTTTAATGATGAAGCCACCTGATCCAAGTAGAAAATACTTAAATATTATATGCAGGTGATGAAAAGTAAACTTATATATCAACAACAAGAACAAGAATGAATATATTTAAATAAAACTTACAGGTTCAACTTGGATTGCTTGCATGTTTTCCGGTCCAGAACCTTGAACTCGAAATAGTGCAATCCCGTCTTCTTTGTAAGTGTCATCAGGAAGCTCCTTCCCTGATATGAAATTCTTGTATCCGTCACTTAGACCACCCTGAGGATTTCATGATTCACGTGAATAATTGTAAATGAAGAGCAAAGATTATAGTTCTAATGTTTTCTTCTTGACTACAGTATCTGAGTTGAAGCACACCTTAAGAACCAGAAAGCTTTGGAAGATTGCAAAGAAAAGGATAGGTTCGCTTCCTTCGTAAACTTGCAACTTATACCCATAAAACCAATATCAGTACAAACACATGGTAATATTAATAAAAATACGTGCAAATAGGGCTTAGTTAATGATTAAAGAAAGCAACCTGAGCAGCCATAAACTTGAGTGACTCAACCATCTTGTTTGCCTGTGAGGTCGCTGAATTTCGCTCTTCCTATAACACAATGTGGAAAACTATTACGGGTTCTTTCAATTTGTTTTGACTCTTTGGTTCCTTGGAACACATTAGGAACTTGATTTTAAAATACGCGCATGCATGATGCGCTGCTGCGAGCGCATCGCAACACATGATGTGCATTTCCATGATGCGCCCCTGATGCGCCAATGCACAAGATGCGTGCATTATGCACAACTATGCTTTTTTTCTTCAATTTTGGACCCAAGTTAAACTTTTTCAACATAAATATGGGTCTAATCTCTCAACATTAGGGTAATGTGTTTCATAGTTGTGTTCATGCTATAAATTTACATGTGTTTAACTGTAGTTTCCATAGTTTGTGCATTGTGTAATAGTCTTGAATTTGGGTTTCTATGTTAAAGTATGTTAAATAAGTGTGTTATTAAGTAGTTTTTACGTTGGAATTTTTATTATGCAAAATATTTTTTTGTATAACTAATTTTTGGTACTTTTTAATTACTAACGCATCACATACGTGATGCGTGCACATCACGCATCGGGATTTGGGACCAAATGCATCAGAGTGCATCACGCAATTTAAAACTATTTTGGCTCTGGTATTTGGTATCATTATATAAGTTAAAACCAGATAAAATGATCTAAGAAGAATACCTCAACGCTCTGCTTTCCAAACCATGCCCCTATAAGACATTCTTCTTGATCCTCGCCAGGACAATTATATTGGAAGATATAACATTCTCCACTGTAGAACTTTGATTGATCAGAGACTGGAAGAAGAATCTTCTCTTGCCCATTTACACGCCAAACCTGTGAGTAAATCAATATGAAACCGTGTAAGAATAACCGCATGTTCATTATGTGTATTATTGTTCCTTTCTGGAAAAAAACAAAATTAAGATTCTATATTCACGAGATTACCTGTAAATTTCCAGTGCAATCAATATATGGTTGAGGTTCCTCCTTATTAGCAGGAGCAGCTTTAAGTAGACCCCTCACGTTGATTCCTTGTCGCTTTAGAAGTGCTAAAAAATAGTCACTCATAAAAATAACTTGTCAAGCAAATCAAGTGTAACACTGGTATACAAACTCCAAATTTAATTTTCTTTTCAATATCTTGGAGAGCAAAAGTGTTCAGTGTGTAATCACTAACCAGCCACCTTGCCTCTACCATCCTCAGAGACTGCCACCTCAGCTGATTGAGGCCAGGTGTTGAACTTTGACCGAAAAGCTGCCGTTTCAAAATTTTCAATCACTCTGATGATATGAGATCTTACTCTATCCTGGCTACGCAGGTATTCCTACAAATTAAGTACACAAAAATAGTTGAAGGTGATGTATATTTTAATGTAAGTATTGAGAAAAATAAAAGCATTAGTTTTACTTCTACAGCTCCACTTGCAGCTTTTCTTTCATCAAGAGAAGTGCTTCTCCCCATCCATACATAAATTTCTGTCCCACAATCCAATAGGTAGCATTTATTTGTATCTAACAACTCCTTCGTTAAAGAATCAGCAGCAACAGGTTCTGCTTGCCCCTTCTCAACACTTCATTACAACAAAAATATATAAAAACCCATTATGTATTTCATTTTAAAATCAAGATTTTATTTGCCATTCAGATTTCACTTGCAGAATGATAACATAAGGCTCTTTTTAGTCAACAATATTATATCCAAATGCTAAAAAAAATATGCAGCAAAACTAATTAAATTGAAAGGATTTTTGAAATTTAAATAAGTAGCCATAGGACAAGAACCAGAAATAACATAAACGTACAGAATGCAGGGATAAGGATCCCTGCATTCATTTTAAAATCAAGATTTTATTTGCCATTCAGATTTCCCTAGCAGAATGATAACATGAGGCTCTTTTTAGTCAACATATAAGATCCACATGCTAAAAATAATATGTTGCAAAACTAATTAAAATGAAAGGATTTTTAGTCAAGAATTTATTTGCCATTCAGATTTCACTTGCAGAATGATAACATGAGGCTCTTTTTAATAAACATATTAGATCCAAATGCTAAAAATAATTATGTTGCAAAACTAATTAAAATGAAAGGATTTTTGCAATCTAAATAAGTAGCCATAGAACAAGAGAATGCAGGGATAAGGAAGAGTGATAAGTCAAAGGTAATCTTGCAGTAAGGGCACAACATAAGAAATATGAACATTGAGAATACGCGGATATGATTATTTCAGGTTAAAAATACTGCGCCATAAACAATACGGAACAGAGAGCTATATATGCAGCAGAAACTAGATAATTGACAAGGGTAAGTCAAGTGATCATATCCTAAGATCAGCAAGTTTCTGTAGCAATGTGTTTGTTTATTTGTTCTTTCAAAGTAAAGAATCAGAATTAGGAGTTCAGGTAAAATTATTTGCTAAATTGATGGTAAATTCATTATTTGTGGGGTACCAGACCTACAGAAGGTCATAAAGTCATGAACACTGTTTTATTGTTTTGAGGTACAAAACACTCCTGAGAACTGTCAAGACCCATCATTGCATACGCCTTACTACCAACAGCAAACAAATAAGAAATGTTTCTCATATCTTCCTTTGCAGGTGGACTCGGTTCAATGCTCAATCGCATGTGAGTTGCAAGTGCTCGAAACTTGGAAACAATTGTGCCGATCTTGCTTGCAAAGTCATCTACACTCTCATTCTCCTTCATGTTCAACAACTCGAACTCCCGATTCAAGGTTTGAATCCGAGCCTTTTGAACCCGATCTGCTCCGAGATAACGTACCTTGATGGCCTCCCAAACGTCCTTGGCTTCCTTGTGCTTTGCGACTTGCAACAGGATATCTTCCGGCAGTGCTTGGAAGATAAAGGCCCTCGCCTTTTTCCGAATCTTTACGTCCACCTCCGTCTCATCCGGTGGTTCTATGGCATCCCAAATACCTTGGGCATCCATGAAAGATTCCATCTTGATTGCCCAAGATGTATAGTTCATTGCAGTGAGCACAGGACATTGGTACGTTATCGAGCCTCCTTCCCTAACCGGAATAACAACTGCATTATTTCAGTTGTTTCCGCCATTATTGTTTCCACCATTATCGCCCTTATCGCCCACGGTAGCAAACAACTGTGATCAGAAAAACTGGAGCAGATTGCTGATGAACTTGTGGCTGGTTGGATCTTTAAGCAAAGCTCTGATACCAATTGTTAGACTAAACAATTGATACAAGAACTGCTGAAGAAGAAGAAAGTGCAGTAGGCACAGTCTTTACTTTATTGATTATTCAGACAATTAAAAGAAAAAGGGATACATCTTTAGACTAATACTAGCTCCATATATAGGAGAACAAAACTCTAAGAAATAAGGAAAACATAATCATGCAGTAAATAGAAAATAAGGACCCAAAAATTACTAATTTGACTTCCCTTTTATTTTGACCCGTAATTAGTGTGATTGATTCTCAATCACGGAATTAATTAACAGGTGAGCTGTTGTTAAAGGTAAAAAAGAGCTCAAAACCGACTTTACAAAATAAATCTCAAAATAGTCCCACCAGCTTGTTTACTCACCAAGATGAATGAAACTGCATGGCTTTGGCATGCACGTCTCGGTCATCTTAATTTTGATGCTATGAAAAGGTTGACAGGATTAGCACGTGGGATTCCAGCGATTAATCACAAGGCAGAACTGTGTGAAGCTTGCTTGGCTGGAAAACAACACCGAGCACCATTCCCGAGTCATTCAGCGTATCGTGCCAAGCAACCACTCGAGCTAATACATGCTGACCTGTGCGGTCCTATTACACCGAGCACACCATCAGGAAACAGGTATTTCCTTCTTCTTGTTGATGATTTCAGCAGGTTCATGTGGGTGACAATGATTAAATCAAAGGACCAAGCTTTTGAAGCATTCAACCAATTCAAAAAGGCTGCTGAATTGGAAAGTGGGTACAAAGTAAAGTCTTTAAGAACTGATCGCGGTGGTGAGTTTGTTTCTACAAACTTTGAGCAACTTTGTTCCGAAGATGGAATAAATCGGTTCTTAACCGCACCGTACACGCCACAACAAAACGGTGTGGTTGAACGCCGAAATCAAACCATTCTCGGAACAACAAGATCGATGTTGAAAGCCATGAAGCTACCTCAATGGTTGTGGGGAGAAGGAGTTCGGCACGCAGTTTACATCTTAAACAGGTCACCAACAAAAGCTTTGGAAAACAAGACCTTTGGAAAACAAGACCCCTTATGAAGCGTGGAAAGGTTACAAACCAAACTTGGATCATTTAAAAGTGTTTGGATGTACCACTCACGTTAAAGTACCATCGGTTAAACTCACAAAGCTGGATGACCGAAGTGTACCTATGGTATATCTTGGAAGTGAACCAAGAAGTAAAGCATATCGACTTTACAATCCACAAAGCAAGAAGGTTGTTGTGAGTCGGGATGTACGGTTCGAAGAAAAGAAGCCATGGGACTGGTCTGATGATCCTGAAACAGAAGAAAAAGAAGACTGGATTGAATTCCAGGTCCAAGACGAAGCACAAATTACACATGGAAGTCCATCAGATGCAGCCCAAGGTAACCTTCGCCCAATCAAAGCAAAGATTGGGCTAACCAATCTGTTCCAGTTGCTTCGAATGGACCAAGCCCAATGGAAGAACAAAGCAGCCCATCACAGACCGACCCAATTGACCCAGGTGTTTCTCGCCCATATTTTAATCTTTCTTCTAACCCAATAAGCAGTCAAAACAGCCCATAATTGTTTGAAACCTCAAGCTTCTCATCAGCAGGTCCAAGTTTAACTCCAAGATCAACTTATGATGATACACCAACAAAGGGATTTCGCTCCTTGACGGTGTATACATGGAACACTCCCGATCCAACAAGTTCCTTTTGAAAGGCTCTTGTTGCTAAATGAAGAACCTGGAAACTTTAAAGAAGCCAAAGATGACAAGAATTGGCAAAAGGCTATGAAGGAAGAATTAGAGTCATTGAACGGAATGGAACGTGGAAGTTGACAGTTCCTCCCAAAGGGCCTGCACCCATTGGTTTAAAATGGGTCTATAAAATCAAAAGAGATGCTAAAGGGGCAATCACACGCTACAAGGCGAGGTTGGTAGCAAAGGGGTATGTGCAAAAACACGGTATCGATTACGATTAAGTGTTTGCCCCGGTAACGAGGATGGAGACGGTTCGGTTAATTCTAGCTTTAGCTGCTCGGAATAATTGGGAAGTTCATCATCTTGACATCAAGACAGCTTTCTTGAACAGTGACCTGAAGGAAGAAGTTTATGTTCATCAACCGGAAGGATACGGAGTATCCGGGAAGGAACATTATGTGTATAAGCTGAATAAGGCCTTGTACGGCTTGAAACAAGCGCCAAGGGCTCGAACTCAAAGCTTGACACCACCCTTCAACAGCTTGGTTTCAGCAAATGTCCACAAGAACATGCAGTCTACAAACAGGCCAAAAAGGAGGGAACTTTGATAATCGGTGTCTACGTAGATGACTTGATCATCGCCGGCTCAAACACGACTGTTATAACTCGGTTCAAAGAACAAATGAAAGGGCAGTTTGAGATGAGTGACCTGGGTTTGTTAAACTATTATTTGGGAATTGAAGTGATACAAGATAATGTTGGGATTTTGTTGAAGCAATCAGGTTATGCATTCAAAGTACTTAAGGATGCAAATATGTTGGAAGCTAATCCAACAAAATTCCCAATGGATCCAAGTTTACGACTCACGAAGGAGGAAGAAGCAGAACCGATTGATGCAACAGAGTACCGAAGGCTCATAGGGCGACTTCGGTACCTAACTCACACTAGACCAGATACAAATTTTGCAATCGGGGTAGCTAGCAGATTCATGGAGTCACCCAGATTGTCACATTTGCAGGCTGTGAAACAGATTTTGAGATACATAAAAGGTACCATAAATTATGGTATTCGATACAAGAGGAATGGAGATGAAAGGCTGCTGGGTTACAAAGGCTGCTGGGTTACAGTGACAGTTCACATGCTAGTGATCGAGTTGATGGAAAAAGCACAACTGGAGTGGTATTTTATTACGGGGGTGGTCCTATAGCATGGTGCAGCCAATAGCAAAACACTGTTGCTTTGTCATCATGCGAAGCTGAGTTTATGGCAGCAACTGCTGCAGCTTGTCAGGCAATTTGGTTGAAGGGTTGCTCGAAGAAATGACCGGAAGAACTGTTAAAGCAATAGCCGTTCGTGTGGATAACAAGTCTGCAATTCAGCTAATCAAAAATCCCGTCTTTCATGGGAGGAGTAAGCATATAGACACAAAGTACCACTTTATTCGTGAGTGTGTTGAAAAAGGGCTGGTGATAGTCGAACATGTTAGTGGCGATGAACATAGGGCAGACATCTTAACCAAAGCATTACCAAGGGTTAAGTTTATCGAGATGAGAGAACTTTTGGGCGTTGAAGACCTAACGGATATGATGACCAGAATTAAAGGGGTGAATGTTAATTAATTCCGGTGATTGAGAATCAATCACACTGATTACGGGTCAAAATAAAAAGGAAGTCAAATAAGTTATTTTTGGGTCCTTATTTTCTATTTACTGCATGATTATGTTTTCCTTATTTCTTAGAGTTTTGTTCTCCTATATATGGAGCTAGTATTAGTCTAAAGAAGTATTCCTTTTCTCTCAATATTGAATAATCAATAAACAAAGACTGTGCCTACTGCACTTTCTTCTTCTTCAGCAGTTCTTGTATCAATTGTTTTGTCTAACATTGTTAAGACATCTTATTGATATAAAATGAGTGGTATGATTCAATGAATCTCACTACGTAAGATAAATAAAGTAATGGGTGTTCTAAGTTGCATTTGAATGAGATGATATATAGGGACTACCATTCACAAGGAAAACCTATACTGACGTATTTAACACGTGTCAAACCAAAAGTTTAAATGAATCAACCCATGAACCCGCAATATGTATAAACATTTTCAACAGCATACATCTCAATGTATTACTCTTTGTCCCTCTCCGTTGAGGTTGATTAGCCTACCTCACTCATCATGTTAATCAAAGGCTCATGATATAGCTAAATCAATCATATCTTTCTAATACCACATTCAACACTATGTCCGTTGTTAGCCTGTTCACTACTCCAATCGAACATTAAAGCCACATAATGATCAACAAGAAAAAGGAACATCCGTAAACATGCATATGTTATCAAGTATGAGCATATTACCAAAATAATTGAGTGGGAATAGCATCGGCAATTTTGGTGTCATCCGTAGATGTTTTCCTTGGAAGTGGAGCAAAGCCACCAAAGAAACCCCAAAATTCTCCAGTTTCAGCATCAGACATTAACTTTCCATCCTCTTTAAAAAAACAATAATAAGACTTCAATTGTGAAAATCATTCAAAAATTTTAGAGTTAACAATATAATATCCATTATTCCACTTACCAATGGTGGCTATGTCACATTTCCCATCATGATATGTATCTTTGATATGTTGCACAACTTCTAGTGCTTTAGCCCGTTCTTGAATGCTCGAATTGGAGCCATTAAACTGGAATATCTTATTGGCGGTATCCAAGATAAAAATGTCATCATGGTTGAGTGATGATCGAGCAAATGGAACCTAACCCCATTAACGTCAAATAAACATCCTGAAAAGTCCAAGTTGACATGTAATGATGGAAACAAGAACACAAATTTACCTCTTTTACATGAACCACGTGTTTTCCTTGACAAGTAAACATACGGATCTTGTGTTCCTCAGATTCAACATGCTTAAAACCAGATGCAGTTCCACCTTCTTGAGGTATGATGCATGGTTTAAAGTAAGATAAGAATCTCTCTGTTTCATGCCCTTGTACTTCACGATATTGAACAGCGCGTCCCCCAAGAGCTGCATCAAGTTCAACCGTTTTTAGGGCTGCTGTTCCAGCTTCATCCTGTACCAGAAAAATATTAACCAAATTCAGTTCATCAAATATTAGGATAACACGTCAAATGATGATATAACATGTGTCTCATAAAAGTAAAATCATGAATAGAAGATCTCCAAGTGAATACGCACCTGACTTGTGTCTTTACCTAGCCAATAATGGATGTCATGACGCAATGCGCCGCTTTTCAAAGCAACAGTCTAAAAAACGTAAAATGCATAATTTAGTAAACAATGATAAGTAAGGAAAAAATATATGTTTGAAACTCTGTCAAATGGACCATAACCACTTATCATGTTTTATTTTTCTTTGGTTTTCATTTGTTTTCTTCTTATGTATACATTCTTGTTTTGACGCTTAAATCACACCAAATTATAGTTCTAACCTATGAAAATTTCAGTCATTTCCATTTTGGGATGTCCAAGATGATTTTTTTAGGTCAAATTTTCAAGCCAAACAATCTATGTGTCAATTTCTTTTAACCAATAAATATTGATGGTAGTAACTTTGGTTCATGAGATTCCTCCTTATTGTATCATTTTAAAGTTGACTATTTAGCCATTGGACTTACAGTCGAACAGTTTCTACAACTAGGTTATTTAGTCAATTATTATAATTCTCGTGGGAGGGAGTACTGACATGTTGTTGCTGATAGTTAAGTTATTCATTTGTGGATGTATGAAAAGTTGTCTAGACAATAATCCATCTGTGGCAGTAGTGTGGCTTCAAGTGAAATAACAGATGACTGACAAATAGATTAACGAAAAGTATGCTAAAAATCTACAAGCTCAATAGCCACTTTGTGCAATGCAGAGCACCAAGTATCTAACTAGTTACAACTTTTTCAGATGAGCAAAGCACAAAATTAGTATTAGTGGGCATCATTTATAGCATGTCGACACTTACTGCACAATTTAATTTTAAGTTAGGGCACTTCACAATAGAACAATACTTATTCACAGCAAAACATACAGTAATACCCCATAGGTGTTAATACAACAGGTCAAGTGTAAATAACATGCAGCATAAGACACAATTATGAATAACTCATGCTTTTTTAACACAAAATAATCATACATAGAAAAGAAATAACAAAAGAAAAGTATGTATAAGATCAGAACACAAACCTTCAATATAACATAGGAGTCCCCAGTAAAAAATTTGCCATAAGAAGACTGTGGAACGGGCACCGGCTTAAAATTCTCAATGCGCCACACTTCAATTCCTCTGTAACATTGTTAAGGAGAGAAATAAAGTATAGATTATAGTGCATATAATCTACCGATACATGACAGAAGTTATAGTTGATAACATTATAGATTTCTGTGTATGCCTTTCTCAATCAATTCTAAGTGATGTCACCCCCATCATTTACATGGGAGAAATAAAGTAAAATATGCAACACTGCAACTGTAATAATTTAACTACAAGATATGTGGAGTAACAAAGGATACGCTTTTTGTCCAGCTCCTTGGAAGGCTGGATCCAAATCTCTCATAGAAACAGCCATACTGTTCTTTTGACTTAAGTATGTGACCTCTTAAAGCCACAACCTGAATACTGCAATGGAGTTCAAAAATCCTGAAATGTGCAGTAAGAGGTCAATGAAGGTCTAGGAGATTAAGAAGATAGTCAAAAGTGCAAAAGTATACTTGTACATGCATTTGGTTAGGAAATGAAACATGAGTTTGACACTCACTATGACGTCAAAACAAAGGGGGAAATTAAAGATAATAGAAGTTAAAAAGCAAAAGAAAAACATCTTTAGATAAGAAAGAAAATGTGAAATAGAAGATCTAAATGGGCACAATCAGTCATGACAATTCTAGTAAGGAACTACCTAACAGCTCAATCTGTTTACTAGATTTTTTAACCTCTGTATATGTTCTCAGGTGTGAACTATTAGGGAAATATTACTCCAGTAAATACATTTGATTACAAATGTAAAATACTACTTTCTTTAAAGGAATTTCAATCTCTACAAATTATAATTTAAAAAACAAAATCATTCAATGTTGGTTTGCCATCTCAACAAACCACAAGAAAGCCTACTGCTGTAAGTTTGTCCCATAATCGTACAAGTCCATTACGATAAAAGTTCATTAAGAGTATCAAAATCATAATCAATGTGTAACGATTTATGCAGCGGACTACTAGGCAGTAAACAAAGGCAAGCAAATCACAGCATAACATCAAGAAGCTTAAGTCATGTACTGCTGCCCATTGCAGTTCCATATTATAACAGAACAAATAAAAGACTCGATCTTCTTCCGACTCACAAGCAGATAACTCAATACATGTGCAGGCCCGAAAACAGATGCAAAAACCAAACTCCCCACAATTACAAACACACAGCTGTCTACCCTATTACACAGACTTCAAAGCACTAAAATCCAACTCTCCCAATTCCATCCCCCAACATTTCCCCAAACTCTACACTCTAGAAACGCGCATCTAAAACCTCACACACCTCTAACCAACAATCCACCACCAAACATTCAAAACACGAGGAACACCAATCCAGAACCAGACAACCGCACACCAAATCTATCCAAATCACTTCAACCATCCAGATCAACTCACACACACCAGAAACAACCATTCCACAACAGAAACCGCAGTCAACGAAAGCTAAAACGAATCAAACCTCGGTCAATTGCTCAATTGCAACATCACATACCTTCACGTAGCAGAACAGATCGAATTGATGAAGGCAGTTTCAGATCCAATGAGTTGGTGCGAAGCTGATGGAGGAAATCAACGGAGATGAAGAATCTTCGTGAAGATTGGGGGCGGATGAGAGAGGAGAAAAGGGGGATTTGTGTTGAGTTGGAGAATGATGAATGACAGGCGTGCTTATCACTAACCTGTAATTGAAGCTCTAAAAGATGCTCAAACAACTGTCAAATTACTTACGCCGTTTCTATAGCTTGAGATTTTTATTTGACTTTTAATGTCCGAATTACTTTCTCATCTACCAATTTTTACTTTTTACTACCGTTTTCTATAACAAGTTTAATTTGATTTGTCTGTATAAAAGATTGGTTTTATAACATGTGAAATACTTGTTATTAAAGGAGTTATGCTTTTTCTTTACACAAAAGAAAGGAATGGTTGTTTTAACTATGAGGTTGTTATATAGATGTTTTTATGTGTAAACTTATATGAATAGACTATTTTAATATGGTATATCCACTCCATTAAGAGCACTCACAGTGAATTCTTTAAAAGTATGTGAGTGTGTTTGGTATATTATATGAAATGGTTTTGGATGGTTGTGAGTGAAAGAGAGAGAAAATGTTATTGTAGATTGGTATATTTAAATAATCACTATTCAATCTTTATAAAATTTTTAATATTTTTTAAAATGGTTGTGAGTGGAGAAGAGAGAAAAAAATAATGACAATGATATAAAAAGTATTATTTAATTAAAAAGAAGAGAGAAAATGTAATGATTTTTAATGTAATTATATGGATAAAGATAAGAAAGTTGCTGTGAATGCTCTAATGATATTTATTATTTAGAGAAATTTGATATTTAAAGCTTGCAAAAGTCTCTAATGAACAAGTGTGATGTTAGCAAAATGAATAGACTGTATTTCTTTAAAGGTATTAATATTTGAATTGTGGTTTGTAAATAATATGTTTGGTCCAAGGTAAGATAGCTCACCAGATCGACGTTGTGTATATTTGGAACAATATATATAACTACTTTGATGTTAACGGCGTATTTTAGATTATAAGTTCACTAACTGGGCTATGGCATATGTTAATGTGTGTTTTTATCCTATAAATAACTCACATTTAATCATAACAAGTTTTGTAGATGTAACGACAAATGTTATATCAATGTCCAATAATTTGAGTTTAACGGACCTTGTCATGTGCTCATGAGTTGTTTTACCTTATAATAAGTTAAATTAAGTTACAACAATTTATTTAGGTGATAAAACATATGTTGGTTGATAAGTTCACTAAGTAGTCGTTAATGGGTCTTGCATGGGTTAATGAGTTGTTTTATCATATAACAAGTCACATTTGGTTATAACAAATCATTTGGGTATCAGTTACATAAGTTAAATAATAAGTATACTTTTGAACTTGATGATCTTGATCATGTGTTTACGAGTTGTTTAAACCTTTAAAAGGTCGCATTATATCATGAAAATCATTTATGTGTCAATTACATATGTTAGATGATAAGTCTACTTTTCAGACTTAATGGTCTTTATCGTGTGTTCATGAGTTGTTAAACTCTAAAAAGTCATATTATATCATAAAAATCATTTAGGTGTCAATGGCATATGATAATTGATAAGTCTACTTTTTGAGCTTAATGGTCTTTGTCATGAGTAATTAAACCTCTAAAAAGTCACATCATATCATAACAATTGTTTAGGTGTTAATAAGATATTATAGATGATGGTTTCACTGAGTAGAAGTTTATGGTCAATATGTTAACTTATTGGGTTACCCTATAAACCGTCACATTATGTCATCACAAGCCAGTTAGGTTTTAATGACATATGATAAATCATATGTCAAGTGATAATTATCCTTAATGAACCCATCATGTAAAAATGTTTTGTTTTACTCTATAATAAGGTACATTAGGCATAACAAGTAATTACGATGTCAATATAATATGGTATATGACAAGGGCGATGATTAGGCCTTGTCATGTGTAATTGTGCTACTTTACCTTATAACAAGTCATGTTTAAGTCATGACTATTAGATAAAGATATCTTTTATATATTGTATTACATATAAGATAGTGATTGATATCGTTTACATATGTATCGGGTTACGTAGCTACAATGCATTCTTACATATATATATATATATATATATATATATATATAATATATATATAATATATATATATATATATAATATATATATATATCGATTATTTGTAATCAAGATTGATTACAAATATTTAAGGTATCAGAGTGATCCTCTACAACATATTTACCATAACCAACATGTGTATTCGTCCCCTTCCTTTCACACGGTGGAAGGCATAGAGAAGATAACTTCCACGACATAGTGATTGATAAGGATAAAGAGAAAGAGATAATGATAGAAAATCATTTACTTTGGTCGAGAGCATGAACCACCTTCATCTCATGTATTCGGTCACGAATATACAAAGCAAAATTCGTATTATGGACGGAGAGAAAGTGAGGTATGCGTCATGGACTATTTAAACTTCACGCTAAGGGATACAGTGTCTCAAGGCTCATTGATAGACCCTACCGCCGGCCAACACAGATGCAGATTACAACAATTAGGTAGAGGTCGATGCCATACTCCTTCAATGGATATACACCATGATCTTTGACCGGCTTCTAGATCGAATCTTGGAAGATGAATGCATCATTCAACAAGCGTGGAACAAGGTATGGATATATTTTTAAACAATAAAGAAGCACGTGGAACAAACTTGGAACATCCATTCTCCAATTTAACACTCTTAACTTGTTCATGTTTTGAAGATTTTTATGTTAAACTTAAAAAGATTGCAGACCAGTTGGCAAATGTTAAACAATAGGTTACTGAGTCACGGCTCGTCCTTCAGAAGGTCATCGGTGTAACATCTCGTATTTTTGTTAGCTAAAAGTTAAATTCGTTTATTCTTATAAGGGTCATCATTATAAATTATAGAACTCATGTGTTAGTTATGCTTGTTCTTTTTGTTGTCATTAAATTTTAATGTATGATGATTAAAAATAAAAATATTAAGCAATAATAATTACGATAATATTAACAATACTAATAATATTAATAATAATAGTATACTAGTATAAAAAAACTAAAACAATAATAATAATGATAATAATACTAACAATGATAATAATAATGTATAAAATTATTAAACTTTGAAAATGTTTTAAAACTTGAATTAATTAGGGGGTTTGCTTGTCATTTTATAAACTTTAAATAGAAGTGTTATGCTTGAAATAATAAGAAGTTAAAATAGAGGGAACAAAGTGTAACTTCCAAACTTATAATTCCAACCCACCAACCCCCCCCCCCCCCCCCCCCCCGTGTTTCTGGCCACCGGCGGCCAACGCTCCGGCGAGCCCCATAAACCGCGAAAAACACTCGATTAAATACCCAAACCGTATCAAATTGCTTCGCGAACCTGATTCGAACTTGAATGCACAATTTAATTGCGTTACAAGCCAGTTACAACCCTCAAACGATCAAATAACCGATGCCTTTAAAGTCCATAGCCGTTCAAACCTTAAACGCTAATTATAACTCAATTAATTCAAACTAATCGAATGTCTACCTATCCCTAACCGTTTACTACATTCAATTTCACCTGGCAAACACAACTCCAACACAAACGACATTCATCTACCTCGCGACCTACAATCGTGGTGTTCATCAACCTTCGGTTGATCATAGGCGAAATTGACAGAGGGTTTTTCACCAGTGAACCTATTAGAAACTTTTTGTGCAACTAATTCGAATAACATCGACGTTTGCATCACGAACTTCTCCTAGCATTGATCACGCCTGTATCTCCACTCGCAATCTCGATTTGATCATCTTCTTCGTAATTGCACATGTCTAAACACTCATTTATACATGTGGAACAAAAGCCCCATGGTTATTGACATTCACATGATCGATTGGTGCTTCGATTCGGATCCAAACGAACCTAGGTTTCTTGGTAAAAAGGGGAACTTTTGGTAATTGTGTTTCTAAAAATTGGAAGCCATCTTTTACCACGACTGATGTCACACCCCAACCTTGACGGCAGAAACGTTGAGGTGTGAGGGTTAAGATCGTTCAGAGCCACATAACACTATTAATAACCCAAATATATATTAATCATAAGTTCCAAATGTACCATTACAATCATAAGTCTCAAAGAATTAAAAAGCATAACATAAGATGTAACAAGTCATTTTATTTCATTTATTAAACTAGGTCCATTCCTAAACGTGAAAGTACTTCAAAAGTGGCGATCAAGCTTGAGTATTTCCTGAAACATATTAAAAATAAAAAGTCAACATAATATCGGTGAGATTTTCATAGTTTTCGATACATAAGTATATAAAAGATGGCAATTCATGTTGTAAGTTAGAGAACAAAGTAAACTAGTGATGTAAGACAGAAATGCACAATCAAACCTCGACAAAGTTTTACAAGTCTCAAACATTTAAAACTATATACGATTAGCTAAGTGTACTTGGATCAACCAAGCAGGCTTGTCTGGCCCATAGATCTATGACTTCGCTAGGCTAACAATAGTTAATGATTGTGCATATATTCGACATTATATGGTAGCTACAAAGTTCAACTAACCATAACATACAAGTGAAAAGCCATAAGTTTACAAGAGTCAAACGTGTTTACAAGAGTCAAACGTATTTGCAAGTGCAAAGTTTATAATGTAACATGTTTCACCGCAAAAGTGTAAAAATATAAAAAAATGGGTATAGAAATACTCACTTGATCAAATAAGTATAGACAAAATGATTAATAAGAAATATTAAATAACACTCCAACGCAAATCCTTCACAATGCACCTAAAAACATATATATATTTACAAGATTTAAGTTTATTAATAAGATTAACGTTTTAACACGAACTAGGGTTTTGATAGCAATTTGGGGGTTATTTTTATAAATAATATTAGTAAACTATTATTTATATTTTGATCGATGAAAGTAGGTATCATTTATAAAATTTTAAAGGAATTAAAACATAAGATTCAATAATAATTTAATAACTTAAATTATTATATAAATCCATTTTTATAACAATACTTAGTTTCAATTTGAGCCAAATTGAACCCCAATTTGATTACGTTAATGAAACTAACCTTGAGGCTTCTAATTCCCAAGTAAAACCGAGTAGATACATGTATTTAGTTACCCGATTTGAAATCGAATTGATAGAGAGCAAGATGAAGAACAGTCGCGAACTCGTAGAGCTTGATTGATGTTCAAACGATGATGTTAATCAAATTTGTTGCATAGGAAGCTTCTAATGACCTCAAGGATGAAAAGCCCTATGTTAATTTCGAGTTTTGAAGCTCTGAAGATGGGGTTCGAATAGTTGCAGGTTCACGATGAGAGGGTTGTTTGGGCCGAGTTGTTTATGTGTTTTCAGGAGAAATTGGAACCAATAATCGTTTAGGAATGACTAGATAATTGATTAGGTTCGTTTAATTAGGTTATTATTTGAGTTTAAGCTTCGAACGAATATGAGTTTAATGACGCTTTCGGTTATGCATCGTTTGGGTTTGTAACCGTGTTAGAGCTCAATTACAGTAGTTTATTGAGTTCGAATCGAGTTCCCGAATGGTTTAGGTTGGTTTGGGGGTTACAATTTGATGTATTTTGACGATTTTAAGGTCGCCGGACTCCGGCCGGAAAGTGACCGGAGTTGCGGCCGAAAAATCGGGTAAGGGAGGGGGCATTGGTTTGGGTTTTAAATTTTTACAACATTGGTCCCTCAACCTTCAATCTTTATTATTTTATGCCCAAAACTTCTTTTAAAGTTTCAAAATTACCAAATTAACCCCTTAACTTGCTTAATTTAAGTTTTAAATAGTTTCCAAGCTTAGTACTTTTACAAACTATTATTATTAGTGTTACTATTATTATTATTATTATTATTATTATTATTATTATTATATTATTATTATTATTATTGGTATTATTATTATTATTACTAATAATAATAATAATATAATAATAATAATATTATATTATTATTATTATTATTATATAATTGTCATTATAAGCTTTCAAGTTGAAGACAAATTAAAGCCATATGCAAAGGTAACCCATAAGTTTCATATTAGGCAACAATGGTCCTTACAAAAATTAACAAGGTTAACTTTAAATTAACTAAAAATTACAAGATGTTACAGCTGAAGCCTTGGTTTGCTGGTTACACACACTCACTCAAACATTGAGGTCTCGGGTTCAAACCTAGGCACCCTCAAACCATTCTTTTTGTTTTTTTTAGCCTTTTAAAAATATAGATAATTTCTGGAAAATTATTAAAATTAACCTTGTAAACTTTGTTTATTTATAAACCACTCTATTCATTTCTGTAAATTCATTTCTTTAAATATTCTAATACTTTTTTATGAAACAAAGATTGTATTTTGTTTATTTTAGACTTTAAATAATGATTTAAATTAATAAAATTATTATTGGTTCAAATGTTCTTTTCAATAATATTGTTAGTTAGTGCTAAATTCTTTTTGTTATAAAATTTTATTCAAACTTTAAGAACCTTTCAAATTATTATAAGTGTTACTTTTCACATTTTTGTATTATATATATATATATATATATATATATCCCAGAGAATATGAATGAATTTTATTTATTAAATATAATTATTAACAAGCCCCAAATTCCACTTAAAACCCTATTTCTCGTTAAAACGTTAAACTTATTATAATTAAGCTTAAATCTTGTAAATATATATATTTAGGTACCTTGTGAAGGATTACGTTGGAACCACGACTATTATTTTCTTATTAGTTGTCAAATATATATTTATTGACCAAGTGAGTATTCCCATACTCCTTTTTATTATTTTTACACTTTGGGGTGAAACATGTTACCTTATGACTATTGCACTTGTAAACTCGTTTGAATCTTGTAAACACTTGGGCAATTTACCTTGTTTGTTGTGGTTAGTTGAACTTTAGTAATTACCATGTGTTGACTACTATATATACAATCATTAACTATTGCTAGCCTAGCGACGTCATAGATCTATGGGACTGACAAGTCTGGTTAATCCAAGTACACTTAGCTAATCGTATAATCTTGTAAATGTGTAATCTTGTAAACTGTCAAGGTTGATTGTTACATTTGTCACACATCCCTATTTACTTTGCTCACTAACTTATGGCATGAATTTCCATCTTTTATTTATGTATGTATTAAAACTATGGAAATCTCACCAACGTTATGTTGACCCTTTATTTTTAACATGTTTTAGGAAACGCCCAAGTTTGATGCTATGTTTGAAGTTTATCCACATCTAGAATTGGACCTAGTTTAATAAATGAATTGTCTTGGATTATTTATATCTTATGTTATGTTTATTTTCATGTTTGAGGTTTATTTTTGCAATTGACATTTGAAACTTATGATTATAATATTTGGATTAAATAATAGTTTTATGTGTTTGTGAACAATCTTAACTCTCACATATCGACGATTCCACCTTCAAGGTTGGGGTGTGACAATAGGTTTACCACGTGAATACAATATGGGGCGGCGCTGATTAACCAAGCACCCACATCCTGGAATGAGGCCCTTAACCAAATCCACTTCGAACAACAATGATTACAAGCAATATCACAAACCAACCCCACACAATCTACCTTAGTCGTTCCTAATCAAAACCCGTCGCCAACACCACCACATCCGATAGTCAAAATCATAATTCTTAGCCCAACATGAACAATAATGGTGCCAAATTCTCCTAATCACCCAACAACTACCGAGAACGGGTGTGTGGTCGAAGCAGGGATGGCGGCTGAGGCTACTTTAGCCGAGGACGGGCTTCACAACTTAGTTTAGTGGTTGGAATGGTGGACCAAATTGTCAAGGATGGAATGTGCCTACACGACAAGGATCCATACGAGCCAACACAACAAGGAAGGAATGGCCCTACGTAATATGGCTGGACTGGGCCTCCCCCATGCTTGCACATAGCAGAATAAGGCCTCGTCTTGGACCAACAGAATTGTGACATCCGTCACTATCAGGTCCGTCAATTGAATCGAACTCGTTAACTTTCCTCGCACATTTATTATTTTGCATAATTAATTCGTTTCCGAATCGATTATCTTCGTATATCCGTTTCGTGTCAACCCTAATATTACAATAATCTCACATTTGACAAATATTATATAAATGATAATTAATAAAATTTATTTATTATTAGTGTAAATATTAATATTAATATTAATATATTATTATTATTATTATTATTGTTATTATTATTATTATTATTGTTATTATTATTATTATTACTAATAATAATAATATTATTATTATATAATTAAAGTCCAGGGAGTGTGATTTAACTAAACTTAAGGGATTAATTAATTGAAAGTTTAGGGTCCCATGTGTAATTAGTATTATTATATGTTGGATCAAGAAGAAGGCTAATGCAACCAAAACTAGATCACTTAAGTTATTTTGGTGTTGCATGCAAAGGCTTCTAAAGCTTGTCATGGAACTTCCGAAGGTTGTAGAGTTCTTCCGAAGACAAAGGAAAAGTCCAACTTCCGAAGACAAATGCATACTTCCGAAGTTCAAGACTTAGAGGAATAAAGTAAAGACCACTTCCGAAGTATGTTGAACAGAAGAAGTCTCCAAGTCTTGGAAGAAGTAGCCTCTTCTGAAGTATAAAGTGGCTTCGGAAGTACTTATTCTTCTGAAGCCATTTAATCTTCGGATGACACTGCTATAACCAGTGGACACAAGTATGGTCTCTGACACTCTGCTGCAGACTTCTGATACAACATGGCCTCTTTCTAAAGAACCTTGTTATTGACCATACTTTATTCCACTGTTTACCTTTTCATGATAGTAAAGTTGCCATCTTTAGTTGGTGACAAAAGGTAAGTCAGGGACATGTCCTGACTACCAAATCTCAGATAAGACTTTATCTAAGATACCTTAACTATAGTCTTGTAGTATAGGCTTTAGCTAAAGGATCCCAGCTGGTATCAAAGTAAATCCGGCTGTAGATAGTATTATATATAGGTTCTCCTTGTAACTCATAAAAAGAACAATCTGCTTGTAAGAGTCTTTGTTTCTTGAGTTGAGAATCAATATATAAAAGTATCTTGAAATTATCTTTCTGTGTTCTTAGTTACTTTTCATATTGTGATCAACTCTTATTGATTCTTACCCGAGTGTGATTCTAGGTGAGTTTGAGAGAAAACCTTGTGTTTCAGTGACAAACACCGATCCTGCAATCAAGATGAAGCTCACTAATTGCACCACTTTGAGCGAAGTCTCTTGTGTAGAAGACTCCGTTAACATTACCTATGTAGACGGATCTTCAAGTTCCCTCACAAGAGACAGATTCCTTGATTTGCCTAGAGGAACTTTGGACCAGGCTGCAAGACTTTTGGGCCTCAATTCAGACTCTTTAAATGAGGAAGAAAAGAAGCTCAGAAGGAAACCGGTGACTCTGCTGGATACAAGAAAAGAGGACAAGATTCCTAGTAAGCCTCTTGTGCCTAGAAGGAAGATAATCCAGTGGAGGTTCGATGAACCTTCTCACAACTTTGTTATGGAAAGAGAGAATGGTGAAGTCAACAGACTCAATGCAACCTCTCTGTTACACTCCAGCAGATTTGATATTGTTGAGTTAGCAGAGAAACCATTCTCCAACCCCTCCAACTCTGAAACTGCTGCACTCGTCAGAAATCATCTCAGCAGTTTTCATTTGGCTGAGCTAATAGCAAAGGCAAATATTGAAGAAGAGTTGAAGTTGAGAAGACTAGAAGACAAGGAAAGATCTCCCACCAAAGGTGCTGCATTTCTACAGATGGTGGAAGGTCCTGAATTGGAACCTATAGTTTGATGGGAATATGATTACAGTTCCCATCAACTAACTCTTTTCAGAGGGCAACAACAAAGGGTACATGTTATCCAAGGTGACAGACTGGATTTCCTGTCTACCAAGGATCTGTACAAGCTTCTCAGCACCACATCAGGAAAGAACAAGGAGACAGACAAATATTTGCTCTCCTTGGTGCTGAAAGTTTTGAGAAATCGAGATAAGTGAAGTTTTGGTAGCATCAGCCTAGGGGGAGTTTGTTGGATCAAGAAGAAGGCCTCTTCCTAAAGAACCATGTTGTTGACCATACTTTATTCCAATGTTTACCTTTTCATGATAGTACATTTGCCATCTTTAGTTGGTGACAAAAGGTATGTCAGGGACATGTCCTGACTACCAAATCTCATATAAGACTTTAGCTAAGATACCTTAACTATAGTCTTGTAGTATAGGCTTTAGCTAAACGATCCCAGCTGGTATCAAAGTATATTCAGCTGTAGATAGTATTATATATAGGTTCTCATTGTAACTCATAAAAAGAACAATCTTCTTGTAAGAGTCTTTGTATCTTGAGTTGAGAATCAATATATAAAAGTATCTTGAAATTATCTTTCTGTGTTCTTAGTTACTTTTCATATTGTGATCAACTCTTATTGATTCTTACCCGAGTGTAATTCTAGGTGATTTTGAGAGAAAACCTTGTGTTTCAGTGACAAACATCGATCCTGCATTATATATATATTTTTGTTTCGGTCAAACCCTAAACCGCATACCCCCCCCCCCCCGTGAACTTTCGGCCAACCACACCACTGAACCGCCGCTTGCATTGTTGGGGTAACTATTTCCGCCGCCATTAACCGCTATCGGTTGCTGCCATCTCGTGCGGTAATATAGTGTTGGTAAGAACTAAACCACACACACAAAAGGCAAATGTACCTGTCGTGCGGTAATATAGTGTTGGTAAGAACCGAGTATCAATCCGTGGACACATCTAGCCTACTCAACAAACTTGACGTTTGACTATCAGATTTGGTTTTTGTTAAAGAAAATGATAAGTTGCATTGGAAAGATTTTTAGGATTTAAAAACAATGATAAAAATAAAGTAAACTAAGATTTGAAGCATTTGGATTTAAAACCAAGGAATAAAAGTTATCATCTTAATTAGACTCCACTTAGTAATTGTGATGAATTGATGGTGTGATTTAAAGACATGGATTAATATAATTATGCTAATGTTTATAAAGATGAGTTTGCGCGATTTCTCGTCTATCCTGCTGTCGTAGTGACTAGGACCATGTGAGGTTGAGTTTTACTGCTTAGATCAAAGCCCTAGTAATATAATAAATCTTTTGTGACCTATTTGACATATGATTTCTGAGAACATAACTTAATGTTAAAAAGAGAGTTGATCAAGTTCCTTCCTAACATACCATTATTTTTAGAAAACCATAACAATTACTGAATATTTCTCAAACTAATAAAAGGGAATCCGCAAATGATCAAAAAGTTAAGGTGATATGATTTCTAATAACCATTTCTAGTTCATTAGCCATTGATTTATTATGAATATTGGTTTCACGAATGAAAGTTAATCATACGGTTTTCAACCTTGTATGACAATCATAATCACAAACCATAAATTTATAACTTCCCGTTCAAATGTAAATGCTACCCATCAATAGTTTTCCCAAGACCACCATAACATTAAGATAATATTTATCACACCATTAGTTTATCAAAAATTACATAAGTTTCATCCTATTAGGATGATAAAAAAGAGTTTAGCTCATAATGAGCTTGAACATAACAACAGATAACAAAAAAGATAGATATGTAATCATCGGTGAAATGGAACAATCAACCGATAATCCACAATGGATGATGTTTAGACGATCCTGAGCTTCTTCCAAGTGTTGTATGCACCTCCCGGGCCTCCAAATGACCTTGAAGTCATGATTCCCGAGAGAATTCTACAGAGTAACTCTCCCACCAAAGCTTGCCAAAAATAGTGAACTTAGGCTTCAATTTATAGGCTTTTTGGAGTGTTTAAGCACGACCCCGTGCTAGTAAAATGCTTACGAAAGTTGGTCGGCTCGTACATGCAGGTTGTGTCGGGCACGACCCCGTGCTAAATGGGGCACGAACCCGTGTTGGAGGTGGGGCATGACCCTGTGCCTCATGGGGCACGGCCCCGTGTCTACTTTTAGGGGAAAGTACTTTTTGTCCTGTCAGATGTCCAAACATGTGGGTGTGTTAATTTAGCACAAGGGGGTGTTTCTAGCAAGGCATGGGGCGTGCTTAATGAGGCACGGCCCCATGCTTGAACTCCAAGGCTCAAATTACTTCAATTTCTTGCTAAACATGCTACTTTTGTCCATCTTGCCCTTTTAAACACATGAAAACACAATTTAACATTTTAAGTACATTTTTATAATTTTAAGGAAGATATTAAGGAATAATTGATGTGCTTTTGATAGGATTTTTATGTATAATTTGGAGCACATCAAACATCCCCACACTTGAACTTTGCTTGTCCTCAAACAAAAATCACTTAAAACGACAAATCCACCAAAAACCAAATAAATCAATTATAAACATGTCTTTCGAGAATTACACAAGAAAACATTATTTTCATCCAAATATAAATATTCTAAGCATATATAAAATGATATCCTAACAAGCAATAGATTGGTTAGTAAAGATTATTATCATATAAAAATCTACACTTCTCACAAGATGCACTTACTCTCGGCTAAATATATGGGAGTCATAATAAATGAAGTATGACTAATACACTCAATTGCCTAGTATGAATACGTGTGAAATCATATGCTTGTTAAGAGATCAGATCTCCACCTACTTAGATATTTACTTGCATAAATCATTAGGTCTTTGATGGATTGTAATTTGGCTCGGGCTCGGTATGGAATATTTGGAAAAAGTGCTAATTGTTAAAGACGACGGTCTTGGCTTATTTTTCTAACATAAACTACACGGAAAGCATAAAAAGGTTCCCTATACAATACTTCTAGCTAGAAGGGATATGCTAACTTAAGGACTCGTTTATGGTCAGATTGTCAAGACCGTATTTTGCTTTCAAGAACCGTACTTGATCTTTTACCTAAAGATACACAAAACTTTCCTTTCTCAAGGATCGTTCGGCTTAAAGCCTAATAGCACCTAATCGGATTAGTTCTGTGTATTCGTATTGAGATTCAGTTTGATTCTTTTTGCATTTTCCATGATGGGACCAATTTCCATAGTTCTGGCATCTTTCATATCTTTTTGCCCGTCTCTTTATAGCACTTTTGAAATCCCACAAAATGGTGGAACTTGTTCTTTTTTTCGCCATTTCTTTCTTCTGTCAAACGTGAGATTGAAAATTTGTTCGCGGATTTCGGGGGGAAGTCCTGATTTTGCGTGATGAAGGCAACAAAGCAAATTGAAATCAAAAGAATGCATTCTAGTTCTTTACGGTCTGCCGGTAACAGACAAATTTTTTTAATAAGCCAAACGTGTCTTTAACGAAAATGAGTTTTGTTGAAGGCTTTTTGGTTAAGTGACTTGGTAGTTCGAGTGATTGAAAGATAAAAACGTTTAAGCTCAACGGGGCTAACTAGGGTTAACGTTCGGGTAAGGAAAATTAAAAAAAAATGGTTGGGGCTCGAATGGTTAAGGTTACCTAGTGGCTAACTCATTTTTATGCAACAAATACTAATTAAGGTCTTGAAATGTATACTCAAAGCAAGTTCTAATCACATGTATCATATGACATCCTCAATTAAATCCAGAATGAAAGTAGAATTGCAATTTGCAAAAGCTGTTTAAGGCTAAAAAATAAACTCACATATGGATGGAATTGGGTAAAAGTGTTTTATTTCACATGATTAAATATTTTACTAGATTATTGCTTTAAGGATATCACAAAAAGCATTTTCAATTTTATTTGGACGTCATGAACTTACTTCTTTAATTCCTGAAAACATATATTTATAAATTGGTTTATCAAAAATTATATTAATTTTTTGGTTTTTTGTCACAAAAATTACTTGTTAAGTGATCTTTTTCTAAAATTTTTAAATTTGGACCTTTTTAGCAAAGTCAAATGCATTACTCCCATCCCCACACTTAAAATTCACATTGTCCTTAATGTGATTAACATAATCAAGATCGAGAAAGGATAATGAAATAACTCCCCTAAAAATGATGAATTTATCACTTGTGTCTTGTTTGCCCTCGAGTTGGTAGAATCTTCGGGATCACCTGAAATGTCACCAATTTATTGAAAGCATTAAAATCCGAAACACAAAAAATAAAAACAAAATGACATAAATTAAAAGATAGATTGGCACGAAACAACTGTGCCGGGGCCCCGAAAATGATACGGTTTTCAAGGGCTTTGTGGTGGGATATCCCCCCACTCATGGTACATTCGGTTCCTGATGTACGTGACATCGTTGCTCAGGTCATCGACTCGGAAATGCAGATTTTCGACTCGGTTGAAGGCTCATTGGGCATATTCAAATGATCGCCTTGCATGGTTGCTGGTGGTTTGAATTGACTCATAAAGGTCTAACATGGTTGGGAATTCCCTTGTACGTGAACTTAAAGATTCAGCTCTGGCTCCTTCTGGCTGTATTGGCATGTCGAGGTCCATAATTATTTCTTCGGGATCCACCGGATCTTAGATTTGTCCCTTCTTATCCATGAATCTCGACTGCCCATTTGGTAGGCTCATCACCATGTACATACTTGTGCAAATGCTCAAGTCTAATAGTCCCGGCATCACTCCTTCAGTTCCCTAAGTGTTACAGCCATAGCTCTCGTATAAGTTCAAAATCCAGCTTCCTCCAAACATGGGTGTTGGAGCACCTGCAATCGCATTTCTGGCAAAAAGATTACAAAAAAATACCCAATATTACATGGCAACTGATTAACCATACAATCTAAAATGAAAAAGTCTCTCAAATTAACAAATCCCTCGCTTTGACCACGAGTTGTTATGGAATGACTAAGTAACCGATGAATATATCGCAGCAGCGAGTCTCGTATCTGACTGCTTTTTGTTTTACTCGAGTTAACCCTCCGGTTCCAATCTGCTCCCAAAATGCTTTCCTCATTGCAACACTTTCCACGTCTTTACTTTCCTCGTTCGGAAGGTATGGTACGCCGACATTCCAGATATTGCTTCCTCCTCCATTTCTTGTTTGTGTCGGTTCCGAGATAGACACTGAACAAGGCAATGGATGTTTTGTGCCAATGTCCAGCAAGTCTGAATGAAACTGCACTATTAGCCCAAGGGTCAGAGTCTTTCATGCTAAATCTGAAAGATGCTAAAAATTCAAGAGTTAGTTCATAAAAGAAAGGTCTATTTTATGAGAATAAATGCTTCCACTGAACACTCAATAATTTATTATAACTTTCTAGTTGTCCGACAACCGCTAGTGTTTATTCATCTGCTTGTAAGTGGGATCTTTCAACCCTTTGTAGTAGTCTTTGAAGTCTATCATGACACCATCTCTCGCGGCTCCCTTCAAATTGTAAGTAGGGATGATTCATGATCCTGAAATATTAAAGATAAGTTAATCTATACAAAACAAATTTCTTGAACAGTTTCATGATGTTAGTGAAAACTATGTGTTTTTCGAGACATAACATCATAAAGATTCAACTCATGTTAAAAAATAATTGAAAATTTATCATCCAAGGAAAAAATTATTAAACATGGGGTGCGATTTATGAAACGTGGGGGTGCGGTTAACATGGTTAGGCATGAAATCTTGACTCGAGCACGTGTGGTTTTGTTTGTAAACCTTTGATTAAGCATGGGTTTAACATTCTCTTGCTTTAAAAATCAAAGATTATACGTTTAACATTTTAATCACTTGTTAATAATTCAAGATACTTAAAAAATATATATAGTGTTTAATACCTCTTGTGAATTCTTGTAACTTGAACATGATTAACAAAGATTTCACCATTAATTATGAAGATAGTCTTGTTAACAATAAAAGAAAACAAACTAATTAACTAACTAATCATACTAAAAAACACTAATCTACTACAAGAATAAACATGAACAAGTAGGTTAAAAGCATTCATCATTCCATAATACGTTTAAGAAAAAGTCTTTACACATAATTGCTAGGATTTTGGTTGTTTAGAGACCTAATCACCTAACTACATGTAAATGACTATCATAATCATAGGAATTAGCATACTAACCTCTTGATCAAATACTCTTGAAAAGATGAAGAAAAATGGAAAATAAGGTGAAAATGGCTATCGTCTTAAATTCGACCTACAACTTCCAGAGTCGTCAGCGGAGATCGTGGAAAAATTTTTCAGAGACACGGGGTGTTAGTATCAGCGATCTAAGTTTGATTGAATAGAGTAGATTGCAGCGGAATTCGATCAATGAATTAAACAATTTTGCAAGAACACAATTGATATTCAATGGAATAGTGCACGGTTATAGAAAAAGAGAGAATTCTGCAAAAGGAATATTTCAATCAAATACTTTCATGGTGGCTTAAAGTCACGCATTACAATTAGGTCAACATTCCTTATATAGGAATGTGACGTCTGCTGATGTCATTTGATAGTGACATCTAACAGAATTATACAAACAACTGAAACTATGCAAACTACTGAGAATGTTCTCAACAACTGATCACATCTCAGAGAATGCTAAGTACAAAAACATAAAACTACTGAACTAAAACTACTGAAACTATAAACTACTGAAATGTAAATTACAAGTACTGAAAGGAAAACCACCACAACTACTGAAGTTAATAACTTCAGCTGTTGTGACAACTACTGATCACTCTGGTCTTCAGTCTTTGTCTTTAGTCTTTGTCTTCAGTACTTTACTTTCAGACTTTGTCTTCAGTACTTTACTTTCAGACTTTGTCTTCAGTACTTTACTTTCAGACTTTGTCTTCAGTAGAAGTCTTCAGTTTTGTCTTCAGACTTTGTCTTCAGACCTTGTAATCAGCTGATGTCTTCAGCTGTTGTAATTGTCTTCAACAGTTGTAATGTCTGTGGGACTTAGAGGTTTTTCTGATCAGGCTCATTGGTTCTTTTGGTCCAACAAACTCCCCCTGAACCAATGTAGCCAAAACCTCTAAGTTTATTGACGATCCTACTTATTCTTCGGCAGAAACACCCTCTTGATCAGCTTCAGAGGTAATCATGTAAGCACAGGCCGGGAAAAAGTTTCTGAATATTTGATTGGCTAAGTATGGAAGGGAAATCTGTCTTGGGGAAACTGGACACAGAGCCTTGTCCCAACCATGAACCTAATTGCCATTGAAGAGTCTGTAAGACTCTTTTGCATAGGCCTCAAGGAGAACAACTTGTTCCTCCTTGGTGAGTTTTTCTGCTTCTCCCTCAAAGAAGAACTCAGGCCCATAATATTCAGACAGATATCTAACTGTCTTCCCATTCTTCAATCAACAGTTGTGATCTCTCTGTATGCGAATTCATCTGGGTGAGAGCCTTCTAGCAGCAACTGGAGTTCACTCTTTTGAAGATCTTCAAGTTTCTTGTATAACACCCCTTCTTGATCATTTTGTTCTCAAGTATAAATTGAGGGGTTGTCTTTGAGTTATGTGCTCTCTTGAATTCTTTAATAATTTCCCAGGGTGAGACTACCATAGCCAAACTAACTGTAGCATTCAAAGTCTTTTTCACTTGGCCATGATATCTACTTGGTATGTTTTTCTTATGAATTCTGGAACTTACCCTGGGGTCTGGCCAAATCCTCACTTTTTCTCTAAGAGTGTACAGCCTCAGAGCTTGTTTCTTCATTCTTGAATGGATGAGGACTGAGGAAGTCCTTGTTAACCATTTTGAGAAATTGCTCATCATGCTGCTTCTGCTATTCTGCTTCTTCAATCTTTACTTTCACCATTTGCATTCGCAAGTCAGTGTAATCATCTGCTGACTTCTGAGCTCAGGTGTTTTAAGTTTGAGAACAACAGAGATTGGCAGACTATCTTCATTATCATCCTCCTCCTCTCTTCTTCTTCTTCTCCCCTCAACACCCTTCTCCTCCTTCTGGGTGCATCACTGGGTGTGGTTTGAGGTGGTTTTTAAGGTAATGGAGTTGGTTTTGTGGGTTGAGTTGTGAGTGGTTTTGGTTTAAGGATAGGATTGGCAGGTTTTGGAGTTGGTTGTTTATGAGTTGGAGTTAGGGAAGGCTGATCTAGCATTTTTATGGTAAGTTTTGCTTTGGAGAGCTTGGCCATATCAGTTCTTTTCCTAACACCTGCCTCATCCAATGCTTCTATAATTAACCCTTTATTGAATGCTTCAGAAGAACAGATTCTGGTGGTTATTGCCAGAATATTGTCTCTGGTCCATGATTTGATCTCAATCAATGATCTTCCCAAATATTTTGCAATAAATCTGATCATTATCTCCAACCTTTCCCTATCCATGACACTGTAACTAGCCCATCTTTCTTGTATTTCCTTAACTTCCAGCCTTTTGATCTCAGTGTCTAAAGTGGCTGTATCAAAGCCCTGTCTAAAGAGTTGGTCTATTATTCTGTCCATAGATCTGCTATGAGCTTCATCAGCTTCTTTAACCAGATCTTCTAAGGATTCTCTTCAACAGGCTCTTCTGTTTCAGCACTTTTCTTCCTTTTATAAGGGATCAGTTGTTTCTCTTTCTCTAGCTCTTTTTCTTTTTCTTGTTGGTTCTCATCAACCACTCTCTTTCTCTTTCTTTCTTTTACTACCTTAGACTCCCCCTTTTTGGGTGCATTGGGTTCAGGGTTTGAATGGCAGAAAGTGACTTTTGCACAACATCATCAACAAGTGTTTGTAGATTTGAGGAGATCCTCTCATCAATGGCTTTATGTACAATCTCAGTGATGATGGGAGTGATGAGAGGTAAGGAGTTTTGAAAGGTGGCAACCATCTGCTTAGAGGGGTTCTGTCCCTGAGAGTTGGTGCTAAAAACAGGGGCTGGTGGCTTAGTTAAGTGTGGTGGCTGAGTGTTTGGTGAACCTTCAAATGAAGGTGCCATCTGGGGGTTTATTGGGGCAGATGGACTTTTATCCTGAGACATTTTGGCTAGCAGTTCTTTGAGTCTGCTCACCTCAGTCTCTAGGATGGTGTTATGGGCTAAGACATCGAAGAAAAAGCCCAGGTCATCATCAATCTTTGTTGAATCATCTAACCTCCTGATTAAATCAGGATGTACATGCCCTGAGTGTAGATTAGTATATGCATGTGCCCCTTGTTCTTGGTTCTGGGGACTTCCTACCTCAGGACTTTGTCCTTCATTGGCAGTTGCCTCTGGTGAGGTTTTATATATGGTACCAACTTCATCCTGTTCATTTTCTGAATTAGTAGAAGTCGCAGCCTGACCAGAAGTTCTAACCTCCTTTTCTACACTTGGAGATTGAACATTATAACCCCTGTGCTATGGGTTATCAGCAGTACTTTGGTCCTCCCCCTCAATTGTTGAGGTATGCCCAGTGTGAATTGGTTTGTGGGGAGGGGGTGAGGAATGCCGCTGACTTAGCACTTTAGCAACGATAAGAGTTGGGCTTTGAGGGGCGGTTGCAGTGGGAGATTGGTCAGAAGCAGATTGCACCCGGGGTGAGAGGTGCTCTTCAATGGTAACCTTCTCAACTGAGATAGGTTCCAGTAGTGTGGGTTCCCCTAGTGTGGTTGCAGTAGGATCCTGTAGAGAGGATACCTGTGCGGTTTCAGCAGGTTGAGTCTCTAACATAACTGGGGGATTAGAGCCAGTATATGTTTCCTGTATTGGTGGTACAGGGGCATCCTCAGGGGACTCATCTCCCTGAGTAGCCTTTTTGGGCTTTTGGGGTTTGGGTTTGGTGGGGACTTTGGATCTGGAGGTGGAGGCTGTGGGTTCCCTCTGCTTGGGTTTGAGCAATCGGGCAGCCCCTTTGAGAGTGGGGTCAGAGTTATGTCTGGAGTATACCTCAGCTAAGACAGCTGGAGTAGGGACTCCAAGACCAACAAGGCCGTCAGAATTTAATTGATTTAAAATTATGGCCATCAGAAACCTGGGATATAATAGCCATCTGTTTGACACAGGTTTCTGAGCCAGATCCTTAAGTTCCATAAACACTATCTCAGAAAAATTTAGATTTTGTCGTTCAAAGATAGAGTACAATACCTGTTGCCATCGTGAGGACATCTGATCCCATGAAGATGTCTTTGGAGCAAGGCATACATTTACCATGTGGAGATAAGTCTTTCAGCATCATGGAAGTGCTTTTTGAGTATGGTTGTAGCACTTAAGTCTCCTTCATACCCGTTCTTGATGAAAGACATATCGATGGTTCCTTTCGGGTATTCTACAACACAGGTGGCATCATGCAAGTTTAGGGTTTTGCGAATGATGTCAGGGGTGATTACCACCCGTTTCTGGTTAACCAACGACTGGAGAGTGATTTGGCTATCATTGTCACCAGTTGTTACAGAGACGTTGGACCAAAATTGGGTTAAGGATTCAGGGTATATGGTAGGATTCAAAGAAAAGTGGTTCGGTATTAGGAATCCACCATAAGATCGATGGCATTATCAAATTTGTTCCAGAAGGCCGATTTCGAGAGGTAGGCAACATAGTTATGTCTAGGTTTAAGTTTCATGGTTGCCATTGTTGAGAGAGAGAAAGGATAGAAAACGGCTAATGAAACGTTCGACTATAAGTGCAGGTATTTATAGGGTAAGAAAAGGCTGAAAAGAAAACGACTGAAAGTTTTGGTGTTGTCATCAGTTGTTTTAAAACAACTGAAGAATTGGTTTTAACTATCAGACGTTTGAAAACAACTGAAGACTTGGTTGTATTCATCAGTAGTTATGAAACTACTGAAAACCTTGGTTTTGTCGTCAGGTGTAAGAAACAACTGAAGACTTGGTGTTAGTCATCAGTAGTTGTGAAACTACTGAAGACATGGTTTTGTCATCAGCTGTTTAAGGTGAAACAGCAGTTTGTGGAAACGACTGAAGAGAAAATTCTCATCAGTAGTTTTCATCAATTCTTAGCCTTTCAGCTGTTTCATACTATCCTCAACACTTACTCATCAGATTTTTTAGCTGTTTTCAGTTGTTTCATAGGACATCAGTACTTATCTGTTTTTACTGACATCAGTAGTTATAACTACATCAGTAGTTGTAGCTGCATCAGTTTCTTTTAACAGAAAGTACAGTACTTTTTAAGGTAACTATTCTTCAGTAGTTATTAAATCAACTGAGAATAAAACTTATCAGTACTTATTTGTGACATGTGTACTAATGATCATCAGTACTTGTTTACTGAAATCATCAGTAGTTGTCACTTATTCTAGCTGCAGCATACCAAGCCTTAACACAAGGTTTTGGAAAGTTGAACTATCCAAAGGCTTAGTAAATATATCTGCAAGCTCATCAGCACTTGGCACAAACTTTGGATCAATCAGACCTTTTTCAAAACAATCCCTAATAAAATGGTGTCTGATCTCTATATGTTTGGTCCTAGAATGCTGGACTGGATTCTTGACAATACACAGAGCTGAAGCACTATCCATTAACAATGGAGTCTTAGTCTTTGTAATGCCATAATCCAATAATTGGTTCTGAAGCCAGAGTACCTGAGATGTACAACTTGCAGCAACAATGTACTCTGCTTCAGCAGTGGATGTAGCAACAGATGTTTGTTTCTTACTCTGCCAAGAAATCAAACAGTTGCCTAGGAATTGACATCCACCAGAAGTTGACTTTCTGGTTAACTTACACCCTGCATAGTCACTATCAGAAAAAGCAACTAATTTGCAAGAGTGTCCAGTGGAATACCAAAGACCTAGAGATTGTGTACCTTGCAGATATCTAAAGATCCTCTTGACTACAATCAAATGAGACTCTTTAGGAGCAGCCTGAAATCTAGCACAAACACACGTTGCAAACATAATATCTGGTCTAGAAGCTGTTAAGTAAATCAAGGACCCAATCATACATCTGTAAAGTATTTCATCAACAGCTTTACCTTTCTGATCTGCATCCAGTTGTATGGTGTTGCACATGAGAGTAGATCAGGGCTTACAGTTTGTAAATCAAACTTATTCAAAAGATTTTTTTATATATTTTGTCTGATGAATGAAGGTTCCATTAGCCTTTTGTTTGATTTGCAAGCCTAGAAAGAACTATAATTCTCCCATTGCACTCATTTCAAACTTTTGCTTCATTAAACTTGTAAACTCATCACACAACTGGGGATCAAAGGATACAAAAATTATATCATCAACATAAATTTGAACAAGTAGCTTATGCTGATCCACTTTCTTAATAAACAAAGTTTTATCTATGAGCCTCTAGTGAAATTATTTTGAAGAAGAAAGTTTGAAAATGTTTCATACCAGGCTCTAGGAGCTTGTTTCAACCCATAAAGAGCCTTATCAAGTTTATACACCCAATCAGGATATTTATTGTCCTCAAAACCCGGTGGTTGACACACATAAACCTCTTCTTTTATTTTTCCATATAAAAAAGCACTTTTGACGTCCATTTGAAAAACTTTAAGATTGTGGAATGCAGCATAGGCTAAGAACAATCTAATTGCCTCCAGTCTGGCTACAGGAGCAAAGGTTTCATCATAATCAGTACCTTCTTCTTGTGAAAACCCTTGTACAACTAGTCTAGCCTTGTTCTTGACGATAAGCCCATTTTCATCAGTTTTATTCCTAAACACCCACTTAGTGCCTATTGCACACTTACCTGGGGGTAGAGGAACCAGTTCCCACACTTGCTGCTTTTTGAACTGAAGTAGCTCAAGCTGCATGGCTTCAACCCATCCATTGTCTCTTAAAGCAACATGATAGTTCTTTGGCTCTAGCTGACTGATGAAGAGAGCATAGAAGCAGAAATTGGACAATTGACTTCTGGTTGAGACACCAGCATTGATATCACCAATGATTTGAGACATGGGGTGATTCTTCAGCTCTTGGTACACTATAAGATCAGTGCAAGTGTTTGTAGCAGGTTCAGCAGCAACAGATGTTGATCCAGACTCTTGAAACCAAGTATGAGATGGCAATTCAAATGATGTAGAGGAGTCAGAAATCTCATCAGCATTTGTTGTGGATGGAGCTACTGAAGCTACAGGAACATCAGCTTTAGTGGAATCAAGCAGTTGATCACTAAACTTGAAAAGGTGAGTACTGATATCATCATCATCTTTAGTACCACCAGGGGAAGACTTGCTGCAGAAGATGATTTATTCACATGATCTGCAACAACTGGAGGTTGATAAGGAACATATTGCAGTATATCCAGATCAAACAACTCCACAGGGTTTTGTGGAATTTTATCCTTAGGAGATTCATTGAATTTCACATGCAAGGTTTCTTCAACTATCTTTGTTCTGTAGTTGAAGACTCTGTAAGCCTTGCATATGGATGAATATCCTACAAAATACCCTGCATCCACCTTAGATCAAATTTTTGGAGTTGATCCTTTGTGTTGAGAATGAAACAAGGACACCTAAATGCTTTGAAGATGATATTAGAGGAGCCAAATGATGTAGAACTTCATTTGGAGTCTTTATCAACTTCTGATTTACTAATACTCTATTCTGCACATAGCAAGCTGTGTAGACAGCTTCAGCCCAAAAGGTCAATGGCAAACCAGAGTCAGCCAACATGGACCTTGCAGCAGACAGGTTGGGACAGCTAGCTTATTGGTCCACTGCCTCCCCTTTGAAATAAGCTAAGCAAGAACGCAAGAAAGCCTTCTCGCAAGCAAGCAAGAAGGAAGGCTTTTAAGATGGAAAGCCCCTATTGAGTAAGATTGCTCGCTAGTTGCCATCAGTTCAATCACTGAAATCAGTGGCTTCCGTCCTGTAGACAGGGGATAGAAGCTTGGGTAAGCTTCTTCTCCTGTCGAAAAGAGCTGGGAGTTCGGCTAAGGGAAGTGGGGAAGGGAATGAGGAAGGATAAGACGGATGGGCCGATTTCCGAAAGAGCTCAATCAACGAAGGAAAATGAGCCCCAACGGTTTTGATACCATTTTATTACTGACATGACGAAAAAGAAGCGAAGTAGACTTTGCCTTGAACGAACGATTCTTCCTTTGTTGAGATAGAGTCGACAAACTAAGCTAAGCGTTTTGGCATTTTAAAAAAGAGGATCCTAAGTTCTCAAGATGGCCCGCTTGACCGATTTCTCGGAGTCGGAGGAAGATCTCTCATCCGATCATCCTGAACACGAAGGGGCTATATCTGAAAAACCGCTTGTATTGACTTTTTTTGTGTTTTATTTCCTTGTTTTGTTGCCTTTTTTGGTTAAAAAGTATGGTCAGCGCATCTGTTTTGGGTACAGAGGGCCATAGGTTCGAATCCTGTCACCTTGATGTGAGCAGCTTTGCTCAGCATCTTCTGCCGATTGTCAGCCTGTTCAGCTGACCTCAGAGGATTCCAGTCACCCGGCACAGCATGTTGATTCTCGGCAGCGATGACAGTCTCTTTCCCACCGGTCTAGGTTCCAAGTACATCAACACCCCATAGCTACTTAGGGCCGCAACGCAATAAGGCTTTTCGCTCTAGTTGGGCAATGCAAGGAGGCCTCTTGAATACTAGAAGAAAAGCACCTATACCTAACAAGATTAAGTGAATACCTAAAATTGTGGTCATTTTATTTCTATCTTTCCATACATAACCGAAGAACGGAAAAGATTCTTCAAGCGTCTCAGGTCCTAAATCTATCAGTGAAGACTGAATTTAGGATTTGGCAATTATTGATGGAATTCCTTCCTTCTTTCTTGAAGTGACAGAATTCTTTATTTATTGATGGAATTTATTTCACTAAAGGTCCTCGGACTTCCAGGCGGTTTTTATTTTGGGCAGCTGTTCACCGTTGGATCTCGCAAAAAAAAAAAAAAAAAAAAAAAAAAAAAACGGATGTATGCATGCAGTCCGGGAACACTTTGGGGTAAACACCCATCCAAACAACTCCAACAAGAAAAGGTATAAATATGAAAACTTCTCTACCATTTAGATCGGCCAAATTGGTTTTCACGAGTAGTCACCAAATTACTCAGCCAGTCGGAATCGTATTCTATGTGTTTTTCTTGCTTCTTCCCAAGCAGCATCTTGGCCATTTTTTAAGCTTCTTATTACCCGCAGGAGTCCCACTGCCATTAGCACCTTTTTTAGTACTCCTTGAGCTAATCTCTTATTGTTTTCGCGCATTAAGCTTAGGAATACGTTTATTTGCTAATATGATGGCGGTCATAGTTTAGTAAAGATTTTAAGTGGGTTCGCTTGGACTATGCTACCTGGGGAAGTTAGAGGTAAGGGTGTAGGTAAGGTAGTAGTGATCAGATGAACATCTCACTTTCGCTATCAGAGCTATGTGAGGCGATCTCCGTGAGGGAGTCTTATCTCGAAAGGAGCCTCACTATCAGACTTGAAGGACTTAAATTGGAAGCATGTAGCAGCTACAGCTACCTGAGGCTCAAGCTCTTTAGATTTCACATACCAGCCATCTCCACTTCTTGTCTATCACATGAAGGAAGCTGATTATGAATCTTTTAGTCATCGAAATCATGCCTCTCCCGCATCAAGTTGACCGCCAGACTGGAGCTTCGTAACATGTTGACGAATACTTCCGAACTGAGGGTTCGGTCAGTACAACTTGTTGCTGGTATTAGGGAGGCCCATCTTCTTACTTAACGAGTTTGTGTCGCATAATGTGCCCTTCTTCCGGAGAAAGGAATCTTTTTGGCAAGACGATTCCACATATCGAGGTCGGAATGGGATCGGGTGTTTTCACGTCTCACTTGCCTGACCACGAGATTAGGGTAAAATAATCTTTAACAGCAATTGAGAGCATCTTTGGAATTGAAAGAAGGGGCTAACCTGACTTTCACTTTCATAAAAAGATAAAACTGGACTTGCACTTTAAGAAATGGAATTGCGATGAGCCTCGGTGATTCATGCCATGTCGGATGAGCAAGATATGCGGAAGATGGGGGGGCTTGCCTCCTCATTCCCTTTTACCTATGCCATGATGCTCATGGGCAGCTTATCTCTAATTGGATTTCCTTTTCCTAAGAGCAGGATGAAGCAGCAAAGGGGAACTAAATAGCCTTACAGGGAATGGGGTTAGAGAAGGCGGTGAAAGGGTATTGAGCTAGAATGAGTCCTTTTCGCTCTTGTCTTTTCCTACCGCTAGGGTTACGTAGACTCTGGAGTGAAAAACAGGCAATTTAGTATTCCCGGTGAAGCAGTTACTCTTCCATGATCTGACCTTCCATTCCGAAGCCCTTAAGGGATCATATGCGATTCATTCCCGTAAAGATTCTAACACACAGAAGACTCCTTACCTTAGGAGCGGGATGAGTGATACATCCGGCGAGCGCCCCGGAACTGGAAGATCATTTCGAGATCTTCGAACATATTCGGGGGTTCCATGTCACTATTTTAACTTCGGCCAACACACAAGATGAGACTTTACCACCGTGGCACTAAGAAAAAAGAAATACCAATCAAAGCCCTATCGTATCAGTACGTCTCTGTGATTTTTCCGGCCCCAGGGGACTTTACTCGACCTACTAAGAGAACAGATGCCGCGCAAACACAGAAAAAGGGCAAGCGGGTAAAGGAGTAGACTAGCCGGCAAAAGGAAAGTCGGAATAAGCGGTTAGGCTTAGAGCTGTTAAAAGATATGGAAGGTCTTAGAGCCAGTAGAGCGCAGTACAAGCGAATGGAGTGGAATCTACCATTGAAGAAATCTATTTGCTTGACCCAGGCCTTCAGATCGCACTTCCTGCAAAACAGAGTCATTTTTTCCCACTAGCCTAACTAATGATTTTACCTCACTTTGTTGTATTGTATAGACAAGCCTGACTTTATAGATAGGAATTCTGTTCATCATATCCAAATAGGGAGTAGGAATTCGGAGGGAGAATCCTTTTGTATTCGACCTTTACTAATAAGGAAAATAAAGCCTCAACCAGAACCACATTCCTTTTGCGTGCGGGCAAGCACGAATGCTGCTGCCTACGAGACCCATCCAGGGGAATCTTACACTGTGCGCAGAGAACCCCTCTCACTTTAGACAGCGTCCGGATCTGATCTATCTACTCGGCAATTCATCCGGTGACTTCACGGTCGCCAAAGAAGCCCCAAACCCGGTTCGTCGAGAACCTTCTCTCATAGATTCCCTTCACCAAGTCATCGCCAGCAATCCGCTCTTATCCCTTGGTGTCAAAGGGCGAGTTCCTTCCTTGTCTTGCCCAAAAACTTTCTTTATTCTCATTGGATGAGGAAGGTTTTGAATACTTTCCTTACGTTTTCCGAATAAGCATGATAGACCTCTTATCGAGATTTATTCTACAATGCCTCTATTTAAGCTAAAAAATACGATTACCATGGGTCTCGGCACCCTACTTGAGGTAGTTGAAAAGGGGCTTTAAGAAAGACTGTTGGCAGCAGGTGGAGACATTGTGTTTTTTGAAGAGCAGAGAAAGCGAACTTCTTTTGAATCAAATCAAAGCATATAAGAAGTTGGAGAACACCTTTTGGATTTTTGAACCAGAAGGACTGGAGCTGTTGGATGTTGCTGAGTGCTGCTATAACTTAGCAACCAAAAAGTTAATAACAACTCCTCAAGCTCAAGAATTCATAACAAAAAGATGAAAAAACGATGGATAAGTAGGGTAGCAGCTAAGATTAACTAAAAGGACTCTCCAAGAGAGGGAAAGAGCGGAAAAGCGGGTTTTACGATCGAAGTCGGGTCAAATGCAAATATTCGATTCCAGAGGCGTTTGGATCCGCGAAGGAAATCGCTCGGATGTTCCCCTCTGCAAGAGGTCTAGGCCTCGATTACCGACCTTTCAATAGAATCTAACCTTCCTTGACTCCCAACGGCATTTCTTCAACCGCAAAGAACATGGCATTAAAGCATCCCGGGAACAGCGACTTAAGCCATTAGGTGTAGGCATTAATGCCTACGGTTAAAAACCACCGACATGTCAAGATCAAAATTCGAATTGGTTCCTGGTCCTGGTCAGAGACCACGGGGAGGGAGCAGGCGAAGCGTGTCGTTCGTAATGGAAAGAAAGAGACCACTACTTCGCTTTTTTGTTGGATCGCCGGCGCGAACACAGTGGTCTCTGACCAGGACCAGGAACCAATTCGAATTTTGATCTTGACATGTCGGTGGTTTTTAACCGTAGGCATTTTGCCAGGAAGTTGGTGGGCTCATCATGAATTAGGTCGGGGTGGCTGGTGGTTTCGGGATCCCGTGGAAAATGCTTCTTTTATGCTAGGGTCCTGTTCTTTCTCTCCACTACTCCATTTTGTTCTGGAGTCCTTGGGATGCTAAACTGCCTCTTGATTCCCTTTGAGAGACAAAAAATCATCAAGTGTATGGTTTCTGAATTCTGTTCCATTATCACTTCTTATACACTTGACTAATAAGGAATACTGCTTCTCAACATACAACACAAAATTTATAATCGTCTGAGCAACCTCATCCTTTGAATGCAAGAAGAAAGTCCAAACAAATCTGGAGTAATCATCCACAATTACCAGACAGTATTTCTTCTTGGCCATGCTCATCACTCTCACAGGACCAAATAGATCCATGTGCAGTAACTGCAAGCAGGCAGTGGACTTAGGTTCTTCAATAGGAGGGAATGAGACTTTGTGCTATTTTCCTTTCAAACAAGCAGTACATGTTTCATCACATTAGAACTCCTTTATTGGTAAACCTCTCACTAAACTATTGTGGATCAGCTGATTCATGTTTTTGAGATTTACATGACCTAGCCTTCTGTGCCACAGTTTAGATTCCTGAGGAGAGGCTTTAGAGAACATGCAAGGATGACCCTTCAAATCAATCTTCTTTGACAAATCCAGGGCATATACTCTTCCATTCATGTTGGCTTTCAGGAGAGTATGTTCATCCAATACCTTGTCAATTAGCCTCAGAACTATGGAAGACAGAATTCTGTAGTTCTGGCTTGTGAAAAGTGCAACATGCCCTTTATCACACATCTGACTGACACTCAGTAGATTAAACTTGAGATTCTCCACATGGTTAACATCATCAAATCTGATTTCTCCATTTGACACATATCCTTTCCCAATGATGTAACCCTTAGCATCATTTCCAAATGAAACAAATCCCTTCTTTCCTTGAGAGTAGTCAATAAGAAGAGAACTGCTTCCAGTCATATGCATAGATCCTCCACTGTCTACATACCAGATGCTACTTTGGCATGCTGAAGAACCTGCATTCATCACAAGGAACTAGTTAGGTTTTGAGACCCAAACTTTTTGGTTTTGGGTCTGTTTTCATCAACAGATTTAACCATAACTTGTTTCTTATGATTAACAGCTGATGAAGAAGGAGATGGTGCTGAAATGGATTCCTTGGATTTGGGCTTGGAATACCTTTTCAGTGGTTTGATCACAGGTGCATCAAGTTGGTTAACTCTCCCCAACAAATGCTGAACCATCATAACAAGTTATGTCTGATTTGTAGCTAAAGCTTTCAGCTCTTGTGACACATCAGTACTTGTTTTTGATGAGTTCTTGTGACCCACCATTTCCTCCTTGAAATTTACAGACTTAGTCTGATGTTTATCATGAGGAACACTATCAGCTGTTTTATGATACATCCTATCCTTCTTTTTGGATTTGGATGAAGTCTTGGGTTTATCACTTTCGAATGACTGTGGTACAAACTTGGTCTCAAACTCATTTTTCATTTCTTCCATCTGCTTTTTAATGAGCTTATATTTGTTGAGTTTGGAACCCTTTTTGTACCAACATTCATCAGAAATATGATTGAACTTACCACATATGTCACATGGCTTGTTCTTCATCTTGGATTGATCAACTGCTGAAGTGGAAACTACTGAAGGTGTGATCTTCAGTACTTTCCTCCTTTCAGTACTTGTGTTAAGTACTGAAGGATTGTAACAACTGAAGACTTGTTCTTCAGCTGTTCTCTATCCGTCCTGAAAGACCGTATGATAGATTCCTCAGCAGTTGTTAATCCTTTCATTTTAGTTGATTTGAAATGCTTTTCAGATGTTGTGACTTGCCCTTTAGTACTTGAGGTACTTTGAGGGACACCATCTGAAGTACTCAGCTTCATGTGCTTATCAGTAGTTAACCCATCAGGCAATTGATTTGCTGAGGTATCAACACTGATTTCATCTTTAGATCTTTGCTGATCACTTGAGGATGAAACACATGATGATGTGGTTTGGAATTACTTTCACCTTCAGGTTTTACTATTGATTTTGGAGTAAAATCTGTAGGTGGTGCAATATGGTTGTAACCAATTCCAAACTTCACATTTGAAGCTGTTTGCTTGCTGAGAAGCATTTCAAATCCCTTGCAGGATGACACCAGCAGTCACACTCAACTTGGGTAGCTGCAAGTGTTTCTTTAAGATCTCTGTGGTTCTCAAGAATGACCTCTAGCTATCATTTAATTGGAATTTAAGCTTATAAATCTCATCATCTTTATCTTTAAGGACAAACTCATACTCAGCTTTTCTTTTGGAAAGGGTTTGCTCAAGCTCAATATTTTGATTTATTAAAGCTATATTTGCCTCTCTAATAGAGATAAATGCAGCTATGCAAGATTCATAACATAGCTTGGCCTTAGCCTCAAAGGATACCTGGGTTACTTGTGATGAAGATGCATTGGAGCATGAACCCTCAGTGGACTCCAGGGCCATGGGAGCAAGATTCCCAAAAGGATGTTCACCACCATGTTGACCATCACTAGCAAATAATTGCTCATTACCAGAAAGATCATCCGGTAGACTACTCCAGTCAAGAGTACCAGGGGTGAAGAAGCTGTGATGAGGTTGTGATTGAGATGATTGAGATGGTTGAGGCTGAAGTAAGGCTTGAGGTTGTTGTGCAATAGGAACTTGAACTTGATTTGGCTGTGGCATGTAATAGCAGGGATATGGATATGGCATTGGACCCTGAGGGACAAAATATGCAGGAGATATAGGTTGTGAGTGATGACCAGAACTAGCAGGATGTTGCCCTCTGTTTTGTGAACTATTACTTGGAAAAGTCACAAAGGGTGCAGAGGAGTTAGATCCAGTTGATCTACACTCTCTTGCAAAGTGCCCAAGCTTGTGGCATTTGTGACACCTCAACTTACTCTTGTCAAAACCAACTTTGGTTTTGCCAGAGAGTCCTGGAAATTTTCTACCAGTTCTCTTGTAGAACTTTTGAGATCTGATATTAATCAAGGCCATTTGGCTCAGAATATCCATCTCTTCTAAGTCATCATCAACAATACCTTTCAAATCATCCACCATGAAGCACAAATTGTCACTATTACAGCCTGACTGACTATCAACACTAACAAATGCATGATCAGAACTGTTTGAAGAGAAATCTATATGCTCATCATAATGGCTTTCTAATGCAGCATATTCTGACTCATGACCAACCAAGGCAGTGTTCCCTGGTAAAAAGTCATCAGTGAGCTTTCCTGATGATGCCAGTTTCCTTTTCTGCTCTATCTCTCTTTCAAATCTAAGCAGTTTCCCATGGAGTTGGGTGAGAGATAGGCTATCTAGATTTGCACTGGAGCGTAGGACAATGGTATATGTGTCCCATCTCTCAGGCAGTGATCTGAGGAATCTGTTGTTCATCTGGCTATTAGTGTATTCATGTTTGACCATTTTCAGCTCAGAGATCAAACAAGAAAAATGCTCAAACTATTGAGTCAGTGTCTCACCCTTCCTATGAGAGAATGTCTCGTATTGTTGGGCAAGGATTTCTCTGTTGTTTGCTAAGACCTCGTCTATTCCACCAAATTGTTCTTTCAATGCATTCTAGAGGTCATGAGCAGTTTCATAATGCATAAGCCCAGAATAGATTTCATTTGGTAGTGCCATGGCCAGAATTCCATGAGCTTTAGCATCAATCTCAAACAGTTTTCGATCCTCATCTGAGTATTGTTCCTTCTTCTTCGGAGCCATTTGGTTAGTTTCCGGATTGTTCACCATAGGCTTGTGTGGACCATGTATCACAGATGTCCAACAACCTGAACTGTTAACAGACAGATGATGGGGCATTCTTCGTTGCCATATGTTATACTCAGTCCTAACCAGCATCGGAGGCTTGGTTGAGGAACCAGTATTGTGAGGGTCATTAGAAGGAGTAGTCATTCTCAAATTCAATCAAATTCAAATAAGTTTTAACTGATTTAGCGCAAAACACAACAAACTCAATATTAACCAAGAGAAATCTCAAAGCAAACAACCAAAAGCAACAGAAATTCAATCTCTATAACCAATTCTTGCAAATATGCTAATTCAATCAAACTTAGATATCGAAATAGCAGTTTCAATGATCAATTGTTAGATCGATCAATGATTAACCAGCTCTGATACCATTTGTTAGGATCAGCGATCTAAGTTTGATTGAATAGATTAGATTGCAGCGGAATTCGATCAATGAATTAAACAATTTTGCAAGAATACAATTGATATTCAATGGAATAGTGCACGGTTATAGAAAAAGAGAGAATTCTGCAAAAGGAATATTTCATTCAAATACTTTCGTGGTGCCTTAAAGTCACGCATTACAATTAGGTCAACATTCCTTATATAGGAATGTGACGTCTGCTGATGTCACTTGATAGTGACATCTAACAGAATTATACGAACAACTAAAACTATGCAAACTACTAAGAATGTTCTTAACAACTGATCATATCTCAGAGAATGCTAAGTACAAAAACATAAAACTACTGAAACTATAAACTACTGAAATGTAAATTACAAGTACTGAAAGGAAAACCATCACAACTATTGAAGTTAATAACTTCAGCTGTTGTGACAACTACTGATCACTCCGGTCTTCAGTCTTTGTCTTCAGTACTTTACTTTCAGACTTTGTCTTCAGTACTTTACTTCCAGACTTTGTCTTTAGTACTTTACTTTCAGACTTTGTCTTCAGTACTTACTTTCAGACTTTGTCTTCAGTAGAAGTCTTCAGATTTTGTCTTCAGACTTTGTCTTCAGACCTTGTAATCAGCTGATGTCTTCAGCTGTTGTAATTGTCTTCAGTAGTTGTAATGTCTGTGGGACTTAGAGGTTTTTCTGATCAGGCTCATTGTTTCTTTTGGTCCAACACGGGGGTGTGTTCAAGAGGCACGACCCCGTTCTTTTGCTTGTGAAGTCCTAAAAATTATAAAAAATTAAGAAAATTTATGTACAGGTGCCACATTTAAGTTTTGGGTCTTCAACACGACCTTTCCCCACAATTAGTTTTCATCAGGGTGGAGGTGTAATTCCTCCGTGGGAATCTTGGTTGATCCATCGTTTTTTTGAAACTTAAACTTTCGTGGTTATAAATTTCAATGGCACCATTCAGAAACACGTTTTTGATCGTATAAGGTCCAGACCAACGTGATTTCAGTTTTCCTAGAAACAAGCGTAAATGAGAGTTATACAGTAAGACATGTTCTCCCACATGAAATCGTTTTGTGTTCTTTAATCAAGTGTTGTGGAATTTCCTTGTCTTTTATTTGTAAACCCTAGTGTTTTCGTACGCTTGTTCTCTCAATTCCTCCAATTCGTGAATTTGTAGGAATCAATTCTTTCCTGCAAGGTCTTGGTCCAGGTTTACTGCTTTAAGTGCCCAGAAAGCCTTGTGCTCTAGTTCCACAGGTAGATGACACGACTTCCCATAGACTAGTTTGAACGGTGTTGTGCCGATGGGAGTCTTATAGGCTATTCGAAAAGCCCATAATGCATCATCTAACTTTGTAGACCAGTCCTTGTGGTTTTGACCTATAGTTTTCTCAAGGATTCGTTTGATGCCTCGGTTAGTGACTTCGGCTTGCCTATTCGCTTGTGGATGGTAAGCAGTTGTAAAGCGATGGTGAACTCCATTACACGCCATTGCTCGTTCGAGCTGATTGTTATATAAATGAGTTTCTCGGTCACTAAGTAGAGCTTTGGGGGCACCAAAATGAGAGAATAGTTTCTTAAGGAATTTGACAATGTTTCTGGCATCATTAGTAGGCAAGGCTTGAGCTTCAACCCATTTTGAAATGCAATCAACTGCTACCAAGATGTAATAATTGCCAAATGACTCCGGGAATGGCCCCATGAAATCAATACCTCATATATCAAATACCTCGCATACTTGAACTGGTTTTTGAGGCATCTCATCCTGTGTTGAGATATTGGTTGCTCTTTGACATGCATCACAGGTGCGTACCATGTTGTGAGCATCTTTGAAGATCGTGGGCCAGTAAAATCCAAAGTCAAATACTTTCTTCGCTGTTAAGGTTGCTCCATGGTGTCCTCTTGTGGGTCCTTCATGATAGTGCCTTAGGATTTGTTCTGCTTCACTTCCGTATACACATCTTCTAATGAGTTGGTCTGCGCCGATTCTAACAGATAAGGGTCCTTCCAATAGTAATGTTTGATATCAGTAAAGAATTTCTTCTTTTGCTGATAAGTCATACCTTTGAGAAGGATTCCGCATGCTAAGTAATTTTCAAAATCGGCGAACAAAGGATATTCATCGATTGAGGATTGAATGTGCATAAGGAATTCATGAGAAAAATTGTCGTTTATTATGGCTTCCTTAGTTTGTGAAGGGCTTGAATCCTCAAGACGCGAGAGATGATCAGCCGCTAGATTTTCCGCTCCTTTCTTATCACGAATTTCGATGTCAAATTCTTGAAGCAGAAGAATCCAACGAATCAATCTCGGCTTTGCATCTTGTTTGTTGAACAAATAACGAAGGGCTGCATGATCGATGTAAACAATGTTTTTGAAAGGATTAGATATGAGCGGAATTTGTCAAATGCGAAAACTACACAAGAAGTTCGTTTTCGGTGGTGGTGTAGTTTTCTTGTGCGTCGTTTAGGGTTTTGCTCGCATAATGAATTGGGTGAAATTGCTTGTCTTTCCTCTGTCCTAATAGGGCTCCTACCGCGAAATCGCTTGCATCGCACATGAGTTCAAATGGTAGCGTCCAATCTAGGGAAACCATGATTGGATTGGTTACCGGTCTCTCCTTAAGCAATTTTAATGCACTAATGCATTCGTCAGAAAATATGAATTAAGCGTCTTTCTCAAGAAGTTGAGTCATTGGTCGAGCGATTGTTGAGAAATCTTTGATGAAACGACGGTAGAATCCTGCATGACCTAGGAAACTTCTGATATCTTTCACGGTTGTGGGATGTGGAAGTTTAGAAATAGTGTCGACTTTGGCTTGATCGACTTCAAGACCTGCTCGAGAGATTTTGTGTCCTAACACTATTCCTTCCGTAACCATGAAGTGGCACTTTTCCCAATTTAAAACAAGGTTAGAATATTCACATCTAACCAGCATCTTTTCTAGATTTTCAAGACATTGCTCGAATGAGTTTCCAAAGATGGAGAAATCATCCATGAAAACTTCCATTGAGTGTTCAATCACATCATTAAAATTGCTACCATGCATCTTTGAAATATAGCAGGAGCACTACACAATCCAAAGGGCATTCACCGATAAGCAAATGTGCCATATGGACAGGTGAATGTCGTCTTCTCTTGATCTTCGGGAGCAATAGGGATTTGAAAATAACCTGAGAAACCGTCCAGGAAACAATAAAACATTTTTCCAGATAATCTCTCAAGCATTTGATCGATGAAAGGAAGAGGGAAGTGATCTTTTCTTGTGGCGTCATTGAGTTTGCGATAGTCTATGCAAACTCTCCATCCTGTAACCGTACGAGTGGGAATAAGCTCATTCTTCTCGTTAGTTGCAACAGTCATTCCTCCTTTCTTTGGAACAACTTGGACGAGACTGATCCAAGGCGAATCAGAAATAGGGTAAATCAAACCGGCATCCAGCAGTTTGATTACTTCTTTCTTCACCACCTCTTGCATGCTCGGGTTTAAACGTCTTTGAGGTTGAATGACGGATTTGAAGTTCTCCTCCATCAATATTTTATGAGTGTAAAAGGACGGATTGATTCCCTTGATTCTATGATTTTCCATGCAATTTCTCGTTTGTGTGCCTTAAGCACATTGAGCAACTTGTTCTTCTCATCAATTGATAAGGCAGATGAGATTATGACATGAAGTTGAGATGTGTTTTCAAGAAAAGCGTATTCGAGATGAGATGGAAGTTCTTTGAGCTCTAAATCTGGAGGGTCTTCGATAAAAGGTTTGGCTTTCGGTTCTAGATCTTGCTGAATGATCTCAAATGCTTCTTGATGAAATGAAGTTTCATTAACTTTAAGTTTTGGAATGATTTGGTTCTCACAGATGGGTTCGGTGATTTGGACCTCTATTAGTTGAGTGTTGCAAGCTTCATTTTGAAGAGTTTTCTTCAAATGACAACTTATGATCGAATCGCAAGCATTAACGTAATAGAGTGATTCATCATGATGTTGAGAGTGTTTCATGGATTGGCCTATATCAAAAGTTACTTCCTCCTCGTCTACTCTAAGCGTGAGTTTGCCTGTACAAACATCAATGAGGGCTCGAGCAGTCGCTAAGAAAGGTCGACCAAGGATAAGAGGAACATTTTTGTCCTCATCCATGTCAAGGATCGCAAAATCAACAAGAAATACGAATTTGTCAATTTTAACTAAGAAGTTTTCAATGATGCCCCTTGGATATTTGACAGAACGGTCAGCTAACTGGATGCTCATACGGGTAGGTCTAGGTTCACCTAGGTTTAATTTTCAAAAACCTCATAAGGCATAAGGTTAATGCTTGCACCTAAATCAGCTAACACATTACTGACAGAAAGATTTCCTATTAGGCAAGGTATGGTGAAAATTCCTGGATGAGTCATCTTGTGAGGTAGTTTATTTTGAAGAACTGCATAGCATTCCTCATTCAAAACCACGTGTGATAACTCTTACAGTTTCTTTTTGTTCGGCAAGACACCTTTTAGAAACTTAGCATAGTTTGGCATTTGCGCTAAGGCACCTACCAAGGGCAGATTGATGTGGAGTTGCTTGAACAACCCATGGAATTTTCCATATTGTGCCACCATTCTTTGTTGTCTCAAACGACCTGGATATGGAGGTGGTGGAACATAAGGCAGAGGTGGAACGTATTTCTTGGCTGGTTCTTCAATAACAACAGGTTGTTTTTGCTTATCACTCACATTACTTGGAGTTTCAGTTTCTACTTCTTCAAGGATGGATTGTAATGCGGGTGTATCACCTTGAGTGGTTTTGCCACTCATGGTGGTGATGGCTTTTACTTGAGCATTAGGGCTTGTCATAATGTTGCTGGGCAAAGCTCCTTGAGGTCTTTCAGATAGTTGTTGTGCTATTTGACCTACTTGGTGCTCTATGGTCTGTAATGATGCTTTGTTGCTTTTGATGTCAGCTTCGTTTCTTTGGAACCTCTCCTCATTTCTTCGATTAGATTTCCGGATGTACTCATCTGTGGCTTGTGTGGTTAACAACAACTGCTGCAATAAGTCTTCATTGATGATGCTCCATGGTCTTGGTTGCTTGGGCCTTGGTATGGTGGTTTCTGTTGTTGGTAAGGTGGCCTTCGATTGAATCCAGATGATTGTTGGTTATTACCAACATCTCTGTAATTCGAGTTGCTTCTCTAATTTGAGTTGTTGTTATTGTATGAGTTGTTTGGGCCTCCTACGTAGTCAACATCTTCAACTATCATAATGCCTTGTGGCATTCGTTGGTCTTGTGTGAACTTCCACATATGTTGCATCGTGTTGGAGTTTTCTTTAACTCGCTTTGCAATTGTTCGAATTTTTTGGTTAAAGCTTCTAATTGGGCTGCAGCTAGGGTTTTAGAGTCTACTTGATGAATACCTTTAGATCTGGGTTTGGTCCTTAAGGGATTGTAAGCAAAGCTCTTCTTAGATGCTCTTTCTAAGGCTTGGTATGCTTCTATTGGTGTGACACTTCCAAAATCTCCTCCCGCACTTTGGTCTACCGCTTGCTTGTGGGCTCCGCTGATTGCATCATAAAAGGTTTGACACTGCAGCCATAGATTAAGTCTGTGATGTGGGCATCTCCGAAGGAAACTTTTATATCTCTCCCATGCTACGTGTAATGATTCATCGTATTCTTGGCGAAAACTTGTGATACTGCTTCTTAGTTTGGCAGTGCGATTGGGTGGAAAGTATTTCAAAAGGAATTGTTCAGCCATTTCCACCCATGTGGTGATAGAACCAGGCGGAAGTGAATCAAGCCAGTTGATGGCTCGGCCTCGAAGTGAAAATGGAAAAAGTCTTAGTCGAATGACGTCGTCTGAACAGTTGATTTTGAAGGTAGCACAGATACGGAGGAATCGTGAGATGTGAGCATTAGGATCTTCGTCTTGTAACCCATGGAACTAAACAGAGTTTTCTACGAGTTGGATAATACTAGACTTAATCTCGAAATTGTTTGCCGCTATTACTGGTTGGACAACACTAGGCTCGTAACCATCTATTGACGGTGTGGCATAGTGTGTCATCTTCATTTCCTCGTCTTGCTTAGCAATGTCTTCTTCGGATGGTGTACCTTCCAAAACGTATTCTTCAATGACTGGTGCTGCTTGTTGTGATCTTTTGCGCAATCTTCGACGGAAAAGTCGTTCGGGTTCCGAAAAAGGCGAAACAAGTTCAGGACTAGACGAGTCGGACATACACTAACTTAAAGAAGCATAAACTAACTAAGGCTTAAAATGAATCAAGCGAATGTAGCTAAACTAGCTAAGGCAAACTACCTAACAAAAATAAAATGAAGTTTGAACAAAAATATATTAACAAGTTATATACAAAATAGTCAAAAAGTTAGTTTGTCTTTCAAAATGTCGTGTGTCCCCGACAACGGCGCCAAAAGCTTGATGCGTGCGGATAGTATATATATTTTGATAAATATTTTACGCACAGATTCAGTTTTAATTGGTTATTACAAGTACTAAACCACATGCACAAAAGGCAAGTGTACCCGTCGTGTGGTAATATAGTGTTGGTAAGAACCGAGTATCAATCCGTGGACACACCTAGCCTACTCAACAAACTTGACGTTTGACTATCAGATTTGGTTTTTGTTAAAGAAAATGATAAGTTGCATTGAAAAGATTTTTAGATTTAAAAACAATGATAAAAATAAAGTAAATTAAGATTTGAAGCGTTTGGATTTAAAATCAGGGAATAAAAGCTATCATCCTAATTAGACTCCACTTATGTAACTGTGATAAATTGGTTGTGTGATTTAAAGATATGGATTAATTTAATTATGTTAATGTTTATAAAGATGAGCTGGCACGATTTCTCTTCTATCCTGCTGTCGTAGTGACTAGGATCATGTAGGTTGAGTTTTACTGCTTAGATCAAAGCCCTAGTAATGTAGGTAAATCTTTTGTGACCTATTTGACATATGATTTCTGAAAACATAACTTAATGTTAAAAAGAGAATTGATCAAGTTCCTTCCTAACATATCATTAATTTTAGAAAACCATAACAATTACTGAAGATTTCTCAAACTAATAAAAAGGAACCCGCAAATGATCAAAAAGTTAAGGTGATATGATTTCTAATAACCATTTCTAGTTTATTAGCCATGGATTTATTATGAAGACCGGTTTCACGAATGAAAGTTAATCATACGGTTTTCAACCTTGTATGACAATCACAATCACAATCACAAACCATAAATTTATAACTTCCCGTTCAAATGTAGATGCTACCCATCAATAGTTTTTCCAAGGCCACCATAACATTAACATAATATTTATCACACCATTAGTTCATCACAAATTACATAAGTTCATCCGATTAGGATAATAAAAAGGAGTTTAGCTCATAATGAGCTTGAACATAACAACAGATAACAAAGAAGATAGATATGTAATCATCGGTGAAATGGAACAATCAAACCGATAATCCACAATGGATGAAGTTTAGACGATCCCGAGCTTCTTCCAAGTGTTGTATGCACCTCCTGACCCTCCAAATGACCTTGAAGTCTTGATTCCCGAGAGAATTCTGTAGAGTAACTCTCCCACCAAAGCTTGCCAAAAATGGTGAACTTAGGCTTCAATTTATAGGCTTTCTGGAGTGTTTAACCACGGCCCCGTGCTAGTACAATGCTTACGAAAATTGGTCGGCTCGTACATGCAGGTTGTGTCGAGCACGACCCTATGCTAAATGGGGCACAACCCCGTGTTGGAGGTGGGGCACGACCCCGTGTCTACTTTTAGGGGATAATACTTTTTGTCCAGTGAGATGTCCAAACATGGGGGTGTGTTAATTTAGCACGAGGTTGTGTTTCTGGCAAGGCATGAGAGCATGCTTAATGAGGCACGACCCCATTCTTGGACTATAAAGCTCGGATTACTTCAATTTCTTGCTAAATATGCTTCTTTTGTCCATTTTGCCCTTTTAAACACCTGAAAACAGAATTTAACATTTTAAGTACATTTTCATCATTTTAAGGAAGATATTAAAGAATAATTGATGTGCTTTTGATAGGATTTTTATGTATAATTTGGAGATCATCAATATATATATATATATATATATATATATATATATATATATATATATATATATGTGTGTGTGGTGTGTGTGTGTGTGTGTGTCGGGTGTTGTGTAGAAGGGGAAACAATAGCCGAATACATATATATATATATATTATATATATATATATATATATATATATATATATATATGTTATGTGTGTGCACATGCTCAGTATGCATATATATATATATATATATATATATATGTATGCGATGATCGTATATATGTGTGTATTGTCTTGTATGTTTGTGTATATGTGTGTGTATGTACCGTTTATATATATATATATATATATATATATATATATGTGTGTGTGTGTGTGTGTGTGTGTGTGTGTGTGTGTGTGTGTTGTGGGTGTGTCGAATGGGACATAGCAGCCAAAGGCTAGTGTGTATACATATATGCAATCGTATGTGTGTGTGTATATATATATATAAAAGTATCTTGTGTGTGTATATATATATATATACATTGTGAGGGTGCCGTGAGTGTGTCTGTGTCATTGAGTGTGTGAATGCAAGTATGGATTGTGCGTGTATGATGCATGTATGTTTATGGGGTGTGAGTATTTTGAGTGTGTGTATGTTATATGTATGTTTCTATTTGAGTGTTAGTATGTGTATATATGTGTGTGTGAGTGTGTGTTCAAAGAGTGAAATTATGGTTATATGTATTGTGTGAGTGTGTGTTCAAAGAGTGAAATTATGTTTATATGTATTGTGTGTGTATGAGTAAACCGGGTGTGTGTATGTACGGGTGTGTTCGACAGTGTGTATGTGCGGATGTGTTCGACGGTGTATGTGTTTAGGCGTGTGTGTGTGAGTCATGTGCTTGTAATTGCGTATGAGTGAATGTACGTATGAATAATGGGTGTGTGGGTTGTGTTGTTGTTATTGTTATTATTATTATTATATTATTATTATTAGAGTAAATTACAAATTTTGTCCTTTAAGTATGCTTAAAATTACAGATCTTACCCTTAAACTTTAATAATTACACTGAGTATCCTTTATATGAAAATTTGTAACGCTTTTTATTTTTTTACTAACAGCAGTTACTTTTTTCCGTTAAGTTTTTGTAAATATTCATTTTACCCCTAACCCTCAAAAGGACAAAATATATAATTTTTATGAATCTTTTATTTTCATTCTTTGTGTGCTTTACTTTTCATTATTTTTATATTTTTAACCACTTTTTATTTTAAATACTTATATTAAATATTATGAACTATTTATTTTTAAGCATCTAAATATGAGTTATGATTAGTTTTTATTATATTAAAATATATAATAAATTACTATTCTATTTTAAAAAATTCTATCTCCTAATATTTATTTTATAATAAAAATATATTTTAGAAAAATCCATTTTCAATAAGATTTATATAAAATGTATAGAAAAATAAAATGATTATGTATAAAATTTTTCTATAAAAGAAGCAAACAGACCGGGAAATAAATTCAAGCCTTAAGTAAAAAATTAAAAAATATATACATTGTGTAGTGTTAAAATATTTTTGGCCCAATCAATTAAATAAAATAGAAATTGGGTGGCACATGGGTCAATGGGTTGTTCTACACGTCAGGTCTTGGCTTCGGTTTGACTTTTAACATTTCTCTCTCTCTTTCGTTTTTTATGAAATAATGATCAACCCATCTAAAGTTCACCATAGTGATAAGTCCAAATAACTACTTTGAAGTTTTAATTAAACAAAAACACGAATGTGATTTAATTAAACACACTATTATTTTCGGCCTTTTTAAACGGTTACTAATGGGTTTTAATTATTATAAATCAAACATAAACCACCAAAATTAAAACGGAAACGAACTTCACAATAAGAACAACTAAAGATTTTATATATTAAGCAAAGCGTAATCATATATAAGATGTAACATAAAATAATTATAACTAAGGAAAATAAAAAAGTCATGGCCCAATTTCATACGATATTCAATAGGTTTCGAACATAATACCTAAAACAGACTGTTTGATATAGTTGAAATTTTTATACCAAAAGTGTTAAAAAGCAACGGTGTAACAAATCGATTACTAGTTTAACTTTTATCTAATGTGAAATAACTAAAGTAAACAAAGGAAAACATTAGATAACTTAATAATTTATAAATAAATTTGAATTTACTAAAATATTTAAATTAATTAATAATAATTAAGATAAGTTTATAAAACAAAAATGTTTATAAGAGAGAAAGAAAGAACAGTTAAGTAAAGTAAATAATTACATAAAGAAACAAAATAATATATTAATGAAAAACTATTAGGTGCTATTTATTAATAATAATAATATTTTTCATTAATCGATGTTTTATTAAACCCATGTATGTTTTAGTTTATGTTTTAATTAATTATGTTTCAAGAATTTCTATAAATTATATTTTTAGTTTATGCAATTTTGATTTTTAAAAAAACTATTAGGTGTTCTTTAAATTTTATCAGTTGTAGCAGAAAAGTAATTAATTAAATTTAACAAATAACAAAATTGTAATATATTAAAATCAATAAATGAAATTATTTTTTTACAATTAAATTAATGTATTAATTATTTTTAAGATAAGTTGTAATATAAAAGTGGTGAGGAAAATAAACAAATAATAAAAGAAAGAAAGAAAATACATAATTAGTATAAATTATATATTTTGTCCTTTAAAAGAGAATGGTAAAAATATAATTTACCATAATTTTAACTGAAATGTTTAACTTCAGTTAGTGAAAGGACGAAAAACATGACAAGTTTTCAAATAAAGAACATATAGTGTAATTATATAAGTTTAAGGATAAAATTCGTAATTTTAGTAATACTTAAAGGATAATATTTGTAATTTACTCTTATTATTATTAATAATATTATTATTAATATTATTATTATTACTATTATATTATTACTATTATTATTATTACTATTATTATTTCTATTATTATTTATATTATTATTTCTATTATTATTACTATTATTATTACTATATTATTACTATTATTATTACTATTATTATTACTATTATATTATTATTATTATTATTACTATTATTATTTCTATTATTATTTATATTATTATTTCTATTATTATTACTATTATTATTACTATATTATTACTATATTATTACTATTATTATTACTATTTATTACTATTATTATTATTATTGTTGTTGTTATTATTGTTGTTATTATTGTTGTTATTATTGTTGTTATTGTTGTTGTATTGTTGTTGTTATTGTTGTTGTTATTGTTGTTGTTATTGTTGTTGTTATTGTTGTTGTTATTGTTGTTGTTATTGTTGTTGTTATTATTGTTATTATTACTATTATATTATTACTATTATTATAATTATTATTATAAGTATTATTATTATCATTCTTATGTGCAACTTGTGTCTTAGCATAGGATTGCCTTATAAATGCTTAAACTTTGTTGCTTGTCTCCCCTAGACTTACTCTTGATTCTTTAATTCTCCCCGACGAATGAAACTTCTTAAACTTATTCTCGACGACACGTGAATTCGTACGCTTTATATCTATGGTTTAAATCTTTAGACTCTATGCCTAATCTATGAAAATCTCATCAAGATTTTGATTTCATGAACCTAAGAAATTTATGTGACATATAGACACTTGTATTCTAGTTTTCCTGGCAAAAGGCCTTTGAGCTAAGGTAAGCATTTCGCATAAATCCTACGGGACTAGTTATGCTTACCTGGGGATTTCTGGGATGAGTGAAAAACTATGGTCAACATACACAAGTTTCTAAGGCAAATAAGTCAATTTACCTTGACGTGTCAACGTTTCCAAACGGTAATGCGTTACCAAATGGAACCATTCCATGTGCCTTACAAATCTTGACTTATTCTTGTTTAAATTACTATCTTTGTTATCCTCATTCCCCTGTCTAACTCATTTTGTATATCCAACATGTCTCGTCACCATGGAAAACGTGGAAGTTCCGATGTAAGGTTGCTGCAATGATCGCCCAACAAATGGCTGCTGTGGTCCCGTTAATGGTTGCTGAACTTAGCAGAACCTTAATGGACAATAACAACAACAACACCAACAGAAACAATAGTGGTGGTGACAACAATGCCCATGGGGAGAATAGCAACAACCAAAACGGGAACAATCGCGCCTGCACCTTTAAACATTTCAACTCGTGTAAATCCACTAGCTTTATTGGAAAGAAGGAGCCACTGGACTTCTCGAGTGGTTTGAGAGTATGGGGAACACGTTTACTGTTAGTGAGTGTCCCGATGAATTCAAGGTTTGCTATGCTGCAAGTGTCCTTTAACAACGGGCATTGATATGGTGGAATAGTGAGAAAAGGAACCGAGGGACCGAAGATGCCTTGGCATTACCTTGGGAAGAATTTAAGGACATAATGATCCAAAAGTTCTGTCCAAGGAGTGAATTGTAGAAGCTAGAGGAAGAGTTTTGGAACCTCAAGCAAGATGGTGGAAATCATTTGGCTTATTCCACCTGGCATCATGAGTTGAGCATGCTCCTACCCCATATGGTGGATAACGTGCCCCGTAACATCAAGAAGTTTATTAAAGGGATGCTACCTCAAATTCAAGATGCTCTGGTGGGTAGTAGGCCCACAACCTTGGAGAAAACGATTACTATCACCGCCCAGCTCACCGAAAACCACATTACGGCTGGCACTTTGTCGGTGAAGGGTGCCAAAACTACGACAAAGGTGACATCCGAGGCTACAAAGGAGGTGAAGGCCGAGTCTTCCTTTCAAAACAAGAAGCGCAGTTCACACCGACTCGTAATTATGGGGTGACAACACATAATACCTCTCAAAGGTAAACTGTTGTTGCAAATCCAGTCCCCGTGGCGAGAGCTTATATGGGCTGCACCCGATTTTCAATACTTGCAAGTACCATCACACGAGTAACACTCCATGCTGAGTTTGCTCGTTGTGTGGGAAGAATGGGCATATGGTGCCTACTTGCCTTTGTGCCCCGAATAATACTTTGATGCTTGCTAATCGAGCCTAATACAACTGTGGCGAGCCTGGGCATATTCGTCCATAATGTCCCTGCAACACAGGAACTGTGCCATCGGCTCATGGAAGAGCTTTCAACATCAACGCCAACCAAGCACAATTTAACAACAACGTGGTGAATGGTACGTCGTTAAGTCTATTATAATCATTATTTGTCTTGTAAAAATCCTTACTTGCGTTCATCATACCAATAATATGTCATTACTGAATAGGTATGTATCTTGTAAATAGTCATTATGCTTATGTACTGTTTGATTCGGGTGTGGATAGGAGTTTCGTGTCTTTGGAGTTCAAGTCTATGCTCTCTAAGCCGCGTGTTAGTCTAGAAAGACCTTTTACGGTCGAAGTCGTTGATGGAAAATCAATCATCGATGATGTCATAATACGCGATTGTACCTTGAGTCTTGACGAACACGAGTTCTCCATCGACCTTATTCCAATACAACTAGGAAGCTTTGATGTTATTATCAGCATGGATTGATTAGCCAAGCAACACACGGAAATTCTATGCTTCGAGAAGTGCATTCGAATTCCCTTACCGTCGGGTGATACCTTGCAAGTCTTTAAGGAGAAATCATCCCAAGGACTCAAACTTATGTCCTGCATCAAGGCTCGAAAGTGCTTAAGTAAGAAATGCGTAGCTTTCATGGCTTATGTAGTTAACATGAAAGCCAAGGGTAAAGAACCGAAAGATATTCCTATCGTGCGAGATTTTCCCGAGGATCTTAAGGGGTTACCTCCCGTACGAGAAGTTGAGTTCAAAATCGACTTGATCCCTGGTGCAAACCCTGTGGCTAAAGCACCTTATCATCTTGCATCTCTGAAATGCAAGAACTAGCTAGTCAACTGCAAGAGTTGACCGATAAGGGTTTCATTCGTCCCAGCTCCTCACTATGGGGTGTACCTATGTTGTTCGTGAAGAAGAAAGATGGTTCTTTCCATATGTGTATCGACTACCGGGAACTCAACAAGCTCACCATCAAGAATCGATACCCTCTTACTCGAATCGATGATCTCTTCGATCAACTTCAAGAAGCTACACAATTCTCGAAGATCGATCTACGTTCTAGGTATCATCAATTACATGTTCACGATCACAATATTCCAAAAACCGCTTTTCGTACTCGATATGGACATTACGAGTTCATGGTTATGCCTTTTGGTTTAACCAATGCACTTGCTGTGTTCATGGATCTCATGAATCGAGTATGTAAACCGTATTTGGAGAAATTTGTGATCGTGTTCATCGATGATATTCTTATATATTCCAAGACAAAAACCGATCATGAGATGCACTTGCGACAAGTTCTCGAACTTTTAAAGAAGGAGCAACTATACGCCAAGTTTTCCAAGTTTGAGTTCTGGCCAGAGGAAGTCCAATTCTTAGGTCATGTGGTGAATAGCCAAGGAATTCACATTGACCCTGCTAAAATAGAAGCCGTGAAAAACTGGTGCGTTCCCACTACCCCAACCAAAGTTCATTCTTTTCTGAGTTTAGTGGGTTATTACCGTAGATTCATTGCAAACTTTTCGAAGAGTGCTAAACCACTAATGGCACTAACCCAAAAGAACCGACTCTTTGAATGGGGACCCGAACAAGAAGAGGATTTCAAGACATTAAAACACAAGTTGTGTAACGCTCCTATTCTAACACTCCCCGATGGAAACGATGATTTTACCGTTACTGTGATGCCTCTAATCAAGGTCTTGGTTGTGTTTTCATCCAACGAGGAAAAGCCATAGCATACGCGTCGAGGCAATTGAAGGTTCATGAAGTGAACTACACAACCCACGATCTTGAACTTGGTGTTGTGGTTTTCGATTTGAAGATCTGGCGACACTATCTTTATGGGACATAATGCATAGTCTACACCGATCATAAGAGTCTCCAACACGTGTTCAATCAAAAGTATCTCAACATGAGACAAAGACGCTGGATCGAGCTGATTAGCGACTATGATTGTGACATTCGCTATCACCCTGGAAAAAAGAATGTTTTAGCAGACACGCTGAGTCGGAAAATCCACAACAAGACTGTCTCGCTCCAAGAAATCCGAGATCGAAGGCAATGGTTTGACACGTTAGGGGAATTTGATACCGAGATTCATGTGGATGTTAACGAGGCTACTATCATGCTTCAAAACATAAGGATGGAAAGTGATCTCGAATTATGCATTCATGAGGCCCAACAAGCAGCGTTAACCAAGGAAGGGAAATATGAAGATTTGACGTTAACGTTCGGTCACAACCGGAGACAAAGCCGAACGACATGTGGTATTTCTTGAATCGACTTTGGATCCCGAATCATGACAATCTCCGTCACTTCATAATGAACAAAGCCCATCAAACCCGATATTTTATCCATCCTAGCTTTGATAAGGTGTACATGGACCTGTGTGGTCAATATTGGTGGCCTGGAATGAAGAAAGACGTAGCGTCTTATGTTTCCAAGTGCCTCACATGTGCGAGAGTCAAAGCCGAACACTAACGACCGAGTGGATTACTTGAACAACCCGAAATCCCTATATGGAAATGGGAACATATATCCATGGATTTCATATCCAAGTTACCTTGTTCCCCTCGGGGCCATGATAGTATATGGGTGATTGTTGACCGCTTGACCAAAACGGCACATTTCATACCAATACGAGACACTTATAAGGTTTCAAAATTGTCTCGTATCTAAATTGACGAAATTATAAGCCGTCATGGCCTGTCGTTGCACATTATTTCCGATTGAGATGCTCGTTTCATTTCACACTTTTGGTCGTCTATGCAAGAACTTTTGGGAACTCAATTGGATCTAAGCACGACATACCATCCTCAAACGGACAGTCAAACCGAGCGAACCATCCAAACCCTGGAGGATTTGCTACGTCTTTGTGTTTTTGACTTTAGTGGTGATTGGGATACGCATTTACCGCTCGCGGAATTTTCATACAACAATAGTTATCACTCGAGTATCAAGATGGCACCATTCAAAGCACTTTATGGTCATAAATGCCGTTCACCGATCTGCTGGACCGACATTGGTGAAAACTTCATCACTGGTCCTGAACTTATACAAGACACGACCGATAAAGTCTCTATAATCCGTAAGAACCTGGAAGTAGCAAGAAGTCGACAAAAGAGCTATGCCGATCAGCGACGCAAGCCATTAGAATTCCAAGTTAGGGATATGGTTCTTCTTAAGATTTCACCGTGGAAAGGTGTTGTTCGCTTTGGAAAGAAGGGTAAACTGTTTCCAAGATTTGTAGGGCCTTTCAAAATCCTGAAAAGGATTGGGAAAGCGGCTTATAAACTGAAACTACCTTCCGACCTTAGTGAAGTTCATCCTATACTCCACGTCTCAAATTTGAGAAAGTGCTTGGCCGAAGAAAGTCTGCATGTTCCGTTGGAAGACATCCAGATCGACGAGTCATTGCACTTTGTTGAGAAACCTGTTGAAATTATGGATCGCATTATGAAGAAAATTAGAACCACAAATACCTAATTGTCAAGTTTCGTTGAGAGAATAAGCATGGAGCTGAATTTACTGGGAGCGTGAAGAACATATGAAGAAGAAGTACACGCATTTGTTCGTATAGTTTCATTCTTAATTTCTAGACGAAATTATTTTAAGTTGGGGAGACTGTAACATCTCGTATTTTTGTTAGCTAAAAGTTAACTTCGTTTATTCTTATAAGGGTCATCATCGTAAATTATGGAACTCATGTGTTAGTTATGCTTTCTTTTGTTGTCATTAAATTTTAATGTATGATGGTTAAAAATAAAAATATTAAGCAATAATAATTATCATAATATTAACAATACTAATAATATTAATAATAACAACAAGTTATTATAATAATCGTATACAAGTAATAGAAAACTAAAACAATAGTAATAATGATAATTGTAGAGATTAATGAAAAGGCTGATGCAACCTAAACATCTTTAGTCTTTCCTGCATGCTGCACAAGTGCATTGAAGTGGAATGTTTCGGAAGTTTCACATGTGCAACAGAAATACTCTAAGTGTGAAATCTTCCGAAGCCAAGACCACCATCTTTCGAAGCCAAAGATGAAGTCTTCCGAAGCCTCAGAGACAAAGCCTTCCGAAGCTTCAAGTTCATGAAGACAGATTTCTTCTGAAGACTTTTAGTAACATGTTTTATCTGATGTACTGTTCCATAAAGCTGGACACCTTTCCGCTGCAACTCTGCAAGTCACCAACTAACATGGTTTGGTGAAAAGGTCCATGCTTTTGGTAACTGTACATTGAGGTCTTGAGTCTGTAACTTTCTACTTTATGTACTTTATCCTTTTTGTAATAGATAAGGATGTGAGCTATGACATGTCATAGTCACTAGTCAAATGGCAATCTGCCTTTGACTCTACAATTGATTTTGTGTGTGTCTAGTCAATTGTATCCAGCTGGCTTTCAAAGTATATCCTGCTGTAGGATGTTGTATAAGTATCTCATGTTCTTGTATCTTTCGAATATGCTTTTGTAACACTTGTAATAGAACATAGAGAAGGCAATATACTGCATTCTTGAAAACCAAACACTTGTGTTCTTTGTGTTCTGTCTCATATATTACTTGTGTTCTTAGTATCACCACTTGGTTAATCTAGTTTACTGTTTGATCTAAGTTTAGTTTATCTCCTCTTTGTGTTGTTATGTTGTAACTCTTCACCCTTCAATGATCCTGCATTTGGTATCAGAGCTTTCCAGGCTCTTTATAAAAGATCTCACCATCTTTAGATCCTCACACACACAAATACTAAACTTTTCAAATGGCAGCCATTTCCAAAACTGATATGGAAACTGGAACCATGAACAAGTCCCCACTGATCATTCTTGATGAGTTTGACACCTGGTGTTAAGAATGAAGGTTTCATCAGGTCTCTTGATTCAAGAATGTGGGAGTCTATTGAGAATGGACCTTTCATACCCAGCACACCTTCTGCTACTGGTGCTGGTATGATCCCCAAAGATGTGGCTAACTACTCTGATGAAGATAGGAAGAGAGTAGAGATAGACAGAAAAGCCATGACAGCTCTTCAAACTGCCCTTCCAAACTCTGTGTACAGAGGTTTCAAGAAGTACAAAACAGCCAAGCAGCTGTGGGATGCACTGAAAATGATGTATGAGGGTTCTTCTGAAGCCAAGGAGAACAAGAAGGATCTCCTGAAGCAGCAGTTTGAAAACTTCACCTTCAAAATAGGTGAAACCATGACTCACAGTACTTCAGGTATGTTGAGATTGTGGATACCCTAGTGGATGGAGGAGTTTCTCTTGAAAACAGAGACATTGTAAGGAAGTTCATGTCCTCACTTGCTAGGCAGTGGACACACTACTGTGTGGTGATCAAGAGAACTAAAAATCTCAAAACTCTTACTCTGACAGAGTTATATGGATTCTCAGTGGACCAGATGGAGATGAACATGCAAGGTTCATCTGGAAATCCAACAACCAAATGGGTTCATCCCTACATGTGGTTGAAAGGGATAGCATAGAACCCAAACATCATCTCTTATGCTACCCTGACAACTCACCCAAGGGTCCTTTCATCACCTTCCCAGAGACACCAAAGGAGAACTACACTCAAGGAAGCCCATTCCAGAGACAAGCTCTTCTCAAGCTTTGTGTCTTCTGATGAAAGCTGTGGCAACTCTCTTTTCACTCTTGAAGACCTGGACTGTATCCATCCAGATGATTGGAATACATGGAAATAGTCCAGCAGATGGCTCTTCTCACTCACAAAGCCAAGAAGTTCTACAAGAGGACTGGAAGGAAGTTTCCAAGCATGCAAACTAGTGGAAAGTTGGACTGGACAAAGGCAAAGTCAAGTGTTACAACTGTAACCTGATGGGCCACTTTGCCAGAGAGTGTAAGGAACCTAGAACAAATGGTGGCCAAACACAATCCAGACCAAACTACACTAACAAAGCTCTCCATAATGAGAAGTCAAAGCAGCAAGCTGCTGTTGCTGTTGAAGAAGGAGGCTTTGACTGAGCTTTCAGGTTGAAGATCCTCTCCAAACCAAGCACTGATGTCAGATTATGATGAAGCCAAGGTATTGGAACATCTCTGTACTCCTGAATGCATTGCTAAAGTTAACAGGTACAGGTCCTATAACTTGGAACTGAGATCTGATATTGAGTCCTTAAATATTTTAAAATCTGATTTTAGAAAGTCTGAAAATGATTATAAGCTGAAAATAGAGGACTTAGAGAAAACCATTTCAGTTCTAAAACATGAACACACAGATTTTAGGACTCAAATTAAAGATCTCATAACCAAGTTAACTGAGTGCCAGGCTGAGCTTGTGATCAGCAAAGCCAGGGCAAAAAAGAGTGTTCTTGAAGAAAAGACCTTCAAGAACATGATATCCTCATCCCTGCACAACAAAGTGTGCTATCAAAATAGACAGGGACTGGGATCCAATGAGATAGCTCCTCCACACACAATCTTGTCAGTAAGATCTCCTAGGTGAGGAACTTGTGAAGATGAGCTTCCTCTCATAGATCCTATGAGTGAGGAGGATGAAGAAGAGATAGTGAAGAATCCCTCTATAAAGAGTGAAGAGGAGGATTCCAAGAAGGGCCACTATCCTTCTGAGGAGAAAGTGAAGACTGTGATGACCAAGTCCATGAGAAAGAACTTAATCAGAAAGAGCAAGAAAGGCAAGGAAGGCTAAAGAGATCAAGGCTACTTTCGACAGTAGAAACAAGTTTTTATTCTGCAGGGTTTAAAGTGGTAGGGACTGAAGGCATCAACCAAAACTCTGCTAAGAGTTCTGGTTCTTGCTCAACTCATCTCAGCAGCAAGAAGAAGACTGATCTGCTGTGTACCACTGCTGCACAGCTGGTCCATCAAACTCCAAGCACAGTTCTCAGCCCAAGAGGACTGTCTCAGCATCTGCAAGATGAAGGTGGAGAAGGGAAGTGACCAAAGATAGTCTTACTCTCAAGACAAGGCTCTTGTGAAGAAGAAAATGATTGTGTTATGTGTGACAGCACCACTCACATTTGCAAAGGATTGTCCCTTCAATCCTAAAGGTACTGTCCATATGGCCAAAACAAAGGCTTCAAAGAGTTCTAAGAAGATTCAAGCTTCGGAAGAAAACCAGTTTCCTTCGAAGTTCCAAATCTAACAAGAAGGGAAGTGGAAAATTCTCTTCGGAAGAATATTGGTCTCGGAAGAAAAGAGTTCTTCCGAAGCACTGAAGTCTGCTGCAGTGTTTGCAGAATCTTCCGAAGGTTCAGTCATCAAAACTTCTGAAGCTCCAAAAGCTTCTAAAGTTTTAAGGTCAAGTCCAAGACTCCAAAGGTGGTGTGGACGTCTAAGAAAGACAAGTGACTGAGATTCTCCATCAAAAACAGCTCAAGATCCTCTTAGTACAACCATAGGATCTATTACTGTTAATTACCTTCTGCAAATGAGCCCAGACAAGCAAGGCTTGGGTTCCAGATGTAACTAATCATTCCTTTTGTGCAGGGACAGCTGAAGACAGACAGAAATGTCTGGATCATAGACAGTGGCTGCTCTAGGCACATGACTGGTAATAGGTCACTACTCCAGAACTTTGAAAGGATTGATGGAGGACCTGTTGCTTTTGGAGGAGATGAAGGTGGTTACATTTCTAGTAGGGGCAAGGTCACAAAGGGTAAGCTCAGCATAGAAAAGGTAAACTTTGTAAAGAGCTTGGATACAATCTTCTGAGTGTATCTCAATTTTGTGATCAGAGTCATAACATGCTCTTTACTGAGCATGAGTGCATTGTTCTTAAGCCTGGTGTGATCATTCCTCATGAGCATATCTGCTTAGAGCCCCAGGAAAGGAAACATGTACAAGATGGATTTGCAAGAAACCTCTTCCTCTGGAGAAGTTTCATGCTTTCTGTCTAAAGCCAATAGTGATGAGTCTTTCCTATGGCATAAAAGAATGTGCCATGTAAACTTAAGAACATGAATAAGTTAATTAAGCACGACTTGGTAACTAGAATGCCAAAGAAAGAGTTTACAAGTGATGACCACTGTGTTGCATGCCTGAAAGGGAAGCAACATAAGGTATCTCACAAGCCTAAGGAAAAGAACTCAATCACCACTCCCTTACACTTGTTACATATGGATCTCTTTGGCCCACCAGTGTAGTGAGTTTAGGAAGGACCTTATACTGTCTAGTGATCACAGATGACTTTACAAGATTCACTTGGGACCTCTTCCTTAGAACTAAGGATGAGACTCCTGAGATTCTGAAGAATTTCATCTTTAAGATTGAGAATCAATCTGATCACAAGGTCAAGATCATAAGATGTGATCAAGGAACCAAATTAAAAACCATATCCTTGACACATTCTATGATGAAAAGGGTATTACAAGACAGTTTAGTGCTCCCAAGACTCCTCAGCAAAACGGTGTTGCTGAGAGGAGAAACAGGACACTGATTGAAGCTGCAAGAACCATGTTGTCTGACTCTAAACTGCCCATCACCTTCTGGGCAGAGGCAGTCAACACTGCCTGCTATGTGCAGAACAGAGTTTTAGTAGTTAAGACTCATGGCAAGACTCCTTATGAACTTTGGCACAAGAGGAGACCTTTCATCGGTTTCTCAGGTCATTTGGATGTCCTTGCACCATCTTGAATACCAAAGATCAAATTGTCAAGTTTGCTGAGAAATCAGATGATGGACACTTTATTGGATACTCTCCCAAGCTAAGGCTTATAGAGTATTAATCTTAGAACTATAATTGTTGAGGAGTCAGCCAATGTGACTTTCAATGAACACACACCTTTGTTACTGGTTCTGGTCCAGATTGGCTGTTTGATCTTGATTTGGTTACCAACTGTTTTAACAAATCTTGCGAGAATGTTTCAGGATCTGCAGAAAATTTGAATACAGATGATCCTGATCCAGATTTGAGCTAGGAAGATCTTCAAGACATATATCTTCAGCTCCAGTTAGAACCACTCTGCAAATGAGGTTTCTATCAGCCCTACAATGACAAATTCAGCTGATACATTGGTATGCCTTCAAATTCCAGCTCAGAGGCTCTACAACCAGATAAGAACACCTCAACTGTGGAAGACAACAATGGTGATGGTGACAGTGATCAAGAATTTCTTGATGCCCACAACCACACTGGGATGAGAACATCAATGATGTCACACACTGCTTGGATCAAGTTTCACTTGAAAAGTGTGCTGATGTGGTGGGAGAAACATCTATGCCAGATCTAATTTCTCAAATTTAGATCTTTCTCAACAACTTGCTGTGATCCCTCAGCTTAGGATCCACAAGTCTCACCCTACCACAAAACATCTTGGAGATGTTATCTTAGGGGTAAAAGAAAGAGGACAAACCCATGAAGCAAATGTTTGTCTTCACTCTTGTTTTCCATCCCAGATAGAGCCAAAGAAAGTTGATGAAGCTCTAAAGGATGGAAGTTTGGTTGAAGCTATGCAACAAGAGCTACTTCAATTCAAAAGGTAGAAAGTTGGAACCTTGTCCTCTTCCTTCTAGGAAGACTACCATTTGAACCAAATGGGTGTTTAGGAACAAGAAAGATGATAGAGGCATCATCATCAAGAACAAAGCTAGAATAGTTGTTCAAGGATACACACAAGAAAAAGGGATTGACTACACTAATGTCTTTGCTCCAGTGGAAGATTAGAAGCTGTTAGGATATTCCTGGCATTTGCTGCATCCAAGAACTTCAAGGTTTTTCAACTTGATGTGAAGTGTGCCTTTTTGTATGGAGTGATAGATGAAGAGGTTTATGCAAACAACCACCTGGTTTTGTAGATCTGATCATCCTGATCATGTCTGCAAGCTTGACAAAGCTCTCTATGGGCTGCATCAGGCACCCAGGAAGTGGTATGAGACACTGTATGAGTATCTCTGTAAACATGGATACAGGAGGGGTACTATAGATGGAACTCTCTTCATCAAAGGACAAGGAAAAGACATATTGCTAGTTCAGGTATATGTGGATGACATCATTTGGTTCAACTAATCCAAAACTCTGCAAAGACTTTGAGAAGCTGATGAAAGACAGATTTGAAATGAGTGCCATGGGGGAACTCAATTTCTTTCTGGGAATTCAAGTGAAGAAAGTTGAAGATGGCATCTTCATAAGTCAGTCAAAGTATGTTCAGGACATACTCAAGAGGTTAATATGACTGACTGTAAGATTGCTAAGACACCCATAGCTGAAACCACTCTCTTGTCCTGATCTTGAGGGGGAGTGTGTAGATGAGCATTTATACAGGGCTATGATTGTCTCTTATGTATCTTACTGCTAGCAGGCCTGATATCATGTTTGCTACATGTATTTGTGCAAGATATCAAGCCAACCCTATGATGTGTCACCTTATCACTGTCAAGAGGATTCTAAGATACCTCAAAGGTGCATCAACACTTGGCTATGGTATCCCAAGAATTCTGACTTCAATCTGTATGCCTATACAGATAGTGATTATGGTGGTTGCAACATGACTGCAAAGTCTACATCGGGGGATGTCAATTTCTTGGTGGAAGGGTTGGCTCATGGCAATGCAAGAAACATCCGTGTCTCTGCATCAACTGCTGAAGCTGAATACATTGCTGTTGTAAGCTGCTATGCTCAAGTACTTTGGATTCAAAATCAGATGTTGGACTATGGATTAAACTTCAAGGAGACTCCCATTCACATAGACAACAACAGTGCTATCTCAATCACAAAGAACCTGTGCAGCACTCAAGGACAAAGCACATCAATATCAGGTATCATTAATAAGAGATAACTATGAAAATGATTAATTAAACTAGTCAAGGTTCACACAGATGAACAATATGCTGATCTGTTTACAAAGGCTTTTGATGAATAGAGATTTAAATATCTTATATCAGCTATTGGGATGATTAACCTTGAGTAAGCTTTTCTTAAAACTAATCTTATTATTTCTTAAAATATGTGTGTCCTAAGTTGTCTAGTTCATCACTTTCATAAGCTCATGTTTTCTTGGATGAAAATTTCTTTTTGAAGACTTTCCTTAGATTTTTAAATTTTGATACTTCGGAAGTTTTGTTTTAACTTCGGAAGTAAATCATGCCTTCAAATTAAATAATGTCTAAGAAGTTTACCTTCGGAAGAGTTTTCAATATTTATCTTCTGAAGCTTAAATATTTGTCTCAAACACTTATTCAATTTTAAGGACCATTTACTTCCGAAGCAAAATTAACTCTCGGAAGCTTTGTCTATTTACACACAAAGCACTCAAGCTTTAATTTTTCTTCCGAAGCAAAATTTTCAAATCTCTCAGGAAATTCTTCCGAAGTCATTTTAGCTTCGGAAGCTTTTTAATTAAAACTTCCGAAGATAATTAACCTTCGGAAGCTTTTTGACTTCCAAGAAAACTACTTTTTGAGCAAAAAGTAAACTACTTTTTCAGAGGTGGGACGACATCCGGATTTCAAAGTTTATCCTCTTTCATTAAACTTTATCTGAAATCCTCTCACATATAAACCAAGGGTTCCCCCTCTTTCTATCATCTGTTCTTTCTCCAACCTAAAAACCCAAATTCTCTCTTAAATTTCTTTCTTTCTTCTTCTTCGTTCTTAAGCTACTTCAAAATGGCCAACCTTACTCACAAAAATGATCCCAACTTTACCATGCAGCTACACAGACAACACAATCAAGTTGCTCTGTTATGCTCTGAGAAAGATCCTCATTTCTCAGAGGTTTTTCGTTTCTTGTCTTTGTCGAACTACTTCACCTCCCTCACCATTGATCCTCCACTCTATGAGGATCAGTTGCTTGAATTCTGGAAGACCTGCCAAGAGGTCATTATGGATGGGGAGAAGGCACTGTCTGCCTACAGTGCAGGGGAGAACAATCTTCATCACTCCGGCCATCATCAACAGACATCTTCAGCTGGATGATGAAAAAGGTGAGGTGTTCTTTCCAAAGAAAGCTGTTAGTCATTCCTTTGAGTGATGGGGTATGAGGGAGATTTCTCTGTAAAGACCTTCAGGAAAGGGAAGGTCTCATCCCAATGGAGATTCCTGCTCCATGTAGTCATCCACAGCTTATCAACAAGCATGGTGGATGGACCAGATTCTGAAGATCTCTCCTTCATAGTCCATGGAATGGTTCAAGGGGTCAAATTCAGGTACTCTCAGTTTGTTTATAAATTGCTGCTATTTAGACTCCTTAGAATATTACATGTTTCCTAGATATGTCCAGTACATTCTTAAATGTGAACTGGCCTCACAGTTAACGGAAACAGGTAACATTCTTAAATTGGGATAGATGAAGCCCGGCATCTTTAAAATATTGAGAAAGTCCACTATTGGAGTCTCTGGGGTAGAAACAAGCCCTAGTCCCAAAATGTTAGAGCTCATTGCTCAAGGTGACAACCTAGCAGCATAAGCTAGTGGTGAACCCACACCTGCTACTTCCCAGCCACCCACACAGCCCCAAATATTCATCACCTACCAAAGAAAATACAAACGAACCCCTGCTCAGACTATTCAGTCTGTGGAGGTCCCCATATACTCACCCATATAGGAAGAAATAGACACTGGAGCTCCCATTTCTCCTGAGGAGCAGACCACTACCATCTTTTCAAGAATCAGTGCTGAGGTTCCTCATGCTCAGCCTGATGAGCTCATTAGCCCTACTGCCTTAAGCCATCACTTTGAGTCTCAACACTCAAGTGATCAACCTTCAGGGGACAATTACCATCCCCAGCCTATAGATCTTAACCAACCCATTCCAACCTTGACTTCTATACTGATGAATATAGGTTTCAGCGAGTATAATGAATCTCTCTTCTTTCCTCTACTCAAGAGAGATGAGTACTACTGAGTCTCCTACATCTATCCCACATAAGTCACCTACAACTGAGGGGACACTATGAAATTGACTACATCATTAAGACCTCAACATGACAACTCAGCCCACTGACATCTCAACTGAGACTGCCAGTGAGTAGAGGAAATCCAGTAGCCAAGAACTTAGAACTAGTCATGAAAGAAAGGACTCTGGTCCAATCTTCTCCACCCCAGTTGCAACTGTGCATTTCAGCAACCTCCTCTAGTTCATATTGATGTGGACTATACAGACTCCTTCATACAAAGTCTGTTTGAGGATGGGATACCAAGGGCCATGTCACCTTCATCATCCTTCAATCACATATTAGGTGGAGGTATGACAATAACAGAAAAGCCCTCATTTCATAAGAGTTCAAGGACAGCAAGAAGTCTTTAATTTTCAGAACTTGGACTACTATGAAGGTTGGATCTAGTCAAAATGCCACTTGTCAACCCAAGCCAATCAAGACAAGGACAGACTGGCTAGAGAATCCAAGACAGGATCATTGCAGAGTTCAGCCTAAGAGGAGACTAAGGCAATCAGGCATGTCATCGGTCAACTGGATGTTGAGGCAGACCCTAAGATTAGCTTATAGGGGAAACCTTGACTGAAGGCCTAGTGACAGAACTGAGAGCCCTGTCTCATCATCTCCAACTGCTGCAGAGATCCATATTCCTTTTGAGAAACCGCTGGTGAAGGTGCTTCTCAACCTCTCTCTGGCCTGAGCTCAGATGCTGTAATGAGCAATGAAGGCCAAAGCTCTCTCCACCCTGAGTCACAAAGGTCTGAGAGTGACAAAGGGGAATGAAAGATGACATCTGAGGAGATTGAGGAGGAGGAGAGAGAGAGAGGAAAAGGAGGCTAAGGGGAGAAAGTTCCTCTACTGAGTCTTCAAGACTCATGGAGTCTGCAATCAGGGCTGCCCCCAGACCAGATACTCAGAATGATGAGTTAAGGGCAGTCAGGATCAACTATCTGCAACTAGGAACTATGACATAGATAATATCATTTCTCTCCCCTTGGATGAATTGAATGAACTCGTTGATCTGGAAAGGTCAAGAGAGAAGAAGGAGCAGAAGATGCAGAACTCCTAGTACAAGTCAAAGAAAAGAGAAGAAGAAAAGGACTATACAAAGGTATGTCTACCCTCTCACCAGTTCAAGAAAGTCCTGAACAAGAGGATGTGGTTCAACAAGAACCTCGGGTAGATAAAGAAGAAGACAGAATCAAGATGATTAACTACTTGAGTGCCACAGGCCTTTATCAGTCAGATGCACTTCTTCCCTTACCTTATGACTATATTGATTTTGAGTACTTAAAACAACTCGGCTTGAGTTAGTCAAGAAAAGAAAGACAACAAAGAAGAAGTTAAGGGAAGAAGCTGCAAAGTCAAGAGCCATCATCCAAAAGAGCATGAAGAAGTCTAGTGATAGGCAGAGGATGGTGAGCTTCTTGAAGCTGTATGGATTCTCCGGAAGGAGACTTGGAACCATGTCTTATCCACTATGGATGAGCATATCAGGGTAATCAAGTAGAAGATTAAGAGTGGAGAGATCACTGACTTACACTCCACTCCAAGTCAGGCCCCACCTGAAATGAGGTTAAGGTTGAACAAACATACACAACACAACCTGGACCTCCTGCTAATGCTCAGCAAGCTTCATCTTCTGATCCATAGCAGGGTCAACCTCCTTCTCCATCTGAACCTGAGAGAGAGGAAGTCCCAACTGAGAAAGACAGTGAAGATCAATCTGGTGCTGCAGGCCAGTCTTCTCAGTTAAAATTTGGAAAGAGAAGGAAAAGGATGGCTTCTAAACCAAAGTCTAAGAAGAAGAAGAAGCCTGAATCCCCTTCTGAACCTCAGGATGAATCAGAACAGCCTAAGGATGTGCAGCCAGAGGAAGCTCAATCAACTCCAACCTCAGTAGCTCCTCTAGCATCAGGAAGACCTATCTTGTCTTGGACATACACCAAAAATCCAAAAAGGTGGCATGTTATTAGAGATCAAGGCATTGAAGACATCTATACATGGAAAGATATGTTTCAGTTGCCTTTGCATGATCTCTTTGACATGAGAAGACACTTTGACAGCCTGAAGGATCCTGATCATCTTATGAAGAAAGGAATGGTGATCATCCTAATGAGGACTGTTAATATCTGAAGTTTTCTAAATGTTTTGGTAGCATCAGCCTAGGGGGAGTTTGTAGAGATTAATGAAGAGGCTGATGCAACCTAAACATCTTTAGTCTTTCCTGCATGCTGCACAAGTGCATTGAAGTAGAATTCTTCGGAAGTTTCACATGTGCAACAGAAATACTCTAAGTGTGAAATCTTCCGAAGCCAAGACCAACATCTTCCGAAGCCAAAGATGAAGTCTTCCGAAGCCTCAGAGACAAAGTCTTCCGAAGCTTCAAGTTCATGAAGACAAATTTCTTCCGAAGACTTTTAGTAACATGCTTTATCTGATGTACTGTTCCATAAAGCTGGACACCTTTCCGTTGCAACTCTGCAAGTCACCAACTAACATGGTTTGGTGAAAAGGTCTATACTTTTGGTAACTGTACATTGAGGTCTTGAGTCTGTAACTTTCTACTTTATGTACTTTATCCTTTTGTAATAGATAAGGATGTGAGCTATGACATGTCATAGTCACTAGTCAAAAGGCAATCTGCCTTTTGACTCTACAATTGATTTTGTGTGTGTCTAGTCAATTGTATCCAGCTGGATTTCAAAGTATAGCCGGCTGTAGGATGTTGTATAAGTATCTCATGTTCTTGTATCTTTCGAATATGCTTTTGTAACACTTGTAATAGAACATAGAGAAGGCAATATACTGCATTCTTGAAAACCAAACACTTGTGTTCTGTCTCATATATTACTTGTGTTCTTAGTATCACCACTTGGTTAATCTAGTTTACTGTTTGATCTAAGTTTAGTTTATCTCCTCTTTGTGTTTTGTGTTGTAACTCTTCACCCTTCAACGATCCTGCAATAATAATACTAACAATGATAATAATAATGTATAAAATATTAAACTTGAAAATGTTTTGAAACTTGAATTAATTAAGGGGGCTTGCTTGTCATTTATAAACTTTAAATATAAGTTTTATGCATGAAATAATAAGAAGTTAAAATAGAGGGACCAAAGTGTAACTTCCAAACTTGAAATTCCAACCACCAACCCCCTCCCCCCATGTTTCCGGCCACTGACGGCCACCGGCGGCCAACTCTCCGACGACCCCCATAAACTGCGAAAAACACTCGATTAAATACCCAAACCGTTCCAAATTACTTCGCGAACCTGATTCGAACTTGAACTTTAATTGCGTTACAAGCCGGTTACAAACCTCAAAATATCAAATAAATGATGCCTTTAAAGTCCATAGTTGTTCGAACCTTAAACGCTAATTATAACTCATTTAATTCAACCTAATCGAAGGTCTACCTATCCCTAATCGTTTACTACATTCAATTTCACCTGGCAAACACAACTCCAACACAAACGACATTCATCTACCTCACGACCTACAACCGTGGTGTTCATCAACCTTCGGTCGAACATAGGCGAAATTGACAGAGGGTTTTTCATCGGTGAACCTATTGGAAACTTTTTGTGCAACTAATTGGAATAACATCGATGTTTGCATAACGAACTTCTCTGAGCATTGATCGCGGCTGTATCTCCATCTCTCAATCTCTATTTGATCATCTTCCTGGTAATTACACACGTCTTAACACTCATTTACACATGGGGAATAAAAGCCCCATGGTTACCCACATTCACATGATCGATTGGTACTTCGATTCGAATCCAAACGAACCTAGGGTTCTTGGTAAAAAGGGGAACTTTTGGTAATTGTGTTTTTAAAATTTGGAAGCCATCTTTTACCGTGACTAAGGCCCTAGTTTGCTGGTTACACACACTTTTTTGGTTTTTTTCAGCCTTTTAAAAATATAGATAATTTTTGGAAAATTATTAAAATTAACTTTGTAAACTTTGTTTATTTTTAAACCACTCTATTCATTTCTCTAAATTTGTTTCTTTAAATATTTTAACATTTTTTTTATCAAACAAATATTGTATTTAGTTTATTTTAGACTTTAAATAATGATTTAAATCACTAAACTTATTATTGGTTCAAATGTTTTTTTCAATAAATATTGTTAGTTAGTGCTAAATTCTTTTTGTTATAAAAAAGTTTATCCAAACTTTAATTATTATAAGTGTTAGATTTCACATTTGTGTATTATATATATATATATATCCCAGAGAATATGAATAAATTCTATTTATTAAATATAATTATTTAACAAGCCCCAAATTCCACTTAAAACCCTAGTTCTCGTTAAAATGTTAATGTTGGATCAAGAAGAAAGCTGGTGCAACCAAAACCAAATCACTTAGACTATTTTGGTGTATCTAATAAAAGGCTTCCGAAGCTAAGTGTGGAACTTCCGAAGGAAATAGAGTTCTTCCGAAGACAAAGTGCAAGATCAAATTCTGAAGACAAACTCTACTTCCGAAGATCAAGTCTGAGAAGAAAAGATCAGAAGACAACTTCTGAAGTATGAAGAAAAGAAGAAGTCCTCAAGCCTGGAAAGAAGTAGCCTCTTCCGAAGTATAAGTGCCTTCGGAAGAACTTGTTCTTCCGAGGCCAACTACCCTTCGGAAGACACTACTATGAACCAGTGGACATAAGTATGGTGTCTCTGAAACTCTGCTGCAGAGCTTGATATACTACATGGCGTTTTCTCAAAAGCTATGTAGTTGACGATACTTTATTCCACTGTTTACCTTTATTAGTTAGCACAGTTGCCAACTTTAGTTGGTAATAAAAGGTAAGTCATGGACATGTCATGACTACTACATCTTAGATAAGACATTATCTAAGATACCCTTAAGCTATAGCTTTGCAATATTTGCTTTAGTTAGAGGATTCCAGCTGGTATCAAAGTATATCCGGCTATAGGTAGTATTATATATAGTTTCTCATTGTAACTCATGTCATATGCTTGTAAGAGTCTTGTAATACTTTGAGTTAAGAAGCAATATATGCAAATACCTTAAAAATTATCTTTCTTTGTCCATTATTACTTATTATATTACTATCAACTCTCAGAGAGACTATGCTTCATTCGAGTGTAGTTTAAGTGAGTTTGAGAGAAAAAACCAAGTGTTTAGTGATATAAACCGATCCTGTAATTGGTATTAGATCCATTTTAGGCTCTTGATTGTGAGATCTTACAATCGAAATCAACTGTTTTTCACTCCTCCTTACAACTTACTCAAAAATGGCCCTCAATAAGTCTGAAGTAGAGATGGGAACCATGACTAAAGCTCCCATCATTACCCCTGAAAACTTCAGGTCATGGAGCAGACGCATGGAAGGCTTCATCACGTATCAAGACAGCAAAATGTGGACATCCATTGTCAATGGCCCGTGTAAACCTAAGGTGACTGCACCTGGTGGAAATAGGGCCATGACAGAAAAGGCTGTTGAAGAGTAATCTGATGAGGATCGAAAGAAGATGGACATTGACAACAATGCAATGACCATTCTTATGACTGCAATACCCAACTCCATCATGGTGAGGTTTGAGCATTTCAAGTCAGCCAAAGAACTGTTTGATGCACTTGCTTAAATGTACTCTAGCTTAAATGACTCCAAGAAGGACTCACTGAAGCAACAGTTTTAGAACTTCACCTACATTGCTGGAGAGACCCTCAACCAACAATACTTTAGGTACATGGATCTCATTTCTTCCATTCAGTCTGTGGGAATCACTCCTGAACTTAGAGACCTCACAAGAAAGTTCATGAGTGCACTACCTAATGAGTGGATGTACTATTGTGTCTCTATGAAGAGCAGAAAATCTGAAAACCCTTACTATATTCGAACTCTATGGCATCCTTGATGGATACCACTTGGAGATGGAGTGCAAGAGAGGCCATTAGACAAGCAGACCCTTGAGTCTTCCTACTAGCAACGCCTTGGTGGTTGCTGAATGCTCATGACCGACACAACTTAACAGTACCTGACATACACACAACATCATCCGTTCATCTGGACCATACATTACATTTCCTGAGACTTCTAGGCAACAGGCTCAGCATGGTCCCTTTCAGGACAACTGTGCCTTTTTTCAGGAAAGGAAATGGACACTTTAGTGATTTTCAGTATGTTTGACGATCTAGAGTGCTTTAGTCCAGATGATGTAGAATATGTGGACATTGTGACATCGGTAAATTTCCATTATCAAACTCCGTTAGTTCCGTTAAGTCTTGATACACGTGTCGTAAACACACACTATTGCGTTTAACGTTGGTGACCTAATAATAATGAAAGTGTTACAATTAATGTCAATCTAAGTGATTATGTGATTATGGTGTATGTATGCTTGCATGTTTAATGTAATTTAGAAAATTAATCGCGTAACGCGGAAACGTTTGCCTATTTATCGTATGTTGTTAGGATCAGTGATCTATGTTTGATTGATTAACGAGTATAGCAGCGGAATTCAACAATGAATTAGTAGTCGATTCACAAGAACAAAACGATATTCAATGAAGAACAAAGACGGTTATAGAGAGAGAATTTCTGCAAATATATTTCATTCAATATTCGCTTTCGTGGTAACAGAATGTCACATACAATTAGGTCGACACCTCTTATATAAGAGATGTGACGTCTGCTGATGTCACTTGATAGTGACATCTAACAGATTTATTACAACTGAAACACAAACTGAAGATGTCAAAACAGCTGACATCTCCTTACAAAAATGCTAAGTGTTATCAGTTGTTATAACTACTGAAAAACATAAAACTACTGAAACTACAACGACTGAAGAACAAGCTCTTCAGTCGTTTTACAAAACTACTGAAACTAAAAATATAAAACTACTGATATCACAACTACTGAAGAAGTACTCTTCAGCTGTTGTGACAAACTACTGAACTTCAGTAGTTGGTCTTCAGACTTGAACTTCAGATGTTTCATCAGCTGATGACTTCAGTAGATATCATCAGCTGATGTCTTCAGTCTTTGTCTTCAGACTTTGTACATCAGTTGTTGATCTTCAGCACTTGTAAACTCTTCAGCTGTTGTACTTCAGTACTTTGGTCTTCAGCTTCAGCACTTGTGTTTTCTTCAGCTGTTGTACTTCAGCACTTTAGTTCTTCAGCTGTTGAAGTCTTCAGCACTTGTTCCACAACTGCTGATGAAGAGCTTTCAGTAGTTGTTGTGATACCATGTGGGACTTAGAGGTTTTCTGATCTTGGCTCATTGGTTCTTTTGGTCCAACAAACTCCCCCTGAACCAATGCAGCCAAAACCTCTAATTTATTTATTATCCCACTTATTGTTGGCAAAAGGTTGGTCTTTTTCCTTCTTGATCAGTAGAGAAGATGACCCATATAAGCTCCGGCCTGGGAAGAAGTCTCTGATATTTGTTTGGCAAGATATGAATGGGAACTCTGTTTTGGGGAACTGGACACAGAGTTGTTATCCCATTCATGAGATCTACTTCCCGTGTATGAGCCTGTAGGATTCTCTGGTGTAGGCTCTGAGAAACATTTTGTTCTTCCATGGTCAGGTTCTCGGCTTCACCATCAAATAATCCTTCTCGCCCATACAGCTCTGAGATGTACTTGGCCTGTTTGCCGTTTTTGAGCTCAACAGTTGTAATTGTCTATATGCAAACTCATCAGGATGATTCCCTTCGAGTAGCAGACTTAGCTCATTCTGTTTGAAGTTCTCAAGCCTCTTGTAGACTAACCCCTTTTGATAATCTGTTCTCTAGCATCTTCTGGGGTGGTTGTTTAGTCTCGTAGGCCTTCTTGAAATCTTCGACAATCTCCCAGGGTGATACTACAAGGGCCACTGTGATCTCTTCATCTACGATCCTCTTGACTTGACCCTTGTATCTCGAAGGAATGTCTTTCTTTACAATCCTGTGAGCCACCCTCGGATCAGGCCATACTCTCACCCTTTCCTCTGATATTGAAATGTGTTGGCGAGAGTGTACAATCTCAGAGCTTCTTCTTCATGCTGATAATTGATGAGGAGGCAGCATAGGTTTTGTCAATGCTTTTCAGCATTTCATCATCATGAAGCTTTTGCTGCTCCTCTTCTTCAATTTTTACTCTCACAACATCCATCTGTGAGGTGGGAGTGATGGGCATAGGTTTGGCTTTCGCCAGTGTTAGGACTGCAGACAGAGGCATCCTATCTTCTTCCACATATCCTCTTCTTCTTCTTCTTCTTCTAGCCTCAACACCCTTCTCTTCTTCTTCTTAGGTGCATCATCGGCTGTTGGTTTAGATGGTGAGGGAGTTGGTTTTGTGGGTTGTGATTGTGGTTGTTTGGATTTGGGCTTTGAGATTGGTTTGGAGATTTGAGGGGTAGGCTGTTTTTGAGTGGTGGAAGGGAAGGTTGTTCCAGCATCTTTGTTGTGAGTTTAGCCTTTGTAAGTTTTGCCATTTCAAAACCTTTTACCAGCCCCAGCCTCATCAAGGGCTTCAATGATAATCCCCTTGTGGAATTGCTCAGACAGACAGATTCTGGTGGCTATAGCCAGAATACTGTCTCTGGTCCACGCACGAATCTCCATCAAAGATCTTCCTAAGTATTTGGCAATAAAACGGATCATGATCTCCAATCTCTCCTTTTCAAGTGCATCATACCCAGCCCATCGGGTTTGAATCTCTTGCACTTCCAACCTCCTGATTTCACTATCAATGTGGCTGTATCAAAACCTTGCCTGAAGAGTTGCTCAATGATTTTATCCATGGATCGGCTGTGTGTATCATCAGCATCTTTTACCAGCTCTTCCAAGGATTTTTCTTCAGCAGTAGGTTGATCATCAGCACTTTTCTTTCGTTATAAGTGATCAGTGTTGCTTTTCTTTTCCACCTCTTGGGCTTGCTCTTGGGCCTTCTCTTCTCTGTTCTTTTCCTCTTCTTTTCTTTCACTGCAGTACTCTCCCCCTTTTTGATGCATTGGGTGGTAGGGGTTTGTACCGCAGAAAGTGTCTTTTGCACAGCAGCATCAATCAATGGTTGTAAAGTTGAGGAAAGCCTCTCATCAATGGCTTTAGTCACAATGTCAGTGATTATGGGTGTGATGAGAGGGAGGGAATTTTGAAGGACAGCAACTATTTGCTCAGGAGGGTTCTGTTCCTGAGAAATAGTGCCAGAAGCAGAGGCAGGTGGCTGAGTTGTTGGAGTGGCTCAGTGTTTGGGGAACCTTCAACTGAAGGTGCCATCTGTGGGTTGGTGGAGGCAGATGGTCTTTCTCCTTGTGAGAGTTGGTCAAGTAGGTTTTGCAGCCTACTGACTTCTCCTCAAGGATTGTGTTCTGGGCAAGAACATCGTAGAAAAAGCCCAGGTCATCATCAGCAGAAGCTGAATCACCTGACCTCCTGCTTGGAGCAGGATGTACATGCACTGGGTGTAGACCAGTTGTTGCATGTGCCCCTTTGTCTTGGTACCGGGGACTTCCAGCCTCAGGACTATGTCCATCATCAGCTGTTGCCTCTAGTGAGGTCTTAGCAATGTTACCAGCCTCAGTCTGATCATGTGCTGATTCAGAAGAGGTGGCAGCCTCACTAGATATTCTAATCTCCCTATCTACACCAGGAGATAGAAGTGGTAAACCCCTGTGCTGTGGGTTCTCAATTGCACTTTGTTCTCCCCCTCAATGGTAGAGGTGTTCCCAGTAGTAAGTGGTATCTGGGGAGGGGGTGAGGAGTGCAATTGAGTCAGCACTTGTGCAACTATCAATGTTGGGCTGTGAGGGGCGGTTGCATGGGGTGAAGGGATAGAAGCAGTGTGCACCTGGGGAGGAAGGTGCTCTTCAATGGCAATCCCCTCAAGTGAGGAAGATCCCAGATGTGTGGGTACCCCTTGTGTGGTTGCTGCAGGCTCCTGTTGAGAGGAATCCTGAGCGGCTATGGCTGGAAGAGTCCTATATCCACTAGGGGGTTGGACCAGTGGATATCTCCTGCGTTTGTGTTGCAGGGGCATCCTCAGGGGACTCATTTCCTGAGTAGCCGTTTTGGGTTTCTTTTTGGTGGGTTTGGTGGGGACTTTTGATTTGGAGGTGGTGGCTGTGGGTTCCAGCTGCGTGGGTTTGCGCAGCTTGGCAGCCATTTGAGTGTATGGTCAGAGTTGTGCCGGGAGTATACTTCAGGCAGAACAGCCGTAGCAGGGACTCCCAGGCCAACAAGTCCCTCAGCGTGAAGCTGGTTTGTAATGATGGCCATTATGAACCGTGGATATAATATCCAACGGTTAGCAGTTAGTTTTTGAGCCATATCCTTGAGCTCCGAAAATATTATTTCTGAAAAATTTAACGGCTGTTGCTCAAGAATAGAATACATTACCTGCTGCCACTTTGTCGACATTTGATCCCAAGACGAAGTCTTAGGAGCCAAACATACATTCACCATGTGAAAAATTAGGCGTTCAGCGTCATGGAAATGTTTCTTCATGATAGTGGAGGCACTAAGATTGCCCTGATATCCATGTTGGCAAAGGATAGATCAGTTGTGCCCTTGGGATATCCAGCAGGAGAAATGGCATCATCCAGATGTAGATTTGGCGGATTATTTCGGGAGTGATGACCACTTCTTTGTTGTTGACGACCGACTGGAGAGATGGTGTGTTGTTCTCCCCAGTGGTAATGGTGACGTTCATCCAAAACTGTTGGAGGGATTCGGCATGTAGTATGGGATTGAGAAGAAATGCCGTTTGGTATTGTGACTGAACCATAAGATCGATAGCAGTATCGAACTTAGCCCAGACAGGCGATTTAGTAAGGTAGGCTACACAGTTGTGTCGCGGTTTGATTTGCATGGACGCCATTAGAAGAGAGAAGTTTTGGAGAGGAACGTTAGGTTTGAAGAAGATGAAGCTTTGAAGGATTAGGTCAGGGATATTTATAGGGTACGGTTAAGAAAACGACTGAAGGATGTGGTGTTAGTCATCAGTAGTTTTAAACGACTGTTGACATGGTATTATCCTTTCAGACGTTGAAACAGCTGAAGTCGTGGTGTTAGGCATCAGTAGTTAGAAAACTACTGAAAGCCGTGGTTTTGACTTCAGATGATGAAACAACTGAGGACTTGGTGTTTTTCATCAGTAGTTGTGAAACTACTGAAGACAGTGGTTTTGTCATCAGTTGTTGTAAACAGCTGAAGACTTGGTATTAGTCATCAGTAGTTATAAAACTACTGAAGACATGGTTTTGCTTCAGTTGTTTAGAATGAAACAGCAGTTGTTGAAACAACTGAAGAGAAAGTTCTCTTCAGTAGTTTTCGTCAATTCATAGCCTTTCAGCTGTTTCATACTGTCCTCAACACTTACTCATCAGACTTTGCATCTGATTTTCAGGTGTTTCATAGGACATCAGTACTTATCTGTTTATACTGATTTCAGTAGTTGTAACTACATCAGTAGGTTGGAACAGAGAAAGTACGTCAGTACTTGTGAGGCATTTAGCCATCAGTAGTTATAAAAACTACTGAAGGGTGAAAGGACTCAGTACTTATATGTGACATGGGTACCAATGATCACCAGTAATTATTACTGAAATCATCAGTAGTTGTCACTTATTCTAGCTGCAGCATACCAAGCCTTAACACAAGGTTTTGGAAAGTAGAACTATCCAAAGGCTTAGTAAAAATATCTGCAAGCTCATCAGCACTAGGCACAAACTTAGGATCAATCAGACCTTTTTCAAAGCAATCCCGAATAAAATGATGTCTGATCTCTATATGTTTGGTCCTAGAGTGCTGGACTGGATTTTTGACAATACACAGAGCTGAAGCACTATCCATTAACAATGGAGTCTTAGTCTCTGTAATGCCATAATCCAGAAGTTGGTTCTGAAGCCAGAGTACCTGAGAGGTGCAACTTGCAGCAGCAATGTACTCGGCCTCAGCAGTTGATGTAGCAACAGATGTTTGTTTCTTACTCTGCCAAGAAATCAAACAGTTGCCTAGGAATTGACAACCACCAGAAGTTGACTTTCTAGTTAACTTGCACCCTGCATAGTCACTATCTGAAAAAGCAACTAATTTGCAAGAGTGTCCAGTGGAATACCATAAACCCAGAGATTGTGTACCTTGCAAATATCTAAAGATTCTCTTGACTGCAATCAAATGAGAGTCTTTAGGAGCAGCCTGAAATCTAGCACAAACACATGTAGCAAACATAATATCTGGTCTAGAAGCTGTTAAATACATCAAGGGCCCAATCATACATCTGTAAAGCGTTTCATCAACAGCTTTACCTTTCTGATCAGCATCCAGTTGTGTGGTTTGCACATGGGAGTAGAACAGGGCTTACAGTTTTGTAAATCAAACTTATTCAAAAGATCTTTTGTATATTTTGACTGATGAATAAAAGTTCCATCAGCCTTTTGTTTGATTTGCAAGCCTAGAAAGAACTGTAATTCTCCCATTGCACTCATTTCAAACCTCTTTTTCATTAATGTGTAAAATCATCACACAACTGGGGATCAGAGGATGCAAAAATATATCATCAACATAAATCTGAACAAGTAGCTTATGCTGATCCACCTTCTTAATAAACAAAGTTTTATCAATGGAGCCTCTAGTGAAATTATTCTTAAGAAGAAAAGTAGAGAGTGTCTCATACCAGGCTCTAGGAGCTTGTTTCAACCCATAAAGAGCCTTATCAAGTTTGTACACCCATTCAGGATGTTTATTATCCTCAAAGCCTGGTGGTTGACACACATAAACTTCTTCCTTTATTTTACCATATAAAAATGCACTTTTGACATCCATTTGGAAAACTTTAAGATTGTGGAATGCAGCATAGGCTAAGAACAATCTGATTGCCTCTAGTCTGGCTACAGGGGCAAAGGTTTCATCATAGTCAATACCTTCTTCTTGTGAAAACCCCTGTACAACCAGTCTAGCCTTGTTCTTAACAATAAGCCCATTTTCATCAGTTTTATTCCTAAACACCCATTTAGTGCCTATTGCACACTTACCTGGGGGAAGAGGAACCAGTTCCCACACTTGCTGTTTCTTGAACTGAAGTAGCTCAAGCTGCATAGCTTCAACCCATCCATTGTCTCTCAAAGCAACATGGTAGTTCTTTGGCTCTAGCTGACTGATGAAGAGAGCATAGAAGCAGAAGTTAGACAATTGACTTCTGGTTGAAACACCAGCATTGATATCACCAATAATCTGAGACATGGGGTGATTCTTCAGTTCTTGATAAACAATGAGATCTGTGCAAGTGTTTGTAGAACCTTCAGCAGCAGCAGATGTTGATGTAGACTCTTGAAACCAAGAATTAGATGGTAACTCAAAAGATGTAGAGGAAACAGAGATCTCATCAGCATTTGTTGTGGATGGAACTGCTGAAGCTACAGGAACATCAAGTTTAGCAGACACAGGCAGTTGGTCACTAAACTTGAATAGGTGAGTATTGATATTATCATCATCATCATCAATACCACCAGGTGGAAGACATGCTGCAGAAGATGATTTAGCCACAGGATCTGCAACAGCTGGAGGTTGATAAGGAACATATTGCAGTATGTCCAAATCAAACAACTCCACAGGGTTTTGTGGAATCTTGTCCAAAGGAGATTCATTAAACTTCACATGCAAAGTCTCTTCAACTATCTTTGTTCTGCAGTTGAAGACTCTGTATGCCTTGCAAGTAGATGAATAACCAACAAAATACCCTGCATCCACCTTAGGATCAAATTATGGAGTTGATCCTTTGTGTTGAGAATAAAACAGGGACACCCAAATGCTTTGAAAAATGAAATTAGAGGAGCCAAGTGATGGAGAACTTCATATGGAGTCTTCATCAACCTCTGATTTACTAAAACTCTATTCTGCACATAGCAAGCTGTGTTGACAGCTTCAGCCCAAAAGGTCAGTGGCAAACCAGAGTCAGCCAGCATGGACCTTGCAGCTTCAATGAGGGTCCTGTTCTTTCTCTCCACTACTCCATTTTGTTCTGGAGTCCTTGGGATGCTAAACTGCCTTTTGATTCCCTTTGAAAGATAGAAGTCATCAAGTGTATGATTTCTGAATTCAGTTCCATTATCACTCCTGATACACTTGACTGGAAGGGAATACTGCTTCTCAATATACAACACAAAGTGAATAATCTTCTGAGCAACCTCATCCTTTGAATGTAGAAAGAAAGTCCATACAAATCTGGAGTAATCATCCACAATTACCAGACAGTATTTCTTCTTTGCCATGCTCATCACTCTCACAGGACCAAATAGATCCATATGCAGTAATTGCAAGCAGGCAGTGGACTTAGGCTCTTCAATAGGAGGGAATGAGACTTTGTGCTGTTTTCCTTTTAAACAAGCAGTGCAGGTTTCATCACAGTGGAACTCCTTTATTGGTAAGCCTCTGACTAAACTATTGTGGATAAGCTGATTCATGTTTTTGAAATTAACATGACCCAGCCTTCTGTGCCACAGTTTAGATTCTTGAGAAGAGGCTTTGGAAAATAGGCAAGGATTGCCTTTGAGATCTATTTTCTTGGAAAGATCTAAGGCATACACTCTTCCTGTCCTGTTGGCTCTCAGGAGAGTGTGATCATCCAACACCTTATCAATCAAATGCAAAACTTTGGATGACAGAATCCTACAGTTCTGACTGGTGAAAAGAGCAACATGGCCTTTATCACACATTTGACTGACACTCAAGAGATTGTACTTGAGATTTTCCACATGATTAACATCATCAAATTTGATTTCTCCATTGGAGACAAAGCCATTACCAATGATGTAACCCTAGCATCATTGCCAAAAGAAACAAAGCCCTTCTTTCCTTGAGAGTAGTCATGAAGAAGAGAACTGTTCCCAGTCATGTGCATAGATCCCCCACTGTCTACATACCAGATGCTACTTTGGCATGTTGGAGAACCCTGCAATAATAAACAATCAGTTAGTTTTTGAGACCCAAACCTTTTGGTTTTGGGCCTGGTCTCATCAATAGATGGTAAACTAACAGGTTTATTTGAAACAACAGCTGAGAGGAAGAAGATGGTGAAGAAGAGGAATCCTTTGGCTTGGATCTCCTTTTCTGCGTGGTTTCAACATAGGAGCATCTAGTTGGTTAACTCTACCCAACAGATGTTGAACCATCATAACCAGCTGTGTCTGATTTTGTGATAAAGCTTTCAGCTCATCAGACACATTGCCAGTGGAGTTTGATAAGTTCCTATGTTGCACCTTCTTCTTCTGAGCACTCAGCTGTCACCTGTTTAACCCCTTCCTTTTTGGATTTCTTTGAGGACTTAAGGGTTACAGGATTTGATGTTGCTGATACAAATGTGGTCTCAAACTCATTTTTCATTTTTACCATTTTCTCTTTAATTTCTTCTTTTGTTTGAGTTTGGAACCTCTTTTGTACCAGCAATCATCTGTAAGATGATTGAACAAACCACATACTTCACATGGTTTCTTCTTCATCTTAGGTTGATCATCAACTAAAGAGGGTGAAGCAACTGAAGACTTGTTCTTCAGTGCTTTGGAAGCATTGTTTGCTTTCTTGACTGCCTCTTTAGTAGTCTTCAAACTCTTTCTACTGACAGTTTTCTTCTCTTCAGTACTGGCAGTAGTTGGAGTTTGAACTTCAGGTGTTAAATCCTGCTCTCTAGTCCTTTCAGGACTTTCAGAATTAACTCCTGAGTTGATCAACTCATTGATCATGTGAGTGTCAGCATTTGAACCATCAACATCAGCTGATAGGTTCAGAGAGGGCTTGATGCTGACTTCTACTTCTGATTGTGCTGTATCAGAAAGTAGATCACATGATGAGATGGATTGGTTATTACTCTCACCATCAGATTCTACCTCTGCTCTTGGAGTAAAATCTGTAGGTGGAGCAGTGTGATTGTAACCAATGCCAAACTTCACATTGGAAGCAGATTGCTTACTAAGAAGCATTTCAAAACCTTTGCATGATTGTACCCATCTATCACACTCTACCTGGGTAACTGCAAGGGTTTCTTTGAGATCTTTATACTTCTCTAGAAGTATCTCTTCCCTAGCCTTATCATCAGTTATTTGGCATTTCAGTTTGTAAATCTCATCATTTTTATCATTAAGCACAGACTCAAATTCAGCTTTGCTTTTGGAAATTATTTGTTCTAGCTCAATGTTCTTGTTGATTAAAGCTACATTTGCTTCTCTAATAGATGCAAATGCTGCTATGCATGGTCAGAACATAATTTGGCTTTTGCCTCAGAGGATACCTGTGATACCTTTGGTGTAGAGGCATTAGTGGATGAAGTATCAGCAGAATCCAAAGCCATAAGAGCTAGATTTCCAAATGGACTTTCACCACCATGTTGACCAGCACCTGAGAACAGTTGTTCATGACCAGACAAATCATCTGGTAAACTGCTCCAGTCAACAACTCCTGGGGTGAAGAAGCTGTGTTGTTGAGGTTGAGTTTGTTGATGAGATTGGGAAGGCTGTGGTTCAGGCAATGCTTGTGGTTGTTGTGCAATTGGAGCTTGAACAGGATTTGGTTGAGGCACATAATAGCAGGGATAAGGATATGACATTTGACCCTGGGGAACAAAGTATGCAGGAGATCTAGGATGTGAATAATGACCAGAACCAGCAGGATGTTGCCCTCTGTTTTGTGGACTAGTACTAGGAAAAGTCACAAAGGGTGCAGAAGAGTTAGATCCAGTTGATCTACACTCTCTTGCAAAGTGTCCTAGCCTTTGGCATTTGTGACACCTCAACTTACTCTTGTCAAAACCAACTTTGGTTTTGCCAGAGAGTCCAGGAAATTTCCTGCCAGTTCTCTTATAGAACTTCTGAGATCTGATATTAATCAGTGCCATTTGGCTCAGAATATCCATCTCTTCTAGATCATCATCAGCTATTCCTTTCAGATCATCCATGATGAAGCATAAATTGTCACTATTACTGCCAGAATGACTCTCAATACCAACAAATGCATGATCAGAACTATTTGAAGAGAAATCTATATGCTCATCATAATTGCTTTCAGATGCAGCATATTCTGACTCATGACCAACCAAGGCAGTTTCCTGGTACAAAGTCATCAGTGAGCTTTCCTGATGAGGACAGTTTCCTCTTCTGCTCTATCTCTCTTTCAAATGTAAGTAGTTCCCATGAAGTTGGGTGAGAGATAGGCTGTCCAGATTTGCACTGGAGCGTAGGACAATAGTGTATGTGTCCCATCTCTCAGGCAGTGATCTGAGGAATCTGGTTCATCTGGCTATTGGTGTATTCCTGTTTCACCATTTTCAGCTCAGATATCAAGCAGGAAAAGCGCTCAAACTGTTGAGTCAGTGTCTCACCCTTTCTATGAGAGAATGTCTCATATTGTTGGGCAAGGATCTCTCTATTGTTTGCTAAGACCTCATCTGTGCCACCGAATTGTTCCTTCAGGGCATTCCAGAGATCATGAGCAGTTTCATGATGCATAAGCCCTGAATAGATTTCATTAGGCAGTGCCATGGCCAGAATTCCATGGGCTTTAGCATCAATCTCAAATAGTTTCCGATCTTCATCAGAGTATTGTTCCTTCTTCTTGGAACCATTTGATTGGTTTTCGGATTGTTCACCATAGGCTTATGTGGTCCATGTACCACAGATGTCCAACAACCTGAACTGTTAACAGACAGGTGATGAAGCATTCTTCGTTGCCATATGTTATACTCGGTCCTAACCAGCATCGGAGGCTTGGTTGAGGAACCGGTATTGTGAGGATCATTAGAAGGAGTCGTCATCTCAGATTCAATCAAATTCGGTTAAGCTAAAACAGATTTAGAACAAAACGCAACAACCAATTGAACCAGAAGATCTCAAAATAAATGAACGAAAGCGACAGAAATTCAATAATCTATAACCAGTTCTTGCAAATACGCTAATTCAATCAAACACAGATATCAATTAGCAGTTTCAATGATCAATTGTTAGATCGATCAATGATTAACCTGCTCTGATACCACTTGTTAGGATCAGTGATCTATGTTTGATTGATTAACGAGTATAGCAGCGGAATTCAAACAATGAATTAGTCGATTCACAAGAACAAAACGATATTCAATGAAGAACAAAGACGGTTATAGAGAGAGAATTTCTGCAAATATATTTCATTCAATATTCGCTTTCGTGGTAACAGAATGTCACACTTACAATTAGGTCGACACCTCTTATATAAGAGATGTGACGTCTGCTGATGTCACTTGATAGTGACATCTAACAGATTTATTACAACTGAAACACAACTACTGAAGATGTCACAACAGCTGACATCTCTTACAAAAATGCTAAGTGTTATCAGTTGTTACAAATACTAAAAAAATAAAACTACTGAAACTACAACGACTGAAGAACAAGCTCTTCAGTCGTTTTACAAAACTACTGAAACTAAAATATAAAACTACTGATACACAACTACTGAAGAAGTACTCTTCAGCTGTTGTGACAAACTACTGAAACTTCAGTAGTTGGTCTTCAGACTTGAACTTCAGATGTTTATCAGCTGATGACTTCAGTAGATATCATCAGCTGATGTCTTCAGTCTTTGTCTTCAGACTTTGTACATCAGTTGTTGATCTTCAGCACTTGTAAACTCTTCAGCTATTGTACTTCAGTACTTTGGTCTTTCAGCTTCAGCACTTGTGTTCTTCAGCTGTTGTAATTCAGCACTTTAGTTCTTCAGCTGTTGAAGTCTTCAGCACTTGATCTTTAGCTGTTGAAGTCTTCAGCACTTGTCAAACTGCTGATGAAGCTTTTAGTAGTTGTTGTGATACCATGTGGGACTTAGAGGTTTTCTGATCTTGGCTCATTGGTTCTTTTGGTCCAACATATGTCTTGTGTTTTTATAAAGATAAAATATATAATGATTTTCATTAGTTTATATCTTTATATTATTAAGTTAAAAACACTTTACAAAGAGTTTAAAGCCTAGTTTTTATAAAATACAAATTACAAGGGCTTAAAGGGTAAATATGGAAATTAAAATTAAACAAAACACCCAAACCCTAGCCCCCACCCCAAATCGGCCACGACTTCACCTCTACATTTTCAAGGGAATGCAAGGCGCCCAAGTCAAATTCGGGAACCCCACAGGCCTCCACACATCCCTCTATATCAAAGCCCTTTGGAAAGTCAACAGAGACAACTATAATGGCTCAAGAAGTTGCTTGGAGCTTTATGGTGCAGGATGTGACTCCTGCTCAAGCACTCATAGAAGGAACAGATGACAATAAGGTATATGAACATCTCTATACTCCTACATGTATTGCTAAGGTTAAACTATATCAGGACTATAATATGAAAATTAAATATGATATTGAGTCTTTAAATGTTTTGAAATCTAATTTAAAAAGGGCTAAATCTGACTACGAAAGACAAATTGAAGAATTAGAGAAAACTATGTCCTTATTAAAACATGAACACACAAATTATAAGACTCAAATAAAGGATTTAATATCCAAATTGTCTAAGGCTCAAGCCCAGCTTGTCACTACTGAGGCTCAAGCCAGGAAGTATGTTATTTCTGAGCAAAACTTCCAGTCTATTATTGCATCATCCTCCCACTCCAAAATTTGTTATCAAAACAAAGGAGGGTTGGGGACCAATGAAATTGCTCCACCACATTCTTATGAGTCTATAAGACAATCTATATATGGTACTGAAGAGCAAGATTTCCCATCTGCTGACTCATCTTCACTTATGTGAAGAATGATGCAATAATAGAGGCCACCACAGGGAAATAATAGGTAAATCAACCACTTCCCAGTGATGATCAAACCTAACCACCAAGCTAGAAGAAGCATAGCTAAAGCAACAAGAAGAACTGCCATGAAAGTGGCTAAGTCCAAACTGATGATTGACCCAAAACAAAAAGGTGTATTCATCTTAGCTGGAATCTAGGTGGTAGGTAACTCTGAGTAAGGAAAGGAGTGTAGTACCAACACTCCTATCCTACCAAGTGATCAGAAGTTGAGGTTGCTGATAAAGAGAAAAAGAACAAGAAACAACAATCCTCTAGCTCCTAGAAGACTAACATTACATGCATAATGTGTGGTCTGCAAAACCACATGGCCAAAGATTGTTATTACAATCCTGCTAGCACACATTATGCAAATAATGTTAAAAGAGAAGAAGTCAGGGAAGGTTTCTCATTTGGACCTTATCAAATGGTCCAAGTGATGGAAAAGGGAAAGCTGGTTTCTTTTGGGACGAAAATTCTTTCAACATGGGGATAATGTGACATCCGGTAAATTTCCGTTACCAAACTCCGTTAGTTCCGTTAAGTCTTGCATACACGTGTCGTAAACACACACTAGTTGTCGTTTAACGTTGGTGACCTAATAATAATGAATAATGTTACAATTAATGTTAATCTAATTGATTATGTGATTATTGTGTATGTTTATGTGTTTGCATGTTTTAAATGTTAATTAGAAAATTAATCGCGTAACGCAGAAACGTGCCTATTTATTCGTATGTCTTGTGTTTTTATAGAGACAAAATATATAATGATTTTCATTAGTTTATATCTTTATATTATTAAGTTAAAAACACTTTACAAAGAGTTTAAAGCCTAGTTTTTATAAAATACAAATTACAAGGGCTTAAAGGGTAAATATGGAAATTAAAATTAAACAAAACACCCAAACCCTAGCCCCCACCCCAAATCGGCCGCGAATTCACCTCTCTTCCCCTCTCCTTTGCGATTTCGACCTAGAACAAGCATCAAAGCATCGATTTGGTTTGATTACAAGGCATACAACACGTTGGAATCATCAATTGCAAGTTAACACACGTTTAAAGGTTAAAATTTTCAAGTTTTTGTGAGTTGTTCATGATGGCCGAACCTAAACTCGTGAATGGGTGTTCATGGAGTCGAAATTGATGTTAATTGATGGTGTTAGTATGTTAGTTGGATTGAATACATGTTGTTTAACATTGATTGTGTATGAATTGTATGTTTCTAGTGGATTGATCATGAACTTTAGTTTTATGCAAACCCTAATTCGAAATTAGCATGATTATGAGAAGTTGATGATTGTTTGATGAATGTATGATGATTTGTAGGTTGTATGAATGTTAGGATACGTTGATCTTGCAAGAAATCGATGAATTGACGTTGGTGTTCATAGGTTACTAAGAATAGTAACTTTATTTTGCATGTAATGTTGAATTATTGATGAATAGATGTTATGGATGTGTTCATGGTGATGATTAGATGTTAGATTGTTGTTGTGATCATTGGGAATTCAAGAACACATGTTATAGTTCATACATTACTAAAGATAGTAACTTTTAGGATATGAATTGATGAGTTATGATGTTTGGATGTTGTTGATCATGCTTAGATGTTGATATGAACTTGAATTGGTATATTATTAATGAATTCATGAATGCATTGGATGTTTGATAGATTTTGGGATGTGCTTTCCCAAAACAGAAACTTTATTTGCACAAAGTTTGATGGATGATAGTTTGAACATGTTTGGGATGTTAGGAGCATGCTAGTAGGTTCATGGATGAATTCTAATGTGATAGAACATGTTAAATTAGTTGTATGGGATGTTTGGATAATCATGGGTGATGTTTGGACTTTGATGATCATGTATGATGTTGATGTTGATTAGTGGTTAGGACATCATGTTTGGGACTGGAAATAATTGTTGTGATGTTGTTGAATGCAATGTACATGGCTAATGAATATGATTATGATCATCATACACGCGTGCGAATCTGAGGCCCCTACTTAGTAGGATTGGCAGGGTTTAGGATGTGAAGTCGTGAGTGGCTTCTCATGGCATGTGGTGCGTGGTTTGATCTTTGTGTGACATGTTAGTTGTGTTATAACTAGTGGATATGTTAAGGTTCTAGATTCGCATGACTTGTATGATACTTGGTTGTATGATGATCTAACTGATACACCTGGATAATATAGCATACATATGATCTATTTGAATGTTAACTATGTATGATATATGTGTATGATTACTTGAATGGTTTACAACACATAAAGTCACCATGGGTCAAACGGGTCAACTGGGTCAAACATGTCTGTTTTTCTGAAATCTTGAGTCCTTGGTTGTAGTGTACTTAGGGTTTCACATGTTCTCTATTTACACGTACTCACGTACTTATATGATCTAGGTAACCACTGAAGGTTGTCTGTCCATTCTGTTTGTCAAGTAGAACTCTAAGTGTCTATTACGCGTATCAGGTGAGTTCATGCCCCACTCTTTATTTAATCTCTTTTGGGGGAGATAGCATACTGGTAAATCACAAATGCTTTATATATTCAAGTTGTGTATAATATTATATAGTGTTGATATCATGGAAAAGTCCTCACACTTTCGAATTGTTAATATTGAATAGCGGGGAAATTTGGGTAGTACTACTGGGTTTGACGAGCCCCACCTGTGTGACTCGAGGTCAACCAGGTGCAATTTGTCCTATTGAACATTGTCACGACCTGTTAAGTCATGACAGGAGGCAACCACGTAACACAGTTAGCTTCAATTAATCATTATGATATAATATTTATTGTTAATGGACTAACTATCTGTTACAATGTACTACTTTTATATCTATGTTGTTAAACTGTTTATGTTTGATTATCACTCTTGAACTTACCAACCATTGTGTTGACATTTTAGTATGCTATTCTCAGGTCATTAGCTTGCTTGCCATAGGAGCACTACATGGTTCACTTGCATTCTAAGACTCAGTCTTCAAGACATTTTTTTAGTATTTTAATGAATAATGTTTACTCTTTTGGGTTGGCACATGTTTTGCCATAGTTTACACTTTTATTTCTTTGGGTTGTTTTTCAAAACGCTTCCGCACAGTATAAAGTTTGTACTTTGGTTGATTTTATTTAAGTTATGACATATAGAGTCGTTCTAAGTAACTATTGACTGTGATCCTGGTTTGTTCACACGCCTCGCGGTAAAACTCCGCACGTGGATTTTGAGGGTGTGACAGACATTGTCCAACAAATGGCTCTTTTAACCTACAGAGCAAAGAAGTTCTTCAAGAGAACTGGAAGGCAGTTTCCCCAGAACCCAACCAATAACAAATTTGGGTTTGACAAAACCAAGGCAAAATGTTTTAACTATAACCAACTTGGTCATTTTTCAAGGGAATGCAAGGCGCCCAAGTCAAATCCGGGAATCCCACAGGCCTCCACACATCCCTCTACATCAAAGCCCTTTGGAAAGTCAACAGAGACAACTATAATGGCTCAAGAAGTTGCCTGGAGCTTTATGGTGCAGGATGTGACTCCTGCTCAAGCACTCATAGAAGGAACAGATGAAAATAAGGTATATGAATATCTCTATACTCCTACATGTATTGCTAAGGTTAAACTATATCAGGACTACAATATGGAAATTAAATATGATATTGAGTCTTTAAATGTTTTGAAATCTAATTTAAAAAGGGCTGAATCTGACTACCAAAGAAAAATTAAAGAGTTAGAGAAAACTATGTCCTTATTAAAACATGAACACACAAATTATAAGACTCAAATAAAGGATTTAATATCCAAATTGTCTAAGGCTCAAGCCCAGCTTGTCAGTACTGAGGCTCAAGCCAGGAAGTATGTTATTTCTGAGCAAAACTTCCAGTCTTTTATTGCATCATCCTCCCACTCCAAAATTTGTTATCAAAACAAAGGAGGGTTGGGGACCAATGAAATTGCTCCACCACATTCTTATGAGTCTATAAGACAATCTATATATGGTACTGAAGAGCAAGATTTCCTATCTGCTGACTCATCTTCACTTATGTTGAAGAATGATGCAATAATAGAGGCCACCACAGGGAGAGAACAGGTAAATCAACCCACTTCTCCCAGTGATGATCAAAACCTAACCACCAAAGCTAGAAGAAGTAGAGCTAAAGAAACAAGAAGAACTGCCAAGAAAGTGGCTAAGTCCAAACTGATGATTGACCCAAAACAAAAAGGTGTATTCATCTTAGCTGGATTCTAGGTGGTAGGTAACTCTGAGTCAGGAAAGGAGTGTAGTACCAACACTCCTATCCTACCAAGTGATTAGAAGTTGAGGTTGCTGATAAAGAGAAAAAGAACAAGAACCAACAATCCTCTAGCTCCTAGAAGACTAACATTACATGCATAATATGTGGTCTGCAAAACCACATGGACAAAGATTTTTATTACAATCCTGCTAGCACACATTATGCAAATAATGTTAAAAGAGAAGAAGTCAGGGAAGGTTTCTCATTTGGACCTTATCAAATGGTCCAAGTGATGAAAAAGGGAAAGCTGGTTTCTGAAGCAAGGTTGCTTTCGGAAGAAAATTCTTCTTCCGAAGGGAAAATAGCTTCGGAAGCTAAAGCAGTTAAGAATCCAAAAGAATTCCCTTGAAACCATCCCAGAAAAAGACTACTTCAGAAGAAAAGGTGGTGAAGGCTTCTTTTGAAAAGAAAGAAACTTTGGAAGAATGCCTTGCTGCAAAAGCCTCATCCTCAATGATCAACCAAAGGATGGATTGGAAGATCAGAAAAGATGTTGCAGCTCAAACCTCTTCTTCAAAGACACCCATTGAACCCCCATGCTTAACTTTTGGTTCAATTACGTCACTATCATTGGAAGAATCCAAGACCAAAAAGGCTTGGGTTTCCAATCAAAACTAATCATCTCATCTTATGTGTAGGGACATCCATATAACAGTAATAACAATATTTGGATTGTGGACAGTGGATGCTCCAGGCACATGACAGGGAATAGATCTTTCCTTCAACAATTTCAACATTATGATGGAGGTCCTGTCCAGTTTGGAGGTGAGGTCGGAGGATATATTTCTGGAAAAGGAAGTATATCCAATGGAAAGTAAAAAGTTGATAAAGTTCACTTTGTCAAACAGCTTGAACACAATCTGTTAACTGTTTCTTAGTTCTGTGATCAAAGCATCAAATGCTTTTCACAGAACTTGAGTGCATTATCCTCAAACCAGGGATGACAATTCCTTCGGAATTGGTGCTTCTTATATCTCCTAGGAAGGGGGATATGTACAAGCTAGATATGAACATTGCTTCCCCAATGGGTGAAGTATCATGCTTTCTTTCCAAAGCTGATGGTGATGAGTCAACACTATGACATAAACGAATGTGTCATGTAAATTTTAAGACAATGAATAAATTGGCCAAAAACAACTTGGTACATGGTTTGCCTAAAAAGGAATTTTTCTACAAAGATAACTGTGTTGCATGCCTGGAAGGGAAGCAACACAGGACATCTCATAATGCCAAAGTTGTGAACTCTATCACCACTCCATTATACTTATTGCACATGGATCTATTTGGTCCCACAAGTATAATAAGCATTGGAAGGAAATCATACTGCCTTGTGATTGTTGATGATTTTACAAGATTTACATGGGTATTCTTTTTAAGATCTAAAGATGAAACTGTTGAAACACTAAAATCTTTTATTCTTAAAATAGAAAATCAAATTGATCATAAGGTTAAGATAATCAGAAGTGATCAAGGGACTGAGTTTAAGAACTTCGTTCTGGACTCATTCTGTAACTCAAAAGGGATTGCCAGACAATTTAGTGCTCCCAGAACTCCTCAACAAAATGGTGTTGCTGAGAGGAGGAACATGACACTTATTGAGGTTGCTCGAACTATGTTACTTGATTCCAAACTACCTCTAACATTCTGGGCAGAGGCAGTTAGCACTGCATGCTATGTGCAGAACAGAGTTCTTGTAGTTAAGCCACATGGAAAATCCCCTTATGAGCTTGGAACAAGAGGCCACCGTTCATTGGCCTTCTAAAGTGCTTTGGCTGCAGGTGTACCATACTTAACACAAGGACAATTTGACAAAATTTCCTGAAAAGTCAAATGATGCTATCTTTGTTGGATACTCCTCTAGCTCTAAAGCTTCTACAGTTTACAACATCAAGAATCAACAATTTGAGGAATCATCCAACATTGTTGTTAATGAGTACACTCCTTGTGTTAGGGGGAATGAACCTGATCATATTTTTGACTTAGAATTGTTGCCAAACAATTCTAAACCATCTTGTCAGAATGTTTCAGCTGGAATAGGCACTCAAGGAAATTCTAAAGATACCTAATTGTTTGAGTTACCCAGACCTATTCCAAGTTCTCCAAGAGCTACAACAAACCAAACTTCCACTATTGGCATATTTGACAGTATATCTATCTCAAGGGATAGTGGAGCTTCAACTAGTGAATCACTTGTTGATCCTCAAAGTTCACCAGGTGACCCTGCACAACACCAAGCTGATAGAAGTAGCATCCTGAAGGAACAGACAACTGTTAATGCAATTTCATAGCCAACAAATGATGATGTTTCTCATTCATTCAATCTGTCCTCATTGAATGAATTTGAAACAACAGCTAGACAAAGTGCTCCAACTCCTGAGCAAAATATGTCCAATCTGGATCTATCTTTGCAACTGGAAGTGATTCCTCGTCTACGAATTCACAACACTCATCCAGCTGAGAACATCATAGGGGATGTCTCTGAAGGTGTGAGAACAAAAGGACAGACTCATCATAGGAATGTCTGCCTGTACTCATGCTTCTTATGCCAGATGGAACCCAAAAAGGGAGAATATGCCTTGAAAGATAGTAGCTGGGTTGAATCGATGCAAGAGGAGCTTATTCTATTCAAAAGACAAAAGGTTTGGAACCTATGTCCCCTACCATCTGGTCAAGTACCTATAGGCACCAAATGGGTTTTTAGAAATAAGAGAGATGATAGAGGCTTGATTATTAAGAACAAGGCAAGACTGGTGGTTCAAGGATACACTCAAGAGGAAGGAATCGATTATACTGATGTCTTTGCACCTGTTGCAAGACTCAAGGCAGTTAGGATCTTCCTTGCCTATACTGCATCCAAGAATTTCACTATCTACCAACTTGATTTCAAGTGTTCCTTTCTATATGGGGATATAGATAGGGAAGTCTACGTGTGCCAGCCTCCAGGATTTGAAGACCCACAAGACTCCAACTATGTGTGCAAATTGGATAAAGCTCTATATGGACTGTACCAAGCACCTAGGTTGTGGTATGAGACTTTGTCTCAGCTTCTTTTGAAGAATGATTACACTAGAGGTACCATTGATAAGACTCTTTTCATAAGGAAGTCTGGAAAGGACATTTTGTTTGTTCAAGTCTATGTTGATGACCTCATATTTGGTTCCTCAAACGACCAAATGTGTAAAGACTTTGAAAACATCATGAAGAAGAAGTTTGAGATGAGTTCCATGGGAAAAATGGACTTTTTTCCTTGGAATTCAGGTGAAGTAAATGAAGGAAGGGTTCTTCATTAATCAATCTAAGTATGTCAATGACATCTTAGAGAGTTTCGACATGAAAGATTGCAAGTCAGCCAAGACACCCATACCCAAAAACCATAATCTCTGTCTTGATTCTGAGGGAGAGGATACTGATCAACATCTTAATAGGGCAATTATTGGTTCTCTGATGTATCTCACAGCAAGTAGACCTGATATCATGTTTGCTACATGTATTTGTGCAAGATATCAGGCTGCCCCAAAGGTGTCTCACCTAGCTGCTGCCAAGAGAATCCTTAGATATCTTGAAGGAGCACCTAAATTAGGTCTTTGGTATCCAAGGAACAACAATTTTAATCTCTATGGATACCCTGACAGTGACTATGGTGGCTGCAACATTGATAAGAAATCAACATCAGGAGGATGTCAATTTCTTGGTGGAAGGATCATCTTATGGCAATGCAAGAAACAATCTTGTGTCTCTACATCAACTGCTGAAGCTGAATACATTGCTGCTGCAAGTTGCTGTGCTCAGCTGCTATGGATTCAAAATCAGATGTTAGACTATGTATTCAACTTTATGAGCACTCCAATCCACATTGACAATAACAGTGCTATCTCCATCACTGAAAATCTTGTGAAGCATTCCAAGACAAAGCATATTGATATCAGGTATCACTTCATTAGAGATATTATTGAGAAAAATCTAATCAAGCTAATGAGAGTTGATTCAAATGAACAATATGCTGATTTGTTCACCAAAGCTTTTGATGAACAGAGATTTAAGTATCTCATTACAACCATTGGGATGATAAACATTGATTAGTCTACCTCTTTTAAAAAACCTCTTTAATATGTCATGTCTTATGTCAATGCAATCTAAGCCCTGTTACAAAAGGTCTCTCTCTAAATTCTTCTGAACAGGAATTAACGTTCGGAAGATATTTCGCATATCTTCCGAAGCAAAATTTCTCCAAGGATAATTTTCTTCTCGGAAGAAACGATTGATTACATATCAGATCTACTTTTCGAAGCTTATGAAAAACTCTTCATTCAGAAAGTAAGCTTTACTCTCGGAAATTGAATTCTACCTTCAGAAGTAAATATTGCCTGCAGAAGACAAATTACCTTCGGAAGTAGTTTATACTCGGAAGAAAGACTTTACTGTGTAACGGAAATCTTTTGGGCCCCACACTGTAAAAAGTAATGATTTTATTAATGATGTCATATTATTAATCTAAACTAAAACCTTACCGCCCCTATCAAATCTCCCACTAAAACATCACATCATCTTATCCAAACCCCTTCTACCGCCATTTCACCCTCTTTTAAATAATCCCGACTATTCACTTTCATCTTATTACCACACTTTACTGCCCCAAAAAGCTTTTTTCATTCTCAATTCACCCAAGTCCAAACTCATTCACCTTCACCTTTCAAAAATAGCACTTAACCCTCAGCACAATCAAGTGGCACTTCTTGATTCATCAAGAGATGCCGATGCAGGATCAGTTTATGTCACTAAACACTTGGTTTTTCTCTCAAACTCACTTAAATTACACTAGGATGAAGCAGAGTCTCTAAGAGTTGATAATAGTATAATAAGTAACAATGAACACAAAAAGACAATTTTCAAGGTACTTGCAAATATTGCTTCTCAACTCAAAGTGTTACAAGGCTCTTACAAGCATATTACATGAGTTACAATGAGAAACTATATATAATACTACCTACAGCCGGATATACTTTGATACCAGCTGGAATCCTCTAACTAAAGCAAATACTACAAAGCTATAGTTTAAGGTATCTTAGATAATGTCTTATATAAGATAAGGTAGTCATGACATGTCCATGACTTACCTTTTGTCACCAACTAAAGTTGGCAACGGTGCTATCTACTAAAGGTAAACAATGGAATAAAGTATGGTCAACTACATGGCTTTTGAGAAAGCGCCATGCAGCATATTAGAGGCCTGCAGTGGAGTGTCAGAGACACCATATTTATGTCCACTGGTTCATAGTAGTGTCTTCCGAAGGGTAGGTGGCTTCGGAAGAACAAGTTCTTCCGAAGCCATTTATACTTCGGAAGAGGCTACTTCTTCCGAGGCTTGAAGACTTCTTCTTTTCTTCATACTTTGGAAGTTGTTTTCTGATCTTTTCTTCTCAGACTTGATCGTCGGAAGTGAATACTTTGACTTCAGAAGTAGAGTTTGTCTTCCAAAGTTTATCATTCACTTTGTCTTCAGAAGAACTCTATTTCCTTCGGAAGTTCCACACTTAGCCTCGGAAGCCTTTGTAAGTTGCACCAAAATTTGTCTAAGTGATTTGGTTTTGGTTGCACCAGCCTTCTTCTTGATCTAACAAACTCCCCCTAGGTTGATGATACCAAAACTTCACTTATTCCTGCTTCTCAAAACTTTGAACACTAGGGAAAACATATATTTACCTGTTTCTTTGTTCTTCCTGAAGTAGTGTTGAGAAGTTTATACAGATCATTAGTTGACAAGGCTCTAGTCTGTCACCTTGAATGATATGCACCCTTTGTTGGGTCCCTCTGAACAGAGTTAGTTGATGAGAGTTGTAGTCATACTCCCATCTAATAATAGGTTCCAAATCAAGATCTTCCACCATCTGTAGAAAGGCTGTGCCTTTGGAGGTTAATCTTTCCTTGTCTTCCTTCTTTCTTAGTTTCAACTCCTCTTCAATCATTGCTCTTGTGGTTAACTCAGCAAGATGAAGACTGCTGAGATGACTTCTAATATGAGCAGTAGTTTCAGAGTTGGAGGGATTGGAGAATGGTTTCTCTACTAAATCAGCAATGTCAAACCTGCTAGAGTGTAACAGAGATGAGTCATTCAGCCTGTTGCTTTCACCATTCTCTCTCTCCACAACAAAGTTATGAGAGGCATCATCGAACCTCCACTGAATGATTTTCTTTCTAGGAACAAGAGGCTGACTAGGAATCTTGTCTCCTTTCTTTGTGTCCAGCAGAGTCACTAACTTTCTTCTCAGCTTCTTCTCTTCATTGTTTAAGGAGTCAGAGTTGAGACCAAAAAGTCTAGCAACATGGTCCAGTGTTCCTCTGGGCAGATCAAGAAATTGATCTCTTATAAAGGAACATGAAGATCCATTAACATAAGACAGTTTGACAGAGTCTTCTTCACAAGAGATGTCGCTCAGGGTTGTGCAGTTTGAGAGCTTTGTCTTGATTGCCTTGAATTCTTCCAAGGAGAGATGTTTGGAAGGCTGGGGGGGATGGTTAGGAAGGTTGTGGTGCAGTGGTTCTAGAGAGTGTTTTCGGTTGAAGGATGGGTAGTTTAGGTGGTTGAGGTGAGGAAATAGGTAAGGATAATGGTGTGGGTTCAGGTGTGTAGGGTTCAGTTTTGATGGTGAATGGAGAGGGTGTTGGTTTAGGTTGGGGTTGAGTGGTTGGTTTGCAGGTCATCCCCTGTACCCTTCTATACATTTCTTTCCTTTTGCCCAAACGAATGTCAACCTTGATTTCACTAACAATTCGTTGGAGTGTCTTTTCAAACATGGGTCCCACCTGCCTGCTAGAGAAGCTGTGAGCCCTGAGATAGTTTTTCATCCAGTAGATCTTCTTTCTTGGTTGCAGTGACCCTTGCTTCTTCTTCTTTCTTCTTCTTCTCCTTCAACTTCTCTCTTGCAGTTTTCTTTCTCTCCTTCTCCAGTAGATCCTGCTCTTTGTTGAAGAGCCATAGGATCGTCTCATCATTATGTGGAGATAGTTCTTGAAGAGAGAAACCTCGGGAGGTTAGGAAAGTTTTCCTTTTCCTCCGGAGCTACATGTCAGCTTCCCTCTGTTCTCTTTCTTTTCTTCCTTTAGCCCAACTGTGCTGCTTCCTTTTGTTGTTCATTCCGCAGCCTGGTTTCCTTTTCCAGCTCTATCAGCTCCTCTAATGGTAGCAGAAGTATGTCTTCATTAGCAGCTCCAAGCTTGATAAGCTGATCAATGATTTCTACCTCTTCTTATTGTTGATTGCCTCCTAGTTGGCTGCAGCTGCTTTAGAACTGGCAGCTAACAGCTTCCCAGTTGGAAGTTTGCTTTTTCTTTTAAACTTTTCAATCCTCTCCTCTTCTTGAAGCTCTTCTGCAGTCATTTTCTTCTTTCCTTTATCATTTTTTGAAGTGCTTGACTTTGGTGGTTCTTGGAGAGGAGAGAGGATTCAGATTGTGAGAGAGGCAGTGAAGGTGTTTGAGCTAGAGGTTGATTGAGAAAGTCCTCACTATTCACCTTAGATGCCAGTTCTAGAATTGCATCTGTGATGATTAGATCCTCGGATAGTGAGAACAATCCTTCCGCAGCTTCCATTTCAACTTCGGAAGACTCAGCTTGTTCTTCCGAGGCTTTGACTTCAGATTCGGAAGTTTGAGGGAGTGCAGTTTCTGTCCTAACTGTTTTGGTTTCTAGGCCATCAATCCTCATTTCCCCTTCGATTTGAATCTCAGGTTCCATTTGGACCTTAGGTTGACCACTTCTTCCACAGTGGTAAAAGGTGCACTTAACCTCTGAAACTTTTCAGCTCCAAAGTACATCATAGTTGAATCAGGGCTAGGCTGATCTAAAGAGGATCTCAACAGAAACTTGGAGAATAGTCTATAGAGATCTTTGAGCATCCTTGAGTCAATTTACAGTACGACTTGGGATGGCTTAGAAAAGGAAGTTGCAATGGGAGCCGAATATTTGGAAGTTGAAGTTTGGCTCAGTGGTTCCTCAAATATTTGTCTCTGAACACCTTCCCTCTTTTTGGTAGCATCATCTTGAGAGCTAGATGAGCTGGAGGAAGAGGTCAAGGAGACCTGAACAGGTACATGCCTAACAGATCTCTCACTCTGTTTCTCAGCTAATTAAGCCTTGAGATTGTCAATCTCAAGTTGCTGAGTGGCAGACCTATCCTCTAAAGTCCTAACCTTGGATTAAAGAGTTGAGACTTTAGACAGTAGGTCTTTGATGATGAGTTGCATTCTTCCCTCATCTTCTTTTGAAGAATCATGGGGAGATGAGGTAACATACTTGGTATGTTCATCCTCACCACCAAATGTGGTTTCTTGACACCCTGGTTTCCCTTGCTTGATGATGTCTCTTTCAGAGTTATCAAAAGGCATGGTTGCCACAGATTCAGCCTCAAAGATGTTACCACTATCCATAAGGTCCATTGAGGTACCTTCTGTAGTGGCAACTGAATCTACATAAGTCCCCTCCACATCAGTGGGACTCACCTCAGTAAAGGTTTGCTGATGGGGGCTAGAGATAAAAGGTCTCTCTAGGCTCTGTTGATCTTTGAGAGAGTGTTGTAGATTAACTTCATTGCCATGAAGAGACGTAATCTCTTCATCAGTTTTGAAAAGAGGGTCAGTGAAGGATAGAGAAGGTAAACCTACTGATCTCGGACCTTAATCAGTGTCTACAAGCATTGAGCCTCTGGTGTGGTTGTTGTGGTTGCTTAGAAGAGTATAGATACTCACCTTGAGGGATTTCAGCTCAGGTTTCAGGCTTATGGGTTTGAGACTGAGGAGACTCAAGACCCATATTGAGGTTAAATATGAAGGATGGTGAGACCTCAAACTGAGTGGGAGCCCAATGTTATACTCTAGTCCTTTTGGATTGAACAGGAGGAGCTTGTTCAATCAGAGTAGATTGAACAAGGGTTTGTTTGGGGCGTCTTTGGTAAGCGATGGTGATGGGGTGAGAAGGTGGAGTTGATAGTGTGGGGACAGTTGCTGGTGTGGGTTCATCTCCTACGGGGTGAACAGGGATGTCACCAGGAGCTATTTGTTTAGTCATACCTGGAAGCAGAGAAGTGTACCTTCTAGTGAATTTGGTGGACACCTTCTTCAAATTTTTGAAGATGGTTGGCCTCATTTGAGGGACACTCGGATCAGCTGCACAGACAAGCCGACTCTGGTCCAACTCACAGTTGATAATGTGCTGGAGAAATCTGGGATACATAAAGAATGTGTCCCGCTGGAGATTTCCCATAAGATTGGTCAGCACAAATCTTAAGTAGTTGAATCTGAGGCCTCTCACCATTCCATGAACTAGGCACCCTAGTTCGTATGGAATTTGATCCCATCCCCCAGATTTATTGGACAGACAGTGAAGAATGACATGCAACATGAACTTCTAGTTGTAAGAAAAATTGAACTTGTAAACAATGGACCTGCTAACGTCCCCACCATATCCCATTTGTATGTAAGTGTTGTTCAAATCTACTTTGGGGAACTCTGTGGGGGCACCTTCATCATGAAGCTCAAGATGCTCCCTGATGATTTGCTCAGTAATGACCAACTCTTGGCCATAAATGCTCGATCGAATTACAAGAATCCCATTTAGGGTTTCAATCTGACTGTTATCCCAGAATTCAACCATGTGATTGGAATACATAGTGGGATTAACAGTTAGCGCGGTGTAATAGGATGATTGGGTAAGAAAGGAAGTGATTTCAGAGAAGTCGGCATCTCTTGAGGAATCAAGAAGTGCGACTTGATTGTGCTGAGAGTTAAGTGTCATTTGTGAAAGGTGAACGTGTATGAGTTTGATCTTGGGTAAATTGTGAAGGAAGAAAGCTTTTTAGGACAGAAAAAATGAGGTAAGAAGATGAAAGTGAATATTCAGGATTATTTAAAAGAGGGTAAAGTGGCGGTAATGGGTTTAGGATAAGGTGATGTGAAGTTTTAGTGGATGATGTGACATGGGCGGTAAGGTTTAGTTCAGTTAAATAATCTGACATCATTAAGAAGATCTTTACTTTTTACAGTGTTGGGCCCAAAAGATTTCCGTTACACAGTAAAGTTTCTCTTCCGAATATAAATCATTTCCGAAGGTAATTTGTCTTCCGAAGGTAATTTGTCTTCCGAAGGCAATTCTTACTTCCGAAGGCAAATTGATGCTTCCGAGAGTAAAGATTGCTTTCCAAATGGAGAGTTTAATAAGCTCAAAAGTAGATTTGATATGTAATTAATCACTTCTATCGAGAAGAAAATTATCCTTGGAGGAATTTTGCTTCGGAAGATATGTAAAACATCTTCCGAGTGTTAATTCCTCTTCGGAAGAATTTATACTTAGTGAAAAAAATTTCAAAGAGAGAGACCTTTTGTAGCAAGGCTTAGATTGAATTGACATAAGACATTACATATTAAAAGGTTTCCAAAAGAGGTGAGCTAATCAATGTTTATCATCACAATAGTTGTAATGAGATACTTAAATCTCTGTTCATCAAAAGCTTTGGTGAACTAATCATTATATTGTTCATTTGAATCCACTTAGATTAGCTTGATTAGATTTTTCTCATGAATATCTCTAATGAAGTGATACCTCATATCAATATGCTTTGTCTTGGAATGCTTCACAGGATTTTCAGTGATGGAGATAGCACTGTTATTGTCAATATGGATAGGAGTGCTCATAAAGTTGAATCCATAGTCTAACATCTAATTTTGAATCCATAGTAGCTGAGCACAGCAACTTGCAGTAGCAATGTATTCAGCTTTAGCAGTTGATGTAGAGACATAGGATTGTTTCTTGCATTGCCATGAGATGATCCTTCCATCAAGAAATTGACATCCTCCTAATGTTAATTTCTTGTCAATGTTGCAGCCACCATAGTAACTATCAGAGTATCCATAAAGATTAAAATTTTTGTTCTTAGGATACTATAGACCTAATTTAGGTGCTCCTTTGAGGTATTGGAGGATTCTCTTGGCAGCAGCTAGGTGAGACACCTTTGGAGCAGCTTGATATCTTCTACAAATACATGTGGCAAACATGATATCAGGCCTACTAGCTGTGAGATACATCGGAGAACCAACAATTGCCCTATACTGATGTTGATCAGTATCCTCCCCCTCAGAATCAGGCATAGATTATCGTTTCTAGGTATGGGTGTCTTGGTTGGCTTACAAAATTTCATTTCAAATCTTTCTAAGATGTCATTGACATACTTGGATTGATTGATGAAGAACCCCTCCTCCATTTGCTTCACTTGAATTCCAAGGAAAAAGTCCATTTTTCCCATGGAACTCATCTCAAACTCTTCTTCATAATGCTTTCAAAGTCTTTACACATTTGGTCGTTTGAAGAACCAAATATGATGTCATCAACATAGACTTGAACAAGCAAAATATCCTTTCCATACTTCCTTATGAAGAGAGTCTTATCAATGGTACCTCTAGTGTAACCATTCTTCAGAAGAAACTGAGACAAAGTATCATACCACAACCTAGGTGCTTGGTGCAGCGCATATAGAGCTTTATCCAATTTGCACACATAGTTGGGGTGCTGTGGGTCTTCGTATCCCGGAGGCTAGCACACGTAGGCTTCCCTATCTATATCCCCATATAGAAAGGCACACTTGACATCAAGTTGGTAGACAGTAAAATTCTTGGATGCAGCATAGGCAAGGAAGATCCTAACTGCCTTGAGTCTTGCAACAGGTGCAAAGACAACAGTATAATCGATTCCTTCCTCTTGAGTGTATCCTTGAACTAGCATTCTTGTCTTGTTCTTAATAATCAAGCCTCTATCATCTCTCTTATTTCTGAAAACCCATTTGGTGCCTATAGGTACTTGACCAGATGGTAGCGGACATAGGTTCCAGACTTTTTGTCTTTTGAATTGAAGAAGCTCCTCTTGCATCGATTCAACCCAGCTACTATCTTTCAAGGCATATTCTCCCTTCTTGGGTTCCATCTGGGATAAGAAGCATGAGTATAGGCAGACATTCCTATGATGAGTATGTCCTCTTGTTCTCACACCTTCAGAGGCATCCCCTATGATGTTCTCAGCTGGATGAGTGTTGTGAATTCGTAGACGATGAATCACTTCAAGTTGCAAAGATAGATCCAGATTGGACTATTTTGCTCAGGAGCTAGAGGACTTTGTCTAGCTGTTGTTTCAAATTCATTCAATGAGGACTGATTGAATGAATAAGAAACATCATCATTTGTTGGTTGTGAAGCAACATTAACAATTGTATGTTCCTTCAGGATGCTACTTCCATCAGCTTGGTGTTATGCAGGCTCACCTGATGAACTTTGAGGATCAACAGGTGATTCACTAATTGAAGCTCCAATATCCCTTGAGATAGATATACTGTCAGATAATGCAATAGTGGAAGCTTAATTTGTTGTAGCTCTTGGAGAACTTGGAATAAGTCTGGGTAACTGAAACAATTGTGCATCTTTAGAATTTCCTGAGTACTTGTTCCAGCTGAAACATTCAGACAAGATGGTTTAGAATAGTTTGGCAACAATTCTAAGTCAAAAATATGATCAGGTCCATTCCCCCTAACACAAGGAGTGTGCTCATTAACAACAATGTTGGATGATTCCTCAAATTGTTGATTCTTGATGTTTAAACTCTACAAGCTTTAGAGCTAAAGGAGTATCCAACAAAGATAGCATCATCTGAATTTTTAGCAAATTTTGTCAAATTGTTCTTTGTGTTAAGTATGGTACACCTACAGCCAAAGGACCTTAGAAAGCCAATGAACGGTGGCCTCTTGTTCCATAGCTCATAAGGGGTTTTTCCATGTGGCTTAACTACAAGAACTCTGTTCTGCACATAGCATACAGTGCTGACTGCCTCTACCCAGAATGTTAGAGGTAGTTTGGAATTAGCTAACATAGTTCGAGCAGCTTCAATAAGTGTCATGTTTCTCCTCTCAGCAACACCATTTTGTTTAGAAGTTCTGGGAGCACTATATTGTCTGGCAATCCTTTTTGAGTTACAGAATGAGTCAAGAACGAAGTTCTTAAACTCAGTCCCTTGATCACTTCTGATTCTCTTAACCTTGTGATCAATTTGATTTTCTATCTTAAGAATAAAAGATTTTAATGTTTCAGCAGTTTCATCTTTAGATATTAAAAAGAATACCCATGTAAATCTTGTAAAATCATCAACAATCACAAGGCAGTATGATGATTCCTTCCAATGCTCATTATACTTGTGGGACCAAATAGATCCATGTGCAATAAGTGTAATGGAGTGGTGATGGAGTTAACACTTTTGGATTTGTGAGATGCCCTGTGTTGCTTCCCTTTCAGGCATGCAACATAGTTATCTTTGCAGAAAAATCTCTACCCTCTTTTTGTTGTTGATTGCCTCCTGTTGGTTGTAGCTGCTTTGGAACTGGTAGCTAACAACTTTCCAGTTGGAAGTCTACCTTTTCTTTTAAGCTTTTCAATCCTCTCCTCCTCCTGAAGCTCTTCCACAGTCATTTTCTTCTTTCCTTTGTCATCTTTGGAAGTGCTTGACTTTGTTGGTTCTTGGAAGGAGGATTCAGATTGTAAGAGAGATAGTGAAGGTGTCGCTAGAGGTTGATTGAGAAAGTCCCCACTATTCACCTCAGATGCCAGCTCTAGAATTGCATCTGTGATGATTAGATCCTCGGATAATGAGAACAGTCCGTCCGCAGCTTCCATCTCAGCTTCGGAAGATTCAGTTTGTTCTTTCGAGACTTTGGCTTCAGCTTCGGAAGTGTGAGGGAGTGAAGTATCTGTCCCAACTGTTTTGGTTGTTGGGCCATCAGTCCTCATTTCCCCTTTGAATTTAATCTCAGGTTCCATTTGGACCTTAGGTTGACCAACTTCTTCCACAATAGTAGAAGGTGCACTTATCCTCTAAAGCTCTTTAGCTCCAAGTACATCATAGCCGCATCAGGGCTAGGCTGATCTAGAAAGGATCTCAATGGGAACTTGGAGAAGAGCCTAAAGAGATCTCTGAGCATCCTTGGGTCTATCTGTAGTACAACTTGGATGGCTCAGGAAAAGTAGCTGTAGTGGGAGCATAATATTTTGAAGTTGAAGTTTGGCTCAATGGTTCCTCAGATGTTTGTCTTTGAACACTCTCCCCCTTTTTGGTAGCATCATCTTGAGAGCTAGATGAGCTAGAGGAAGAGGTCAAGGAGGCATGAATAGGTACTTGCCTAACAGATATCTCAATCTGTTTCTTAACTAGTTGAGCCTTGAGACTATCAATCTCAAGTTGCTATGTGGCAGACCTATCCTTTAAAGTCCTAACCTTGGATTCAAGATTTGAGACTTTAGACAGTAGGTCTTTGATGATGAGTTGCATTATTCCCTCATCTTCTTTTAAAGAATCATAGGGAGATGAGGTAACATACTGGTATGTTCATCCTCACCACCAGATGTGGTTTCTTGGCACCTTGGTTTCTCTACTTAATGATTTCTCTTTCAGAGTCATCACAAGGCATGGTTGCTGCAGATTCAGTCTCAGGAATGTTACCACTGTCCATAAGGTCCATTGAGGCACCTTCTGTAGTGGGAGCTGAATCTGTATTAGTCCCCTCCACATTAGTGGGACTTACCTCAGTAAAGGTTTGCTGATGGAGGCTAGAGATAAGAGGTCTCTCTAGGCTCTATTGATATTTGAGAGAGTGTTGTAGATCAACTTCATTGCCATGGAGAGACGTAATCTCTTCATCAGTTTTGAAGGGAAGGTCAGTGAAGGATAGAGAGGTTAAACCTATTGACCCGGGACCTTGAACAATGTCTATAGGCATTGAGCCTATGGTGGGGTTGTCCCTTTTTGGCTGCTCAGGGGAGTATAGATACTCACCCTGTGGGCTTTTAGTTTGGGTTTCAAGCTCATGGGTTTGAGACTGAGGAGACTCAATACCCATATTGAGGTCAAATGTGAAGGATGGTGAGACCTCAGACTGAGTGGGAGCCCATTGTTCCACTCTAGTCTTTTTGGATTGAACAGGAGGAGCTTGTTCAATCAGAGAAGATTGAACAAGGGTTTGTTTGGGGCGTTTGTGATATGTGATGGTAATGGAATAAGAAGGTAGGTTTGGCAATGTGATGGCAGTTGCTGGTGTGGTTTCATCACCTATGGGGTTGACAGGATGTCACCAGGAGCTATTTGCTCAGTCATACCTGGAAGCAACGCAGTGTATCTTCCAGTGAAATTGGTGAACACTTTCTTAAAGGTCTTGAAGATGGTCGACCTCATATGAGGGACAGTCAGAGTAGCTGCACAGACAAATTGACTCTAGTCCAGTACATTGTTGATTATGTGCTAGAGAAATCTGGGATACATGAAGAATGTTTCCCGCTAGAGATTTCCCATGAGATTGGTCAGCACAAATCTTAAGTAGTTGAACCTAAGGCTTCTCACCATTCCATGAACTAGGCACCTTAGTTCGTATGGAATTTGATCCCATCCCCAGATTTATTGGACAGGAATGAAGAACGACATGCAGTAGGAACTTCCAATTATATGAGAAGTTGAACTTGTAGACTGTGGACCTGCTGACGTCTCCACCATATCCCATTTGGATGTAGGTGTTGTCCAAATATGTTTTGGGGAACTCTGTGGGGGCACCTTCATCATGAAGCTCAAGATGCTCCATGATGAGTTGCTCAGTAACGAACAACTCCTGTCCACAAATGCTCGATCGAATTACATGAATCCCATTTAGGGTTTCAATCTAACCATTTTCCCAAAATTCAGCCATGTGATTGGAGTACATAGTAGGACTAACAGTCAGGGCAGTTTAATAGGATGATTGGGTAAGAAAGGAAATGATTTCAGAGAAGTCGGCTGTAGGATCGGTTTATGTCACTAAACACTTGGTTTTTCTCTCAAACTCACTTAAACTACACTCAGATGAAGCAGAGTCTCTCTGAGAGTTGATAGTAATATAATAAGTAACAATGAACATAGAAAGATAATTTTCAAGGTACTTGCATATATTGCTTCTCAACTCAAAGTATTACAAGACTCTTACAAGCATATGACATGAGTTACAATGAGAAACTATATATAATACTACCTACAACTAGATATACTTTGATACCAGCTGGAATCTAACTAAAGCAAATACTACAAAACTACAGTTTAAGGTATCTTACATAATGTCTTATCTAAAATATAGTAGTCATGACATGTCCATGACTTACTTTTTGTTACCAACTAAAGTTGGCAACTATGCTTGGAATAAAGTATGGTCAATTACATGGCTTTTGAGAAAACGCCATGCAGTATATCAGAGGTCTGCAGTGGAGTGTCAGAGACACTATACTTATGCCCACTGGTTCATAATAGTGTCTTCCGAAGGGTAGGTGGCTTCGGAAGAACAAGTTCTTTTGAAGCCACTTATACTTCTTCTGAGGCTACTTCTTCCGAGGCTTGAGGACTTCTTATTTTCTTCATACTTTGGAAGTTGTCTTCTGATCTTTTCTTCTCAGACTTGATCTTTGAAAGTGAACACTTTGACTTTGGAAGTAGAGTTTGTCTTCGGAAGTAGATCTTGCACTTTGTCTTCGGAAGAACTCTATTTCCTTCGGAAGTTCCACACTTAGCTTCGGAAGCTATATAAGTTTTACCAAAATTTGTCTAAGTGATTTGGTTTTGGTTGCACCAGCCTTCTTCTTGATCCAACACCTCCTTCCAAGAACCATCAAAGTCAAGCACTTCCAAAGATAACAAAGGAAAGAAGAAAATGACCGTGGAAGAGCTTTAGGAGGAGGAGAGGATACCTCCTTCCAAGAACCATCAAAGTCAAGCACTTACAAAGATGACAAAGGAAAGAAGAAAATGACTGTGGAAGAGCTTTAGGAGGAGGAGAGGATTGAAAAGCTTAAAAAAAGGTAGACTTCCAACTGGAAAGTTGTTAGCTGCCAGTTCGAAAGTAGCTACAGCCAACCAGGAGCCAGTCAACAACAAGAAGAGGGTAGAGATCATTGACCAACTCATCAAGCTTGGAGCTGCCAATGAAGACATACTCCTGCTACCATTAGAGGAGTTGGTAGAGCTGGAAAAGGCAACCAGGATGTAGAATGAACAATAGAAGGAAGAAGTACGGTTGGCCTTAGAGGAAGAAAAGAAAGAGAAAAGAGGGAAGCTGACATGCAAATCCGGATGGAAGGATAGCTTTCCTAACCTCCAAATGTTTCTCTCTTCAAAAACTATCTCCACATAATGAGGATACGATCCTATGGCTCTTTAACAAAGAGCAGGATCAACTGGAGAAAGAGAGAAAGAAAGCTGCAAGAGAGAAGTTGAGGGAAGAGAAGAAGAAAGAAGAAGAAAGAAGAAGAAGCGAGGGTCACTGCGACCAAGAAGATAGGTGAGAAAGCCTGGATGAAAGACTATCTCAAGACTCACGACTTCTCTGGCAGGCAGGTGGGACCAATGTCTGAAAAGCCACTTCAACGAATTATCAGTGAAATCAAGGCTGATATTCGTATGGGCAAAAGGAAAGAGATGTATAGAAGGGTACAGGGGATGATCTCAAGCCAACCACTCAACCCCAACCTGAACAAATTCCCTCTCCATTTCCCATGAAAACTGAACCCTTCACACCGAACCCACACCATTATCCTTACCTACTTCCTTACCTCAATCAACCAAACTACCCATCCTCCAACCCAAAACACTCTCTAGAAACATTGCACCACAACCTTCCAAAACTTCCCCTCAACCTTCCAAACATCTCTCCTTGGAAGAATTCAAGGCAATCAAGATAAAGCTCACTAATTGCAAACCTTGAGCGACATCTCCTGTGAAGAAGATTTTGTTAAACTGACTTATGTTGATGGATCTTCATGTTCCTTCACAAGAGATCAATTTCTTGATCTGCCCAGACGAACACTAGACCATGCTGCTAGACATCTTGGAATCAACTCTGACTCCTTAAACGATAAAGAGAAGAAACTGAGAAGAAAGCTGGTGAGTCTACTAGATACAAAGAAAGGAGACAAGAATCCTAGTCAGTCCCTTGTGCCAAGAAAGAAAATCATCCAGTGGATGTTCAATGATGCCTCTCACAACTTTATTATGGAAAGAGAATGGTGAAAGCAACAGGCTGAATGCCTCCTCTATGTTACACTCTAGCAAATTTGATATTGCTGAGTTAGAAGAGAAACCATTCTCCAATCCCTCCAACTCCGAAAATGCTGCTCACATTAGAAGTCATCTTAGCATCCTTCATCTTGCTGAGTTAACCATAAGAGCAAAGATTGAAGAGGAGTTGAACTGAGAGAGAAGGAAGATAAGGAAAGATCAACCACCAAAGGCACAACCTTTATACAGATGGTGGAAGGTCCTGAATTGGAACCCATAGTTAGATGGAGTATGATTACAGCTCCCGTCAACTAACTCTTTTCAGAGGGTCCCAACAGAGGGTGCACATCATTCAGAGTAACAGACTGGATCTCCTATCAACTAATGATTTGTACAAACTTCTCAGCACTACTTCTGGGAAGAACAAAGAAATAGATAAATATTTGCTTTCCCTGGTGTTGAAAGCTTTGAGAAGCATAAACATGTGATGTTTTGGTAGCATCAGCCTATAGGGGGAGTTTGTTGGATCAAGAAGAAGGCTGGTGCAATTAAAACCAAATCACTTAGACTATTTTGGTGTATCTAATAAAAGGCTTCTGGAGCTAAGTGTGGAACTCCCGAAGGAAATAGAGTTCTTTCGAAGACAAAATGCAAGATCTACTTCCAAAGACAAACTATACTTTCAAAGTCAAAGTGTTCACTTCCGAAGATCAAGTCTGAGAAGAAAAGATCAGAAGACAACTTCCGAAGTATGAAGTAAAGAAGAAGTGCTCAAGCCTCGGAAGAAATAGCCTCTTCCGAAGTATAAGTAGCTTCGGAAGAACTTGTTCTTCCGAAGCCAACTACCCTTCGGAAGACACTACTATGAACCAGTGGACATAAATATGGTGTCTCTAACACTCCGTTGCAGACCTCTGATATATTGCATGGCATTTTCTCAAAAGCTATGTAGTTGACCATACTTTATTCCACTGTTTACCTTTATTAGTTAACAAAGTTGCCAACTTTAGTTGGTAACAAAAGGTAAGTCATGGACTTGTCATGACTACTATATTTTAGATAAAACATTATGTAAGATACCTTAAACTATAGCTTTGTAGTATTTGCTTTAGTTAGAGATTCCAGCTGGTATCAAAGTATATCTGGTTATAGGTAGTATTCTATATAGTTTCTCATTGTAACTCATGTGATATGCTTGTAAGAGTCTTGTAATACTTTGAGTTGAGAAGCAATATATGCAAGTACCTTAAAAATTATCTTTCTGTTTCATTGTTACTTATTATATTACTATTAACTCTTAGAGAGACTCTACTTCATCCAAGTGTTGTTTAAGTGAGTTTGAGAGAAAAACCAAATGTTTAGTGATATAAACCGATCCTGCAGTTAAACTTATTATAATTAAGCTTAAATCATGTAAATATATATATTTAGGTACCTTGTGAAGGATTACGTTGGAAAAACGACTATTATTTTCTTATTAGTTGTCAAATATATATTTATTGAGCAAGTGAGTATTTCTATACCCCTTTTTATTATTTTTACACTTTGGGGTGAAACATGTTACCTTATGACTATTGCACTTGTAAACTCGTTTGAATCTTGTAAACACTTGGGCAATTCACCTTGTTTGTTGTGGTTAGTTGAAATTTAGTAATTACCATGTGTTGACTACTATATGTACAATTATTAACTATTGCTAGCCTGTCGAAGTCGTAGATCTATGGGCCAGACAAGCCTGCTTGGTTAATCCAAGTACACTTAGCTAATCGTATAATCTTGTAAATGTGTAATCTTGTAAACTGTCAAGGTTTGATTGTTACATTTGTCACACATTCCTAGTTACTTTATTCACTAACTTATGACATGAATTGCCATCTTTTATTTATGTATGTATTAAAACTATGGAAATATCACCAACGTTTTGTTGACCCTTTATTTTTAACAAGTTTCAGAAAACACCCAAGTTTGATGCTATCTTTAAAGTTTATCCATATCTAGGATTGGACCTAGTTTAATAAACAAATTGTCTTGGATTATTTATATCTTATGTTATGTTTATTTTCATGTTTGATGTTTATGTTTGTAATTGACATTTAAAACTTATGATTATAATATTTGGATTAAATAATAGCGTTATGTGGTTGAGAACAATCTTAACCCTCACATCTTGACGATTCCGCCATCAAGGTTGGGGTGTGATAATAGGTTTACCACGTGAATACAATATGGGGCGGCTCTGATTAACCAAGCACCCACATCCTAGGATGAGGCCCTCAACCAAATCCACTTTGAACAACAACGATTACAAGCAATGTCACAAACCAACCCCACACAATCTACCTTAGTCGTTCCTAATCAAAACCTGTCGCTGGCACCACCACATCCGAACAGCCAGAGTCATAATTCTTAGCCCAACATGAAAAATAATGGTTCCAAATTCTCCTAATCACCCAACAACTACCGATAACGGGTGTGTGGTCGAAGCAAGGGTGGCGGTTGAGGCTATTTTGGCCGAGGACGGGCTTCGCAACTCATTAAATGGTTGGAATGGTGGACCAAATTATCAAGGATGGAATGTGCCTACACGAGAAAGATCCATACGAGCCAATGCAACAAGGATGGAATGGCCCTACGTAATATGGCTAGACTGGGTATCCCCCATGCCCGCACATAGCATAGTAGAATAAGGCCTCCCCTTGGACCAACAGAACTATGACATTTGTCACTATCAGGTCCGTTAATTGACTCGAACTCATTAACTTTCCTCATGCATTTATTATTTTGTATAATTAATTCTTTTCTGAATCGAATATCTTCGTATATCCGTTTCGTGTCAACCTAATATTACAATAATCTCAATTTGACGAATATTATATAATGATAATATAAAATTATTTATTATTAGTGTAACTATACTATTATTATGATTATGATTATATTATTATATGTTTATTATTACTAATGTAATTAATATTATTATTATAATTAAAGTCCAGGGTTTAAAGTGTGATTTAACTAAACTTAAGGGATTAATTATTTTGAACCGCCGCTTGCACTACTGGGGCAACTGTTTCCGCCGCTGTTAACAGCTATCGGTTGCCGCCATCTTGTCGTTTGGCAGTTTCGTAAGTTATCACGTGTCGTGAGCCTCGTTTCATTTCGTTTCCACCTGTCTCGTTGGTTTCAGTTTTGCGCTCTTGTTTGTCACGTATATTATATATATATATATATGTGTGTGTTGTGTGTGTGTGTGTGTGTGTGTGTGTTTTGTGGGTGACTGTTGATACATGTATGTCCCTAGATCATGATATGAAATGTAATAGATCTTGTTTGTCTGATTCTGATATGTAATTTATATGATGATATTGGTTGTTTGTGATTTGTAATGACTAATATTTCATTAATGAGTTGATATTAAATTGGTTAATTAGGTTTGTGGTTGTTAGAATTGTTACACATAATGTTTATTAATTAATACATTCAAACTTAACTTAATGAAGTTCTCATGCGAATGGCCCATGCGAATGAACCATAAGCATGAATAACTTCATACGAATGACTCAGTCGCACGACTGAACCAGGAGACTGGATCAGTCGTATGATTGTAACATAAGATTGGCTCAGTCGCACGACTGAACACTCAGTTGTGCGGATGAATCAACCGCATGGTTCAATCGCACGACTGAACCATGCTAATGGTTCAGTCGCACGATTGAATAATACCAACCTATAAATATAACCCAATTCGTGAAAAATAAGAGCTTTTGATTAATTACGATTCCAGACGTACCCTAGCTGTCCAGAAGCCTCCTAATTCGTTCTCCAAGTTCATAGAACACTTTAGATCGATTCCCAATCGATTTCTAACGTTAGTTTCAATTCTTGATTGATTCTTCGTGTGTTCTCACTGATTGGATCGCCAATCAAATAGGATTTCGCACTATTTGATCTGGTTTACACGCTAATCTCTAGGTATTTCGTTCAAATACCAGGTCCTAACAAGTGGTATCAGAGCACGAGGCTCTTGATTACGTGTGATTCAATCAATATTGATAAAAAGCTTGTGTTTTTGCACTAAAAACGCAATCTTTAGTGTCAAAAGTGATCTTGGACGTTCCCTGCTCATCAAAGTTTGGTTTCTACGGACTTAGGCGATTAGACCTTGCGAAATTTCGAATTTTTACGGCTAAACACATTAACCTAGAAATTTTCGCAAAACAGCAGCTTCAGTCGCACGAGTGAGCCATTCGCACGACTGGACCTCATTCGCATTGCTCAGATGCACGATTGGACATAGTCGCATCTCCATTCGTACGATTGAACCTTTCGGCGTACTGTTCATACGCATCAGATTCATTCGCACGACTGAGCTAATCGCTTAGTTCAGCCGCACGATTGAACCAGTCGTAGAGTTCATACGCACGACTAGACCATTCGCATCCTTCAGTCGCCCCAGTGACAATTTGTTTATTAGACTTAAAGTTATTAGACTTAAAGTTATTCGCAATGGAAGATCAAATGTCAGCCTTTACTGCTGGAAAGGACTCTAGGATACAGAACCTGCTGTTGCTTGAGAGTGAGGTGGGTAATCATAATAAACCACCAAAGCTCTTGACGTTAGATGAGTTTCCCCACTGGAAACAACGTTTTGAGATCTACCTCAACGGAGTGGATCCGAATCTGTGGGAAGCCATCGAGATTGGATATAGTACACCGGTGGAGCTGATGGAGTTAAGCTAACGTTAGGAGGAATGACGGACATGCAGAAAGTCAAATACAATGCAGAAAAAAGAGTTTATGCATTGATTACACAATCTATTCTTAAAGACATATTCCACCAGTACTCAGAAAATAAGCAGTCCAAGAAACTTTGGGATGAGCTAGAAAAGAGGTATGACGGGAATGCTTCGTTGAAGGCGATCAAGGCTAAGGAGTTAAAGAAGGAATTCGATAACTTCTCATTGATGGAAATGAGAGTTTGGACGATGTTATAGATAGATTCTACCATCTGATGAGTGAACTGCATACACATGGGGTGGCTACTACCATGGAAGAGAAAGTTACTAATTTTGCAGACGGATTGCCTGAAAAGTGGGCTTCATTCGTGTCTAATCTTAGACAGAATGGAATGCTGGAAAAATTGGATATTAATGACTTCATTCTTAAGTTGCGAGAAGAGTCACTTAGGATGAAGTACAGAGCTCAGAAGTCTTCATACAATCAAAATCCAGCTTTATACAATGCCACGCCTCAAGCTAGACATCTGGAGCACCTCTCCAGACTACATTTGTGTCTAGCTCATCGGGTCCTTCACATGCATCTCCTTCAGGATCAGACACATCGGGACTTTCTTGTTCCCACTATATTGGATCCGAAGCAAGTGCTACTAAACTGAAGACCGAGAATCTCGGAAATGTGATAGTGGAAGTAGCTCGAGAACACATGGATCTTTTGGCTGCAATGGTCATTCTTATGATGAACTTGTTGCTGGAAGATAGGAAACTGCCATTTGGCAGACAAGGACTATGAGCAAGTGGACGAAATGGAGCTTGAGAGGATGGATATAATGTGGGCTTTAGCTAGTGCTGTCGGAGGGCAAAGAAGTTTGTAAAAAAACCGGACAGAACTTGGTAGCTACTAAGGATACCACATTTGGCTTTGACAAGAGCAAAGTGACTTGCTTCAACTGTGGAGAGAAGGGACACTTCAAAAGAGAATGTGTCAAGCCTAAGAAGATGGGTAACGGGAACCCATTCTCGTCCTTCACTCGTCAAGACAAGCAAGCTACCAGTTCTACTTCATCAAGCAAGGATCCAAAAGCCTTGACTGCTCATGATGATGAAGGACAGGATTGGAGCTTTAGGTTTGTCTCACCAGGGGAATCAAACATTGCAAGTGTAGAAGATATTGACAGTGATTCCGCTAGTGAAGGAGATCTAGCAGTTGAGATAGAGATGTCACATAGTGAAGAAGCAACTGCAACCGAGGTCAGTTACCAGCCTAAAGAGGAGACTACCACGTCAGAGAAAGAAAAGACAGAATCACCAGAACCAGAGATATCTGATGTTGCGTTGATGGCTAACTCTACTGAATCAACTCAGGTAAGTACTACTGACCAAATGTTTGATAATCATGCTTGTTCTGATTGTGATACTTTTAGGAATAGCATAGATGAAAAATTTGCTAGGTTATTAGATCATAATGATAACTTAGTAAAAGATTTGCAACTGTGCACTGAGGCTAATAGGGTATTAAAACAAAATGAGCATAGTTATAAAGAAAAGATAGACCTTTTGACTAAACAACTTAGGGAAACGAAGTAGTTGCCTTTAACCAAGCTAATGACATTAGGTATTATCTAAACTCCCTAGAAGACACTAAGAAGCAAAAGGCAGTTCTAGAAGTAGAAGTAAACTCATTAAAACAAAAACTGCACAGTTGGACTAGTTCTTCACACATAGTCCAACACTTAGTGAGAGAAAGGAACAACGGGGAGGGATTGGGTTATAAAGTGATTCCACCACTACCTGAGACTTTGATGAACACTAAGACAAGACCAAAAATAGTAATCCCATCAAGGATCATGTGGTGTCTACTCCTCTTGTTAGTGATCCAGATTCTTATGTTTATCTATTGACTCTGGAAACAAACAAAAGGAGGCCACTTCAAAGGCAAAGGATAAATTGTCTTGTGTTAATCTGGAAAAGGAATTTGAAAGGGTTACTTAAAGTCAGGATCAAACAGAGTCAAATCAGAAACCTAAAGGACTTCTAAGGTAAATCTTTCACATACTTCAAGTCAAAAACCTATTAACCAAAAGAAAAGGAGGTTAAACAGGTGAAAGAGTTAACTTTGTTAAACCAGAGAGAAAACAACCAAAGAACCAGAGTCAAAACCTAGGGTGAGTAATGTTACTGGAGTGTCACACACTTCTCCACAAAGAGAGTTTAATCATAAAGTTGATAGCAGGTCATGCTACAACTGTGGTGAATATGGACACATTGCTTCCTATTGTCACTTCTATCAGACACCTAGGAAGAAGACTGAACTTTAGGTTTCAAAGCCTAAGTCTTCCAAGAGGATGTCTTTGACTCCACCTAGAAGAACTAGTGAACCTAAAATTCAACCTGTAAGTCAGTCGACTGTTTATCACAAACAGGCATTGCACAAATCTGGATCATGGAAGGAGAAGACATCCTCAGTGTCTGATAATAATGACAAGAAGGAACCTGAGCTACCCTCATCCTCTAAGGTCAATGGGTAGAATTTATGATGTGTGATGCCTCTGGGAAACCCAAGCCAATAAAGGCTTGGGTTCCTAACCCAAACTAATCCTTTACTTTGTGTGTGCAGGGTGTTCGATACAGTGCTGAAACTAACACGTGGATAGTAGACAGCGGAGCATCCAGGCACATGACAGTAAACAGGGCTATATTATCAAACGTCAAGCAAATAAAAGGAGGGCATGTTTCGTTTGCTGGAAACAAGGGGGCTATATCACAGCACAGGCGAAGTGGGGAATCAGAAAGTTAAGTTTGATAAAGTGAACTACGTTCAACAACTACAAAATAACTTACTTTCTGTTTCCCAAATATGTGATAAGGGATTTAAAGTCATCTTCGACAACAAGAAGTGTTACGTCCTAAAGAAAGACTACGTGATCCCAGAGGACCAAGTTTTGATGACTGCTTCAAGATATAAAGATCTTTATGTCTTGGATCTGTTAACAGCTTCTACAATGGATCATGAGGTTCAGTGTTTTCTATCCAAAGCTACTGAAAAGGATTCCATCTCCTGGCATAGGAGAATGGAACACATTAGTCAAAGGAAGATGAATCACTTGATTCAGAAGGATATGGTGAGAGGAGTTAATGTCAAGAACTTCCAGCTTCCTGACTTTTGTGTAGCTTGCAAGAAAGGCAAACAGACAAAGAAGTCTCATACGGAAAAGAAAGTTCATTCAATAGAATACCTCTTGAACTTCTTCACATGGATCTGTTGGTCCAGTCAGTACAAAGAGCATTGCAGGCGACTTGTACTGTTTTGTGGTCACTGATGACTACTCAAGGTTCACTTGGGTAATGTTTCTGAAATCCAAATCAGAAACATTTGAATCATTCAAGGAGTTGGTAACCACACTGGAATCTCTCTACAAGCTGAAAGTTAGACAAGTACGCTTAGACAACGGAACAGAATTCAAGAACCAGTGGATGGAGGCATACTGCAAGGAAAAGGGAATTGTGCATCAATTCACTTCTGCCTACACACCTCAGATTAATGGCGTTGCTGAGAGAAAGAACAGAAGCTTGATAGAGACAGCACGGACTATGCTGGCAGACTCGAAACTGCCTATCCAATTCTGGAATGAGGCAGTGGCGAATGCATGTTATACACTGAATCGAGACCTGATAGTCAAGCACCACGGAAAGACATGTTACGAGCTCTACAAAGACGCAAACCGAACTTGGAGTATCTCGAACCATTTGGCGTGCCGTGCACACTTCTGAAGAAGACACAGGGTAAATTCAGCGAGAAGGCAGATGAAGGCATCTTTCTAGGATACAACATATCGAACAAGCGAGTTTACAACAACTCAACAGGTCTAGTAGAAGTGTGGTGTAATGTTGACGTTCAGCGATATACCACACCACCTACTAGCAAAGGACCCCTTACTTTTCGACTATGATAGATTCTTCAAGTCCTTCAACATCTCTCTCTCTCCCTCGGATGTTGAATTAGCTACACAAATGATGTATGATATCTTGAATACACCAACATCTAGCTCATAGGGAGAATCATCTACTCAGTCAGGGGGAGTAGTCGACGATAGTGACTCCTCCTCTGAAGATGACGCTGAAGAAGATAACCAGAACAGTCAGGAGGAACAGGTTCCAGTTCCTGAAAGTCCACAAGCATCTATCAGTGATGCACCTTCGACTTCAGAGCCTCAAACTCCAACTACTCAGATGCAGAACCAAATGTTCATAATCTTGGCTCTGAGGTAGTTGTTCCTACCACTCCAGGATCACGACTAAACGTCTATCATCCCCTAAACAATGTCATTGGGGATGTCAGATCGGGAGTGCAAACCCGAAATCAGCTATACTCAGTTGATTACGCCTCAGTTATGGAAAGGATATATTCATGATGGTGCTTATCGGGTTTTGTCTCACAGTTGAGCCAAAGTACGTTAGTGATGCACTAAATGATGAGGCGTGGGTGAGTGCCATGCAAGAAGAACTTCTTCAGTTCAAGAAGTTAGGTGTATGGACTCTGGTTGATAGACCTAAAGGTGCTAAGGTCATTGGCACCAAATGGGTTTTAAATGCAAGAAAGATGACCACAGGGTCATTATCAGGAACAAAGCTCGATGGTAGTACAAGGTTTTCGCCAAGTCGAGGGAATTGACTACAATGAGGTGTTTGCACCTGTGGCAAGGATGGAAGCCATTCGTATCTTCTTGCCTATGCATTGTACATGAAGATTAAAGTCTATCAATTAGATGTGAAGAGTGCATTCCTTCATGGGGAAATCAGAGAAGCAGTCTATGTCAGTCAACCCGAGGGATTTGAAGATCCTTATCATCGGGATAGAGTCTATAAGCTCGACAAGGCATTATACGAGCTTCATCCAGCTCCAAGAGCTTGGTATGAGAAACTCTCGACTCATCTTGTAAAACACGGCTTTAGCAGGGGATTCATTGACTGCACGCTGTTCATTAAAGAAAAAGATAGCGACCTACTGCTCATACAGATCTATGTTGATGACATAATTTTTGGTTCAAAGAACGAAGAGTTATGCAAAGAGTTTGAAGCAGTTATGAAGAAAGAGTTTGAGATGAGTGCTATGGGGGAGATGAAGTTCTTTCTCGGGCTACAGGTGGATCAAACACCAAATGGGATCTTTCTACATCAGACCAAGTACGTAGGAGACATTCTCAATCGCTTTGACATGGAGAATGCATCTGCTGCTGGTCCACTTGCTACGAATCACGACATAGCACCTGATGACAATGGAGATCTTGTAGATGCCACGATGTACCGAGGAATGATTGGATCCCTCATGTATCTCACTGCCTCAAGACCTGATATCATGTATGCTACATGTTTATGTTCTAGATATCAGGCTAAACCTAAGGTCAATCATCTGATCGGGGTCAAAAGGATTTTTCGCTATCTAAAGAGTACACCCACACTTGGGTTGTGGTATCCTCATGATGATGATTTTGAGCTCACGGCGTATAGTGACTGGATTACGGAGGCTGCAAGATGAACTACAAGTCTACATCCGCAGGGTGTCAATTCTTTAGGAGAAGACTAGTGACTTGGCAGTGTAAGAAAAAGACATCGGTTGCATTCTCCACCTATGAAGCCGAATATGTTGTTGCTGCAAGTTGCTGTTCACAAATCATTTGGATTCAACAGCAAATGCGGGATTACGGTTTAAAGTTCTCCTATACTCCTATTTGTGTTGATAACTCCGCTGCAATTGCAGTAACTAAAAATCCGGTCCAACATCCTAAGACCAAACATATCGGTATTAAATACCATTTCATAAGAGACTGTTTTGAAAAGAACTTAATTGATGTGGTAAAATTTAATACTGATTTTCAACGCGCTGACCTCTACACTAAAGCCTTTGATAAACCACGTTTTCAATATTTGCTAGAGGTCAACAGCGTTAAAAAGAAAAGTGATGTTATTCCTGATGATGATCATGTGTAGTCCGATGTAGGTTAGTTAATTTTTTCCTTTTATTTTATTGGTTTATTTCAGTCTGTTTAATTTAAACTCATGTTATTTTGCTGGTTATTAAAATCCTAAAATAATTAAACCAGTTATGATTTTAGCATTTTAGGGGGAGAATAAGTCAGCAAGTTAACATTAAAAAAAAGGGGGGTAGAAGGAGTGGAAAGCTGATATAAGGTAGATCGTATCTGTGATACCGATTCAAACCTTTTGGAATATGATAGTACACAGGAACAAATCAAGAGGGACCTTGAAATTTTAATTTAGAAAAGGTGCAAAAATTCAAAGTATAAGTCTGTGTTGTCTAAGCAATATAAAAGGGAAGATGATAGAAAAACTGGTAACTCTTAAGGTAACACAATGAGAGTAGACCTAGAGGTTGCTAGACCACAAGTGATATGTCGGTAGATTCAACACAATAGATGATTAGACCTGACTGGTGATCTCAAGATCAAACTAAGTGGTTCAACTGACTGTGGGCTCCCATCTTATCACTGGTTAACACAATCAACTATATTCCAATAAGGGGTAATGAGCATGTAATGCCACAAATGTGTGCGGATGACCATAAATAGAGCAAAGCATGAAAAAATGAAAAAAAATGCTATCAAGCTAATGACTTATGTTATTGGTGCATTTGGTGCAACATAAAATTAAGCTGCTCTAACAAGGAGATAGGTTGTGTGCCTCTCTGCTGTGCGATGGCACTGACCTGAGGATAAGCATAACCTAGATATTCTAGAATTCATTGTTGTTTGCCGCCTCTCTGCTGTGCGATGGCACTGACCTGAGGACTGGCTTCTCTTTGAAAGCTCTAAGAATAGTCTTTCCTTGTAATAATACCCGTAGACCACTCAAAAGCTCCTGAGGAATGTTGCTTACCATATAAGTGTGGGATCCACAAATGTTAGTTGAAATAATTAAACCTAAAACAATCACCAGTTTGGGTCAAAAGTCTGTGTATGGATTTAAGTGGACAAACATATTGACAATCATTGTGACTGCAATTCTTGAAAGTTTTATTCAATGTGGTAATCTAGGAGCTTCAGTATGATTTCCTAAAGTTGCAAATGACTCTGGATGAACACCAAGAATTGAGCATCAAAAGATTTTGATAACAAGTCCAAACTGATTTGAACAGCCTGTATGATTCCAAAATGGAATTGGTCCAGGTATGGTCAATCTAAGTTGAAGCGGTCCATTCCGGAACCAAATCTAGTAGATTTCCATCTCAGGACTTATCTCTCACAAAAAGCAAAAACAAATTTTTAGTCTTTAGTTTAATTTTCAAATTTACTCAGTTGTTATAGTTTGGTTGTTTGTCGGATTATATCAGGAAAATCAGTAAGGGATCAACTCACTAACAGGGTCATGTTGAGATGACCACATATGTATTAAAAGTTAAATCAGTCACGTCTGAGGTGATAAAAGGGTTTTTCAAGTCAAAACGATCATGTCTAAGATGATCAACTGCTCATAACGTAAATTTCTGCAATTAAAGGGATTTTAAAAGGTAAATATTCAAATTGGCAGAAAAGTGAATAAATATGACCTATTCGCACGAATGGACCATCCATATGGACCAATCATACGAATGGAAGCTATTCGTATGAATGGACAATGAATATGGACTATTCAACCGAATGGCCCATACGATTGGCCCAGTCAGATGAGTAAGGCGAATGAATGAGTAAGTCGCACGACTGAGATTCAGTCGGACGACTGAAGAGGGACGATTGAACCAATCGCACGACTGAGTCCCACTCGCACGACTGAAAGGTGCGTATGAGCTCAGTCGCACGATTGAATCTAGGGTTAATATAAATAGAAGGGGAGTCGGTCGCAGAGACTCACCACCTTCAAAATCACCCTGAATCGCACGAATTAACCCAACTCTGCAAAAATTCAATTGATCGCTAAACCCCCGTTTCTTGATTACTGACCATCGACATCGACTCTACAGGTAATTTACGATATACATGCACTCCTATAACGTTAAATTTGATGAAAAACACGGTAAATTCGGACTCGCAAAGTAACCAAGACTTAAGTGACTAAATAACCTACCAAAATGACTCAAACAAACGAAAGTAACAATGTTAGGTGGTTTAAGAATGAATTGCGAGTCAAATGAACCAGATAACGATGTCTAAAACTCAAAAATGGTGTGAAAAGTAATTTTGAATTGAACAGTCTGTACTTCATGCGAATGGACAGCGTGATGAACTTCAGTCGCACGACTGAAGCTCAAACTGCTTAAACGCATGACTGAACCATGCGTATGAAGTTCAGTCGCACGACTGGTTAACCGCATGAGGGTATATACATAGGAGCCCAGTCGCACACTCAGAGGTACGTATGGGTTCAATCGCACGACTGAATCCCATTCGTACGGTTCAATCGTACGACTGAACCCCTTTTGCACGGTTCAATCGCACGCCTGAACTCAGTCGCACAATGTCAATCGCATGACAGAAAGATTTTCTTCAAGCTTAAGGATTTCATGACTTTCTTAGTCAATGGTACTAATGTTTACTATCTTTGTGTAACAGATGGCGAGTAGATGGATTATGAGCACAAAGCACAATATATGTGCTCATCTGGACTTAACATCCAGAAACGCTGCTGATTCTCTGGCATAATCACATTCTACTGAGATCAAGGATTGCACATGCCATATCTACTCCCTGCACTCCGTATCGATCCATTCAACAAGCCTTCTGGGAAGGCGCTACAGTTGATAGATCATCTGAGCCTCACGCATCAGAAGTACCATATTTGGAGAGGCTATACCATTTCAGAGGAGGATCTAAGGATTGTACTACAATTGGGGGATGACGCTGATGTCCAACTCGATTACACCCCCTCACTGTAGAGGATGCTTTCTCAAAGCCAAATACGCTAGGGACATCAATTCTGGGGTACTCAACAAGAGTAACCTCTGTCCCCAGTTTAAATATCTTGCACACGTGCTGCTCAAGTGCATGGCTTCCAGAAAAGGTGGTTTTGATGAGCTGTCTGACCAGATGCAGAACGCATACGTTGTGTTGGTGCTGAACCATCCGTTCAGCTTCTCCAAGATGATCTTCACCTCTCTGGTGGAGAACATCGAGGGGAAAGGGAAGGAAGCCTTTTGTATGTACCGAGATTTATGCAAATGATCATAGATCAGAAGCTTCCTCCATGCCAAAGGAAAAGGAGGATGAGGTAGTCTTGGAGGTAATGGATGACACTACCCTGGGAAGGATGAAAGTGTACAGGGGAAAGCAAGTGAAGCCTCCTGTCAGGAGGTTGTTTGGTCATCTTGCCTGAGATAACTACGTGGCACCCGCAAAGCGAAAGTGGCGTCACGAGGATAGTGACTCTGATGTGGAACAAATAGCTCTACCCACTCATGACTCAGATGATGATGACAGTGGGGATGCTGGAGACGATATGCCTAGTCCACTCAGAGGCACTATGTCTGATTCTGTACCTCCAGTGTCCGTCACAGCTGGAGAAGTAATTCAGTCAGCGGGATTTCATCAGGATTTTGTTCTTGGCGCGAAGGAGGAGGATGAATCGGATGAGGAGCCACTTACACGAACTGTGGGAAGGAAAGTTGTCCCCACAGAACATGGGTTAAGGGTGGTTGGTGAACACCCTAGAGACTCCGAAGATACAGATACTGACCCAAGCTATGCTCCGGGGTCCACAGGCAGGGTTGTAGGGGGAGCTTCCACCTCAACTGGAACAAGGAGGAAGAGAATGGCTAAACCCCATGGCCAGAAGAAGAAGAAGCGTAGGGTGACCTTCCTTACCACCACATCTACCACATCCGCCACAACCACCACATCCACCACATCCACCACATCCACCACAGCCACCACATCCACCACATCCACCACATCCACCACATCCACCACATCCACCACATCTACCACAGCCCCCACCATACCTCCCACCATAGCACAGTTTCCCTCCACCACCATATCCTTTACTCCCACATCACCTCCACCATTATACAGACCTATCTTCACTACAGCCACCTTCACCACCACATCACACCAATCAATACCCTCAGCCCATCCCTCACACACTTATAGATCTCCTCTACCTCCAATCGGGGTAGAGGAACAGTTGTCAGCGCTTAACAGAATGGTGATGCGCTTACTGGCGGCTGATGAGGAAAAGGCAGCTCAGATCCGCCAGCTTACTGACCTGACTGCTGCACATCTCACCAAATTGTAGAGCAGGCTCGAGTAATTGAGGAGCAGGCCCAGCAGTTGGCTGCTCAGAGCACCAACATGGACCAACTCCAAGCTCAAAGTGTCATATCAAGCAAGCAAATAAAGGAGCTGGAGAAGGCAAGGAAGATTATCCTGTTAAAACTGAAAGGATCTAAAGAGGAGCCATTGAAGATTAGGGAAGGAGATAGAGATGAGATGATGAAGATAATGATGAGGATGATGAGAGTGATACTGAGGATGATGAAGAAGCAGAAGGAGGGGATGCACCTGCATCGGCCACTGCTACAGGTCAAGAGAAAAGGAAAAAGAACAGACAATATCAATCAGCTTCTACCTCTACTCCTCCAAGTGATGAAACCATGATACAAGATAAAAGTAAAGATTAGATGTTATGTATTTATCTTCTTTTGTATTTGAATCATGTAATTGAACACAATGTATTTAATGTTTATATTACTTTAATGCCTTTCTGTTTGATTAATTACTAATGATTTATGTGTGGAATGTTTAAATCAAACAGATCAATATTACCAAAGAGATGAGTTTGATATTGCTCCCCTTCAGCAGGTTAAGTCTCAGCTAACAATGATTCTTGATCTGCAAGGGATTGTCAGGAGGTCAGTGAATTATACCCCTGAAGAAGGGGAAATAATTCATGATCTATCAAATGAGCAACTCGCAGAGCTTTTCGAGCTAAATCCAGATGAGATAGTAAAAGATGCTCCGACATGCGATTCGACTAGTGACGAAGAGCTCAACGATGTTGATGATGTAGAGATCGAAGATGTCACTGCCGAGGAGTACCCTCAGTACGCTGACAATGAGGGCAATGTGGTCCCCAATCTAGGTGAATCTCTTGTCAGCGATACTATTGAGGTGTTGAACTATATGGAGCAAGAAACAGAGAAAGCAGAAGACACAGCCCAAGCCTCAAATGATGATGTCGACATTTGAAAGGCTGAGTGGGCTGCATGTTTTGAAGAAGTTAGAGCCCAACGTACTACACCAAAGAAGGATTCCTACACCAAACTCTATAGAGTCAAGAAACATCACAAGGTGTCAGGAAGGATCATAGCATGGGCGTATTATGAGGATCTTAACGTATATGCAGTTAAGAGAGAACAGGGCATAGAGTACTTCAAATTCCACATGATCTGAAGACTCTACCAGGTTTTGAGCTCAACCAGCTGACCAAACTAAAGCTTTTGTATGCTGACCCGAGGAAGATGTCAGGCTGGTTCAAGGCTGCCCTAAAGAAGGAGTACCACACTAGATGGGTTAACTTCAGACCCCAACAGCCTACTAGGTATATCAGAAGGTCTGAGGTTGATGCCATTACTGGCAAGCCTAAGATAGTGTTGAAGTGGAATCCTCCGCGCACAATGTCAAGAATCCCACTCAGGGAAATGCCACAGATTTCACTCCACATTTTAAGTGGTGGTACTATGATTGGAGAACAACTGAAGCGGTCATAGTCTAAGCAAAGAGGGACAAATGGATACTATCAGGGTATTCGACCCGATGTGGCTAACAAACTTGTCGGAAAGTGATGTCTATACGCTATACAAGTGGCCACTATTCTATGATACGCAAGATATGTACAAGCCCTCCAGTTCCAGAACGTTATACGACTCTTCTTCGTGTTTGAGATTCACACGGGAGTCACAAAAGAGGAGAAGTACAAGAAATACAAGGAGGTTATGCAGAAAACAAGAGTTTAGAGAGATCTAGGTCCAAGGGGGAGTGTTGTTGATACATGTATGTCCCTAGATCATGATTAAATGTAATAGATCTTGTTTGTCTGATTCTGATATGTAATTGATATGATGATATTGGTTGTTTGTGATTGTAATGACTAATATTTCATTAATGAGTTGATATTAAATTGGTTAGTTAGGTTTGTGGTTGTTAGAATTGTACACATAATGTTTATTAATTAATACATTCAAACTTAACTTAATGAAGTTCTAATGCAAATGGCCCATGCGAATGAACATAAGCATGAATAACTTCATACGAAACTCAGTCGCACGACTGAACAGGAGACTGGATCAGTCGTATGATGTACATAAGATTGGCTCAGTCGCACGACTGAACACTCAATCGTGCGGATGAATCAACCGCATGGTTCAATCGCACGACTGAACATGCTAATGGTTCAGTCGCATGATTGAATAATACCAACCTATAAATACAACCCAATTCGTGAAAAATAAGAGCTTTTGATAATTACGATTCCAGACTGTTGATACATGTATGTCCCTAGATCATGATATGTGATGTAATAGTTCTTGTTTGGTATGATTAATGAATGATATTGATAGTCTGTTAGTTATAATGTTTATAGTTCATTAATGAATCGTGACTGAATTGATTGGGTTTATGATTATTTGAATGGTTGCACATATGTTATATTATTAACTAAAACATTCAAACTTAACTTAATGAAGTTCCCATGCGAATGGCTCATGCGAATGAACCAAGCATGAAGAACTTCACACGATTGACTCAGTCGCATGACTGAACCAGGAGACTGGATCAGTCGTACGACTGTAACATAAGATTGGCTCAGTCGCACGACTGAACACTCAGTCGTACGAATGAATCAATCGCATGGTTCAATCGCATGACTAAACCAGACTAATGGTTCAGTCGCACGATTGAATAATACCAACCTATAAATACAACTCAATTCGTGAAAAACAAAACACTCGATCAATTACGATTCCAGACGAACCCTAGCCGTCCAGAAACCTTCCAAATCGTTCTCCAAGTTCATAGAACACATTAGATCGATTCCCTATCGATTTCTAACGTTAGTTTCAATCCTTGATTGATTCTTAGTGTGATCTCACTGATTGGATCGCCAATCAAATAGGATTCCGCACTATTTGATCTGGTTTACACGTTAACCTCTAGGTATTTCGGTCAAATACCAGGTCCTAACAAGTGGTATCAGAGCTTTTGGCTCTTGATTACGTGTTGATTCAATCAAGATTGCATAAAAGTTTGTGTTTTTGCACTAAAAAACGCAATCTTTGGCATCAAAAGTGATCTTGGAAGTTCCCTGCTCATCGACATTTGGTTTCTACGGACTTAGGCGATTAGAACTCGTGAAATTTCGAATTTTTACGGCTGAAACCCGTCAAACCTAGAAATTTTCGCAAAACAGCAGCTTCAGTCGCACGAGTGACTCATTCGCACGACTGGACTCCATTCACATTGCTCTTACGTACGATTGGACATAGTCGCACCCTCATTCGGCCGACTGAACCATTCGTTCGCATAGCTCATACGCACCAGATTCATTCACACGACTGAACCAATCGCCCAGTTCAGCCGCACGATTGAACCAATCGCAGAGCTTATACGCACGATTAGCTCATTCGCATCCTTCAGTCGCATCAGTGAAAGTTTGCTTGATTAGATTATAAGTTTATTAGTCATGGAAGATCAGATGTCAGCATTTACTACTGGGAAGGACTCAAGGATACAGAACCTGCTGTTGCTTGAGAGTGAGGTGGGGAATCACATAAACCACCAAAGCTTTTGACTTTAGATGAGTTCCCCACTGGAAACAACGTTTTGAGATCTACCTTAATGGAGTAGATCCTAATCTGTGGGAAGCCATTGAGATAGGTTATAGTACACGGTGGGAGCTGATGGAGTTAAGCTAACATTAAGCGGGATGACAGACGCACAGAAAGTAAAGTACAATGCAGAGAAAAGAGTGTATGCATTGATCACTCAGTCTATCCCCAAAGACATATTCCACCAGTATTCAGAGAACAAGCAGTCCAAGAACTGTGGGATGAGCTAGAGAAAAGATATGATGGTAATGCATCATTGAAGGCAATCAAGGCAAAGGAGTTAAAGAAAGAATTCGATAACTTCTCATCAATTGGTAATGAAAGTTTGGACGAAGTCATAGACAGATTCTACCACTTGATGAGTGAATTGCACACACATGGAGTGGCTACTACCATGGAAGAGAAAGTAAGCAACTTCGCAGACGGGTTGCCTGATAAGTGAGCTACATTCGTTTCTAACATGAGACAGAATGGAATACTTGTAAAGCTGGATATAAATGACTTCATTCTTAAGTTGCGAGAAGAAGCACTAAGGATGAAGTATAGAGCTCAGAAGTCGTCGTACACACAAAATCCAGCTTTATACAACGCCACGCCTCAAGCTAAGACATCTGGAGCACCCATCCAGACTGCTTTTGTGTCTAGCTCGTCAGGTCCTTCACATGCTTCTCCTTCTGGATCAGACACGTCTGGGTCATCATGTACCCATCATATTGGATCAGAAGCAAACGCTACCAAACTGAAGATCAAGAACCTCGGTAATGTGGACCGTGGAAGTAGCTCGAGAGCATATGGATCTTTTAGCAGCAGTGGTTCATTCATATGATGGACTTGTTGCCGGGAAGATGGAAACTGCCATCTGGCAGATGAGGACTACGAGCAGGTGGATGAGATGGAGCTTGAAAGAATGGATATATGTGGGCCTTAGCAAGTGCTGTCCGGAGGGCGAAGAAGTTTGTGAAAAAGACTGGACAGAACTTGGTTGCTACTAAGGATACCACCTTTGGCTTCGACAAGAGTAAAGTGACCTGCTTTAACTGTGGTGAGAAGGGGCACTTCAAAAGAGAATGTGTCAAGCCAAAGAAGACGTGGAATGGGAACCCGTTCTCATCCTTTACTCGCCAAGACAAGCAAGCCTCTAGTTCTACTTCATTAAACAAGGATCCAAAAGCCTTAACTGCTCATGATGATGAAGGACAGGATTGGAGTTTTAGGTTTGTCTCACCAGGAGAATCTAACATTGCCAGTGTTGAGGATATTGATGATGATTCTGCGAGTGAAGGTGATATAGCAGTTCAGATAGCAATGTCACATAGTGAAGAAACAACTGCAGCCGAGGTCAGTTACAAACCAATTGAGAAAGTTTCCACGTCAGAGAAAGAAAAGTCAGAATCACCAGAACCAGAAACATCTGATGCTACACTGATGGCTAACTCTTCTGAACCAACTCAGGTAAGTACCACTGACCAAATCTTTAATAATCATGCTTGTTCGAATTGTGACACTTTTAGGAATAGCATAGACGAAAAATTCGCTAGGTTATTAGATCATAATGATAACCTAGTAAAAGATTTACGTCTGTGCACTGAGGCTAATAGAGTACTAAAACAGAATGAGCATAGTTATAAAGAAAAGAAGACCTATTGACTAAACAACTTAGGGAAACCAAGAAGTAGTGGCTTTTAACCAAGCAAATGACATTAGGTACTATCTAAACTCCCTAGAAGAACTAAGAAGCAAAAGGCAGTTCTAGAAGTCGAAGTTAATTCATTAAAACAGAAACTACATAGTTGGACTAGCTCTTCACACATAGTTCAACACTTAGTGAGAGAAAGGAATAATGGGGAGGGATTAGGCTACAAAGTGGTTCCACCACCACCTGAGACCTTGATGAACACTAAGTCTAGACCAGTAAATAATAACCCCATCAAGGATCATGTGGTGACTACTCCTCTTGTTACTGATCCAGACACCTCATGTTCATCTACTGAATCTGGTCAGAAACAAAAGGAGGCCACTTCAAAGGCAAAGGGTAAATTGCCTTGTGTTAACCTGGAAAATGAATTTGAAAAAGTTAACTTAAAGTCAGGGTCAAACAGAGTCAAATCAGAACCTAAAAGGACTTCAAATGCTACTTTTTCACATGCTTCAAGTCAAAAACCAGTTAACCAAAAAGTGAAACAGGTTAAAACAGTAAATTTTGTTAAATCAGAGAAAATCAAACATACAAGAGTCAAAAACTAAAGTGATTGATGTTACTAGAGTGTCACGCACTTCTCCACAAAGAAAGTTTAATCATAAAGTTGATAGCAGAGCGTGCTACAACTGTCGAGAGTATGGACACATTGCTTCCTACTGTCATTTCTATCAGACACCTAGGAAGAAGATTGATCTTCAGGACTCTAGACCTAGGTCTTCTAAGCGGAGTTCTCTAACTCCACCTAGAAGAGCTAGTGAACCTAAAGTCCAACCTGTAAGCCAGACGATTGTTTATCATAAACAGCATTGCACAAATCTGGCTTATGGAAAGAAAAGTCAACCCTCGTGTCTGATACTGATAACAAGAAGGAACCTGAGCTACCCTCACCCTCTAAGGGTCAATGGGTGGGGTTTATGATGTGTGATGCCTCTGGGAAACCCAAGACAGTCAAAGCTTGGGTTCCTAACCTAAACTAATTCATTTACTTGGTATGTGCAGGGTGTTCGATACAGTGCTGAGACTAACACGTGGATTATAGACAGCGGAGCATCCAGGCACATGACAGGAAATAGAGCCCTTTTATCTAACGTCAAACAAATAAAAAGAGGGCATGTTTCCTTTGCAGAAACAAAAGGAGGCTATATCACAGCTCAGGGAGAAGTGGGAAATCAGAAAGTTAAGTTTGATAAGGTGAACTACGTTCAACAACTTCAAAACAACTTACTTTCTGTTTCCCAAATCTGTGATAAAGGATTTAAAGTCATCTTCGATAACCAGAAGTGTTACGTGCTGAAGAAAGAATATATGATCCCCGAGGACCAAGTTCTGATTACTGCTTCAATATAAAGACCTTTATGTCTTGGATCTGTCAACAGCTGCTACAACGGATCATGAGGTTCAGTGTTTCTTATCTAAAGCTACTGAGAAGGATTCAATCTCCTGGCATCGGAGAATGGGACACATTAGTCAAAGGAAGATGAATCATTTGATTCAGAAGGATTTAGTGAGAGGAGTGAATGTCAAGAACTTCCAACTTCCTGACTTTTGTGTAGCTTGCAAGAAAGGCAAACAGACAAAGAAGTCTCATAAGGAAAAGAAAGTTCATTCAATAGAACTTCCTCTTGAGCTTCTTCACATGGATCTGTTTGGTCCAGTTAGTACAAGGAGCATTGCAGGCGACGTGTACTGTTTTGTGGTCACTGATGAATACTCAAGGTTCACGTGGGTAATGTTTCTGAAATCCAAATCAGAAACTTTGGAGACATTCAAGGAATTAGTAACCACACTGGAATCTCTCTACAAGCTAAAATTTAGACAAATACGCTCAGACAACGGGACAGAATTCAAGAATCAAGGGATGGAGGCATACTGCAAGGAAAAGGGATTGTGCATCAATTCACTTCTGCTTACACACCTCAGATGAATGGCGTTGCTGAGAGAAAGAATAGGAGTTTGATAGAGACAGCACGGACTATGCTGGCAGACTCGAAACTGCCTATCCAATTCTGGAATGAGGCAGTGGCAAATGCGTGTTATACACTGAATCGAGTCCTAATAGTCAAGCGCCACGGAAAGACATGTTATGAGCTACTACAAAGACGCAAACCAAATTTGGAGTATCTTGAACCTTTTGGCGCACCGTGTACACTTCTGAAGAAGACACAAGAAGGCAAATTCAGCGAGAAGGCAGTTGAAGGAATTTTTCTAGGATACAACATACCGAACAAGCGAGTTTACAATAACTCAACGGGTCTTGTAGAAGTGTGGTGTAATGTCGACGTTCAGAGATATACCACACCACCTACAGGCAAAGGACCGGCATACTTCTTCGATTATGATGGATTCTTCAAATCCTTCAACATCCCTCTCTCTCCCTCAATGATGAGTTAGCTACTAGGATGATGTATGATATTCTAAATACACCATCTACACACAGGGAAATCATCTACTCAGTCAGAAGGGGTAGTCGATGACAGTGACTCCTCCTCTGAAGATGAAACTGAAGCAGATGACCAGAACAGTCAGGAGGAACAGGTTCCAGCTCCTGAAAGTCCACAAGCATCCACAAGTGATGCACCCTCGACTTCGGAACCTCAAACTCCACCTTCCTCAGATGCAGAACAAAATGTTCATAATCTTGGTTCGGAGGTGACTGTGCCGACTACTCCAGGATCACGACTAAATGTCTATCATCCCCTTGACAATGTTATTGGAGATGTCCGATCAGGAGTACAAACCCGAAATTAGCTATACTCAGCTGATTACGCCTCAGTTATGGAGAAAGGTTACATTCATGATGGTGCTTATCGATGTTTTGTTTCGCAGGTTGAGCCAAAATATGTCAGTGAAGCACTAAATGATGAGGCGTGGGTGAGTGCCATGCAAGAAGAACTTCTGTAGTTTAAGAAGTTAGGTGTATGGACTCTGGTTGATAGACCTAAAGGTGCTAAAGTCATCGGCACCAAATGGGTACTAAAATGCAAGAAGGATGACCAAGGAGTCATTATCAGCAACAAAGCTCGACTGGTGGTTCAAGGTTTTCGCCAAGTCGAGGGGATTGACTATAATGAGGTGTTTGCACCCGTGGCAAGGATGGAAGCTATTCGTATCTTCCTTGCCTATGCATCATACATGAAGATTAAAGTCTACCAATTAGATGTGAAGAGTGCATTCCTTCATGGGGAAATCAGGGAAACAGTCTATGTAAGTCAACCCGAGGGATTTGAAGACCCTTATCATCGGGATAGAGTTTACAAGCTCGACAAGCTTTATATGGGCTTCATCAAGCTCCTCGAGCTTGGTATGAGAAACTCTCGACTCATCTGTGAAACACAGCTTTCACAGGGGAGTCATTGACTATACACTGTTTATTAAAGAAAAGGATGGCGACCTACTACTTGTACAGATATATGTTGATGACATAATCTTCGGGTCAAAGAATGAAGAGTTATGCAAAGAGTTTGAAGCAGTGATGAAGAAAGAGTTTGAGATGAGTGCTATGGGGGAGATGAAGTTCTTTCTCGGGTTACAGGTGGATCAAACACCTAATGGGATCTTCCTACATCAGACCAAGTATATAGGAGACATTCTCAGTCGCCTTGACATGGAATGCTTCTGCTGCTGCTGGGACTCCACTTGCTACGAATCATGATATAGCACCTGATGAGAATGGAGATCTTGTAGATGCCACTATGTACCGAGGAATGATTGGATCCCTCATGTATCTCACTCCCTCAAGACCTGATATCATGTATGCTACATGTTTATGTTCCAGATATCAGGCTAAACCTAAGGTCAATCATCTGATCGGGGTCAAAAGGATTTTTCGCTATCTAAAGGGTACACCCACACTAGGTTGTGGTATCCTCATGATGATGATTTTGAGCTCACGGCGTATAGTGACTGGACTATGGAGGCTGCAAAATGAACTACAAGTCTACATCAGCGGGGTGTCAATTCTTTGGGAGAAGATTAGTTACATGGCAGTGTAAGAAGCAGACATCGGTTGCATTGTCAACCTGTGAAGCCGAATATGTTGCTGCTGCCAAGTTGCTGTTCACAAATCATTTGGATTCAACAGCAAATGCGGGATTACGGTTTAAAATTCTCATCTACTCCTATTTTTGTTGATAACTCTGCTGCAATTGCAGTAACTAAAAATCCGGTTCAACATCCTAAGACCAAACACATCGGTATTAAATACCACTTCATAAGAGACTGTTTTGAAAAGAACTTAATTGATGTGGTTAAAATTAATACTGATTTTCAACGTGCTGACCTCTATACTAAAGCCTTTGATAACCACGTTTTCAATATTTGCTAGAGGTCAACGGCGTTAAAAAGAAAGTGAGGTAATTCCTGATGAGAATAATGTGTAGTCCGATGTAGTTTCGTTAAAGTTTATTTTATTTTATGTTATCTGTTTTTTTCTTTTTGTCTGTTATATTTAAACTCATGTTATTTTTCTGTTTATTAAAATCCAAAATAATTAAATCCGAAATGATTTTAGTATTTTAGGGGGAAATATGTCAGCAAGTTAACATTAAAAAAAATGAAATGAGGGAGAAGGGGAACTAGCTGAAATGAGGTAGATTGTGTCTATGATACCGATTCAATACCTTTGAAAATGATAGTACACAGGAACAAATAAAGAGGGATTCTAAAAATTTAAGTTTTGAAAAGATGCAAAAGTTCAAAGTATAAGTCTGTGTAGTCTAAGCAATATAAAAAGGGAAGATGATAGAAAACTGGCAACTCCTAAGGTGACACAAAGAAAGTAGACTTAGAGGCTGCTAGACACAAATGATATGTTGGTAGATTCAACACGATAGACAATTAGACCTGATTGGTGATCTCAAGATCAAACTAAGTTGTTCAACTGACTGTGGGCTTCCATCTTATCAGTTAACACAATCAAATATATTCCAATAAGGGGTAATGAGCATTTAAATGCCACAAAAGTGTGCGGATGACCATAATTAGAGCAAAGCAAGAAAAAAATGAAAGACAAATGCAATAAAGCTAATGACTTATGTTGTTGGTGCATATTGTCAAATAAAATAAGCTGCTCTAACAAGGAGATAGGTTGTGTGCCTCTCTGCTGTGCGATGGCACTGACCTGAGGATAAGCATAACCTAGATATTCTAGAATTCATTGTTGTTTGCCGCCTCTCTGTTGTGCGATGGCACTGACCTGAGGACAGGCTTCTCTTTGAAAGCTCTAAGAATAGTCTCTTCTTGTAATAATACCCGTAGACCGCTCAAAAACCTCTGAGGAATGTTGATTACCATATAAGTGTGGGATCAACAAATGTTAGCTGAAATAATTAAACCTAAGACAGTCACCAGTTTGTGTCAAAAGTCTGTGTATGGATTTCAGTGGGAACATACTGACAATCTGAGTGGCTACATTCTCAAGAGTTCAAATCAATATGAAAATCTAAGAGTTTCAGTATGATTTCCTTAAGTTGCTAACGACTCTGGATGAACACCGAGAATTTAAGCATCAAAAAGTTTAAGAACAAGTCCCAAATGATTTGATGTTCCTGTATGATTCCAAAATTGAATGGGTCCAGATATGATCAATCTAAGTTGAAGTTGTCTACTCCCAAACCAAATCCCGTAGATTTCCATCTTAGGGTTTTATCTCTCACAAAAAGTCCAAAAATAAACTTTATTTGTGTAGTTAGTTTAAGTTTTTATGTTAATCTTTTAATTTGTGTGTCTGTCGGACTACATCAGGGAAATCAGAAGGGAATTAACTTACCTAAAAGGGTCATGTCTGAGATGGCCACATGGTTTTCAAATTTTAAAGAAATCACGTCTGAAAGGACTGAATTGGTTAAGAGCTTATAATGTCTATTTCATAAGGTTAAAATGTTCAAAATGGCAGAAAATCTACCAAGTGTGACCCATTCGCACGATTGGACCATGAATATGGACCAACCATGCGAATGGATCCCATTCGCACGACTGGACATGAAAATGATCCATTCGACCGAATAGAAGGGAGAATGAAACAGTAGACCGACTGAGGCTCAGTCGGTCAACTAAAGAGGTGAATGAAGGGAGAATGAAACAGTAGACCGACTGAGGCTCAGTCGGTCAACTAAAGAGGCGAATGAAAGAGACCGAATGAGTCAGTCGACCGACTGAAAGCGACCGACTGGACCAATCGCACGACTGAACCTCAGTCGCCCGAATGAACTGAGCGAATGAGGCCAGTCGGCCGATTGAAATTAGGGTCAGTATTTAAAGGGCCTCAGTCGATCGCGTCTCATCATCACTCCAATCGCACCCCAAATCGCTTTCTTTACCGTTACCCTGCCAAAATCTCTAGAGATAGTTGTTCACATTGCAATTCATCTTCTGACTTTCGATTGACAAGACTAAAGGTACATTGTAGTTCAATCTTGTAGAAATCAGAAGATTTTGAGTCCAATTTAGGTTATTCGAATGAAACTTTGATCGAACTGAAAAATGCCCTAATAACCTACATAAACTAAGCTAAATGTTAAAATTAAGTTTACTAGGTCATTAGTGACGAGATGGCGACTCAAATGAACTAGATATAGAGGTTTAAAACAAAAGATTGGTGAAACTGAAAATGTGAATCGCACAGTGGGTCATCGTGCGAATGGACAGCATGATGAACTTCAGTCGCACGACTGAAGGGCTCAAACTGCCCATACGCATGGCTGAACCATGCGTTTGAAGTTCAGTCGCATGACTGATGTAACCGCATGAATGTATATGCGTAGGAGCCTAATCGCACACACTGAGATACGTATGGGGTCAATCGCACGACTGAACCCCATTCGAACCATTCAATCGTACGACTGAACCCCTTTCGCACGGTTCAATCACATTGTTGAACTCAGTCGCACAACTTCAATCGCATGACAGAAAGATGTTCTTCAAGCTTAATGAGTTCATGACTTTCTTATTAAATGGTACTAATATTTACTATCTTTGTGTAACAGATGGCGAGTAGATGGACTATGAGCACAAAGCATAATATATGTGCCCATCTGGACTTAACATCCAGAAATGTTGTAGAATTCTCTGGGATTATCACGTTTCTATTGAGATCACGGATTGCGCATGCCATCTCTACCCCTGCACCCCATATCGATCCATTCAACAAGCCTTCTGGGAAGGCGCTACAGTTGATAGATCATCGGAACCTCACTGCATAAGAAGTTCCATATTTGGCGAGGATATTACCGTTTCTGAGGAGGATATACGGATTGTACTTCAATTGGGGGATGACGGTGACTGCCCAAACCGTTTACACCCCCTCACTGTCAGAGGATGTTTTCTCAGAGCCAAATACTCTGGGGACATCAATTCAGGGGTACTCAACAAGAGTAACCTCTGCCCTCAGTTTAAGTACCTTGCACACGTGCTGCTCAAGTGCATGGCTTCAAGAAAAGGTGGGTTTGATGAGCTATCGGATCAGATGCAAAACGCATACGTTGCGTTGGTGCTGAACCATCCGTTCAGCTTCTCTAAGATGATCTTCACCTATCTGGTGGAGAACATCGAGGGGAAAGGAAAGGAAGCCTTCTATATGTACCCACGGTTTATGCAAATGATAATAGATCAGAAGCTTCCTTCCCTGCCAAAAGAATAGGAGGATTTGGTTGTATTGGAGATAATGGATGACACCACCCTGGGAAGGATGAAAGTATACCGGGGAAAGCCAGTGAAGCCTCCGGTCAGGAGGTTGTTCGGTCATCTTGCCAGAGAAGACTATGTAGTGCCGGAAAGGAGGAAGTGGCGTCACGAGGACAGTGACTCTGAGGTGGAACAGATAGCCCTACCCACTCTTGACTCGGATGAGGATGACAGTGGGGATGTTGCTATTCCACCTAGAGGCACTGTGTCTGACTCTGTTCCCCCTGTGTCTATCTCATCTGCTGAAGTAACTGAGTCAGCAGGATTTCATCAAGATTTTGTTCTTAACGAGGAGGATGAAGATGAATCGGATGAGGAGCCACTTACCCGAACTGTGGGAAGGAAAGTTGTTCCCACAGAACATGGTTAAGGGTTGTTGGTGAAAAACCGAGAGGCTCCGGAGAAACAGAAACTGACCCAACTTATGCTCCGGGGTCCTCAGGCGAGATTGGAGGGGGAGCATCCACCTCGAAGGGAACGAGGAGAAAACGGATGGCTCAACCCCATGGGCAGAAACCTAAGAAGAAGCGTAGGGTAACCTTTATCACCACCACCACCACCACTTCCACCACATCCACCATACCTTCCCCCACAGCAACCGCAGACACCACCCGACCGACCACCACAAGACAGATCCCAGCCACCACTACATCATTCACCCCACACTCACCACCACTATCATCCCGACCTGACCCGATATTCACCACCACCACCACCACTAGCCACCAAACCGAGCCCTCAGCCTTTACCTCACACACCTATAGATCTCCTCTACCTCCAATCGGGGTAGAGGAACAGCTGTCGGCGTTAAATAGAATGGTGTTGCGATTGCTGGCGGCTGATGAGGAAAAGACGACTCAGATCCGCCAGCTTACCGAGCTGACTGCTGCATAATCGCATAAAATTGCAGAGCAGGATCGAGTACTTAAGGAGCAGGCCCAGCAATTGGCTGCTCAGAGCACCCAGATGAACCAACTCCAAACTCAAAGTGTCGCAGCAAGTCAGCAAATAGAGGAGTTGGAAAAAGCTAAGAGGACCATTTTGCTAAAATTGAAAGGATCAAAGGAGGAACCTTTAAAGATAAGGGATGGAGACAGAGATAATGAAGATGATGAATACGAGGATGATAATGAGAGTGATATTGATACAGAGAAAACCGAAGAATGGTGTGAAGATGAAGACACTGAAGAAGGTGAAGCAGCTGAATCTGTCTCAGCGCCAGGGCAAGAGAAGAGAACAAAGAACAGACAAGATCAGTCAGCTTCTGCTTCTGCACCTTCACATGAAGAGCCGAGTACTCAGGCTAAAAGTAAATAGTAGATGTTTATGTATTTATTTACTTTTGTATTTTGTATTGAAAAAACCATGTACTAAATGTTCATATTAAGTTAATGCATTTTGTTTGATAAATTACTAATGATTTGAGTGTGAAATGTAGAAATCAAACAGATCCAAAGTACAACAGGGATGAGTTTGATATTGCTCCCCTTCAACAGGTCAAGTCTCAACTCACAATGATTCTTGATCTGCAAGGAATTGTGAGAAGGTCAGTGAGTTATACCCCTGAAGAAGGTGAAATAATTCACGACCTATCTAACGAGCAACTGGCAGAGATGTTCAGACTCAATCCTGATGAAATTGTCAAGGATGCTCCAACAGTTGATTCAACCAGTGACGACAAACTAAATGACGTTGATGAAGTTGAGGTGAAGATATTGCTGCTGAAGAGTACCCTCAGTACGCTGACAACGAGGGTAATGTGGTCCCCAATCTGGGTGAGTCCCTAGTCAGTGATATGTTTGAGGTACTAGACAAGATGGAGCAGGAAACAGGAAAGACCGAAGGAACCGCCCAAGCCTCAAATGATGACGTAGACATTCGAAAGGCTGAGTGGGCTGAATGCTTTAAAAAGTCAGAGCCCAACGTGCTGCACCGAAGAGGGATGCCTACACCAAGTTCTACAGCGTCAAGAAACATCTTACGGTGTCAGGCAGGATTATAGCATGGGCATAGTTTGATGATCTTAACGTTTATGCCGTTAAGAGGGAGAAGGGCATAGAGTACTTTAGATTTCCATATGATCTAAAGACTCTACCAGGCTTTGAGCTCAACCAGCTGACCAAATTGAAGCTGTTGTATGCTGACCCGAGAAAGATGTCAGGCTGGTTTGAGGCTGCCCTAAAGAAAGAGTACCACACCAGGTGGATTAACTTCAGACCTCAACAACCTACAAGGTATATTAGAAGGTCTGAGATGGATGCCATTACTGGAAAACCAAAGATTGTGTTGAAGTGGAGTCCTCCGCGCACTATGTCGAGAATCCCTCTCAGGGAAATGCCACAGGACTTCACTCCACACTTCAAATGGTGGTACTATGATTGGAGAACTGCTGAAGCTGTCATAGTTCTGAACAAAGGGGACCAAATGGATACCATCAGGGTATTCGACCCAATGTGGCTAACCAACTTGTCTGCTAATGATGTCTATACATTATACAAGTGGCCACTGTTCTATGACACACAAGACATTGTACAAGCCCTCCAGTTCCAAAACATTGTACGACTTTGCTTCGCGTTTGATATTCATGCGGGAGTCACACAAGAGGACAAGTACAAGAAATATGAGGAGGTAATGAAGAAAACAAGACATTAGAGAGATCTAGGTCCAAGGGGGAGTTTGTTGATACATGTATGTCCCTAGATCATGATATGTGATGTAATAGTTCTTGTTTGGTATGATTAATGAAATGATA